>CM049401.1:9035000-9635000 GCA_026929865.2 Hyperoplus lanceolatus | reverse complement strand
TTGTTTTGCCCTCAGAAGCACTTAATTCCCTCTTTTCCCTGCAGTTTTAATATGTTGAAAACAGACTAGACTAATAAGTCCTAATTTATGTCAAATCTTGCCGGGGCTCTTTGTTCCTCCGCGGTCACGGCCGCAACCTCATCAGGTCACCCTCCAGCTTCTGCTCAGCGTTCAATTAAAAGTCCCTCGTCCCATCAGAGCAGATCACGTCAGTGCTGCACCTAGCCTACTAGCTGCTATGACTGACCCAAACCCTGCCTGCCTGCTTGCACGGACAGCAGCTGCCCAGTGCTGTAGCAGTGGACACAGAGGGGGTGGATGTACCACAATCCTGGCATTACATTTCTGATAAAAGGGGAGAATGATACATGATGACACCATGCAGGCCTATTCTGCAAGAGGGACTAATGCATGAACCCTTTCCACTAATGCCGTCAGCCACTATCCCCAGAACCCCAGCTCTTGCTTCTCACAAGCTGCTGACAGATATCTGAGCGGCAGGTCGGGCCTGAGTTGGTGCAGAGGTTCGAGATTCCACAGGTGTTGGCTCATGAGCTCGGGCCCGTTCATGGCTTGTAGAGGGAAGTATAAAACCTCAGACTTGATCCACAGTCAGGGAGTGCGGTTGAGGTTGGGAACAGCCGTTGAGTGCAGTTAAGTTGAACCACAGACACCCCTTTTGTTTGAACACTATCTCG
This sequence comes from Hyperoplus lanceolatus, assembly GCA_026929865.2. Classification (NCBI taxonomy): domain Eukaryota; kingdom Metazoa; phylum Chordata; class Actinopteri; order Uranoscopiformes; family Ammodytidae; genus Hyperoplus; species Hyperoplus lanceolatus. The sequence continues at coordinate 9,634,302 of CM049401.1, read as the reverse complement.
AGTGACTCTACACTTCTAGAGAACCAGAAGAAGCCCATTGTTTTGCTGCCACCATGAGCTACAGCCCGGAGAGGATCTCGTCCTACCGCCGTCACTTTGAGGACAGCAGCAGCAGCAGCCAGTCCTACCAGGTCCGGGTGTCCAGCCCGTCCCCCACCAGGATCCAAGCCCGCCATGCCTCGGCCAGCAGCAGCTACCCCTGCAGAGGGGCGGGCGGAGGCAGCAGCATGCGCATGGAGTCAGTGGGGAGAAGGAGTGGCTCGGTGGCACGCAGGACTCGCTCAATGGTTGGAGCAGGGTAAGCTCTGTTAAAGCCATTTTTTTATTCCAGGAAACATTCACATTTTCTTCTGATGCCATCTGCCCCTCATTCGAAATTTGACATCTGTGACTCCCGGGTGAATTTTCAGTGTGAGTGCAGGAGCCATGGTGTGTGTGGGCCCGACTGGAGAGCCTGCCATGGACCTGGATGTGGCCGCAGCTGAGAACCATGAGTTTCTCAGCACCCGCACCAGTGAGAGACAGGAGATGGTTGTCCTCAATGACAGACTGGCTATATACATTAACAAGGTAAACAAGCCTTCAGTACATATAAATGTATTTGTCAGGCATTGCTCAAAAAGCCTTTTACTTGTCAAGTGTGGACATATTATTTATACCTCTGTTAGCACATGGACGAGAATCAAACACTTTTAATATTGACTTTAATTAAATTTATTTTGGCAAGAGGGTCCAAACAATGTTATTAGGTTAGTTAAAAGCAACATCTTAAGTGTATCTACGTTGATTCATTTAAATTGCAGTAACACAAAAATAAAAAATTAAGCCTTCTAAAAATAATTACTTCTGATCTATTGCTGATATACTGCTCATGGTGCATCTAAGAAGTATGTGAAGTACATTATGTGAATACTAATTCACTTAACCTAAATGTTTGGTTTAATGAACACGAACATTGTGTACATCCAACAAGAGACACTATTACATAATTAGAAATGACTCAATTAGAACATTATATTCTAACTTCATAAATGTATTTATTGAAAATAAAAAATGTATATAATCTGCACAACCCACCGTATTCTGTGTTTAGAGATTGTGGTTCAGGCACACTTTAAATCACAGAAGAGTTTTCTTTTTTGTCCTTCCAGGTTCGATCCCTTGAGCAGCAGAACAAGCTCTTGGAGGCAGAGATCGATGCCTACAAGAACCGCTTTGAGAAGCCGTCTGGTCTGCGCCTCCTGTATGAGGAACAGCTGAAGGAGCTGAAAAAGATTGCCGACCAGATGAGAGTTCAGCGGGTGAGACAGAATTCTCCAAGCCTGTTTTCTTTTTATATTTCCGATGCTCAATAGAGCATAAAGACAGAATTCCTTTGTTTCTGGCTAAGTTTACACCTCACTGAGCCGTGATCCACAGGATCCACCCAAGCAACGATACAAGATGTCAACTTGGTGTTTTCAAGGTTCCTTTACCTGGTAACAGGCTTATTCCTGGGAGGCAAATGGAGAGGTGCCTGAGCGTGTTAGGGTGTCATGGAGTGCAGCTGTCTTCAGCTATGCTTTATGCACAGATGAGATGGCTTGATTATGCATATGCACACATGCAAACACGCACACATGCAAACACACACACACACGCGCGCACATAGAAATGAAGTGAAAATCTAAGATGCAAAAGGGGCTGAATCTACATTTTGCACACAGCCTTGCACACACCTCAAAATCTCAGACAGCCACATTACTTCTGGTTCCTTGGTTTTCAGGACCTCTCCGTGGCGGCTAAAGACAACACAGCTGCTCAACTGGCTGCAATCAAACTCAAATATGAGGAGGCAGTGGAGATGAGGAGGAAAGCTGAGTTGGACATCGAGGCCTTCCGTCCAGTAGGTTACCTTTTAATTCGCCATTCATCATGCAACTGAATGAACAGTCCCAGACTCACATTAATGGTGTGTGTTCTTCAGGATGTGGACAAAGCCACCTCCTCCCGCATTGCCTTGGAGAAGAAGCTGGAGCAGCTGGAGGTTGAGATTGAATTCCTGAAACGGGTTCATCAACAGGTGGATATCATCTTCACAGTGGGATTAGCATATTCAGGTTGCCTTTCAATTTTCATTATTGATAAAGATATTTTTTTCCTCCAGGAAATCGAAGAGCTCATGAAACAGATCTACTCGGCTCACGCCTCGGCCCAGAGTGCCTTCGCCCTGCCTGACCTGGCATCTGCCCTGAAGCAAATCCAAAACCAGTATGACGACATAGCGGCCAAAAATCTCCAGGTACAGTATATGACAATCTCGCATTGTCAGGAGAGGGGTCCTCTTCAAGTATTTCAAGTTAAAATAACCTGACATTTTCATCCCATATTTTTTTTAGGAGATGGATTCATGGTACAAAAACAAGTTTGAAGATATAACCAGTAAGACCTCAAAGCACGTTGACAAGGTTCGATCCTTCAGAGATCAAATAGCCGGGGCCAAAAAGGATGTGAGTATTGAAAAGGAAGATGAATAAATGAGCGTTGGCTTACAATTCAATAATGACCATATTTGAATGAAAATATCTCCAGATCCTGAACAGAGAACGGGACTTGGATAGCATGAGGACCAAGAACGAAGCCCTGGAGGCCCAGATCAGAGAGATGCAGGAGAAATACAGGAAGGAACAGGAAGACCTGATGGTAAGACTCAGCTCATGTTCTCCCAGGGCACACACCTGGTCACACCAGAGACACTCATAAACACATTACACTTACTTTCATGCGTGCAGCCACAAGGCCACCACAACAATTCCCTTCACTAGTAATTGTGTGGCTGTGTTCACCTAATAGGCTCGTATTGAGGCCCTGCAGCTTGAGCTGAAAACCACCAAGGAGAGAATTGCGCTGCACCTGCGTGAGTACCAGGACCTCCTGAACATCAAGATGTCTCTGGAGATTGAGATCACAACATACAGGTGAAAAAAATTAAAATGTATTTGATGCAGCCTTGTGACTGGTAGCCTTTTAATAATATCACTTTTAAATTGATTTATTTATTATTTATTAAGTATTTTTTTGTTTCTTTGTGTACGTATATATATATATATTAGTTTTTTATGTATTTATTTTTTCTCTTCTTTTGTCTAATAAATGTTAGCAAAAGTTTTGTCCTCATGGGATATTTCTTTTTACTTGCAGAAAACTCATTGAAGGGGAGGACATGCGGCTCTCTAGCATGGCAGAAATCCTGTCTCTTACCAGCTGTAGGGTGAGCGCCATCGGTGGCGGGGTGAGCTTCGGCGGCGCCGGTGGCAATGGTGGAATGGGTGGGGGTATGAATGGAGTCAATGGTGGTGGTTTTGGAGGCATGGGGGGTGGAGTAGGCATGGGCGCAGGGGGCATGGGTGCGGGAGGCATGGGCGCAAATGCAGGCAGTGGTGCTGGAGGAATGGCTGGAAGAATGGGCTCTGGCGGACCTGATGACAAGATGGGTCTTGCCGGTAGGGCGGGTGGGGCTGACATTAGTGGTGGTGTTGGCGGTCATGGATTGGGAGCTGGCGGTTTGGGTGCAGGGGGTGTGGGCAACGGTGGAGGCAGCAGTGGAAGAGTGGGTGCTGGGGGAATGAATGGCGCTGCTGGCACACTGGGTAATGGAAGCACTGGTGTCGGGTCTGGATCTGGTGTTGGGGGCTTGGGCAACGGTGCTGGAGGCTTTGGCCCTGGAGGTGTCGGGGCTGGTGCTGGTGCGGGCGTCGGAGGCCATGGCACAAACGGCGTGGGTGGGGTTGGAATGGGTGCAGGAGGGGTAGGCACCGCTGGACCAGGGGGAGTAGCTGGCACTGGGGGTGGTATCAGTGGAGGAAACGGTGGGGGTGTTGGAGGTGGGGTGGGTGATGGACTGGGTGGAGGCCTAGATAGGGATGGAAGCAGTGCAGGGCCAGGGGGCGTGGGCCATGGAGGCAATGGAGATGGAGATGTTGCACTGTCCGGCCCTGGTGGAAAGAGGAAGAATGGTGGTGGAGGAGGAATGGGTGACACCAGCGAGGGTCGTATGGGCTATGGGTCCGAGGGCTACGAAGGCGACATGGAGCCCTACTCAGAGCAGGCCGTAGAGACCACCGAGAGAAGGACGGTGCTCATCAGGTAAAGGTACCAAACAGGTATATTTTCCAATTCTTTAAGGCATTAAGCCTACTATCATCGCAGTGCAGTGGAGTCAGCAATTCTGGAGAATGCTTGTTATCAAAATTGCGTTATGTGAAAATCATGATCCGCTTCCTGTACTTACTGTATGTGTGCTGAAAAAACCAATGTGGTGTTAATACACAGCCTATGCTCTGTAAACGGGCATGCTGCTAGCTACAGCTGGGCCCCCTTTCTTTACATACCAGTTTACAGATTCTAGGCTGTATATTAAGGAGATTTTGACTGATTTTGACAAATAGACATTTTGACAACAAGCATTCTCCAGAATAACTTCCTCCACATTTAATATTAATTAAAAAAATAATGACTTAAAGTGTAATGGTAAATGGACTTGTATAGCGCTATATCTCCGTTTATCACAGACCCAAAGCGCTTTACATTGTTTTTTGTACACATTTTGTACACCGATAGCAGCAGCTACCACGCAGGGTAGGCTTAGCACTAGGGTGTTAAGCTAACTATCGGGAGCAATTCAGGGTTCAGTGTCTTGCCCAGGGACACTTCAACATGTGGCGGGGAGCCGGGGGATCGAACCTCCAACCCTGCACACCAGAGGCGAACTCCCTACCCACTTCGCCACTGCCGCCCAGTGTCTGCTTTGATGATGCTTTTTGATGTCAATGCTGTTTACCTGCTGTTACAGACTCTTTAGTTATACTTATAGCCCTCCCTATTCTCTTGCTCCCCATTACAGGACAGTCAAAAATGAGGATGATGTGTTGGAGATGGACCGGCAGGAACAAACCTACACCATCACTGGTGCAGCCGACGACTCTGACGACGAGTGAGCAACAACAACGCAAATCCCCAAGTGACCTTCTGCCGCCCTTTAAAACCCTCCACGCCCCTCTGAGCTTTGCACTGACCAAACCCCATGTCTGGACACTGACCTCTGCCCTTTAGCCCTGGACAAGGAGACCACTAAATGACCCTTTGCAACCATGTCAAACCCTTTACTTATGAGGGCTTTAAATATGCCTCACTCCTAACACTCAACATGGTCTCTTAAACTTTTGTGTGCCTTACACCCCCCCCACCCATCTACCCCCTCCCGTTTCTTTTCCACTTGCCACAAATAAAGCTATCAGCATTCAATTACCTTGTCTTCTTTTTTCATTTGATGTCTTTTTCAGTGTTTGGTGTATGAACTGCGAGGACACACAATGTTATGAGGACACACAATGTTATCCAGTACTATTTCCATAGAAATGCTGGTAAAAGTATATTTTCGCTCAACTGAAAGAGATGTTCTCTCATTTCAAGCATTGGCTTGAGGGTTGGAGAATGGGAAAAGGGGGAATGAAGTAGTGAGGGAACATCAAAACAGAAAGAAAGAGATAGAGAGAGGGAGGGAGAGAGAGAGAGAGAGTCACCTGAGGGTCGAGGCGGGCGCCCTGACACTTTCTGGAGGGCTAAGAAACCTTCAGTCAAAGTTAGTCTTGTAGCGGAGTGACGGTACACAGCCGTTTCTTTCCTCATTCAATCCACATCCACACCTTTCCCTCCTGCTGCTGATTGGGAGCGATTGGTTCTGGCCAGCGGACGCCAAACACACTCAGTGTTTCTGCTCAGGGGCCCAGAGCAATGGCATGCAATATATGCATGTGACAAAAACTGCAACAAAAGACAGCAACAGCACCAGTGTTATTATGGCAGAATAACATGAACTGTACCATTACTATCGTTATAATGGCAAATATTTGAGGACAGTCCACTAAAGATTAAAAATAACAACATTTCAAAGTGGCATGCTTCTACATGCAGTGGAAACCTATAATGGTTTGCTTTTGCTGAAGATGGGAATTGTCAGTGTTGTGGGAAAAATGCAGAAGGTTAAATGGCTATTGACTAAATCTGATAGACAACATTGTTGGATTAACAAGCTTATTTCCTGGGAACAAGGAATAAATATGTGCAGGATATCCTTAGCGTTTTCCACTTGCAACATACCTTAACAACTGACCTATAATAAAACAAAAGAATTTACTTACGCACATTGTTCTTCAATCAGTAGTCTATTGTATTTCAAGTAATAACTTCATCAAAAATGGACAACATAAATAGTAAAATATTTAAATACATATTTAACCATATTTAACCATGTTGTTAGAGCCAAAGCACCCGCGTCAGACCAGAGCAGCAGCTTTATCACAGCGTTTTACATTATATTTAAGATGATAATGCGCAGACTCCATGTTCAAATAATCAATATTCCTCTCGGACATCATTTCCACAAGCTCATCCCACCCGGACACACAGGGGACAATTAGTTTGAACCTAGAACTGTCAATCGGAGATATAATGAGGAGCCGCGAGAGATACGGCCATGACTCATAACACTAGATTATAGCTGCAGCAAATTATTAATGTGCATCCGACCCGAAAGATGTATATAAATCAGCTATATTTAGGCGTATGTTCAGGCAGGGAAATGCACCTCTCATCAGTATGATGGGACAGAATTTATTATCGATATAATTACCAGACTTGTGTTTTGTGTGTGCGTCTGCGTGTGTGCGCGTGAGTGTGTCTACGTGCGCACTTGCTTGTGGAATGCGGAGCTCTCCATGGTACTTCGCCTTTAGAGGAGGAAAACTGACGTAGAATAAATACCACTACCAATCAAATAAATAAATAAAACGTAAATTCCATACATAAACCTTCCTATACAGAAATAGGCTGATTTTTTCCAATAAGAAAATGACCGGAAATGTTAGTTCAGTAAATGTGATACCATTTTTTATTTAAATTTTATTTAAATCGAATATAATATAAAGGCATATAGGCCTATATTCATTATTAATTATTTATTTATTTTATGATTGTACAAAATGTTCAAAGCAACATATAAAACGGTTTTAAGACGAGCATGCTTAATGAATAAAGAAATGAAAGAAAAAGGAGAACAGCTCTGAGTTGCTGCCGATATTTGCTCAGATAACAAAGCATGACTTGGGCTCAAACATCAGGTCTGACTCAAACATATAGGCAAGTCAAGGTTACATGTCTTGAAACGTGCTCTTTGCCATCGGGTTGTTTTTCTTACACTTTTACTTTGCAGAAACACGCTGCATAGCCAATTGGGTCACTAACCTTCATCCTATAAGGAAAATGCACTTTTACTCATGCTGAAGGCGAAGAACCTCTTATATTCACCAAGAAGGGCAAAAGTTGTGATTTTCTTTGAAACCTGTGATTTTCTGTCACTTTGTGCATATGCTTTGGGTGGCTAAATCCCAATTAGGGTCGGCTGACACGCTGCTCTATTCATGGAGGGCCCGGCCTGCATACATTTGCCTAGGAATGAACTCCTCAAATAGATCTCCTGCTAAATGCGTTGGACAGCAGAGAGAATCGGCCTGAGTGACACGCTCTTTCTGGTGCGCTCGAGTGAGAAAAGGTATGAATTTATAAGGTACACCGAAACATATCAATTCACGCAACTTCACACGCCTTTTCTCCGCGTCCCCTCATGCGCGACAAAGTGCGTTTAAAGCAGGGAAATGCCTTGAAAAAGCGCCGGCGAAGAAAAACTTTAGTAGAAGACTTTGAATACCGAAATGGTGCAGCCCACTTGGAAGGGGTGGAATAAAAAGAGGAGGGTTAGGCACTTTGAATGAGATCACGCATGAACTGCGTTGAATCAGGTGGCGTTTATTCGGCTTCTCTCTAATGCGATTTTGAATATTAGTCTGGGTTAAAACCCAATCATGTCATCTGGTGGGAGTCCCATACAAGCATAATTACTATTCAAACGCGTCGCTAATGTCCCACCCGCATCAATGCAGCTGGTATGGCCTTGGTTGCAGCTTGCATCTTTCCCCCAGGTCTCACACAGAAAGTAAAAACACCTTAAATATGTCCGGGAGTGGCTGTTATTAAAGACGACCGTGAGATAAACTGGTCTGTTCACAGATTTCCGTCTTTGTTTAGGAGATGGGGCTCTGCTCTGAAAGGAATAAGAAGAAGTTCTTAGGGTTCAGCCTGTCCTGAAAAAAACCATGAGGAATTAACTTTTCTTTCTTTTTTTTCTTTTTTCTTTCTTGTTTTCTTAATTTAATTAAAAGAGCAAAGCGGTGTGACCAAATGGACTTGAGAGCTGCCGTGGGTGTGGGCTTTACATGTGGAGAAATAAATGGCTACTGGACAAACACAAAAGTAATTTCTTAAGACGTGGGAATCTGTGAGAAATAGGCCACATTGCTAAGTGGGACAATGATTGGGACTCTGGAGTGAATAGACCCCCAAACAAAGTTTATGGGTCGACATAAAAAATGTGTTTTCTCCCGAGCTCAGAGGGGTCTTAATGGTGGGCCATTGAAACCAGTTCCAGGAGAAGTGGTGGTGAACCCTTGGCACCCCTCGAGTATAGTCACGGAGCTTGAATAAAGATCCCTGGTGGGGCATTGCTCTCTGTATTGACCGCCTTGCTTTGCAGACAGGTTGTTCCTCTGTATTCATGGCTCATTAAATGGCCAACCAGTTAAATCAGAGCCCCACCGTTTAGACAGTTCAAATCCAAAAAGGGCTGGCGAGGGCCATAGGCAGAGCCGCCCATAGAAACGTATCCCTCTTCTCAGGTCGTTATTCTTAGTGAGTATTAAAGAGATGCCGAGATCCTTTAAGACAAGCGCACTGGCGGAATGCTGGTGATGGACTACCGCAATATTGTCCCAGGATAAAGATCCAAGCATGTAATTAATGTCTTTTCTCCTTTCAAAATTGGGAACAGGAACAATACCGCCGGTCAAGCCTTTTAATTTGATTTAATTTTCCGTTCCATTTGCCTCTCCAGCACTGTTTTCACTGTGACACCGGGCCTTTTGAGCGCCTGTTCTTCTGGGCTTCGGAGCGCACAGTAGAGACGAGGGATTCACCCCAGCAGCAGCAGCGGCGACTTCGACGCGAAAGGGAACGTCTTGCCCCCCCCCCTCTTTCCACCCCTCGTGGAGAATAGTCAATTTGACTGTGGAGAAGTGCTGGGCCTTTAAAAGGAGCGCATTGGGGTGGATGGGAACCAGTCGCGTAATGGCGAGGTTAATAAATAACCCCACCGCACAGCCAGGCGCAGACATTGCGCCTATTGATGAGATTGTTCGCGTGTCGCTCGGGCTCTTTTAAGGGACTGTGGAGGAGAGAGATAGATAGAGAGAGGGAGAGAGAGATTAATGTGTATTAGTTTATTTACAGCATTTTTGTTATTCCAACTCAACCGTTCAGATGTTCTCCAAACGGACACTGACGAATGCACAGATTGTAAACTAAAGAGCGTATTGTGTTCAGCGATAGCTAATTATTAATTTATTTGATTCATTCCAAAAAAATAATAATAATAATTTCTTCTACGCAGGTGTAAAACGTTTTACATTTTATTTCATAATAGTTTTTAGAAACAACGTACTTGGGCAAGTCGTTCAGAGATAGTCGACAGTGGACAGGTCAGAGGTCAGCGTGTTCACGGTCTGCAGTGATCAGCTCAGACTCATCAGTGCAGCATCAAAAGATTCCTTCGACTTTAAATAAGAGCCACATGTTGAAAAGGCTCCTTCGCTTCCAAGGTTCACAACATACATCACAACACGTTTCATTGTCACACACCAACAAGTCAATAACCCAGCACCATTGAAGACAACAAGAGACATGTGGTCTGAGGCAGCACACATAAGCCCATTTATATTATTATGTGCAATTATTTTTATATTACTAAATTACCAGTTTTTTGTTATCATTTTTTTCAGATGAATCAAGGATGAATTGGTTCCTCATGAGGATATTCTCCTATCTTAAATTAAATTTTATATAAAAAACTGGATATGTCTGCTATGAGAACAGATCAGCTTGTCTTTTATGAATCATTTGGAGATACACAGTTAAGTCGGCAACGTTATATTGCATTCAGGTATGTGTAATGCAAAATCAACCAATTGAGTCATCGAATAAGTCATATAAACCTGTTAGTATATATATCAACATTTAACAAAAAATTCGAAATATTTTATACTCCTAATATTTCCTTCATCTAATGTCTTCATAATCTTTTTACAGTACATTGAGGGTTTTTGCTGCATGTGTTGAATTGTCTCGTTTTCCCATTTTTGACATTAATGTTAGCGGATTAATACAACAAAAAAAAATATATAAAAGGGAGATATAAATTAATATTCCTACACGAACAGATAGCTGAATAGATCTGCAATATAAAGTAAAAATACCTAAAATACCACAAACTGAAATTATTTTTTCTCTCGTCCTTGGATACCTCAGAATCAGTTGAATGGCAAAGACAAGACAAGAAAACCACAAGTGTGTCTATCCGTGTGCGCGCTACAATTGGGAAAGATGGCGATGTTTATTCTCCAGTACATTTCCCCACCCTCTCTCTCTCTTTCCCTCGCTCCCACACTCTTCCTGCTGGTGGCTCTCCCTTTTCAGTACCTGCCTGATCTCCACCCGGCACACGCCGAGAGTCAATAGAAGTTAACAAGTCCTCCAAACTTTCCTAGTCCCTTTGTTAAACTAGGGACACAAAGGGAGGAGGGGGGAGAATAATGAAGCGCTTTGAAGTTGATCAAAAACCAAAGAATGCCATGCCAAGTAGATTTAAAGTAGCCACTGATTTCCAAAAAGAAAAAAAAAACATGCGCTTGAAAGGGAAGAATGGGGAAAGGGGTGAGGATTTATGGAGGAATTATACAGTGGATTTGTCAGTTAAAATATCGGAACTGTCGGTGGGACAAAGCCACATGCTGACGATTAATGGTCGCTCTGGACCTTTGATTCGGCACCCCTCTTTTCTCTGCCCTTGACAAATTGGATTTTGGGGATGGGAAGGTCGCCTGGCCCTTTGTGTCTCTTGACCGTTTTAGAGCAATTCATTATGTGGCGGGGGGTGAGGGAAAGTCTCCATGTGACCAGGCCTGCCGGTCCGTTTTCAATTCTCCTTCACAGCTGCTGGCAGAGCCCAACTCTCTCACACTCACGCACGCACTCTCACACACGCACGCACACACTCCTCCAACTACCTTGTAGCACAGCATCACCTCTCTGCACCCCTCCCTTATTTTCTTCCTCCCCCCCACACACACACTTGCATCCTATAAGCTGGGTGGTTGGAGGGCGTTGAGGGGAGGACAGGAGAGAGGGAGGGGGGGGGCATCTTGCTCCATCACTAGAAAAGCCAGAGAGCATAACGCCACCGCGTCACTTTGAGGGCGGATATCGGCCGGTCCTCATCCTCTCCTCCTCTTCCTCCTCTTCCCTGCACACTCTCCCATACACTCGTTCTCCATCACTTCTCCATGGTTCTGATCTCACCCCACCACCACGCCATGCAAGCCACCCGGGCGTCCACCACCACCGTCAGTGTGTTCGCGGACTGCAGCATCCCGGCCGGCCTCCGGATAGGACCGGTACCGGGCATCTTTAAACTGGGGAAGTACGTGTCGGACCGCAAGGAAGTTGGACCCAAGAAGAAGGTAAGTTCCAGACTCTGAAACTTCGTGTATGTACGTTTATATCAAAGTTAAAGATAAGGATTGAGTTTTGGTTTTTGATTATGCAGCTCCAAAAAAAAAGAAAAGATGTGCATAATTTAAAAATATATATTTTGAGGGTTAATCAGGTACAGTGGACAGCTAAGTCCACTGTACCTGAAAGTTGCACAGCCATATATTTTTAAAATACATTTTAATATATTTATTTAGTTATTACCAAATTGAATAAGAACATCGAAAATAAATATTGTTAAATTGTTTTTAATTTTAGAATTTTCAGAATGTACGCTTAAAATAAAATAAAATAAAAACTTTAATATTCAAACACACAATTTGTTGTTTCTTTATATTCATATCAAAACAGGCCTATAGCCAATGTTCCATTTTGAAAAAATAATGGAAACATTTTTAAAATACTGTTTTGGATTTTATAGGCTGCACTGTCAAACTCCATCGGGCCTGCAGTTATTAATTGGTTTGGCCTGTCAGGTTGGAAATAATTGAGCTCCATTAGTAGCCGACTTGTCAGTCTGTGCTTCTACTTAACCGGCCTAATGGGCGAGCCTCGACTCCTCTGCTGTGCTGTGTGGGATTCCATGCCCTCAGAGCGCTTCACATTTCACTGCCTGGCGGGCCTGTTGTCCCCAGCCGTTTAGTTTTAATGTAATCCGGCCACAGAAAGATGCCGTCGAAGCCCGGGGGCTACGGGGGAATTAATAATCATAAAAACAGCGAGAAAAGAGCAAATTAAACAACACTTCATCCTTGGATCCAGGATTATTTGGAGTAAGATACTTTGAATGGGCTATGATTTCCAGGGAATGAATGAAAAAATAAATTAAAATAAAAGTTTTAAGATTAAAAAGAAATAGGCCTCAATAAAATGAATGAATAAAAAACGTTTAAAATATCTAAGTCTCATCCTCCTTTTATCCACGCTGAGGGGTTAACAATTCGCTCTTTAAGTGCATCCATAACCGCGCCCTGTTATTGTTGGAGCTGTCAGCGGTCGTGATTGATGCGTCTAAATGCGTGGCCCGCGGGCCCACTGGCGATCATCAGGTGCGATCTCTGTGTCAAATGTCGCGCTTCGATCCTTAATGTCCTTGAACAGTTTAGAAACGCTCTGACACTCTTCAAATTCGTTTCCCATATCAAGTCAATTAGGCCCCACTGTCATTCTCTATGGTGACTGATCAGCAGAGCGGATAAAGACGCATTAAGCCGCGGCACCTCGAGGTAAATAAATAAGGCGTGGGTGTTCGATAAAATATAAACAACCAAACAATATGAATGAAAACAGTAGTAAAAGATGTAGATAAATAGGCTGCAGCTTGGAAATAAATGTTCCACTGTTCCACTTGCCTCTGTGATGGGGAGGCAATTGACTTCATATTTCCCATCGCTCCTATTGAAAAGTTCAACCAATTTTAATTCTAACTGTTTGTTTCCCTGCGCAGGTCCGCTTGGTGCGCGGAGAGTTCCTGGATGAGTCGGGCAGTCCCGTACCAGACTGGATCGGATTCATCCGCGCAGCCAGGAGCAGCCAAGAGCAAAACCTAGAGGCCGTGTCGGATTTACCTGGCGGACAGGTGAATACTCATCCCCACCAGCGCACATTTAAGCCAGTGTCAGAGTTCCTTTTTTGATCCCCCACTTTGGGACACTTCAGTTAACTCTTTCTTCGTTTTTCTCCTTTGAAGATTTTCTACCGCGTGCTGAGAGAAATCCCTGCAGGAGAGGAGCTCACTGTTTGGTACTCCAACGCTCTGGCCCAGTGCTACGACGTCCCCACCACGGCCACTCCCACGCACGACGAGAAAGGTAAATCAGACAATTCATAATGAGAGATGAAGCAAAATGACCAAATGCACCCGAGTTCTGAATTTAACGCTTCTCTTTGGATGTGAGCAGATGTGGAGCACTGTGTGTGTGTGTGTGTGTGTGTGTGTGTGTGTGTGTGTGTGTAGATGCAATAATAATAATAATAATAATAATAATAATAATAATAATAATAATAATAATAATAATAATAATAATAATAATAATAATAATCACGACAACACTATTTAAAAAGCATTTGAGTAAAAATGTTACTCTTTCCGATTTTTTTAAACACTTTATTGCTTAAAATGATGTTTTTCATTAATTCTGGTGTCATGCAACAACAGTGAGAGCTGACACTGACACATCGACATGTGGAGGGCTCCATCACTTCGAAGCTAAATGACTGCCAATAGTTATTGCTCAGTGATCGATGGGATGTTATGTTTTCCTCAGGCAGCCTGTTTATTTATATTTTGTTATGCGTTAATCTATTTAACTAAGGATCAAGCGTAAGTCCATAATTTGGCTAAAAATACATTTTATATAATTTTTGAAAGCAGTTGAATTCGTTTAAATGATGTGAATAAAATATTGCTCCTAGTCCTACAGCAGGAATGGTTGAGCCGGTATTCAGACGGATGAGGCTCAAGTCTTTCGTTATCAGTTGCAGACTGGTTATAAAAAAATGAAAAAATATGATTGCAAGAATATTAGAATTTGAATAAAAAACTAAGTTCATCTTTAATTAGTAAGCCCACATATATAGGCTTACATATTTAATCCTTTTCGGATATTTTCTGATTTCTAATTTGGATGAGTTTTGTCTTGGTTTTTAATCAGTTTGGGTTGCTGGGGATACAGCATGGTGATTGGCTTGGGGATTTGTATTTAATCTTGGCAAAACACCAGCTCATCAGTAACTAATCCGTTTGGAACAACAACAAAAAAGATTACTGTCAACAGATACTTTGCAGGGAATTCCATCAATTTACGATTCATTTAGGATGTTTAATTCTCCCCGGGAAGGGCCTCTTCACTAATTGAATACATGTAAAAGCAAAATGGCGAAGCTTGAAATAATATCAAACTTGTGCGTATAGAGATAGCTTAAAAAAACATTTGATAAAGTAATTACGGCACTTGAAGCACAGAATAAAAAGAAGGCAATTAAAAGCAAATTGATGCGCCTCGGCGGCCATGGAAGAAGAAGAGGCTTCTGATTCAGTTGAGAGACGGAGGTTAACAAATGTCACCGCGTCGTTATTATTCATGTATTCAAAAGCAAATAAATTCAAAAACAAGTGCTTCACGGCAAATTAGGTGGGTGCGTCAAGGTATTGTGGCCTAATGAATGCTAACTTTTATGTGGGGTGTATATTGCCCTGATACTCCGTCCCAACACACCGTGTGCGCTCCTGGACATACGCTCGCTCCCATTATTAGGCGTCAACAGATGGGCCCGCCGCCATTGTTTCTGGAGACTCGCGATTTCAAGCAACAGCTGCTGTCACTTCCACGGGGAAGAGCACAGAGAGGGAAATTACCTCATTCAATGCCCCGGTTTCGGAGCGCCAGATTGGACAGGGCGTTTGCTCTTTTGATGGCGATCATAAACAATGGATTACAAAATCATTACAACTATATTAACCTCTGAGTGCCCGACTGGGGGTCATAGAGATGGCTCAGTGTGGCCATTACCATTTGGCACAAGATATCAGAAGGCCGGATCACATCCATTAGGCCTCTATTTAAATATCATCTGAGGCAGTGACTGATGAAACTGATGAAACAGCTTTTTAAATGGAAAATTGTACAGGGAACATCGATCGTCTTGTGTTGTTTTAAACGAAAGTCCCTCGAATTTGATGCCAATGTGCTGGAAAATGTTTTATTTTATTTGATAAAATGACACCCTCTATTCAATGTATGTGGTGCGCATGTTGTGTTAGGAAGATGTTAGGGAAAGAGGAGGGTCAAATGTGCGTGCAGGCCCTCACAGCTGTGTTGTCTACAAGTTGCCAAATATGTTATTTCATTTTACGCACGGACTTGGCATTTTACGCACGGGTTTTCTCTATTGTAAATTATCATGCCACCATTAATATCATCTAGTTTCACGCTGTGATGTGTGTATTACTCAATGATCCACATCCACCAGATTATTAACGTGCTTTTCCCCATTTGTCTCTATAGGTGAGGAGCGTTACATCTGCTGGTACTGTTGGAGAATATTCAAATACCCGAACACACTCAAGGCCCACGTCCACTTCCACTGCGCCCTCAGTAACGGACGGGGGTTCCTGAGCAGTGGCAGTGAGCAGCAGGCCCGGGGCACGGAGGCCTTCAGCCGGTCACCAAAATCTGGAGACATCCCCAACACCTCCACGTCTCCAAGGAGCGCTCACAATATCTCATCCATGTCAGAGTCTGGCATCAGGCGGGCGGTGTCAGCCTCCTCACCTTTTCTAAACAAAATGGGACTGTCAAAGAAAAGCAGCAGCAGCAGCAGCAGCGGTAGCAGCACAGAGGACCAGGACAGGGCCCTTGACATGAGCGTCACGTCAGCCAGAAACCATGGACACATTCTGGGCCTAGGCGCCACGTCTTCGATGTTAAGTAGCATGGGCTTCCACCCGGGCGTGCGCTCTGCCTTCAAGCCGACCGGCGTTTCCAAAGTCCCGCTCACTGACGTCTCGAGAGATGACGCCAACGGGAAGCTGAGCGGCATGGGATTCGGCAAACTCATTGGCAACATGAAACCCATCCGCAACGTAGGCGAACATTCTCTGAACGGAGGTGGAGGAAGCCATCCTCCCAAGTGCGCACCTGCTATTATGGACTCGTCCGCATCTCCAATGGTGCCGTGCGCAAACGCCATCCGAGGTTTCCCGCTGCTGCCTCACGTGGAGGAGAACTCAGCTTTTAAACACGTAGAGAGCCGGATGCACCCCGGCCTGTCACCGTCCCGATACCCCCAGATGCCCCCCGGACTGCATTTCGAGCGGTTCTCGCTACCCCAGTTCGACGGGGTCAAGGCATACGGTGGCGCAGACTGCAACATCCCACTTATGCCCTTCACCGTCTATAATGGCGAGCTTTTGTACAGCTCGCCTTACTATCCACTCAAATTCCACTTCAGCAACCTCCTCAAGTACCCGGAGTCCATGTCCTCCTACTTCGGCGCGCCCTCGCTGAGCCAAGACCTGAACTCCATCACCAACATCGATCGGGAGATCGCCATGCACACGCAACAGCTGTCAGAAATCGCCGCGGAGAAGAACCGGACCAGGCTGGACAACTCGATTCCCGCCGGGAGCACCATCAGCAACACCGGCTCGGGCAAGCCGAAAAAGGGACACCTGTGTCTGTATTGTGGCAAGCTCTACTCGAGGAAATACGGCCTGAAAATCCACATGAGGACTCACACGGGCTACAAGCCGCTCAAGTGCAAAGTGTGCTTCAGGCCGTTCGGAGACCCGAGCAACCTGAATAAGCACATCCGGCTGCACGCGGAGGGCAACACGCCGTACAGGTGCGAGTTCTGCGGCAAGGTGCTGGTGCGGAGGCGGGACCTGGAACGGCACGTCAAGTCCAGGCATCCCGGGCAGAGCGTCAAGAAGCTGGACGACAAACCCGACGAAGGCCTGTTCGAGGACGCGGAGCACAATAAGAGCGATAATGACAGCGACGTGGACGTATGCTTCACCGACGACCAGAGCGACCAAGAGTCGGGCAAAAACAATGACTGAGAGACATGTTCATGCTCAAATGTTTTAATTCTGTACAAAACAAAACATGACATTTAGTCTTTTGTACTGAATCTTGAATTATTCTACACTTGAGACATTGACTCAAGTGCGCAAACTGCTCCAAACTTCTGCCAAACTGATTCGGATATGAAATATATCTGTTTTTATTATTACAGAGGGGGACTTTTTGTTTGGTGTTTCATATTGATATATTCGAGAAAAGAAATTCATTATCCATACATTTATTTGTGACTCCCAGTAGAATGTTTAGCGTCTTGCTCAAAGACTCTTGAACAATGTTCATCTGCGCCAGAGTGCAGCTTTTGGTTTCAAATGCAATCCACCATAATGCTTAAGATATTTTCTGAAATCTCGCATTTAAAAAAAAACTGACACTTCCACTAAACCATCAAAGCAACAGCGCACACAGCAAGAACAATGAAGCCATCATCAGACCCAGACGTTTTCAGCTTTAAGAAGAAAAAAAAAGAAAAAAAAGAAAATGGCAATGAGACTAAATATTGAACAAAAGTAGGATGTGTTTGCAGTTTAAAGAAAAAGGAACCAGGACTGTTTTGTGTAACATGTCTGAGTCTCCCCCTGAATCATAATGGTTTCGCAAAAGATTTTTTAACTGAAGGCCGAATCCATAACTTAAAAAAAAGAAACTAGAAAAATTAGTACACCATTTCCTCAGACTGAATATGGACACATTCTGGCAAATAATGAGCTACAAAAAGAATATGATTCTTTGGTTTTTATCGTTTTTTTTATACTGTGAATAGAAGTGGGCCAACATATTCACAATGTCCCATCATTCCTTAACTGTCAGTTGCACATTAAAAAGCAGCAATGGGCATTTCGTTTCAAACAGAACAGATGCACAAAGGATTATTTTAATCGAACTAATTTCCATGGCTTCATTACAGATCTCGGATTCCCCTCCCCCCGCGCCTCACTGTACTTAAATTTGCACTTTCTTGCCGAGGCGCGCTGTTCTTTAAAAAGCAACCAGCGGCAGCGCGCAGTTTATTTAAGGAATTATCTCTAGAGAGAGAGATACATGTAATTGATTGCAGTTATAGCCTATGTAAAGACGTGTAAATTATGATATTTTACATTTCAGTTGAGAGGTGTTGTATACGTTTGTTTATAAGTGATACTGTCTATGAGCACAATATTTTACTCCTGTCCATTGAGTCGTTGGTTTTTGAATAAATTTAATTTAAAGTATCAAACATGTTGCTTGAGATTTTCTTGTCTTTATTGTCTTTTCTTGATCTTGTCATGTTGAAAATGAACAAGTGACACTCTATTTTATGTTCTCTAATATTAGTTCAGTTTGCTGTTTTGTGCTGTTTCTTCTTTCTGTGTGACACAGCCAGAATACAGCTGAACAGATGAGTAAATATGACAATAATCAATCCGCATCGGTTAGGCCTGTTGCCATAAACGCCCAGCAAAGCTTTTATTTTCCAATAATAACAACAACAACAACAACAACAACAACAACAATAATAACAACAACAACAACAACAACAACAACAATAATAATAATAATAATAATAATAATAATAATAATAATAGCTGTTTGATTTTGTTGTTTTATCCATCATTCCAGTCATTCATACCATATGTCTTGAGGTTCCACAGGTGGAGGAAGACGCATTTAAATCCTTTAGATAAACATATTTGCTATGTAAAAACAAGTTTTTATTTAAATCTACTAGCGTAAATGTCCTGCATAAAAATGTACACAGGTCTATTTGTTTTTCAGAATGTACATCAAAAGTAAAATATGCAATATAGTATGCAGAATATGGGCCCTTCTGAATGCTATATGCTGCTGGATGGCTAAATCTTTTACAATGCTCATCAAAAGCTCATCCTGCGTTTGGTCTGTACAATATGGATTTGTGAAAAGAAGCGTAAGCCTGTCAAATACATTAATTCAAGTAAAAAAGTCTAGCCTGTAGTAGAGTAGTGGGTTAAAGTGGCATCAAATGGGACTACTAGTTACTAATAAGTTATTGTGTCACTGTGCAAGTGAATACACTTTAATGAATGTACTTATTCGTACTGGCGAATGACCGGCCACAAGATGTAAAGGTGTGACCTTGACGTGTTGCACTGAATCCACTTGTGAACCTTTTAAAGGATCTGCCTATAGCGATATAAATCCAATCTCCCCCTGTCCCTGGCTGCCACTTCACTTCAATGTATTGTCATGCTGGTGAGGCCGGAAACACGCACATACATGTCTTCCCTTTTTCTATCCATGGTGTTCACAGCTTGTTAATCTGTGGCTGGGTTTGTTTTGAATAGGCTACATTTTGCACTGCCGCACCACGGCTTGGTATCCCCTTTAGGAAGTGTTAAATTGAAAAAGAAAGACTTGTCATAAGGTCACACATACCTTGATTTTCTTTGACATTGAACTACTCACAAAAAAATCAGGGAAAAATATAGTGTGAGGAATGATGAAAGCAGAAGGATCAGCCTGATAAAAATTCACCATGTGAGACTTCTGTGTAAAGATGCTGGAAAGAATTAGGGATGGGACCGATGATCCAATATCGGTATCGGGTCCGATATACCTGCAATCTGCTTTGCATATCGGACCGACAACTCCGATTACATTTTTTTTTTATAAATCTAAATTATTTTAACTGTGAAAGAAATAATTTTTTTTACGACCAGCTATGCGATATAGCACACATTAAAAATAGTTAAGCAATTCAAAAGTTGAGTTCTGATGTTCTTCTGTTTTCAAAGCAGTTAAGATTAACCTTTATGCATTTGTGTATCATTGTTGCTCTTTTAAATTAGAATTGCTGTGTTGCTTAAGCCTTCCTAACTTTATACATACCATCACCACCAACAAAGAAATGTGTAATAATATTGATATTGGACAGTATCGGTATCGGCTGATATCCAAAACCCCAGATATCGGAATCGGATCGGAACTAAAAATATTGGATCAGTGCATCTCTAGAAAAAAGTCAACTGTGGGTATTCCTGATGAAGAAACAAACCTTGTGTCACATGTGGTTTAATGGTGCAGCATATGAAAAGGTCCTTTGTTACTGTAAATATTTGACTTATACATTCTACTTATTTACTGACCCGAGTACACTGAGGGGTGCAAAGCTTTTAAAGGCTTAGCCCCTCCCCTTATTCCTACCATGTACTCAATTAATCAATTAAAGCTGGGGTGGAGGATTTGGGGAGAAAATGGCAGTTGGGATAGAGATTGGAATCCAAATACCTCAACCGCTCCACTTGTTCTCTTTGGTCCCTCCCCTATGGTCCCTCCCTGACACGCTCTACACCAACAAAGTAGTGCCAAAGTGAATGGACAGTCCCAACAGCCAATAAGAACAGAGAATCGGAGCCTCGCTCTGATTGGTAAAAGTGTACAGCTCATGTTAACTTTGACCAATCAGAAATCACATACCCCAGCTTTAACTTATATCTAACACAAAATAAACTTCTACGAACCTTCCTTTAATAATGAAAATAATGATTCTCAATGAAACCACAATTTCCAACATAAATATTATACATAAACACAGTAACTTTCACATCCGCTCATATACCAAAAAATATCACCCATTAGAAAATGACTGATGGTATCTCCCACCATCAGCACACCTGAGCTGTGCCCTCTATATACGGCTGCCTTAAGCTGGTGGAGGAAGACCAAGATAAATATAAAATAATATGATTCAACAGTACAAATTGTGTGTGTCCTATTGTTGCTCATTAACTGCAGGGGATTTGAAGTAGGAGTAGTAAACAAAGAAACAGAAAACTAGAGAAACTTCCTAGTGGTGCCAAAAAGCAGGAGAAGCATCATGGAAAACCAACAGAAAAAATTATGGCTTCTTCCTTTCAGGTAATGACTATGCTCAAAGTAGAACAATGCAGACATCTGGGGGATTTTCCATCAGTGAGGGCAAAATGAATGGCCGGGTTGAGAGCCAGTCAGGTGCCTCTGATGATAAAGACGAAGACAACAAAGCAAGACCTTGGGTTTGTCGATTGATCTTTGTCCTCATACTAGCAACAATCTTTGCACAGTGTTGGGAAGAAGTATATAGGATAGCCTATAAGTGATCAAAGTATTCCCACCCCACATACATGGTGACCTCCCTCTTTCCAATAGAAAGAGTTCAGTGCAGTGATGGCTCCCCTCACCCCACAGCTAGCTTGGTTGCAAGGAATTAGCAAAAGAAAAAAAAGACACGGCTCTTCGTGATCGAATGTATACCTGTGATGAATTACTTTCTCGGTGGCTCCGATTTTTTCCATTGCTTGTAAAAGGCCAGGAAAAGCCAGTGTGACGCACGTAAAATCTTTCCCCACAATGTATACCGAACATGTATTCTTATTGTAATTGGCCACAAATGGCCACCATGATTCAACCCAAAGACATTATTGTAATTAACTCCAAAGTGTTTTCACCCTCAGCGGGGGATCGGCTTCAGAGATTCTGGGCTGTCTGTCCCTTTATGCGTCTCCCCCTGTCTTCACTGTATCCTGTATTATGTACAATACTCATGGCTCTCCTCTTGTGGGCCCCCACATCAGTCTGTACCCAATCCAGGCACTGTGTTGTGTTCAAACCCCCTTCCCCTCTCTCTCTCTCTCACACTATAACACCCTGCTCGCTCATCCCCTCCCACCAGCGTTTTCAATCAATTAGTGCCGTTGATTAGCGGGAACACTGGGGAGAAGAAAAAGAGTTTGACTGAGAGAGTTTGACTCCCAGCCTTGAAATTGATCTAAAACCAGGCCAGGCCAACCACCACACCGCCTTGTTTCCAGGCTACGACTCAGTCCCTTCCAAAGCCTGATGTGAGTATATCCTCCATCACAGGAAGGCTTTTCAGACACTTGCCTCGACTTGCCAAGCAATGGACGAGTCACGGTAAAGATAGGAGCTATTTCAGACACATGTTGGGGTTTTCAAAGAGTAAATACGCCATTCACCGTATGGGCCGCACGTTGGGAGGATGAAAAGGAGATGTGAATGTTGCAATGAAAAGTGTTCTCATAGAGGTGAAGATCTAAAGACAATATCTTGTCGCGTTTTTCAACAAATACTCATCCGGAAATGGAAATTAAACATAGCTTGCAGTTTTGAAACTGCAGGATTCCTTTTAAAAGCACTCTGATTGTATCTATTAGACATTATATTAGTCCGAAAAGTTGTTGTATTGATGGTAAAATAAAGATGAATGGCAGCCTGTACCTTAAAGGGGACATATTATGAAAAACCAAACATTGCAGGTGTTTGGGCACACTTTTTAGGTTATTGGGGTCCCTACCAGCACACACAAGCTTCAAAAAAACAAATGTGTCAGTTTCTTCAGGGATATTTTTTTCGAAAAAAGGGGGATTTGAAGGTTTCTTCCAAAAAACACCGACTGATGACGAAACTGGTCGGTTTTCATTAACATAAATACTCCCACGGGAAAGCTCACCAGAAACTCGGTAGTTGATTGGCAAATCAAGACGCCCCGTTGGTAACCACACACAGCTGAGCCTCCACTGCTAATGCAACAACAGAGGAGAAGCAAGCTGCAGTGTTAGCTCATCCTCAAGCTACCATCACACCCCAGCCTCGAAGCAGACCGGGGCTGAATGGATTTACTTAATTTTTTGTTTGGCTATGACAAGCAAAGGTTGGCAATCTAGTGTGATCTGCCATTATACTGGAGTGTGGAGGAGAGTGTGCCTGGAAGACTGAGAGACACCATCTCTCCTCTGGAAATGTAAGTAGTCCTATTTAAAAACAAATCTGTCCGTTTATGAGTTCAATGTGTGTAATGTGCTTTAATTTATCCTTCCTATAATAACCAACGCCGACTGAAACTAGAGAATGTCTCTGGGTTAAGTAGTTAGCGTTAGCGTCCGTTAGCGTTAGCGTCCATTACCTTTTATGCTAACGGTTAGATCTGTGAGTTTGTCTGTGACAGCTCCTGTGTGAAAAACAGACGGTGAAACTGAAGAGCATTTGTTTGTTGTTGACAGTGTGTAGTTATGCAAGCAGTCGTGGTACATGCAGCAGTAGGCCTATTACATCTCTAGTGTAATGTACACTATAACAGACAGGAATACTGTAATTTGCCTCTGCTGCTGTTTGTTTCCTGTCCATTATATTTCAAAAAGCACACAGTATCACCCAGAACTCGTTGCTTCTTGAGCAAGGGTTATACTGAATCTATTAGTAGCCTATCTTATTTAATAATGGAAGAAAACATATATTTATTAGTTTGTAGCTTTGCCATAACTACAGATGTATGATGTAGGCTATGTAGGCTACATGATGTAACATTGATTGTGCCATGTTTTACAGATGAGTGACCTGACGGAGCGTTGACCCACAAGGACCTTCACACTGTTCCATCAGAGGACTGTTCACTGGGTGGGACAGGTGGTCTCCTTCAGGGCCCACCAGCAACAACTGGACAGTTACATGCAAGTTATGGCTTTGCTTCTGTTTGATATGTACACTCTATAATGTATTTGTCCACGTCCATTGACGCTGCTGATTTTTTTTCTACTCTTTGTTGATATACGGCAGCTTTCCCTGTCATTTCATCCCTCATACTGAGTAAGACTGATTATTTAAGTAAAGAGGATTTTTCCTTGTATTTAGTTTGTTTTTTTAGAAGGCTGGTGCTCCAGAATCTATTGCTAATCCCCGCTCGCTAATGCTAACTCCGCTAGCTAGCGTTAGCTCTATAGTGTTCTGTCTTTTTTTCACCGCATCATGTCACCGGCACTCACCCAGACAGATCCGGAGCTTCTCCTCCTGAGATCCGAGCTCAAGTCAGTGGAGAGTCTCATTCACGATCTCCTCCAGGTGCAGTCCTTCCTGGTCTCGAAATTAGCTGTGCTTGAAAAAGCTCCTCTTTCAAGTCCTCAGGAACCGGTTAGCGGCGTTTCTACTGCTTCTGCTACTCAACCCCCCGACGCTACATGGACGTCTGTTGTCAGGAAGGGCAGACGATCTTCTCATCCTCATCCTCCTCCTCTATTCTCCTCTCCATCTCCTCCTCTTCTCTCGCTGGATCCTATATTGACGCGCAATCCATTTGCTCCGCTGGAAGTGCTATATGGGGCTGCTGAACCTGCGGCTCGTGTTGCCGGCTCTCCACCTGCTTCGCCGGTCCAAACCTGCTCCAAGGTAACACGGGACGTCAAGGTTCCACTTCCCAGTTTAAATCTCGAGATCGCCACCGTTTACCAGCTCCATCCGGAAATGTGTTTTCCTGTGTGCGTCCCTCCGTGCCTCCTCAAATGAATGCCCCCGGTGATGACATCCGCTGTACAGGTGAGGCTCTCTCTCGCAGCAATGCCCCGCCCTCACCTCCTCCCCTCTCATCGAAGCTGTCGCTCTACTATGGGAGCTGCTTGAATCACCAACCTGAGATCCTCATCATCGGTGACTCTATTGTCAGATTTCTTTGTCTCCCTGGTGCTTTCACCTACTGCCTCTCTGGAGGAAAATCATCTGACATTATGGAGCTAACACCTGCCCTCGTTGCCCTCCACCCTACTGCCCAAACAGTCATCCTGCATGTTGGAACTAATGATGTAATGGATAAAAGGTCATACCAACTGTTGGACAATCTACAGAGCCTGGCCATCACCCTGGAGAGCCTGGGGAAATTCTGTATATTTTCCGGCCCCATTCCCACGTCATCCAAAAGCCCTGAGCGCTACAGCCGTCTTCTGGATTTCCATGAACGGCTGGAGTCCTGGTGCTCGATCAACTCTCTGGGCTATATTAGCAACTTTGACTCATTCTCTAGACACACTCTACTTAAATCTGACGGCCTCCATCCCAATGCCAAAGGTATTAAAGAACTTACTAATCACTACATTCATCACATCGCATCTGCATAATTCGACTGGATATTTACCACAGCACGACCCTACCAAAGCATCCCCCCATTAAAAAAGATCTCCCCAGGGGTCCTGCCAGGGCATTACCCCAATTTAACTCATATCAACACCTCAAATTGTCCTTCCATCTGTGCTGCAAACCTTCCTCCAGCTCTGGACATCACACCTGACTGTCTCCTCACCTCCCAACGGCCCATCCACCTGCTGCTTCTAACGCTGGCTCCCTACAGGCACAAACCTGTTTTGTATGACCCTGAAAACAAGCAATGCTTCCTAGCTGTAAGCTAAATTCACCACAAATTCTTAAATCAAGAAAGGGCTTGGGTTTTCTACATTTAAATATTAGAAGTTTATTGCAGCATGATAAATAGGACCACATGCAAAGATTTTAGTGTCCCAGCACCCAGACCCCCTGACTGAATCCTGGTTAAAGAAGAGTACAGATGACTCTATTGTGGCAATAAATGATTATAACATATTCAGAATAGACAGAAACACTAGGGGTGGGGAAGTAGCTGTATATGTTAAATCCTGTTATTCTGTAACACTTTTACATGCTGTCTCTGTTCCAAATTGCTTTGAATTTATCGCGCGCTAGAATTATCTTTTATCGTCAAATGATTGTTTTGTTGTAATTGGTGTGTACAGGCCCCCTTTCAGCTGTAACTAGCTCCTCTAAACGACCAGCACATATGCTCTCCAGTTATGCGTAAATAGAGAGGTAATTGTGACAGATTTTAACGCTGACTGGCTTTCTGGTGCCTCTGAATCTTTCAAAGAAATCTGTAGCAACATTAATCTTACACAATTAATAACTGAGCCCACAAGACCTAATCTTAAAACCCAGCAAAATCAACTTTATTAGATTTTAATCTTATCAAATAAAATAAATAAAATAGCCTCAGCTGGAAGTCTTTACTTGGGATTAGTGATCACTGCCCAGTGGCCTGTATCAGAAGTATTCATTTAAAAAGATCTCAACCTAAAATCATAATTAAGCCGTAATTTTAAAGGTTTTAATGAGCAAGCCTTTAAGTGATCTCCATCATAGTGACATTCAACTGACTACAAGCAAATTCTCGATGTTGAGTTAGCCTTAGACCATTTCATCAATACTTTCACCTCAATTATAAACAAGCATGCGCCTTAAAAAAACATAGAGTAAAAATAGATCAAAACCCCTGGTTTACAAGTGAACTATCTGATTTATTTTCCGAGAAATAAAGCATGGTCTGTAGCTAGACGCTCTTGGAGATAATACCAATTGGACAATTTTTAGACACCTTAGGAATAAATGCACAGCCATGGTCAGGAAAGCCAAATCTGAATACTACCTTGAATTAATCTCAAACTGCTACTCTAACCCTGCACTATTTGGAAAGCTGTGAACTATAATAAAAACAAATTCTAGCACAGTTCCCACTCAGATCAAATTAAATGGTCACACTCTCAATGATCAAAAAGAGATTGGCTTAGCTTTTAATAAACATTTTGTAGCTGCTGGTCAACTTCTTTCAGAATGGAGGATATAGCCTTCTACCACCAGTAGTAACGTACCACCTGTCTCTCAAACTCCTCTTTTTCAGCCTTGATCTTCTTCCCACAAGTGTTGTTGTAGATGCACTCCTCGCCATCAACCCCAAGCATAGAAGTACATGGGAGAGGACACTTTCGACCCCTTTTCAATCAAGCTCTACACATATAATATCAAAACAAATTACCCATATTTTTAATCTTCCATCTCTCTGGAATATTCCTAAAATTTGGAAAAAAAAGCTCATGTAATCTTTACATAAAGGTGGTGACAAGAATAATCTTAATAACTACAGGCCAATTTCCAAACTCCCATGCCTCGCAAAAATTCTAGAATCACTTATTAATAATCAGTTAAAAACATTTAACTAGTGCTTCCATTTTGAACCCATTCCAATCTGGTTTTAGGGCAGGCCACAGTACCGTCTCTGCTGTGACTTTGGTTGTAGACAACATTGTTACAGCATTAGGACAAGAAAAAGCACTGTGCAGCACTTTTATTGATCTTTCAAAGGCCTTTGATACTGCTGACCACCATTTGTTTACAGAGGCTGCATGACATTGGCTTTGATCAGTCTGCATGTAGCTGGTTTAGGGACTATCTCTCTGATAGACAGCAGTCAGTTAAACCAAACATACCAGTCTGAGTTTTAACTGTTACAAATGGTGTCCCACAGGGCTCAATTCTAGGTCCAGTTCTTTTCACAATTTATATAAATAACATTGTTTCATCGCTAAAAAACTGTCACGCCCATCTATACGCTGACGACAATACTGTATTGCATTTCCATTCGGTGCACCAATCTATTCAGAACCTACAAAGCTCTTTAACACCCTGCAGGACTGTCTAGTGGACCTCAGGCTTGTTCTTAATACAGACAAAACCAAATATATGTGTTTCTCCAGAGCAAAACTACACATTTTAATGATTTTAATATGTTTACAAAGTGTGAACATTAGATGTATCTGAAAACAGAATACTATATGACGTAAATATGATGAAATATGACCCAGCATTTGTCCTGACACAATGCATGTCAAAAAAATCTCCAGATATGCTCCTGATTCTAGCAGAATTAAAAAAAAGGCAATCTCCGGATTTGGGGGGTTTTCGCGCAGTGGCAGTTTTCATGTCTGTCCTTGATTACGGTGATGTGGTCTACCGGCATGCATCACATTCATGTCTTAAACTCCTAGACTCTGTTTTTCACTCTGCTTTAAGATTCATCACAGGAGATGCTTATGATACACACCATTGTCTCTTATATGAAAAGGTTGGGTGGTCCTCCCTTAAAGAGAGACGTGACGCACATTGGCACATTTTTATTTACAAAGCCTTGACCGGGAAGCTTCCTCGTTATTTAACTGAAATGCTGCACATTTCAGATGGGCTTTATCAAACCCGCTCCACTGACATGCTTATGCTTTATGTCCCACAAGCCCGGTCTGAGCTGGGAAAGACAGCTTTTAGCTTCAGTGCCCCTGACTCCTGGAACAACTTACAGCAACAAATTAAACTAAATACATTCATATCCTTTGGCCAATTTAAACAGACTATCTTGGATCTGCCAAACTCTACTTGTAACTGTTTTAATTAGGCTATACTGTACTTTATTCCTTTTAATTGCTGCCACTCTTCACCACTTTGTAAATGTTTCAATTGTTTTTTTTTTTCTCTTCTCTTCACTTGTTGTGTATTTGATGTATTTGCATTGAATATTTTGTATGTATTGTTGTTTTGAATTTGTTTTGACTCGACATCATTGAAAATGAGGGTCACCCCTCAATTGGTCTCTCGAGGATAAATAAAAGTTAAATGAAATATTTCCATTTCACTGGCTATGAATAAACTGCTTTATTTTTAAGGATGGTTTTGGTCTTTTTAAAATGTAATTACACTGTTTCAAAGAAAAAATCTTCAGAGAGATAAAGGGTTGAATTAAAAAACGTAAAGTCAATACATGTAGATCAGTCAGAAAACTAGTCCAACATCCTGACTATGAAAATGTGAGTTTCAAGTAATCCTTTACTACACGAAGTAAACAGTGACAGTTTTAAAAAAACACAATACATTTTTTTACAGTAAAACTTTATTATGAATGAGTGATCACAATACAAATTTTACATTATCTACTAGATATTGAAAGGTGTCAGATAATTAGCAGCTCTGACTGTATTTTTTTCTATACTTTTTTTTACAAAAGATAATGCCTTTCCAGTGAATCTTGACATGATACATTCCTTTCCTGCCGTGTTACTGTACATTTACATGTTACCTCAGCATGGCTTCACAACCAAAGCTTTTTTACTCCACTGGGTTGTAGATCATTCCCCAGTTTAGCCTGTAGAGACATACATAAAACGTTGTATGTTACACGTTTAGAGAGTTTTTGCATAAATACTTAGCTCATATTCTGTTACTGACTGTGACATATTTAAACTGTATTTACCTGAGGATAATATCAGGGAAACCAGAAATCTTGATGCAATTTTCACAGTTTTCAGCTCAGACTCCTGCCTGACCAGGTTCAGTTGTAAAGCTTTTGGTTTAGAAGTGGTAAGTGTGCTGACATTTGCTGTATAAATGAAGCTAAACATGGTAACATTGATCTAAAAACCATGTCAAAACCAACCTTTTTAGATAGAGGGCAGAGAAGGCTGGAAAAGGCGATTAAGAAATGGGAAATGGTAGAAAACTATTGGGTTTTTTGAAAAATAAACCATGAAAACCTCTCCTAGTAGACCTTGGAAATACACCTTCAAAACCGAGATTTAGCATAATATGTCCCCTTTAAATAGTGTATGTATTCTCAAAGTTAATACATTTCAATGGTTTGAATAGTTAAATCAAGCTGGAGACAAATTGACGAGAGAAAATGGAAATTTCAATTTTGTACGTTCAAATGAGACACAGTGACCAGGAGAAAGTTTTACCTTTATATTTTTTCTTTCTGTGGCGTGTTGTGAAACCATTGAGCTTTTATTCACGCTGCTTTTAATGCAATAAAAAAGAGGTTAATGCCAAAGCACATTCAAAAATAAAGTTGCTATGGCAGTTTCAAAGGTAGGGTCCTTGGGCATCTTGATCATTGTGGTCTTGTGTGTGTGTGTGTGTGTGTGTGTGTGTGTGTGTGGCAGTGATTCTCTGCAGTGCCAGTGAATAGAATTGCCTTTAATTGGGGTCAAGACATTTAATTCATAGGGGGCAGATGGAGAGACAGTGTATGTCACATTCCTACACAGAGCAACATACACTTGATGTATTTGTGCGATGATAATTTAATCATGCCTCTTTCGATGAGAGCCATAGACTTGGACCTGGCTTAAGAATGGTTCACGATGGAGAAAACCTTTTACTATACAGGCCCATTAACACTGGGAACTTCTCCTTGACACTGGTGACACTGGTGACTGACAGATTGTGTATAGAGAGATTTGTTTGGTAGGAGACTGCAACACCTTCAGCACACTCTGTGTAAAACATCCATATGTTTACTGTTATGGTGTAGGGAAAATCTGTTTAAAGGATTTTATTGGAAATAGGGATACATAGATGTACATAATGATAAAATATACTGTATATTATTAAAGCATACAGGCCCTGTTATGTCTGAAAGTGGATTGAGTCTACTCAGTAAAAAATATCCTTTTTGTATAACCCTAACATGCTTTAATAAGCGTGTTAACATTACACACAAGTATGCTGACAGCATGTAGGGTACAGGCTCAGGGAGCTGCTATTAGGTATACAAAATACGCAATTTCTATGCTGTCCATTGAGATTAACAATATATTCCATTTTAATATTAATATTTAAGTTATACTCTTTCAAAGGTTTTTTTATTAAATGTTAGTAACAAAGTTGTAGCACAATGAATACAAATTTTTTCCCCTTTTTTTCCCTCACACCCAACAACACAAAATATACACTACAAGAAACAGAAATAAACAATCAATATGAAAAAAAAACACATAAAGAAATACAATTGAATCAAATAAAAGAGGGGGGAGGTAGCTACTCTTCTATAGTTGTTGTTGGTTTTTTAAAATAATTTAGGAAGGGGCGCCAAATTCTGTCAACGTAGTATAACGTATTTTCTCTAAATTCATACATGACATAATGTCTCTAATCCAATGTGAGTGGGAAGGAGGAGCAGGATCTTTCTACTTGAGTAAGATAGCCCTACGAGCAAGTAATGAGGTGAAGGCCAGTACCTTCAGCTTCACTTTAGGCAAGCCCGTATTTGGAGCAATGCCAAAAATTGCAGTGAAAGGGTTCGGCTCAATTTGATGCTGAAGTACTTCAGAAATTGTTCGAAAAACTGATGTCCAGAACTCAGTCAAGGTGGGACACAACCAGTACATGTGAAAGAGTGATGCCGGTGCGCTCTTACTGCTATCACAGGTCGGGTCTACATCGGGGAACAAACAAGCTAATTTAGGGCCCACTCACACTAGTGCCATTTGCCTGTTCCGTGCTCAGCACGATTCAGCACGATTCCCCCCCCCTCCCCACTCCCCCCACTGGCCCGTGCTCACACTGCTTGTGGCCTGGGCACACTTGCACCTTGCCTACGTCACCGTGCGCGTTTAGGATTTGGAGCGCAGTCTTGTAGGCTATACGACTGTTTGTGAATATTTTCATCCGGCCAAATTTGCATCAAATATTCCACTTCCACATTAGAGCAACGAGAATCCTTAAGCTAAGCTATTGTTTTTTTTAATGTAGCCTTGACGTAATAGGTCGCGGTGGACAGTCTCATATTTGTGCAGCACGCTGTTTATTATTAATATAACGGCCCGTCATCAGACCATACGTACCGGATGGTTTTATACACATCGATCGCTCCATCAAATCCAAGTCAGAACTTTTTGTATGGGCAGAGATCGTTTTTTTAAGTGTCTTTATAAAGTTTCTTGTTGGTGTAGGCTACTGTTTCCTTATCACCGGACCGCGGTGCGTTATTTTGGGTTCGTCTCCACCGCCATGCGTAAAGGCAGTTATGAAAGCTGATGGGAGGAAAAAGAAAAAAATCATCTGACGAACGTGAGTAAACACGAAAACCTTTTGGCTTTGCTTTCTGCGCTCACCTAATTAGCTCTCTCCCTCTTTTATTAGCCCACACCTAGGCCTACACACACGTTAATTCTCACACATTATAGCTACAAGTCCAAGTGGTGGGCAATTCTGGTGCCGACTAGTAAGGCAGCGGACGTTAACGGACTATGCATCCTTAATAAATCCACGTCAGGAACGCCGCCTGTGCGCTTGCTTGTGCGTGTGTCATCTCATTAGCATCTGTGCTTTGGCCACGGCACACCTCTCCCAAGTGTGCCGTGGCCAAGGGGCTGTTCCGTGCTGGAATACGGTTGGCGTGGTCACACTAGGCCAAACGTTCTAGACTTTAGTATGCTAATGAGCTTTGGGCCGCGGCCCTAGTGTGAGTGGCCCCTAAGTTTTAGATATGTGGATACGATGTTCTACTTTAAATTGCACAAGAGCATGTCGGGCGCACATGGAGGTAGAATGTATCCGATCCTGGACTGAATCCCACATGTGATCTGTGAAGGCAGAACCTAGGTCCTGCTCCCACAGGGTTCTTATAGCTGCTAATGAGGGGCTATGCAACTTCGAAATGAGGTTGAAAAACACAGAAATTGAGCCTTTTAATGTGGGGTTTACAGAAAGAAACAAATTGACATGATTGGCTGGCGGTTTATAAGGGAATAGGGGAATTAACTTCTGCGTAAAATGCCTGATTTGCAGAAATCGGAAAAAATTAGTCTTTTCGATACTGAAGTGTTTTGTCAATTGAGAAAAACTAGCAAATAAATAATTAATAAATAGATCACCGATGCATTTTAAGCCTTTTTTATGCCAGATCTTGAATGCACCATCCACCGTCGAGGGAGTAAACAAATGATTAGCTGCAATTGGGCTGAAAAGTGAAAAATTCTGCATTCCAAAATTCTTCCTAAATTGGGTCCAACACAGAAAGTGCCTTCGGTAAAGAGGTGGTTGGCTTGGCTACAAACAAAAGTAAGTCATCGGCGTATAATGATACCTTATGTTCAATTCCTTCTCTCCATATCCCCTGAATCTGTTTGTTACTGCGAATGGCAATTGCAAGTGGTTCGATTGCAATAGCAAAAAGGAGCAGGCTCAAAGGACAACCCTGCCGGGTCCCACGGTGCAGATTAAAACTACTTGAGTAACGGCTGTTTGTTAATATTGAGGCAGAAGGGCATGCATATAATAATTTAACCCAAGAAGTGAAAACAGGACCCAAACCGAATTTTTCAAGGGTGAAAAACAAATAATTCCATTCTACTCTATCAAATGCTTTTTCAGCATCCATAGAAGCGAGGCATTCTGATTCAATATTTCTGGGGGAATATAAAATGTTCATTAGCCGGCGGGTATTATAAAATGATTGGCGTCCCTTTATAAACCCAGTTTGGTCGGGGGATATGATAGAGGGGAAAACATCCTCAAATCTATGGGCGAGAATTTTAGCAAGTATCTTCACATCCGTATTTAATAGTGAAATTGGTCGGTATGATGCACAATCTAGAGGATATTTATCCTTTTTTAACAACAGGGAAATACAGGCCTGGTAGAACGAAGGCGGGAGTTTACCTGAGTCAAATGAGTCTGAGAATACTGAACATAAAAAAGGCGATAATTCGGCTGAAAATTTCTTTAAAAAGTCAGATGGAAGTCCGTCTGGACCAGGAGATTTGCCTGATTGCATAGATGTTATTGCTGCATTAATTTCCTTCTGAGTAATAGGTGCCTCAAGGCTATGTCCCAGGTCTTGAGAAAGGGAAGGCATGTTTAGGTTACTGAAAAAGGTTTCCATCACCGTTGCATCTACTGTACAATCAGAACTATACACATTTGAATAGAATGTTTTGAACTTTTCGTTTATCAATTTCTGATCTGATGTTGTACACCCACTGTCTGTCCGTATTCCCGGGATGAGTTGCTTCGCTCTAAATCCACGCAGTTGATTGGCCAGGAGTTTGCCAATCTTGTCACCATGCTCGTAAAAAGTACTTCTGCTCCTAAGCAACTGGTCAGCAACTTGACGAGAGGAAAGAAGGTTGAATTCTGTCTGAAGTTTTAAACGTTCTTTGTGAAGTTCAGATGAAGGTGAATTAGCATATTGTCTGTCTATGTTCAGAATCTGATCAGCTATTTCAGTTTGTTTCTGTTTTGTACACTTATTTTTGTATGCTGCAAATGATATAATTTCACATCTGAAATAGGCTTTCAGGGCTTCCCAAATTGTTGCATTGGACACATCTGGTGTTTTATTTATACTCAAAAAAGTTGTAATATGTGTAGAGATGTGTGAAAGAAAACTCTCATCTGTGAGCAACAATGGATCCAGTCTCCACTGCCTTCTTGTATACTCAACGTCAGAGAAAGCCAGTTGAAGGAGCAGAGGAGCGTGATCTGAGATCACAACAACTGCATGACTTTAGGTCTGACATCAATGAATTATCAACAAAAAAATAATCAATTCGGGTGTAAGTGTGGTGGACATGTGAAAAGAATGAATATTCTCTTCCTGTGGGGTATAAAAACCTGTATGGATCAGAGAGGCTATAATCAGCAAGAAATGATTTGATATAACCTGCAGATCTGTGGCAGGAATATTTAAGTTATACTAAGGCAAATATAATATATGTTTTTTTTATATATCTTAAGTTCAACAAACAAAGACATTGAAGTTACAATTAACCTTTAAATTCAACTTTTCCTTGACTAGTTCACACTAAATTATACTAAACATGTCAAGAGTACTAAAAATATCAAGTTGGTAAGATTGTGTCAGTTTTATGGTAAAACCGCTCAAAATGTGTGTTCAACATAACTCTCCAACTCATGTTGTAATTATGTGTTTTTGTTGTGTAATGTGAACACAATGCTTTCATTTGACATAAAAACATTGAGTGCATATTTGCATAACATCTTTTAAGTGTAGATAACTATCAAAATGTATGCTAAGTACACAGTGTATATCTTGTTAATTGGCCTTAAACTGATTAAGCTATGTTGGATTGAAGCCACTACGAGTAACATGGCACGTTGGCGTCCCCTTTGGACAAAAGCGGTAGTATTTTTACGACGCCCGCTGTCGCAAAGCTGTTTACTAGCTCGTGCCAGGCGCGTGAGTGTGAACTGAGAAGGGAGCAATATAGTGCATGTCCGTGTGTTGAAAGTGTGAGGACTCTTTTTGGCTCCGTGAGAGTGGTTTTGACATTGCATGAACTAATGCCAGTCACTGCCACACGCACCTGATTGCAATGCTGATTGCTAACTACTCTCTCACGGAGCTGAAAGACGTGTCCTCACAGAAAGCGAATGAACGATAGACGGCAGTTAGTATGGATCACGATGAGGTAATGTGTTTGTGTTGTTGATGTAAATAATGACTATTTCAGATAATGGTTATCTGATGATGGTGAAGCAAAGCAAACTTTGTGTTAGTACCAACCGCTCATTCATTTAGGAGTAAACACTGCAGTCTAGTTTCGCTCTCGTGAAATTGTATACACGTTGCTTGGCAACGCCCTCGTCCCCCCGTAGCCTATATCGCTCTCCCTTTTAGCATTTCTTCATTGCATTTTCTTTTTTGTCTTTGATGGTTCAGCCCCGTTATCAGTCATTATGACAACAAATAACTGTATCAAACAAGGCTCCCGCTCCCCTTCCCTCACCTGGAGGGATAGGCTTCTCAATTCACATTGCTGCGCCACACTGAAATCTGCGACCAATACGGATATATGACCATAGAGCTTGCACGAACGAACCGAAAATTGGACTGGGTGTGCGACCAGACCAAAAGCAGTAATAAAAACTATTTAAAAACGTCTTTCTTTGCACTGATGGTCTCGTTTGCTGTTAAAGGTAATTTATGATTATCAGAGGAAACATGAGGCTGTTTAAAAGATATTTAAATGTTACTCGTAGCCGCTTTAATACATTTTTGTAAAAGGAACTCAAAAATGAAATCTATTCAATTGTTGACTTAGCGGCAAAAAATATATATTGTCAAGCTCGCAGGGGATGAATGTTTGTGTCAAGTAAACATAATTTATGTCATTCTGACAGTCCTGAACATTTGTGTGGACTTAAAACAATATTGTGTCATGGATGGTAGCGTCCCTCTAGCCTCACAGCCTTGCTAAAAACAAATGTACATATCATAAGACAGAATGATATCACGTCAACATAAACCAGCATTCGACAACAATATACACCAGTTTGATTGCTGACACACAAATTCTCTGTCAGGTTTCACAATAATCAAAAGATTAAGAACATGGCGACATTGTGCCACACATCCGGTTTAATTCACTCCCAGGAGTCCTTCCTCCGCGGCTACAAAAAAAAAGTGTAGCTTAACATCTCAAGGATTTCTTTTATTTGCCAAAAAGTGAAGGCAGCTGGGTTATTCTATTATTCCCATCACATGCATATTAGGCAATGTGCAATTACTTTCTTTCTCTCTTCCCACTGTAGAAAACTTTGACTGTGGAAGGCTGTTTTCACGTTAGCTGCTGAAGGGCAAAAAGTATTTCTGTGCTCTGTTAATTCTCAGGTTAACACGTGATACCAAACCAGATGAGTTCTGTATAGCTCGGAGCCAATCCTGGTCTAAGCAACTTTTTGATGTGGGAGCTTGAAACTTCTAGTGCACACACACACACCTGAGACGTGGCTTTACAGAGGGGTAGGAGGAATCTTTGTGTCTTACAGTTAAACATTTGTAATGACAAATACTTGTATTTATCAATTTTGTCAATAAGGGAGTAGTAGATGTCCTTTTACAATTTATTTTATCAAGGTAGGACACACATTATTATTCCATGCACATCATTAAAATAAATATCTAAGAGGCCTTTAATGTTATCATCCTTATGATGTATACTTAATAAATCCCCTTAGCCATATTCTGTAGTACTGTCTTAACACAGTACTGACACAAATATCAGTATAGAATGCCTGGGATCCAGTTGTTCCACTATTCCAGATTATGTACGTATACACATTGCATGCACCAGCTCTTGTATGTCTGTCTTTCAAGGGAGAGCTTTCCCTCCTCATTCATAGGTTGGAAAGAGACAGATTGTTATCTTTGATATTGGGCTATACAACATAAAGTTGACTCACCCAGACTTGAAATGTGTCCTTGTTCAATACAATTACTGTAATGTTTTTTTCAGTCTACTGCAGCACCTGCTTTTCCTAAAAGGAGCACAGGAAAAAGATAGGAAATAATTCTAGAAAACATAATGTGATCTTCTCATGTTGTTTTTCCAAGGCCACAAGTCCAAGGTCTGTGTTCACCAAACTGTACAGGGAACTGAAAATGTGGGGTTTATTCTTAGCATGTAGTGCAGGCTTTGCTACTCAGATGCATGTTTTCATGGCTGGAAAAACAACAACATGACTGACAGAGAGGCAGTGACTGCTTGTCTCACTTTCTCAGCCTGTTTTAAGCCTGACAGCGCTGATGAGGAGTGACTGCCCTGCTGCTGGCAGCCTACTCTCCTGGAGCTGGTAGACCAGGAGATGAATGCAGGTAAGAGTCAACAAGCACAACTGGTCAGATAGAGCTTGAGAGGGATGGAACAAATTGCTCCACTTGCACACATCATGCACACACACCGGTACACACCAACATCATCCTAACATGACCTAGCTGCAGCTCCCTCTGTCCACAAATCTTGAGGTGGACATGCAGTCCTCCTGGCAACGATGGGGGTCTGACGGAGTGGATGTGAAGTGACGGGGATGCTGCTGGCTGCCTTCTCTCCTGGAGCAGGTAAACCGGGCAGAGTAAACACCCACAGCTGGTTTCACAGAGCACACAAACACAAGGAAGAAAAAGCCTTGAGGAACGTGAAAAGACTGTCCAATAGATGGTGACATGCATACAAACCACTGTAGGGAGTAATATGTGGAAGGACACAAGTTGAAATCAGAAACATGGATGTCGGCCTCTCATTGCCTGTAGTGTGCAAGTACGGGAAACATTAAAGGTCACCTATTATGCTCTCTTCTTTCCTTCAATCTCCACCTTTCTGAAAAACTCTGTTCAAAACCCCAGTCAGATGTATCTCCCCTTATGACATCATAAGAGGACAAACCACACCCCCCCCATTACCAACCTAACTTAGCACTACCTCCACCTGTGATAAGCCACACCCTCAGATACCCCTGATTCTAACTGCCAGTTAGATTCAAACCGTCAGTAAGGTTTAGGTCCAATCAGAGCAGACTGGGCTTCTTGGAAGCCGGGGCTCAAAGAGATAGACTCTAAAGCTGAGCATTTCAGACAGAGGCTGAAAAAAGGAGTTTGAGCAATGGCACTGTGAGAAAATTAAAAGGTTTTTTTGGACACTATGAATACATTTTGTTGTAGAAACCCTAATTAAAATGTTGACCCTGAAAAAAGCATATCATCTTACCTTTAAGTATCTAGCATAATGAAATGGACTTTTGAGTTCTTGTCACTAATCGAGGGCTGTCAGCAGCAGGAAAAACAAGCTGACAACTTTGGCTCAGATGGTTAAAGAAAGCAGACATGGAGGTATAACGAGGTCCATGGCGTGACAAGAGTCCACGGCCTCAACTTCAGCTAGTTAGTGGCTGGTTCGTGGCCCAGCCTGTCAGATGTGATAGCAGCAGGTAGAAGGTTGAGTCTGTGGCACACCAGCTGTGGCCCACTGGTACTCTCTCCTCCTCTGTCCCTCCACCACCTCTGCAACACAAACACATGCTAAACAGGCCACTGTCTCCGCTGCCTCCCACATTCAGCTGCAAATGAGCCCGCCCTGGGCCCCTAGCCCCGTTTGATGTCATGAATAATGAGGACGGATTTTCATTTGCGCAGGTTTTACGAAAACTATAACGCCTATTGTTTAGGCCCCTCACATCAAGCAGTCAGGTTACGTGAGCTCTGGAGTCTATTCATGGCCAAGTTACAAAAAAAAACACACACACACACACAATTCAAGCCCACACATTAACAAGACAAGATTCTGTAAAATGAATGCAGTGATATCAGACGGAACGCTGCCGTTGAGTCAAATAAACAGTGATTGGCGCATTCAGTATGTCAGTTTGGGAAGCATCCATCTGAAGTAGACATGTGGTCCTCCTGGCAATGATGGACGTCTGACAAAGTGGACGTGAAGCGGTGCCTGGCCTGCCGGCAGACATCTCAGATACACACAGAGCTCAAAAAAGCACACATGTAAGAAACCAAGTAAAGTATGTGTATGACAAATCTTTGAGAATAGTTTGACATTTTGCGAAATTCTTTAATTTTCATATCATGGCGTTAGATGAGAAGATTGATACCACTCTAACACAATCTCATTTCCAGTAAAATGCTCACTGATAAAAACATCAATAAAGGTTGTTTTAATTGTGCAGGACCTAAAATGTTATATAAGTGCCAAATTGTGTTTGAGCCAATCTAAGCTAAGCTGTTTTAGCTAACTGTCTCTTTGTAGCTTCCAAACACACACTGCATACTTTCGCAGTCTCTCTCAGTAGAAGGTAAATGTGTCAGGTTGCCTGAAACATTACATGGCCAGAGCGAAAGAGACAAGTGTGAGGCGGTATTGGTGGAGGGTTTTAGCTCTCATCGACAAACTGGCGGTTAAAAGTTAGATTTAATTGAAGCCCACAGGCTGCTACAAACCACTATCGACATGCTGCTTAGGCCAGCTGTGAGGGAGTAACATTTAACTGGTCAACATATCATCCCTGTTGACATTACTGAGGGGTAACGTATCAAAGGAAATCAGACTTAAGTTCTTCAATGTCTTGTGTTTGGTGTGTATGGGATCTTTAAGCAAGCATGAATACGCTCTACTTCTGGACAATCTCTTCATCTCTCAGTGGTGTCAATGGAAAAGGATTTGATGAATGTGGTCCATTGATTTCCTCATTACCCTCAGCCTACTAAACAACCAGGCGACCGCTAATGCACTAGTCATTACAATTCAACTTGTTGGACATGGTCTCTGAAGATAAACCTTCTCCAAAAACGCTTAAGGACATTCACTTCTGAGTTACTGCACTGTAGTACATTAACAAATACCGGATGGAAATCAAAGCAAAGACACAGGGAATAAACTCCACTAAGGACAGACTTGATATTTCAGTAAAAAAATATTATGAAACTGTAGCTTTTGAGTATAAGAACATTAAATACTTCAGTGAATCCTGACTGTTGTTACATGCTCCACTGTTTCAGTCACTCAGGAATTAATTGATAATCATATTTCACCATATCTAACCACCCATCCATCCATCCATCCATCCATGACATTTTGTACAGAGATGCAAAGCTGAATCTTACTGACTGAACGATCCTTTGAGTTCTGGCACTACCATGAGGTTGACATGTTAGGGTTTTTGTGAATCTATTGGAATTCAACTTGTTCAACAAGCTTAACTAAAATCATGAAACTGGTAAACATTGCACCTGCTAAGCCTCAACATCATAGCATTGTCTTATGCAGATGTTAGCATTTAGCTGAGCACTGAGCCCAAGTACTTGCTCACAAAGTGGTCTTCATGGCTGTAGACTCCAATTATTTTCACAATCCAAAGACTAATTGCAGGTGAATTAAATTGGATACTGTAGGTTACCTTTAAGTGTGTATTGGTGTGTACGTGCTTGTCTATATTTATAGTCAAAGTGTGGGCCTTGTGGTAATGAAAAGGTTGAGCATTATAGAAAATGAATGAATTGATGCTCACGCTCTGCTTTGTCTGTTGACATTAGAACTGCAGAGGCGTCCTTCTTAAATGGCTACAGTAAATTGACTCAGGCATTTTTTTTCTTTTCTTTCAAGTGAAGAAGTCACTATGTTATGTCTGTCACTCCCGGTGTCATTGCCATGTCAATCTACATTGTGTTTTTTTCAGCTGCTCAACTTGGAGAGGTCCAGGTTTCACAATCAGATATCATCCCTGGGCAAAAACTCAAAATGAAGACATTTGTCAGACATATAATTCTAATATTTTTAATGAGAGCAGTTAAAAGTTACACATGGCTGTAATGAATTGTATTCTTGAGCTCCTGCCCTGTATTCTTATGCAACATTTGTAAATGTTTAGGCACAAAATACATCTATTGAATTTCAAATGTGTGAACTCCATCACCCAACTATTTGTCTAAAATAACCCTGTGTTGTGGGCAACGGTGTGCGCCCTTAAAGGAGCAAAATATTTTTTCCCTTGCAGCCTGTCTTTCACATCCTCAGCGGACAATCATTACCAAACATTACAAAGGCAAACTATTTAAACCCTTGCTCCTATTGAAAAGCCAATTCATAGCGACTGAAGAAGAGAACTTAAAAAAGAAAGACAGGGAGTGAAAGAGGAAACAAAAGCCCAGATAGACTCTGAGAGAACGTGGAGGAGAGAAAGAGGAGACGGGAATGACAGAGAGAGGGAGAGACGGAGAGAGCGAGACACCAATAGAGAAAGAGACTGAGAAGAGGAGGCTCTTTTGGGGTGCAGTGGGCTGTGAGACAGGTCCTTTCACTGCCATCTAAACACTGTGTCCCACTGTGCATCAGTGCTCTCACCCAGGCAGCGCACACTGTGGCCACAGACTCAAAGTTAACCAGTCAACTCCATTACAGTGCAGGGGGCGTGTACAGACCTGCCACACCAAAGGGATCACGCCGGCCGGCCAGGAATATTAATTGCTTTTAAATGAAGTGGAAGTCTCTTTATTGGGTGTCTGGTGTTGGTTTGTTATCTGCAGGGCCCCACTGCTCTTTGGTCTCGCCGCCCTTTGAAAGAGAAACTGACTCTGGATGAGGTCATTGATCATGGGGGGCTGTATACTCCCAGTGGGTTTTTGTGTGTCCTGCCCCTTTAACTACCGCTATTGTACTCTGCCCATTCAGTCCTCAATGCACTGCGGTCAATAAACATATTTGTTAATGATGCATCCTCCCAAGTGTAGATTCAGTCTAAAGTATGTTTACACACTATGGACTATGATGTGTTTGTTAAACATGCAGCTTTTAATAGATAAAGGTACTTATGCTGAGTGTAGTGCTGTAATATATTTCTTAGAAACATGTTACAGTAATGTGATTTTTATTTTAATAAAATAGATTTAATGATTACAACTTGGAATTCAGTAGTTTACTTTACTAATCCCATTAAGGCCTCCCTAATTCAGCTGACAAAACGGTCATGTTAGCATGGAGTTTGTGAGGATTGTCTGTAGGTTTTAGAGTTTATTTTATTTTAATGTTTATTTGACAGGGACAATACATACAACATTGCCACAAAAAATGGGTTTTGCTTGTGGGGCCAGTCCATTTAGGCACTTAAAAACAACTTTCAAGGAACAGAATTTTATAAAGTTGGAAAAAGTCAACAAATTGTATTTCTCAATAATTTTACAATGGTGCCATTTCTGTGGCTTCTGGTCTAAAATTTTTAAAGCTTGTTTATAGAGTGAGAATAGAGGTCTAGTAGCTGACTCAGTGGCCTGGCCCCAGGCAGTGATGCAATAGGATAGATGTGAAAAAACCATGGCATGCAGATACAAATGAGATGCCTGTCTGGCTTAAAGGAGAGGCATGACCTGGTAAGTCTAAAGCAGTTCAGACTAGTTTTTACAGTTTTAGATAGCTTCTTTATATGTGAGTCAAACTTAAGTTGAGGATCTAGAGTTATATCTAGATATTTAAACTCATTTACCACCTCAATTTCTTTACTATCTATAGTGATGTCAAATTTCTCTAGGACTTTCTTTCTTATTGAGAAGCACATTGATACTGTTTTTGTGTGATTAAGTGTTAAGTGACTCCTTTGTTGCCATTCTGAAACAGTAACCATCTGTCTGCTTAAGATATCTGAAGTTTGACACTCAGTGCGGTTACATGGCACAACTAGATTGGATTATCACATATATTGAACAAGACACTCGAACGGACCGTGTCACTTGTCTGAGTATACATGGCCTTTCAGAAATCGGATAAATGTCCGATGCATGGCTGTCTCCACTATGCTAGGTGGCACTGTAGCCCTTTCAACCATGCTTTCAACAAGTGGTTTTAGAGCCACGTCCGGTTCCTTTCCGTCAATAACCCATGGTGTAGCCTATCACGCGCAGGCACACAAGCACAGAACAAGAAGTCCGATATGCGATATCCGATCCCTGTATACATGCAGAGAGAAAGCCGACAATGAACGAATTATCTAGGTGTTCTTATCCGACTTCTCTT
This sequence comes from Hyperoplus lanceolatus, assembly GCA_026929865.2. Taxonomy (NCBI): domain Eukaryota; kingdom Metazoa; phylum Chordata; class Actinopteri; order Uranoscopiformes; family Ammodytidae; genus Hyperoplus; species Hyperoplus lanceolatus. The sequence goes on along the minus strand of CM049401.1, from coordinate 9,591,302 downwards.
GTCCGTTATTGTGCCGATTTGTGTCCGAAGTAGATCGGATAAAGGTGTTTACATGCAGTTTAAAAGTCCTGTTGAGGTCTTATTCGTTTAGTTATCCGATTATGAGTCTGCATGTAAACGCACTGAGTGATTCTTTGCTGAAACATAAAACACTGTATCATCAGCATACATCTGACATTCGGTGTCTGTGCAAATGTTAGGTAAATCATTTATGTATAAGCAAAAAAGAATAGGACCTAAAACTGATCCCTGTGGCAGACCAGTCTTACTGTTCAGAGGAGATATTTTCACATTCTGTAAGCGAACACACTGTTGTCGATAATTCAAATATGAGCTTAGCCAACTGACAGCAAGAGCAGAAAAATTAAATTCATGTCTTAGTTTACTGACAAGTATGTCATGACTTACAGTGTCAAAGGCTTTCTTCAAGTCCAAAAACACTGCTCCAACCACATTTCCATGTTCCAAGGGAACATTTTATTCTGTCAATGAAGTGGCACAGTGCCATCTCAGTTGAATATTTTTTGCGAAATCCGAATTGCTTAGAATGATAAAACTGATTGTTTTCAAGGTAGGTCTTTAGTTGATTTGCGATAACCTTTTCAAGTACTTCTGACATTGCTGGGAGAATTGATATCGGTCTATAATTACTGGCATCAGTTAATGCACCAGATTTATAAATTGGGGTAATAATAGACATTTTAAAACTTTGTGGAAATTTCCCTTCTGTAATGGACTGATTTATTAGATGAAGTAATGGGCTTATCAAAATGGCACTATATTTCTTCAAAAATAAAACATCAATTCCAAATGTATCTTTTGCCTTTGAGTTGTTTAAATTCATTATGATTTTTAGAATTTTTGTATGGTCAGTTGGTTTGATGTTAAAATAAGAAGTCTTATCATTAGTTATGTTATTTAAGAGTTGTTTAAAGGTGCACTATGCAGTTTCAGAGGAGGGATATTTGTTTACATTTGCAGATCCTGCAGTTAGTTCACAAAACATATTTACTCTAAATGTAATTCTTAGTATTGAATAATTCTACAATCATAAATCAAAACTAAATTATTTTAAGGGAACCTGGAACTAAACGTCAGACTATAATAGGTTTGTAAACAAAACTGTTGGTCCTGCTGCTGTTCAGGTAGCTTTCTAACTTAAAACAGTGCTCCATGGATCCAATTTTCTTGTGAGTAACGTTAGTTTAGTCAGTTACAAAACAAACTTCACCCAAAGTTACATAGAACACCTTTAAAGGTATTTTTAAGCAATGACTAACACTATGGCTGTCCAGCAGTCAGTAAAGAAATGTCAACTTTTTCAACAATTCACGCATGCCTCATGCCCAATTTGTGCAGTAAATTCATAATTATCTAGATATTGTATGACATGTGCCATAATGATATTTTCTAGATCATAGACAACACAGACACAAATCAAATGTGAGCGCCATGTGCAGCACACTAGGCTTTATCATTTTGTCCTGTATGTAATTCCTCTCCGGCGGTCTGTGACTGAATGCGTTTCCACCTGTGAGGCCCTGTCTTGACTACAATGGCTGCTGTAGCTCAAATCAGGTACAGTGTGTGTCCACCTCTCTGGTCCCCACTGAGCTCTGTGTCTGAGGCCTATAGCGAGCCATCAGGAGAGGATGGAGGACATTATCTATAATTCCCTGCACCGTGTCTCTCTCAAAAGGGGCTCGGGCACCAAACAAAAGCCCTGCCGCTGAAGACATCTCTGAGGATGAAGAAGATGAAGCTGAGTTTTCACATCCCAGTGAATACGGTTAGATATTAATCCAGCTAAGAGAAGAAAAAACATGCTACAGGTTGCTTTCTCAGCTTCCTTTGTGCGAGTATTCCTTTGTGTTGCTCTCTGTCTGGCTTGTGAATAGGGCGCCCCCCCCCATTCCCTTCTCTTTATTTTGTCCATTGAAAAAAATTGGCTTCTAAATACAAGCTATTAGAATATTTGTGCAGATGAGTAATAAGTTATTAGTTGCAATTACTGGTCATCTATTAGTCTGGTATAATAGACTGATTAGGCAGTGGGCCTTTTAACTTCTGAAGAAGTAATTTGAAAGAAGGCCTACCATTGACAAAGCAAAGAAAGGCTCCCTTTATTCAGGCCATATCTGGCTATTGTACTAACAGACATGTTATAATGGGATTACTAGCGACTACAGTGGACTGATAAAATCAATGGCGAACATATCATTTTGTATAATTCACAGGTACTGGAGATGAGAAGAGATCTTGGCTAGTGAGAGGGCACTTCAAACAGGATGAATGGGAAGTGGTGTATGCTTTACACAACCTATATTTACTTCCATGTACTGCATATGGCAGTAACCCTTTACTACAAAATGTTTTTTCAAGATGACTTCAACACATTTTGACTTCTGGAGTTTTGTTGGTGGCTCTTTTGGAACCAGGCTTGCCTCAAAATGTTAAATTTTTTGAGGGTGACCTGTGCTTTGCATCGGAGAAATTGAAAGCGTAGCCAACTCTGCGCAGGTAGTGCTGGTTCTTTGTCAAAGATGATGACTAAACCTCCATTTATTTTCTGCCTGAGTTTCCCAAGGACGCTGCATTGTAGTCAAATATAACCATGCCAGGAACCTTAATAATAAAGAACAATGGTTCTCAATGTCATGCTGCTTGGACTGCTTCTGAATTTACCCTTCTTTCTCCTGCCTTCTGTATTGTACTCAATCCAAGGATCCACTGGTAAACCTCTACCTCTGTATCAACCAAACTTTTTGCACACATTTATGTGATTGTGCATGAAGCAAGCTCACCAATATTTTTTCAAGGTGGAGTCAGCGATTCTGGAGAACATGTCAACATGACTTTGTCAGAATCAGTGAATATCTCCTCACGATCCGCTACCTGTCCATACTGTGGGTGCGCTGAGAAAATAAACACAGTGTTAATACACAGGCTAGGCTCTGTGGATGGGCATGTTGCTAGCTACCATGGGCCCCTTTGTTTACCTACTCCTTGTTTACATACCAGTTTGTAGAGCCTAGGCTGTGTATTAACAGCAGACTTTATTTTCAGTGCACACACAGTATGCACACGTATCAGATCGTGAGGAGATATTCACAGATTTTCACAACAAGCATTCTCCAGAATCGCTGAGTGCACCTTCAACCATATGCATAGCATGACCAGTATTTCCATTTTTAAAGCCCGTGCTGCACCACACAGATGGAGAGAGAAGGTTCACGGTGCCTCTCCTCCCTTCACATACTGGCTCAAGTTGTGCTTCCTGTGTTCTCCTTTACCAGTGGCCACAGATGGAGCACAGTGTTGAAACAAGGCCAAAAAGACCAGAACAATATCATCTTTCCATTGGAAAAGACAAGTGTATTGCTTTTCTTTCCTATGGCCACTTGTCTCCTCTCTTTATACCTCTGCTTCTTCTTAGCCTGTTGCTTATTCTAATGTGATACGGCTGGAGCAGCTGGTGGTGACATGGGGTTGATTATGCTGTTCCCACAGTGACATATTCAAAGGCGGCCGAGGAAGGCACCATTGTTGCCTCTGATCTGTGGATGACAGTCCTGCCTGTTGCACCAGCTCCACGCTGCAGACCTCATGGGGAGAGTGGAGCAGGGCGTGCGCACAGGGACGTGTACAGTACATGCTAGGGTTTGATCGATATGGGGAAAACGCCAACACCAGAACATTTTGGTATGAGTCATTTGTGCCAGTAAGAAATATTGAAATATCAGAGATTACTGGATTGTTATCTTTGAAACTACACTACACTGAAACCTAGGCTAATGAAATGACTGATCTGACATACTGTACCTGCAGAGTAGAAGGATAACTCAACATTTTTGCCTTTTATATAACCATCATAAATTAAGGTATCCAAATACAATACAACCATGTTTTCCATTTATTTTACCTTGCAAAAATTATGTCATCATGGGTGAAGCTTTCAAGCCTGTGGCTTGATCTTCATCACACATATTAAAAGGCCGACATGGTCGAGAAAATGTCAACATCTGCTGTTCATTCACGGATGGAGATCACACGGTTTAAGTGACAGCTTCAGAACTGTACAACAGCTTCAAAATGAATGTTCACCACCCAAACAATCTAGTTCCTCATTTTAACCCTCCTAAGGTTAAACGCCCAATTTTATAATTTAAAGGTTATTCCATTTATAGCAGCTTCTCTAAATATTACCACCTCGTTGGAAAAGAGATACTTTACCAGTGCTTATCTATTTCAGAGACTCAGAACATATACAGTATCTTGACCTTTGTGCTACATGTAATTATTATAGGTAACAACACCAAGAAACATCCATAAAGCATACAAAACACATGTAGTTTAGATTTAACAAATAGGTCAAAGACAGACCTCTTATCAGGCTTATCCTGATATATGCAAAGTATGACACACACACACACACACACACACACACACACACACACACACACACACACACACACACACACACACACACACACACACACACTTACCCAACAACTCTGTTTAAAAGCATATAGGATACAAGCACAAAGAAGAATAGTGCAGCCAGTCACTCGGTTGGTTCGGCTATACTTCATCACAAGGCTGAGTTTGGATCATTTCGTGTGTAATTGCTGCCCACAAGTGAGCCACTCCACATGAATGGAAGTGCAGTAAAGCGTCAGCGACCATGATCACTGTCTGCTTCCAGGTAATAGCCCCATCCCCCACCCCCCCCCAGGTCCATCCATGCTTTGCCTTGGCTACTTCGCCAGTTGAATGGGAGGATAAAAAATATTGAGGGGTGAGTGAGGCACGGTGCTTTTGCGGAAAGGGGATTGGGTGGAGGGGCGATATAGGCAGTCCATAATTATCTGTAATGAGACTTTTGTCTTGGAGCATTACATGGGGTGTTCTTGAAGTCACCCCAAAGGAGGTGGTTTTCAGATGGAGGAAGAGCCGCCCACGCCTCAAGTCCTCTCATCGCCCATCTCATCCATATGTGCAGTAACAAGTAATTACCCATGTCTCATTGAAGTCCATGCAGAGTATTCTCCCTCTCTATCTCTCAAGGCAGATGAATACCCGCCACTCACCTATTACACAAAGTGACACTCCTGGAGATCCGACGTGTCGTCTCAATCTTCCTCTTCAAGCCCCTACACTCGTTCTTCTCTTCCGACCCCCCCCCCCTCTCTCTCTCTCAGTTTGAGGAAACAGCTGGCACCCTTTGATGTCTATTCCTTGGTCTCACACTGGGTCACCTTCACTGCTGCATCTGACAGGGTATCTATTCAGGCTATTCTCAGGACGTTGAAATCATTTTCTATATGGCACCAAGCCGCAAACACCTAAAAATTGATTGCTCTCATCTAGAGACCGGATTACAGAAATGCTTTCACCGTTTGGTCCATTGAACTCCATTAGATAATAATTTTTTGTTGTAACTTAATTTCTCTTCTCGTGGTACTCTTTTACATCTCTTTTGGGCATTGGCAACATTGTCCAAACAGGGCAAGAAATGGCTCCTTGGCCTATACATGGAGGTTTGTTTCTAAACTTCGGACTGCTTGAGTTTCTTGCACCATCAGTTTCTGTATTTTTGCATTGTGCTATGTTTCCACATCTCAGCAGTTGAACAGGCTGTTAGAATTGGGCTGTGCAACAAGCGGTAGACACATTGACATCATCCTCATTAAAGTTCTCACAATATGCAGCAAGGTTAGCATTCATTCAAAGTCATGTTTGGGATCCCCTGCGGCATTATAACCCACAATCACTGGCTTTTTAGCTCTGTTTTGGCTCGGGCTCTTTAGCTACTACATGCTCCACTATGTTCACCATGGAAGACCTTTGTCTCTCTACCTTTCTGTGTTGTACAGGTGCAGTGCAGTGGGTAAAGGCAATCATTTTTCTGTTCGTCTCTCCAAGCCACCCGGTTCACATTGCATATTAAAGCCTAGTTGATTTAATTATTGATTGAGTAATATGAGGAACATCTCAATTATATTCAGGGTTGGTAGGTATACATGCCAATAAAAAAGCAGACTAATCAACTCTACTGTTTAAAAGCATATAGCAAAATACCCCCCCTCCCCCCACACACACACACACACAGAACATGGGCTACTGTATATGTTGTCAAGAGCACATTTCCTTTTGAGTGTAATCACATATATATGCTTTATGACTCAAGAAATCAACCTGTTTTCAAGGCCTCCAGTTCTTAGCATGCCCTGAATCATGAATACCATAATCAAGTCAATGGTGCACAAAAAATCCCATAAGGCTAACTGGAATATTTTTTATAACGTTGGGCAATTGTCTAATTACACTTGATATTCATATAGACTTGAAAAGCAAGCTTAATGTGCTTAGACTGTATTATTTTGAATCACTAACAATATTTAACCACCATCTTCATCACCAGAGGGGTATACTACGAAACAAACTCAACAGAGCTCGGCTCTCTTTTTTTGATCTGGTTCAACATAACACATACCCTCGCTCAGAGCTAACCGGTATCACGAAGGAAGTTATCAACCTCTTATGTTGAACGAGGGTTTCGGCTTCAGGCTCTGTGCGCGTCCCCATGAAAGGGGGCGTTCGACCCGTCATTTGACTCTGCATCTGCACAAAATGGACTGATCTTGTGCCGCTAACTTTATACAAACGGACTCATTGTGAGCAGCTGAGTAAAACAAAAGTGTGTCGCCAACATCATTCAAGAGGAAGAGTTTGTCAGTCTGAATTATTACAGCAGAAAACAGAGAGCCGAAAAAAACTCTTACTGCAAATAAGGAGAGTGGAATGCTGCCAGCATGGAAATTATTTATTTATCTTGGCGATCGTTCTTGCAGTGCGTAACGTGACATTATAAAACAATTAAACGTTGAACTCGGATTTGAACACTATACCATTTAGCCTAATATATATATATAGGCTAATTTGCTATATTTATAGCACTACGCCTATAGTCCCACCAGGCCCGGTTCTAGAAAGTCAGACTTGGGTGGGCCTGTAGAAATTTTAGGTGGGCACACTGTTCAGGGAGAGTGAAGATGCGAGCGCGCGCAGATCGCGTGAGCCAAAATTTTTTGCCCTTGTAAGATCTCTGCGTCTGCTTTTTGGCACATCTACTGTGAATTGTGTAGAACACAATATGCAAATAAACGTTGAGTGTTGCTGTGTGGGAGATTTGATTCTTGCACGTTTTTTTCCCAAAATGTTTATGAATAACATATAATATACATTATATACAACATAATGTATCTATTTTTCTTAATCGCAGTATTAACTGTAGGCAGCCTGAGCTGATTGAAGAGAAAGCTTTGGGACTGGGCAACCTGGATGGTGGTAGTCCAGAGCTATATACTATACACACTACTTTCCACTATTGCCTCTGATGTCCAGCTGGGTGAAAATAGTAGCCAGCCGAGGCCACAAGATTTTTTTTTAACTTTTTAAAGTGAAATGCATGAATCTGGTGCCCTTTGAGAGGAAGATTAAGAGGCTAAATCTGAGGAATTTTGTGTGAACAAATAATTTGGAGACACTGGGTCGGATGAATTAGAAGCTATTGAAGAAAGACACATGGATTTTCCATAGAAATATACATTTGAAATAAAATAGTATGCAGGGTCCTCTGTGATGGGCTTGGTGCTCTTTTTCTTTTACGGGACATATTTTTCTGTAATATAATGAATTAATTTAAATGCAGTGAGAGGAACGAAGCAGAATAACTCTGTTGTCCAGTTATCTTTTTTTCCACAGACGAAGCTGAAATAGGCTATAGACTACAGTATACACAGTGCATGGGCAACTGAGGGCAGCCCCATTTTCAAATATTTTAAAATAAACTCAATACACACTGTGCATGCCATGGACTTGAACGTGATGTGATCAGTTAACCTCGGATTACCTCCCAGATGAACTGATTCAATTATTAAGCTAATAACTATCTACCAAAACATTGTATTCCTTTTATTGTATGATAATTTAAATTTACATAATATGATGTTGATATCAAACACACAAACTAAAAAAAAAAAAAAAAAAAAAAAAAATTGGGGGGTCCCCCTGGCAGTCGGGACCCTAAACAACCGCTCATTCCGCTTATGCCTCGGGCTTGCTCTGCTGACCAGTGACCGACCACTATAAACGGGTGGGTAACTTGGAGGCAGGCTGTCCTGCCCACCCAATAATACAATTAGAAGCAATGCATGGTAATGGTATATTCTTTAGTATTAATTAATTGTCTGAATTTTGTTTGACATTTTCTTGGACAGCGAATGAACAGGTTCGTCCGATAGTGGATCTGGACTTCCACCTAAAAAAAATATATATATATATATATATTTTTTTTTTGGTTGGGTGGGCACAGCCCACATTTGGGTGGGCACGGTCCACCCGGGCCCCTGGCTACCGCCGGCCCTGAGTCCCATACAGTGAAATAATGTTGCAAACTGTGATTTTATAGAACGCTTTATTAAGAGCCAGTGTGTGTAGATCGCCAGGTAAAACCATTTGAAGTGAGAGCATAGAGTGGCGCTGCAAACAGTAGGTCTAAGCTATTTAACATTTTCTGCATCAATAACTGTATGCATGAGGCAAAAAGCCCCAGCGCGATGTTACAGTTCACTCTGCTGTAAGCCTTATGTCACGGCCTCGTTTCGTTCATTAACTTACTGATGAATAAGTTTCGTTATTTAACGAGTTTCCTCAGTGAGAATATATCGCTCAGACAATATAGTCAGGTCCGCGGGATTTCAAAATGTGTAGTTTCCTTAAAGGGCAGCGCTATAAGAGCCGAATTTAAGCTCAAACTCTGAAACAAAAACTGGTCTGGGCAGGTTAGCCGTGCAGCCTCTGTTACCACGGTGATCTAGCCAGGTAAAAAGAGAGCCACCTTTCGTGATACTGAAAAATCTGGCTTTAGACCGCTTTTTAAGACTCAACAGACCTCGCTCAGCCCTTAATCTTAAACTTTAGCCTGCGCTGCATATTTTGCATTTTTTGCACATGTATAATTGCACACTTGATTGCTTTTTCTTTTAGCATAATTTTTGTTTTTTTTATCATATCATATGCACTGGCAGAGCTAGTATTTGTGTACTGTTATATACGAGTAACAGCTACTTATGCACTTATGCACAGAGACTATCCATACCACTTTCTCATCTTGGCTATGTATGTATGCTCATGTTTGGGTGGGGATAGGCCTATATGTGCTGTGTTGTGTTCTGTGTATGCTGGCTGCTGTAGCATCTGAATTTCCCTGCTGGGATGAATAAAGTATATCTTATCTTATCTCATCTTAATCTCGCTTCGTAGTATACCCCTCAGCTCAAGGGCATTTGAAATACAAAACAAAATACACAAGTGCGGTGATAAAGTAACCCGTAGGTACTCCATGCTTTGCTGTCTGCTGGGGTTTTAAAATAAGAAGCTTTGATTGTGTGTGTGTGTGTGTGTGTGTGTGTGTGTGTGTGTGTGTGTGTGTGTGTGTGTGTGTGTGTGTGTGTGTGTGTGATTTGAGTTCTTGAGACTTTTTGTTGTCATAGTGGAAGTGACAGCACGTGCGTGCTTGGACCCACACACACACACGTACACACCCACATACAGAGACACACTCTCACCCCAAACAAACAAAACAGCTGTGCGGGTGGGCCTTGTCATTAGTCCTGCTTGTTTTTCTTTTGATTGAGGGAAGTTGCATTGCGGTGCAACCCCTCAATGCACGTTTGAGAGCGTGTGTGTGCGCCATGTGGATCGGTTCTCAGTGTCCACTCGGCACTGGGACTAATTTGCATGCCTTTGTGTGTGAATAAAGGACACCTATTCTGAGGACAGAGTTTACCAGCTGCCATCCAGGACTAGTCCTTATTAGAGCCCTGCTGTTCCTCTGAGAACGCCAGCACATGTTCAACACACGCTGCCGCTCACACACACACACACACACGCACACACACAGGCATACACACAGACACACACACACACACTCAAGGACACGTGCACCCCCACAGTCATAATCTATTCATACACAAATGAAAACACACTAAACCAGATGCACTAAAATAAACAAACACACTCTTTACATGGATAGAGACACTTGCAGAGGGTTCGGGCAGTGATTGCCAGCACCAGCGGTAATGTTCTGTAGTTATCAACCAAAGGGCAAAAGTCAATGTTAAAAAAATAATAGTATATGTATGACTGTGTGTGTTTATGTGTGTGTGTGTGTGTGTGTGTGTGTGTGTGTGTGTGTGTGTGTGTGTGTGTGTGTGTGTGTGTGTGTGTGTGTGTGTTTGCGTTTAAATAAATCCCATGAAGTTCAATGGCTATTTATGTCAGCAGTCATGGTCACATACATATGCAGCACATAGGGTTTAGCTCAGAACAACCTGTACAAATGTGATTTGATTATGTCTGCCTGTACAAACTCAAACTGGATTTATGTTTCATGGGGAAGTTTTGTGATTTTGTTGATTAATTGTTGGCACTGGTCAGTTTTTCTATTCAGAGCGCATTCATGGGTAATGTTTCACCCCCACCCCGCAAATAATTACTTTGTAATTATCTACTGTTTTTGCAGTGAAGTGGCTGGTCCTCCTGTTAATTCAATCCCGTCAGATGCATATCTCATTATTTTAAAGTGAATATCTATGAGTTTGTCCTTTTCCTTTTTGTTTTAAAAGGCACAGTGTGTAAAGGAAATTGGTGTTTTTCAAAACAGACTTGGTAGAAATGGAATATTATATTCATATTTATGTTTTAATTTGTGTATAATTGCTTGCAGCCACCATGTTTTCACAGTGGCACGGAATGGACAAACCTTAACAACCTGACAACCTTACGCGTTTTTATATAGTAGCTATACTGTATAGTGAGTATCTGCCCCAGAATTGCACCTGTTGGAAGAAGTACAATAGAATACTTTTGTGTTGTAATTTACTGATGTTAATGGACAGCAACACAATGCAATATGAAAAGAAAGTCAGAGTTGGAAAGTTTTAAAATCGAATCAAAAAAAGTATAATTAAAAAAAGAATATCCTATTTCCGAATTTAAAAATTGAATCAGCATTTCAGGGTTGGGCATATGTTTGGAAGTGTGTTACAATAAGGTATGTTTCCTGCATGCTAAGAATTAAGATTAGGACATAGTTTATGCTTTACTATGTATAAAGTGTTGTATTGGGGCGAATCTACCGTTTTGTGTGAAATGTATTGAACTTTTCTACACACGCCACACCTTTAACTCTTTAATTCTTAATTGCCAGTGGTGATTATCAGCAGCCCCATTCTGTTGTGTTGATGTGTATGAAGGGCTGCTGTGGGAGGTGTATCAGTGTCACTTGCAGTGTCACTCCTCTGAATGTAAATTACTATTAGATTAGGGGATGATTTGGGTTTTGAAAGGAGGAACAAATTGTTCAATTTGGGCTTATTAGAAGGGGCGGTGCAGACAGTGACCAGCTCGGCCTTGGCTTGAATATATAATTACAGAGTGGAAAAATTATCCCGTGCCCTTTCTAAAATTACAGTCAGGTTTAACAAACATACTCTCACCCTGACCATCTGAGCGGACAGACTCAATTTGTATATTTAATGCAGCTGATATTACAAAAAATACATTTCAGTCCCTCCTCATGTACCCGTGTGTGTGTGCGTGTGTGAAGTGGTTGCTGACATTCAGGTCCATATGATGTGTTTTCTAGCCAATATTATCCCACTATTGTTTGGCTTTTTTCTTTATGCCTTATCTATTTTGCATTAATTGCATCTCTGTTAATTGTTCCTCGGTCAAATAGAGAGTTAGTACGGCGCACGACGAGTGAGGAAACAACAATTGCACTTGAGAAATGTTATACACAAACTGACACTCGAGCACACTTCAGTGCGGTGACAAAGTCCGTTTTTTGAGTGCTTAATCAAAAATCATTGCAAAGATAAAAGATATGCTAACGATGTTTGTTATTACATGCTAAACAATTGGTTTAGACATGCTGATCACAGAAAAAAAGGGGAGGCAGAGTTAGCAAGTGAGAGCAAACTTAAGTAGATGCAGGGGAAGTAAAAGATGTACATTGAAATTCTTGGTAAAAGCTAAATTGATGGCGGTTGAAGTCTTTTTTTGTATGTTACTCCAGTGTTTGGTTTTCTCAACTTGCAGCACCTTAAAGCATTCATACACTCAACAACAATATAAACACAACACTTTTGTTTTTGCTCCCATTTTTCATGAGATGGACTTAAAGATCTAAAATTCATTCCAGATACACAATATTACCATTTCTCTCAAACATTGTTCATAAATCTGTCTAAATGTGTGATAGTGAGCACTTCTGCTTTGCTGAGATAATCCATCCCACCTCACAGGTGTGCCACATCAAGATGCTGATCTGACATCATGATTTTATTTATTTTTTATTTATTTTTCTTTCGGACAATTCCACACAATACACAGTTATCTCTTTCACATCATAAATCTTAATTAGTCTTGTCCGAAGGGTGACGGAAGAAGCCTAAGGCTTATCGAGTCCCGCCCCCACTTTCATCAGATTCAAAATCAGATACACATTTACTGATCACAGAAAAGAAAAGAAAAAAGAAAAAGTAAAAAAGAAAAATGAAAAGGAAGAAAATACACAAGGATTAAGGATTTTTTTTTTTTTTTGTCTGTCAATGTCAACTGTTAATGACAACTGTTTGTCAATGTCATTATCTGGTAGTCTAAACACAACTGCAAAAGTATTCAAACCCAAACAAGTCATTCTGCTGACCTCTCTTTTACAATAATGTTATGATAGTGCCATCCACCTTTTATCCGCTTCTTAGTGCTCTGCTTTCAGTCTATAATTTTCCATAATTTTAGAGACATACATTTTTTTGAAATTTCGCAAACTGCAACTCCCTGTGATATCTTCATCAAGTTCATTCCATAATTTAATACCCTTTACAGAAATCGAAAATGATTTAAGTGTGGTCCGTATGTTTTTCTCTGTGAATCTTCTTTTTCTTCTTAAATCATGCGAGACTCCTCTTTCTTCAAACATTACTTGTAAACTGACAGGAAGGCTTTTTTTTGAAGCCTTGTACATCATTTGTACGGTGTGGTAACTTACTACGTCCCGTAATTTGAGAATTCTACCATCAATAAAGAAGTTATTAGTGTGTGCCCTGTAAGTTGCTTGATATATTATTCTTATTGCCCTTTTTTGAAGGATCTCCAATGGGTGCAATGTACCTTTGTAAGTGCTTCCCCACACCTCAACACAGTAATGCAGATGTGGGGAAACTAAAGTCCAGTATAATACAAGTAAGGCCTTTTGATTGAAAATATATTGTGATTTCCAAAGTATAGAAATACTCCTGGCTATTTTGCCCCTAAGATGGCTAACTTGTGGTTTCCATCTTAACTTGTCATCCATTATTACCCCTAGTACTTTGTGTTGCTTGACCCTTTCAATATCTATCCCATTTATTTTATTTTTTTTATTTTATTTTATTATTCTTTCGGACAATTCCACACAATACACAATTTTCTCTTGCAAATATTCATACATCATACTTTGTGTTGTCCGAAGGGAAACGGAAGAAGCCAAAGGCTTATCAGGTCCCGCCCCCATTTTCATCAAATTCGGATTCAGATACACAGTTACTGTTACAGAAAATAAAAATAAAACAAAAAACACATTTTTTTATATATATATAGCTATATATATATATATATATATATAGGGGAAGGTGGGGTGATTTGTGCGTTTTGGAAGTTGCAAAACCCCTTGTTTCTAGAAAACCGTGGAAGAAATTGGAAATGTGACCACATATTTAAGAAGAGCCATCCATTTGACTCATCCCGTAAAGAAGGGAGACACAAGGAATAAGATATAAGCACATTTAAGCTCAAAAAACTGTGTTTTGCCTTTCAAAGTAAAATTTCCATGATCAAGGTTTTTTGATTATTGTGTCTGAACAATTATAGACACGTTTGAAAACATTTGACACATGTTTTAGTGCTTTGGTATGCTACACTTTGAGTCTATATAGTTAGCACAATGTCAACCCTAAATTGCTGCATCATGTCTATTATCCAAAATTCTGGGGATGGGGTGATTTGTGCGCAAGGGCCTGGGTGAGTTATAAGTAAGTAAGTAAGTAAGTAAAATGTATTTATAAAAGCACATTTATGACAGTTTGCACTGTCCAAAGTGCTGTACATAGTGCATTCAGTAGGTAAACAATGAAGGTAAAATAACAATAACCAAAATAAAAGACGTAAAGCCCATACATCCACATAAACACAGATAGTAGTGCAGAGGTAAGATAGTTAATGGGGAGGAAACACCAGGGTGTACATATGGGTTTTGAGCCTTGATTTAAAGGCAGAAATGTAGGGGGAATCACATTTGTCAGGTGGCAGTTGGTTCCACAAGCACGGAGCAACTAGTGCAAAGTACATTTCTGAGAGTTGTGCCAGTGGCATGGCTGTATACGCTGGTCACCAAAAGAAAGTGATTGTCTACAGTAGCTCAGAAGAGAGTGACATCTCAATTCCACTTAACGACACCACTGATGAGAGTTCAGATGGCCAGAAAGATGATGATGGTGACTTTTTCATTGTGACACAATGACGCACAAATCACCCCACTACGTGGGGTGATTTGTGCGTCAAGACAACTTTTTTTCCGAAAGCTATATTTCTTAAACAGTTTATTCCAGATCCAAAGTTTTTATTGCCAGGGATGCACAACATCCTGAAATATATGTACATATTTGAGTTGGAGAAATAACTGTCAAGGCCTCACTTTAAAATCACTTTGAGTAAAAAGTTGCACAAATCACCCCACCTTCCCCTATATATATATATACATATACCCATACATTTTTTTTTTTTTTTTTTTTTTTTTTTTTTTTAGAATCTGCAGTCCAATACACAGTCAATTTTAATGTAATTGCTTCAGCTTTTAAGATCAGTTCAGCACAGTTCAGTTTTTCTGTGACAATGCCAAGTGTATAAAGTGTGAAGTGGCCTTGTATTTGGCCTGTTCCATTTCTTTTTTTTTTTTTTTTTTTTTTTAAATTTATTTCAAAGGGACAATGTACAGTTAGAACATAAATGTTGCCATTTGATGCACTATACCAGATTATAGCTTTAAGCTAATTTGCATCTGTAGTCCCTTGGCAGGTCACAAAAATACAACACAGTAACAAGACAGATTATTAGTATACAGGGATAAAACACCACAACAACATGGCTACACACGTCTGCGTGCAACTCCCCCCACCTTCCTCATCCCACCCACGCCCACACACACAAAAACAAGTCTAAGGACCAAATTAGTGATTGCAGAGCTGAGCAGCTTTTAACAGATTTTTTAGGTTAGATTTGAAGACTCTGAGAGAGCTACTGCCCCTTACGGCGTCAGGTAAGGTATTCCACTGGTTTGTGGCTCTTACAGAAAAAGCAGATTGCCCCGCTACAGTGCGGCGAAATGGTATGGTACAATCTCGTATGGAGGATATTCTAGTGGATCTGATGGAATTTGACGAGCGAGCGTGGACAAAAACACATAATGACTGTGGGGCCAAACCATTTAAAATTTTATAGACCATACACAAATTGACGAATAACCTAAAATTCTCAAAGCTCAATAACTCATGTTTGTCAAGTATCCTACAATGATGATAACGAATTGGCTTTTTGTCCAGTGTTTTTAAGGTTTGTTTGTATAAAGACTCCAGAGGTCTCAAAGTAGATTCACCAGCCTGCCCCCAGCAGGTGATACAATATGACATGCGGGACAAAATCATGGCGTGCATAAATATCTTGGCTGCATCCAGAGAGAGACAATTTCTGATGTGTTTAAAATTAACTAAATTGTATTTTATGGTTTTAACCATTTTTTTGACATGTTTCTTAAATTTTAAATTTGGATCCAGAAACAGGCCAAGATATTTAAATTCAGTAACTATATCAATTCGTTCACCTTTAATGAGAATCTCAACATCAGGGATTTGTACCATGGTTTTAGAAAAAAACATACATTTTGTTTTGTTTACATTTAAACTCAAACATGATTGATCAAGCCAAAGAGTGATTCTCTCCAGTGCAGTTGTTAACTTAGCAGCTGCTAAGTCAGCTGTTTTAGCATGTACATGAACAACAGTGTCATCTGCATACATCTGCAGATCGACGTCAGCACACTGTTCAGCAAGATCTTAACTGGTAGTCAAAACACTTCTGCAAAAGTATTCAAAAACAAGTCTGACTGCTGGCCTGTATTATTCTTTACAATATTGATATGTAAGTGACATTGACATTGTGCTCAGGTTATTAGTCTGTAATTTTCAATAATTTTTGAAACATAATTTGCTTTGAAATTGCGCAAACTGCAACTCCCTGTGACAACTTCATCAAGTCCATTCCACAGCTTAATACCCTTTACAGAAATCGAAAAGGATTTAAGTGAATTTATCTTTTCTTCTTAAATCATGCAAAACTTCTCTGTCTTCAAACATTACTTGTAAACTGTTAGGAAGGCTTTTTTTTGAAGCCTTGTAAATAATTTGTACTGTGTGGTAATTTACCACATCACGTAATTTGAGAATTCTACCTTCAATAAAAAAAGTTATTAGTGTGTGCCCTGTAATTGGCTTGGTAAATAATTCGTATTGCTTTCTTTTGAAGAATCTCCAACGGGTGCAATGTACCTTTGTAAGTGTTTCCCCATATTTCAGCACAGTAATGCAGATGTGGGGAAACTAAACTCCAGTATAATACAAGTAAGGCCTTTTGATTGAAACAATGTTGTGCTTTCCAAAGTATAGAAATACTCCTGGCTATTTTGCCCCTGAGATGGCTAACTTGTGGTTTCCAGCTTAATTTATCGTCAATTATTACCCCTAGGACTTTGTGTTGCTTGACCCTTTGAATTTCAATCCCATTTACCTTGATTTTTACAGCGACATCTGATGCTCTCCTGCCAAACATCATGAATTTATTTTTTTCTAAATTTAATGATAACTTATTTCGGTTTAACCACTCATGTAACTTAGTCAATTCAATGTTTACGATCTCAACCATATTATTCAGATCTTTCCCCGAATAGAAGATGTTTGTGTCGTCAGCAAATAAAATTAACCTTAAGACTTTTGACACTTTACATATGTCATTTATATAAAGCAGGAATAATTTCGGCCCCAAGATTGACCCCTGAGGGACCCCACAAACAATATCTAAGCATGTCGATGTGAACTCCCCTAATTTCACAAATTGTTTCCTGTCATGTAAATAACTTCTGACCCAGTCATGTGCCAAACCTCGAATGCCATTATTCTCCAGTTTATTAAGAAGGATGTCATGATTAATAGTGTCGAATGCTTTTTTGAGGTCTAAGAAAATTCCTATAGAGTACAATTTGTGATCAATAGCATTACTAATAATTTCTACTGATTCAGCCAAGGCCAGTGCGGTGGAATGATTCTTTCTAAAGCCGAATTGACTGTCATACAGAAGTTGATGTTTAGTAATGAATTCATCAAGTCTATTGCTGAATAACTTTTCCAGAATTTTAGAAAATTGTGTTAAAAGTGAGACTGGTCTATAATTAGTAAATGAATGTTCATCACCATTCTTATGTAATGGTATAACCTTAGCTACTTTCATGTTAGAAGTGCACAGGTGTGCCTTGGACTGTCCACAATAAAAGGCCACTCTGCAATACATACTGCAGTGCAACACATCTTCTTCGCATAGAGTTTATCAGATTGTCAATTGTGGCCTGTGGAATGTTGGTCCACTCCTCTTCAATGGCTGTGCGAAGTTGCTGGATATTAGTGGGAAGTGGTGCACGCTGTCGTATACGCCGGTCAAGCACATCCCAAACATGCTCAATGGGTGACATGTCCGGTGGCACAACAATGGGCCGCAGGATCTAATCACGGTATCTCTGTGCATTCAAAATGCCATCAATAAAATGCACCTGTGTTCTTCGTCCATAACAGAAGCCTGCCCATGCCATATCCCCACCACCACCATGGGCCACTCGATCCACAACATTGACATCAGCAAAGCACTCACCCACACGACGCCACACACGCTGTCTGCCATCTGCCCTGAACAATGTAAACCGAGATTCATCCGTGAAGAGAACACCTCTCCAACGTGCCAGACGCCATCGAATGTGAGCTTTTGCCCACTCCAGTCTGTTACGGCGACAAGCTGGAGTCAGGTCAAGACCCCGATGAGGACGACGAGCATGCAGTTGAGCTTCCCTGAGACGGTTTCTGCAGAAATTGTTTGGTTATGCAAACCAATTGTTTCAGCAGCTGTCTCAGTGGCTGGTCTCAGACGATCTTGGAGGTGAACCTGCTGGATGTGGAGGTCCTTGGCTGGTGTGGTTACACGTGGTCTGCGGTTGTGAGGCCGGTTGGATGTACTGCCATATTCTCTGAAACGCTTTCGGAGACGGCTTATGGTGGAGAAATGAACATTCAATGCACGAGCAACAGATCTGGTTGCCATTCCTGCTGTCAGCATGCCAATTGCACGCTCCCTCAATGCTTGTGGCATCTGTGGCATTTTGCTGTGAGACAAAACTGCACATTTCAGGGTGCACTAATCATGATGTCAGATCAGCATCTTGATGTGGCACACCTGTGAGGTGGGATGGATTATCTCAGCAAAGCAGAAGTGCTCACTATCACACATTTAGACAGATTTGTGAACAATGTTTGAGAGAAATGGTAATATTGTGTATCTGGAATGAATTTTAGATCTTTAAGTCCATCTCATGAAAAATGGGAGCAAAAACAAAAGTGTTGCTTTTATATTTTTGTTGAGTGTACATTACTGAAGCACAGTATATTCCAAGGTCAAGAGGTTTGCAGTGGCAGAGACGTGTCACCCATGTTTTCTATGCAGGTCATAGCACATCACTGAAAAGTGAGTTTCTTCTTCAGTTTCTGTGCTCTTAGTTTAGAAACTATATAAAAAGGACTGTTCCTAGAACTTTCCACATTGTGTTACTGAAGGCTTTCACTCATACAACTGGCCTTCCATAAAATAAGGTTGACTCACAGGTCACAGATGCAAAATGCATACTGGTCATCATCGGCACATGTCTGCCTGCTTAAAGCTTTCCCTTCACTGAAGCTTTGCAGTTTTTTTTTCATTTTACATTGCAATCTCAAATATAAAGACTCACACAAAAGATTCTGAATTTTGCCTTTATAGGATGAATGGGGGAGGGGGGATTGTTACCTTGTGGCAGTGTCAACGCTGCAGAAGATTAATTGGAATCCCTCAATCCCGCTTTTATTTAATTAAAAATCAACCACCACCGTTATGAATGCAAATGAAAGGTCGTCATTGAACTAAACCTATTCTCCTATTCACAAGCTAAAGGTGATATGGGACAGCATCGGAAATAGGCTGTTTCCTCTGCTCCGCTCTGATTTTTTTTTTCATTTTTTTTTTCACCATTACTCCGATTGTGAGATACTCATAGCTAGAGAGAGCGGTTATGTGATGGAGTATGACCGCTGTCACAATACAAACGACAGAAAGGCTTGGTAAAAAAATGCAATTTCCCTTCCTCTGTGGAGCGCCGGCATAGGGGGTGGGGTGGGGTTGAACCCGGGCAGAATTATTTGCCTGCAACTACTAGAGCTTGTGGTAATTACTATAATGATGTCTCCAAGTCAAGGCACAGCCAGTGCTGCGATAACACACAGAAGCTGATCAGAAAATAAAATATTTCAGGGGGCACACAAGGCAACCATACATTCATCTCATTAATGCATGTTTAATAAGGAGGAATGACACACGGGCCGGTCTTGGCCTTTCACCAATACGAAGTGAGGTGGACTGCTATGTTCTCACTATATTGCTTCATATGATATTGAGGTTTTCATGTGTTGAAAATACAATTTTTCTGCATTCTATACTCATAAAATTCCCTTTTAACATAATTACTATATTTTTAAACTGCAGCAGTTATACTGAGCACACTGAGGTCCTGTTTCTGTATTTTCGTCTTGGAATGACTTGAAGGGACACATGAACATATTCCAAGTTTCATGCAGATGCTGATCATTTCTTAATTGAAGTTTAACCAATGTTGGCATAAAAAGGCTTTGATACAGGAGTTTGGACTTTCACATTGGTAGAATAGATTAAACGGAAGAAAGTGTCTTTTAGTTGAAGGTAATCCTTAGCTAGTATAGGCTTAAGTGAAATGTCAAATGCCCCCCAAGACTTTTATGTAACTGAAATAAAATGGTTGTTTTGAGGTCACCAAGCAGCATTTACAGTAATGTAGGAATGGCGTCATGCTCTCTCATAATTTATTAAAGGCTGTTTCCTTCAATTAAGTAACTATAATGCTGGCTAACATTAGCTTTACTTGGAGCTGGAGGCTACATTGGTTATCCCTTATTACACTAACGTTAAATGTGTGAGGTCAGCCAAAAGATTAAATAAGTTAGGCTATGTTTAAATCATTACATTTTGTTTTGTATTTGGCTTACGCTTGTAGGAACCTGCAATGTATCCGTTTAAATGAAACGACCATGTGGCTACACAGCAATTAGTCGACGGTTGACATAACTTCATCTTTTCCGTTAATGAATGTGGCTCTGCTTTTCTGTGTATCAGTGTCTGTGTACTCATTTCTAGATTGGCTGAGGATTGCTGCCATTTGAATAGGCTACTACCAAGATTTTCCAGTAAAACAATGCAATAATAAATATGCTGCACCTTTACATTTAATAATTTATTTTGCAAAACAAAGTATTATCCTTCCTCTTCTTCTTCTTTTCTGTCTTCTTCCTCATATTGTGACATCCTATTCTGCAATGTAAAAGAACATTCGAATGCCCACCACAATTTCTCACAAGCGTTTGTAAAACGCCGTCCCAAAACCGGAGTTGTTTTTTGGAGTGTAGGACAAGGAAATGCATGAAAGTGGAGACACGGAAGCTGCAACACGCACACGCTAGTGTTCTCCATGGAAGGAGAGATTTCAGGCAAACAATTCTTTGTGACCAAAAGCAATTTTTCTGTTACTCTGCGACTGGCCTGAGAAGACATGGTGGACATGCAGGCTGCTGATGTGCACAGATGTTCCCCCTCAGATCCACAAGCCCGTGACCACAGTCACTGGTTTCGCCTCGGCCCTGGCGCCGCTTTACACAGCTTGCCTCTTGGTCCCTCCGTATTACACACGGCCCTGTTTGATTCTGATGGCTCCTGAAAGCCAGGAGACATACGTGGCTGTAACAACATCAATGCGCTTCGCCAGGTTTTCAAGTCAGGGACATGTCTTTATATAATTACTACCTATGTATTATTTATTTTGCTTCCAGTGACACAAAATTGTCACTGTGCTCCCTGCATGGTTTCCTCTCCTCCTTGCCTTCTCTACCTCCTTCCATGCTGTCCTCCTTTCCAGACGGTCCTGGGAGAAGATTACAGTTTGGGGAGAGGGCGAGCACAGGGTTGGGTTGGGGGGAATGGTGGGGGCAGCAGTGATCTGCAAATCATTTATTTACGTTTGGCATCTGCATAATGAGGCAGGGAGCCAATGGCAGCCCTGGCCGGCTGGAGACAGGGTGGCATGCCTTCAGTTTTAATGGGCACGCTGAGGAAACTTCCAATCCTTCTTGACATTTCTCATAGCGAAATAAACGTGCTCTGGGTCAGAGTGTCTATTAGGAAGATAAGAGACGAACAAGTCAATTATACTTCAATGACTACATAGCCAGGGGACCTCATTAGCATGATCAGGGAGGTCCATGCCGCAGCATCCCTCTCCTGTGTGTAGCTCCTGATTAAGTTGTGGAAGAATGACATGGCCCTTTTTTCCCCCCACTGCTTTACGTAGAAAAAGGCAAAACAAAAAAAAACGTGAATATATTCAAACCTACATTAACAAGTACAAACAAAACACATGTACACGGACACACATTTACACACTGTGGCACGCTGGCACACAGGCAGACATTGCCAGGACGCAGTGTCTGGCCAGCCAGCCAGAAATTGTTGACACATTCAGAAAAAGTGAGAGGCACACTCCATCAGGGGGTTTGTGGGCAGGGTTTTTTTCTTTGCTGATAGGGTCACGGAAGTGGATGCTTTGGGAAAACATTTGTGGCAGGGGATGTTGCGAGCTGTCATGCACAGCCTGGACTCATGGCCTAGGGTTGCAAGTGGAGTGTGCCTCTGTGTGTGTGTGTGTGTGTGTGTGTGTGTGTGTGTGTGTGTGTGTGTGTGTGTGTGTGTGTGTGTGTGCGAGGGAGGGGGGGGCAGGCAGGCAAGCAGGCGGGCTGAAGCGGAGGCACGGGTTTAAAAAAGCAGAGCCTGGGGTTTGGTGGGCGGAGTGGTGCATGTTCTTTTCCTCTTGTTTTCTCTGTTGACGTTGATGGGATGACTGCAGACAGGGCACAGGGAGCGCTGGCTTGTCTTTTCTAGTGCTTGCATAGTGTGCATCATACACAGCCACTGCTCGGGCCCAGGCTCTAATGAATTAATCTAAGTGCCTATCTGGACCAGTGGGAATTGATCAGCAGTCATCTCTTCAGAGAGAAAGAGTGTCATCTACTACTTTTTGACAGGAAGAAAAACACAATTTCTATCCAACAATTGTATGATTTCAGCTATTCCATTACGGCTTGATACATATTGTACACCATGTCTGCTCCTTGGTTTGAAAGCAGAGCAGAATAAGTATTTATTAGTTACTGTACTGCACATGTGATGAAAACAGAAACGCAAAATTTAAAATTTAAAGCCGGATGAGTGTATTGAATATTTCCGAAACATGGGCCAGAATTTCAGGATTGTTGAACACTTTCATTTATTCCAGGAGGCGAAATGTAAGATTCACTTTAGACGGTCAGCTGTAGTAAAGCAAAGTTAAGTTTATTTATAAAGCACCGCTATAAATGCGACATCAAAAGGTGCTCCACAATACAGGACAACAGCAGTTATTTGTATAACAATATAAAAGTAAGTAAGTAAATTCTTTTTTACATAGCACTAGTAGAACATTTTTAAAATAAAAGCACCAGGAGAGAAATACAAACTAACAAAAGGGCTAAAATCTATAAAAGGCTTGCCTATAAAATAATATTGAAAGAGCCTTTTGAAAAAGTCCACAGATAGTGCTGATCGGATTTGTCAGGGAAGCTGATTCCAGAGGCTACGACAGAAAAAAAAGTAATGAATAAAACTGATCATAGTAAATTAAATTAAAAGGAACTGGTTGACCGATATGGGTTTTATTGTATTGTTTTTTTTTTTGCATTTGATAAATCAAAACAATTTAATGATATTAAAAAATGAGAAACAAAATACAGAAAATATTTAAAAAAACGTATTTGAACACAACATACGTACAATAAATACTCAAATGTCTATGTCACTTGGCCATCGTGTTAGCTGTGTAACACTTTGCCATAAGAGACTTTAGGATTTTTGTCTAGCCGTCTGTAATTATTAAAATTGTAAAAAATACAAGGTAAATATATTTGGGTATAGAATTATAATAGCGGTATGATTTATCTACAGATGCCTGCTGTGTCTGCAGAGGTTATTTATCTTTATAATTGGCCATGTGAGCGCAGGTATTGGCTGATGTTGATAGTCTCAAAATGCCATTAATGAGGTCCACCTCTTTATGCAGCTTTCTTTGTTTTGCTTTTATAGTTTTAGTTACTTTTGCTGCTGCTAATTAATACATCTTCCTCTGATCGTCTGTAGAAAATGGATCTAATGTGGACACAACATTGATCTCATTTGCATCCACCAATTGGCCAGTCAGCATCCTCATCAGAGTCCAGCTCTTGTTTGCTGTAATGTTTTAATGATTTGTTTGTGTGTGAGTGTGTGTGTGTGTGTGTGTGTGTGTGTGTGTGTGTGTGTGTGTGTGTGTGTGTGTGTGTGTGTGTGTGTGTGTGTGACCATGAAGAAGAGAGGAGAGAGTAACAAGCCTTTGTCCACAGGCACACCAAGCACACACACAAAGGCGTCCCACTAGGAGAAGGTCCCGGACATATCTGGTCACATACCTCTATTATTGCTCTCTGAAACATGAATGATTTGATTATTTGATGACAGCTTATTTCATAAATCTGTGTCGGCACCATATGTGTCTAATATGCGACTCGCCCGTCGTATGAATGCCTTGCCCTGGGCTCTGTGAGAGGCCAGTGCAGTTTTTCAAACCTGGAGGGAGGATTGGCTTGTGAACTCAGACAGGCACGGTGCGCATCCGACTGCATTCAAGTGTAATCTCAGGGAAACGTCTTATTCCTATGCACCCCGTGTCCTCTCTCCCTCTTTTTCTTTTTTTTCTGGATTAATAATGCTGCTTAAGGCTATAAATGCTGTTTTTGAACATGTCGGCCTCAGCAGACCAGCCAAATCAAGCAGAATGAAGCTATGGAAAGCTTCCCTTTCATTATTCCCATTGCCCTCCTGAGGAAGTATTCTTGTTATCATAATTGGTTCCTCCAGTCTTTTTCCGTGCAGGAATTTTTAAAACACATCCAAACTAACTTTAACCAGCTTGGCAACCTGTGTCTCGTCACTCTAATTGGCTCTACAATGGATCTGACTGGAAGACAGTGATGCCCTGATGACAAACACTGGCAGAAAGTCATTACTATTGGCACGCACTCTTAATTAACTGAATTATTTCTTACTTGAAGTATTTAATAATTATGACGAGTGTTACATTTTCTATCACTCCTTATGCATTTTCACATTAGTCCAGTTATAATTTGGTTATTTTTGCGAAAAATTAATTAAAAATCCCTTATATTTTATTGCATTTTGGTGAAACTAGTTGTATAAACTGGGATTTACAAGAAATGTGCTGTACATGTGCAGTGGTCCCGGGTTCAAGCCTGGGTCGTTCTCTGCATGTCAGTCCCCTCTCTACCCATTTAATCTCTGTCTCTCCCACACTGTCTATTAAGGCAAAAATGCCAGAAAAGAATACTTTCAAAATAAGAGAATATGAAAATTAATTTTTATCTCACCTTTTAAGATTAGATCAAATAGTATTTATGTTGTTTCTAACTGTTTTCTATAAGCAATTAACATGATATTTGAATGAATTCCACACATTAATAAATAGTGTATTTGTGTCCTGTGTCTATTGAAGTGTTGTTGGAGTGTTGCCTTCGAGGCTGATAAATGCCGCGGTTCAACTGGACAAAAGTTCGGGTGACTGAGGCAGAGTGGCTTACACTTACGATGCCCCCTTGAAGAGTGTCTGTCACCGTGGCTCATCTCTCATTCATATCTCCTATGAGGAACGACCTGACCTGACCCTAACCCTAACCCAATTGAAATCACTTAACAGGGAAGTCAAATGAGAAATACAGAGTCTTACTGAACTGAAAATATGAAATCATTTCCAAGTAATGCAAATGACCTCAGGAGCAGTCAGAATCAAGTAAACACATTCATCTATTGAAGTGTGCCATACGGCAGAGAGAATTGTATAGGCGTGTTGGCAAATTGCCTTACTGTAAGAATTAAGAAATGAAATTGCAAGGCAAATGGGCTATATTATCTTTTTTATCAAATGTTTCCAACAATTGATAGTGTCCTTGCTAATTCTCCACCACTGAATCAAATCAATTCACGAGTTATGAAGGAGGTCTCCCTGTGGTCTTGGGATACACGCTGTCCTTTCTCTAACTGCAAATAAAGCTCAGCACTGCTTCAAGGTTTGTGTAACAACAACATTTCCTGACGAGAACTACAACAATGGCACATTCATAAATTTATGACCATTGGCAATTTTCTTTTGCCGTTAACCAGGAAGCATTTCTAACAAATGTAGTTTGAAGGTATCATATAGGTGTATGGTGCCAAAAACTCACAGAGTTGAAGTGAAAACTGTTTGTGTGTGTGTGTGTGTGTGTGTGTGTGTGTGTGTGTGTGTGTGTGTGTGTGTGTGTGTGTGTGTTTTCAGGGATTTTTGGGGGATTTTATTGTAGCCACTAGGATCCTTCTTGCTAATGATAATGGCCTCGGTGCCACGCCAAATCACCCATCTCTCCAAATATTTAGATCTGAACGCCCAACATTCCCCCAGGGGGACGGAACAAGCATTTTGATGGATGCACTGTGGATCCCCAAACCATTTTGGAGGAAAGAGGAAACTGGTAAACTGGTGTATAAGTAGAGGAACAAAAGGCTATAGCACAGAATGAAGGATTCATCCTCTAATCTGCATTGCTGGTGTCATGCTCAATGTCCCTGCTTCCTTACATCTCTGCTGAAGAGAAAACGCTGGCTGTGCCCTAACTAGACATGTACAGTTATGGTTGGCTTCATTCTACTCAGGTCTTTTCATCGAGCACTTTGTCTGTCTTCTTTTTCATTTGACACGTGAGAAGTAAACATGCAGGCAAAGACAAAAAAAAGACCAAAATCACCAGCAGGAATTAATATGCAGCCTTTTCTTTGACACATACTTGAACATTGCTTATTACTGTGATGAAGTGGAGCATCTAACATTCATCCCTTCAATAACCTCTGAGCCATACGAACGCTGTTATGTCTGGAACAGAGCACAGCACGAGAACCACTACGCTCTCTCTCTCACGGCAGGTTCTTTTAGTCGGCCTCTCCAGCAGAAATAGATAAGACTATAATAGGCTTGTACTTTAAAGATCAAAGATATTGCTAGATTAAGGAGGTAATTGAATATGAGCAATTAGCTATAGTTGCACTGTAGAAAACTTGCACATTGTAACAGCCCTAATATAATAGAATATGTAAACATATTCAAAATATGTATTTATTTTTGGAATGCAATAACAATACTAAGGGCCTGTATCCACCAAACGCGCTTTTTCAAGGCGGAGCGTTCCGTGCACTCCTTTCGGTGCGCTCTGTGTGTGAGCTCTTTAAAAAAAGGTGCATAGAGCATTTTTGTTGACGTCACATATGCAGGTTAAGCAGGTAAAATGCTTTTATATACTATCTTGGTAAAATTTTGACCAAGTTCACAATATTAGTTTGGCACTTGAGCTTACTTACTTTTCTAATTGGCTCATTTTGATGATTTAGACTTGCACTCTTGTAACAGGATGGGCAGTTTAAAAAAAACATTTTAAGAAACCTTTAACACAATCTAGAGTGGAGGGCAGCCCTTGTCTCTCCAGAGAAAAAAAAAATCAAATAGTTTATTTCATTACTAGTCTTGTGTACCTCCTCAAATCACTGATGTATCTAACTAAATTATATTGTTAATTTAAGGTGTTGGAGAGTTAAATGTAACTTGAATTACCACTGTGTGTACGTCTGTGTCCATTGTAAAGTGGTGAGAAGGCTCCACTCCATGCACTGCTTTGCATTCATTTTGCCCCCTGAAGGCTTAAACAGGTCACAGTGTCAAAATGTTCATTTAAAGATCAGGGCCTGCTATTATTTCACACCATCCCACGGGTTTGGCTAATTGGCCATAATTGCCAAATTAACTGGTCAATAATTACATTTTAATTATTCAGGTTTCTTCTCCTTCCCTTCCTGCCATTTTCCTCCATATTGTTAGATATGAAGACGAGAGTGTCATGTTCAATAAAGTAGGCCATGGATGGGTCCCAATTAATATCATGAGCTGAACCCTCAAACAGCGAGGAAAAATGTGAACCTAACGGGGACATTTCCTCAGGACATAATTGAATCTGATTAGTTCAGCTTTAATTTAAGCATCGTTGCCTGCAGGGTATGAGTTTGTCGTGAAGGTAGAGGCACATTTAGTCTTAAATCACTAAACATCCTCTGATGATAAGTTATTCACCTGTAAACGTCCTCGCATCAGCAGGAAAGATGAAAAATCTCATTAATTTGACCCATTTAAGATCACGTTGTTTGAACCAATGGAACATTGAATAGCAGTACAATGAAATACAGTAAGGATCAGAAACAATTAAAGGGGCAGTTCACTCTGATTTAAAATATGTATATGTTTTTGCCGCACAATCTGTATCCACACACACACACACACACACACACACACACACACACACACACACACACACACACACACACACACACACACACACACACACACACACACAGTGTCACACGTTCATGACACCTTCAAACAACATTTGTCGTAAATGCCTTCAGGTTAACAGCCTAGGCTGTGAATTAACACCAGATTTTTGTTCAGCACACACACAGTACAGACGGGTATCATAATCGCTGGCTCCTCCTTTAATATACTGAACGTAAGAAAATATATTTAATTTCACATGAAAAAGTAATGCACAGCAAATAAGAATTTGATATGTTGTCATTTTCAGTACACATGATTTACAACATTTTGTTTTCTTGCACCCGCATCACCATACACACCAAAAGGCCGTTCTCCTACATGTTCCAGCCAATGGGCAGTTTGTGTAAGGTTTGAACAAGCACTTTTTCAGATGGACTTCGATGCCAGGAGAGTCCTAGAGCTCATCTCGTTTTCTTCATCTTTCCTTTCCTCTGTGTCTGTCACTCTGGTGGCCTAATAGCTCCTCTTATCCTCGGTAGTCTTAACACGTATCTCTACGCTTGGGACCTTCGGATCGCATTACCCAAGGCTATATTCCAGACTCTCCAAATTGTAACCTTATGATCCTCCAGGCCAAACTTAATGGGACACCAGAGTCCCAACCCGTCCCAACCAGCCCAGTGGATTAGTGCTACTCGGATTCGATTTCGTCCAGGCCCATCACAGAGGCCCTTCAGACCAACTAACTGCAAATGTAAGGCGGCACCTCTTGGTCCAAGACCTGCCTGAGTTTACCCATAGCCCCAGGCTGTGTGGCCCCACTGACCAGCCCTCTGTGCCCCCAGGAAATTGAAACAGCAGCAGCAGAGAGGACCAGACAGGCTGACCGACCCAGAAAGACCAGCACGGTCACACACACCAGGTCACATAATGCCCCCCTCCCCTCCCTCCCTCCCTGTTTTAAGTGAGCAAAGATCTGGAACTTAAGAACATCTGGAGGGCATCAGTGCAAGCAGCAAGAGGCATGTCTCAGGCTGAAGTGGGGCTGGTCAGCATCGAAAAGGGGAGGGATGAGAGAGAGAGAGGGATGGCCAAAGAGAGTTATTTCTAGTTCTCGGTTGAGTTATTGTGTCCTTGTTCTCCAGTGCAACTTTTCTACACATTTTTAAAATCCATGTATTAAAGATCTTTAAAGATAAACCAACAGTTTGGTTAACCCATAAAAAGACCCTTTGCCATGAGTGATCCTCCTGAGTTACAGCACCAATACGTCTTGAAGGTATTTCTGTTTTGTAATTGGACATGTTCAATCATCTTTAATACCACTACAATACGGAGTTCCACAGGGTTCCGTTCTTGGACCACTGCTATTTTCCATTTACATGCTACCGCTCGGTGAAATGATCTGGAAACACAATATCAACTAGCATTTCTATGCCGATGACACACCTGTATATTTTCGTGGACTCCACCTACAGCAATCACTTACTCAACCTCCACCTGTGCATTGAAGACATCAATAACTGGATGAACAAAAAGTTATCTCCATAGGGCCAGATTCATCACAAAATCGTATTCCTTTCCGTCTTAGTCACCTCTCATCTAACATTGCAAACTCTTTCAGAAATCTAGGAGTCATCTTTGACAAACACCTCAACTTCGATCAACACATAAACAATCATATTTCTTTCAATTAAGAAACATTTCAAACATGAGGTAATTTTAATCTACCATAACTTTTGCAGCATATTGTCTGTTGTCTAGTTCACTGAACTTCAACACAATCTATGTATCTGTGAAGCTCAGCAGCTGAGCAACAGCATCGATGGGACAGCATCGTACCTCATTAACCAGCCCATGACTTTGAATACATGCTCAATATACAAATACGGACATATAAGAACAAGCTTGGTGATAGAGAAAAAAGATATAAGAGAAGTGAGACAGAGCGGGAGACTTG
The DNA here is from genome assembly GCA_026929865.2 of Hyperoplus lanceolatus. NCBI lineage: Eukaryota > Metazoa > Chordata > Actinopteri > Uranoscopiformes > Ammodytidae > Hyperoplus > Hyperoplus lanceolatus. The sequence goes on along the minus strand of CM049401.1, from coordinate 9,561,318 downwards.
ACTGAGGCTTTTTATTGCGCATGAGAGCAAACAGAGGCAGGAATCGGAGCCTGATCGCACAAACCACTCTAAAGAAACGCGTCAAAAGAAATAGGTTCACAACGTCAGAGCTCAGCGTAACGGAAGACAACAAGTTGACATGGAACTAGTGAATCTGTGGTGGGCACAAAGCGGCTGAGTTATACAGCAAAACTTGTATGTTGACTAGTATTTTATCTGATTGGATTACTGTTACTTAAACCACATTTGTAGTGCAAAGCTCTTTTTTTAGATCCACTCCTTCTCTTTCTCTCTCGTTTTGTTTAAGAATCTGGTGGGTGGAGGTGATGGATGGATGGATGTTGACTCACTGACCTACATGAAGGACATTTCCACACCCATGTTCGTCATTTAAAGGACGTATCGGCCTCATTGGAAACATACAGGAGGATTATAATGTAGCTCTGATTTCAGCGCCTAGAGGCTCACACATTGGTACCAATCAACATGAGAGTTAAATGCATTAGGGAGCCGATGCATACCATTTTAAAAGCTAGCAAATCAATGATGTTGGTCTTCTGGCTCTGTATTTCATGTCGATTATCGTGTCTAATCATGAATCTACTGTTTTCCGAGGTAAGTGGTGTCAATAATTGTATTCATTTTAGTGCATCCAAACAACATCCACTCATAGTATTGATAAGAGCACCTGCAGTGTGAGAATAATACAAAAAATTTAATAAAATCAGAAATTTTTGAAGTTACACTCGACACGGTCACTCCCCCATCCTTTCGTTTGGAATACACTCCCACCTTTCACTGATAAAGCTTTTCTTTTTAAAAGCCCACCTCTCTATTCATCAGCGTTGTTATTGTGAGACAACATGGTGAATCTAGACTGTGTTCTCATTTAGGTTGCCCACTGTTTACAGGTATTGTGGTCGAGGCTATTTGGCCAGCGTAGCCTGGCCTCCAGGCCATTGTGCTTGCCCACAATAGATAATAATCAATCCATCCATATGCAGCCAGCAGAAGACGGACACACTTACATACACACAAAGACACACACTCATGATTTTAATAAGACAGGGACACACACATTCATACACTTTTGCCCTCAGTTGTCATCGATGATCTATTCTGCTTGCATTTATTATTTTTGTGACCTGAAGTACTTTGTTTACCTTGAGATTTGGGTTTGGATGTGGATGAAAGCACATGAAGCTTTCAACACAAGGTCAAGAGCCTGATCAGGTGCTATTAACAGGCCTGTGAGACATTCAATGACCAGCAGACTAATCTTTTGTATATAGACGTGGTTACCTCAGACTGTATGTTTGCAAATTATATTGTACCAACCGTTTATAGTTAAGAAATTAAAATTGTGTCGCAATGGGGTTGAGTCACGAGTCATCGTTTACTCTCTAGCCCAAGTTTGGTTTCCACCAACTCCTGGGGGAAATCTCAAGCCTTTTTGTAGCTCAATGCTAAATACTCCGTAAGAGTTGAGGAGAACTTCAGAGGATAATTCTGTGGGTTTCTGTGATGATATTTTGGACTGACGTGTTGAACAGTGCTCTCCACCACATCATCGATACACCGAATGAGAAAATGTATTCTCGAAGAATGATGTTCATTCCTCCAAGAGTTCAAGTGTCTTGCATAATCAATATCAAGGCACATTTAATCTGGTCTAATGGCATATGGTGACCTAACACCTTCATTTTCCTTTTTCCTTTAAAGCCACTACGAGTAACATGGCACGTTGGCGTCCCATTTGGACAAAAGCGGTACTATTTTTACGACGCCCGCTGTCGCAAAGCTGTTTACTAGCACGTGAGTGTGAACTGAGAAGGGAGCAATATAGTGCATGTCCGTGTGTTGAAAGTGTGAGGACTCTTTTCGGCTCCGTGAGAGTGGTTTTGACACTGCATCAACTAATGCCAGTCACTGCCACACGCACCTGATTGCAATGCTGATTGCTAACTACTCTCTCTCACGGAGCTGAAAGACGTGTCCGACTCTTCACAGAAAGCGAATGAACGATAGACGGCAGTTAGTATGGATCACAATGAGGTAATGTGTTTATGTTGTTGTAAATGATGACTATTTCAGATAATGGTTATCTGATGATGGTGAAGCAAAGCAAACTTTGTGTTAGTACCAACCACTCATTTAGGAGTAAACACTGCAGTCTAGTTTCGCTCTCGTGAAATTGTATGCACGTTGCTTGGCAACGCCCTCGTCCCCCCGTAGCCGATATCACTCTCCCTTTTAGCTTTTCTTCACTGCATTTTCTTTTTTTTCTTTGATGGTTCAGCCCCGTTATCAGTCATTATGACGACAAATAACTGTATCAAACAAGGCTCCCGCTCCCCTTCCCTCACCTGGAGGGATAGGCTTCTCAATTCACGTTGCTGCGCCACACTGAAATCTGCGACCAATACGGATATGTGACCATAGAGCCTGCACGAGCGAACCGAAAATCGGACTGGGTGTGCGACCAGACCAAAAGCAGTAATAAAAACTATTTAAAAAACGTCTTTCTTTGCACTGATGGTCTCGTTTGCTGTTAAAGGTAATTTATGATTATCAGAGGAAACATGAGGCTGTTTAAAAGATATTTAAAAGTTACTCGTAGCCGCTTTAATTTGCTTTATCTAGCCAATACCTTTGAAAAAGAAGACATGATATCTCAGCCTTAGCTTCCTTGACTTTATGGCGTAGTGCGTAGTAAATCACTTGAGCGCACCTTTAAGATGGAACCATTATTAACTTTTTAAACAAGGTCTCTTCTTGGCTCTAACTCTTATTGGACACACTATTTCCAGTCTTCAGTCTATGTAACGTTTGCACTAGATTGTCAGAAGAACGTGTGATCTTTGCATGGTATGAGGGCACTGTGTCTTGTTGATCAAAAAGAAAGAATAAAGCCTTTGTAGCTTCTTTAATTTCTCTGTCAGGTGGACTAACTCAGGTGGACCCTGGAGCAGTTAAGGAGATAACACAGCAGGCGGATTCACATGCCGCAACTGATGCGTAAGAAAAGGGGGCCACCTCGCTCACTGTGGCCACATCATCAAAGAGAACCTGGCAATTAATGGGCACAGAGAGCACTGGAGGCTGCATTACCATCACATACACCTCACTGTCCTCATTTAGAATCAGCAGCGCACAGATTAAACATACAAAACAAACACGCACCATAACCACACAAGCTAAGAGGAACATAATACTTCCTATACCCACAACACAACAACCAGAAAGCTGTTGTTACATCTCACAATTAATTAGGGAACTTATTGAGCTCAAGATGCAATATGCATGTTAACGTAATGGGTTATGTCTGGTTTCCGAAAAAAATAAATAAAGAAAAGGCTTTGATGTTCACAAAACTTGGCCGAAAATCACTGGAAGCAAACAATTACAGAATTAATGAAGATCTAGAAAACAATAGCCAAGGCTATTGTAGCAAACACATGCATGCTAATATTTCAAAATGCATGCATGTTAAATGTGATTTTAGACAATAGTGTGTCTAGGCAGAGTGCACTCAGGCTTTTTATTTATTATTTTACTGGTCTTGAGTGCATCAAGTGTGATGGTGGGCTTACCTCTCGGTCAATCAGTTCAGGTTATTTTGGGCCACGGTCCATACAAGTTGAAAATCAATTCAGAGTGTAAAAAACAACCATTCATCACACACAATGTGAATTGCATAAAAACACACATGCATACATAGGATTATAAAAAAAAATGTGCAATTGAGCAGTAAATTAATTATAGGCCTATTATTCTCTACTTTGTTAAATGTAATAGTATTTTTGTAGTAGAAGCAGGCTATTGCTGCGTGACGTGGGTACATTTAGGGTTATGAATATATGAGTAGCGCTATAAAATATTTTACAATAATAAATACAATTTAGCATGATAGACTAGCCACAGCAACATCACATGTGATTTTAATTTCTAAATGATGTTCAAGATATTAATAAATCATCACAAAAGTGGACACAATTTGAACCATTCAAACTTGTTTTGATACATACAACAAGCAGCCTGACCTAATCAACCAAATTATGCAAATTGCAATATCCATAGTGGGAAAATACATTATGGCGTACAAAATGATCCGATTCTAGGGTCACAAAATATTGTCTTTGCACTGACTTGTTTGCATGGTGGAGCAGAAGTGCTGGATTTAGGTCACATGCAAATGTCTTGCTTGTAATATTTTCAGCATGTGTTGATCCATCTGGAGCTTGCTGATGAATAATAAGCACAAGCATAACTAGCATGTGCCGACATTCAAAAGGCGGCAAAGACATGCTCAACAGCTAAGGGCAACGTCCTGTGAAGTTAACTAGGCTGAAACATGTTACACTTCTAATTTATTATTGGAAAGGTTAATACTATATTCATCCTAAAAAAAAATTGCTTGGCTCTTGATGCTCTAACTTGATGAATTTTGACTTAAATAAACGTTCAACTCAGCAAACGAGTATTTTTGTAGAACATTTCTTTTTTTTCAGCGATGAGAGCTGCAGGGAATGATGTCAGTGTTGCAACAATAATTAATTAAACACGACATTGGGTCGTGATCACACATGTCACGTTAGATTTCAGTAGAAGAATCCCCACGACGAGTGCAAGGCTTCATCTCATTATGGAAAAGTTGTCAAGGCGTTGGCGCTCCCGCTTGGTATCTGTGCGTGGTACCCGTCTGAGAAACAACAGGCTGTCTGAAACCTGCGCCCACCACTGCCTCTCAGGCTAAAACCTGTGCCACTCGCAGGCCTCATCAAATCTCTGCCAAACACAGACGTCTCTTTAAATTACTCCCAGAAGCATTCATGGAAGAAGAATATAGCTGAGGTGTTTTTAAAAAAAAAAAAGTAATTGCCCTCATTCGGTCCATAAAACATAACATATTTTGCTTTAACATACACAAAGCTGTCTAAATGTTATACTATTGAGGAAAAATATAATTGAGAAGTGGTGGTAGCCTGTATACATTTAACTGTCTTTGATCTAACATACTTTGGTTAAATTAAAAATGTCCCAATTCAAAAGTGTCACATGGTATTAAAAAGCTCCCACAGATTATCCTTTGCTTGGACTAAATATCCCTAACAGCAGCATGTTTCCCATCAGAAATGGCATTTTTGCAGTGGATGGATAATGATTATAGATGGTTATAATATGCACATAGGTTTTTTCCAATTTACCCATTATCATCTCACTTTGCTATAATGCAGGTCATAATGCCCATCCGCAGGCCCAGTCATACAAAGACCAGGAACAATACAGGAGTCTAAACTAGTATGTGAATACGAAGATGTAGCTGGTGAAATTAGCCCACAGTAAATGGAGTGCTTTATTGTTTGGGTGTATTATTGCCTTTATAATAGTCATCTTGTGTCATATCATTAGTTAGTTATCATTATTATTAACACAGGTTGCGGTAGAAATAGGAAATGTTCTGGCGAGGAGAGATAATATTAAACAAATGTGTGCATTCAAATCATTATTGTGTCACACGTGAAGATCTCTGCTCCAAAAAATATATTGGAGCGCCCCCCGCTGGTCTTTTAGAGGAGGTTGTTCTTCACAATTATTTAAAAGCCGGCCTTTCCACTATAAGTTAGGACTATAAGGTGGTAACAGAGTTGAATGATTTATTATAGTCAGTACCCTATGCAATTCAGTAGGCCTATATCTGCAATATTTCCATAAGATGAAGTTAAAAATATATAGCTATATATATTAGAGTAGATTTACAGAAGGGCCAAACAATAGGTTCTGCAACAAAATAAAAAGGATTCTAACTGAATGCAGGCAGGCCATGCTGAGTGTTTGGTGGTGGTTGCACAGATCAGAGTGTGTTTGTGGCGACAGGGATGATGGGTAGACAGACTGATGCAGGCGACACTCCCTCAGGGGCTGCACTGATTGACACTGATCACAAGGTCTCAGCAAGGTGTCGTTTAACGTGACTCTGTAAATAAGGTCAAAATGATGTTGGCTTACAGCTGTCAGTCACCTAGCCTGTCAGTGACCAGCAAGGTGCCTCAAAGAGAGGAGATCCAGAGTTTATCTAGTGAAGGTCGTCAGGTTAAGGCATAGAAACTGTAGTGATTCCCAACCAGGGCTACTGGGAACCAAAGCGGTATTTCTGGATGTCCCTGAGAGTGCATTGTGAGATTTATTATTATTTATTATTATTATTAGTCTTTATTGAACATGGTTAAAAAAATAATAATAATACAAACATAAATAAAACAATTGAGCAATAAAAAAGGAGAATAATAAATTTAAAAAAAACAAACAAATGGGATCTAAACAACAAATACATAACTCAAATAATATAGTTCATGTTCAATAGGGATAGGAAGAAGTTAAAAAAAAACTTTTCTGGTCCTACCCCCTCTTACTTTTTATAATTGTTTACAAAATAAAGTAAAACAAATAAATGAAAAATAAATCTTCAGTAAGTATAAAATAAAATAAAATAAAGGAAAAAAAATAGAATAATAAAATAAAATAAAGGAACAGATGAACAAAAACCATGAAATTGAAAACAGCAAAACAGAAATTCACTGCTCCAGCTCATAACAATTTAGTGTTTTGATTCTGAAAAGCTTTTTTAGTTTTGCTATTGTTGAACAGTTTTTCAGCTCGTCATTGCAGTTATTCCACAGACTTACAGCCTTTGTCGTGATACAGTGTAGTTTTGTATTGGTCCTTATAGATGGTTTGTTAAATATACAGGTTCCTCTTAAATTGTATTTGCTCTCTCTCAGTTGGAACAACTCCTGGATGCCACGACGCAATTGGTGATTATTTGCTTTAAACATTATTTGAATAGTTTTATAGTCGATCAAATCTCGAAATTTAAGAGTTTTTAGTTCAACAAATAATGGATTTGTTGGTTCTCTGTAAGCGGTTTTATGTATAATTCGTATAGCTCTTTTTTGAAGGATGAAGATCGGATGTATATTTGTTTTGTATGTGTTCCCCCATATCTCCACACAGTATGTCATGTAAGGATTGTGGGGTAGCTCAACTAGCTCGAGAAAATAAAGTAAATGTGCAAGATTGCCCATAAAGTTTGAACAAAATACTTTTTATTTGAGACCTCTTCTCATGAGATGAATGTGACAACGTGATTTATTCTTGAAAGATAGCGTATATCTCCTCAAAAACTTTATTGATTAATCTCATCCATCACAGTGAAAATGAAACCACATTACCCTTTGCTAACTGTGTATTCAGGCTTAAACCACTTAAATAAGGTGTGTGTCTGAGTGCAATCCATTGGCAAAGTGGAGCAATAAACGCAGGGTAATGATGATGAAAACTTTCAAGCTAGTGGACACTCTGAACTGTTGAGTCCCACACTAAGCTGACAAATTAAAATAAAATAGCCGGATACAACAAACTACAGAGATGAAGTAAGCATGATTGGTCTCATTTTATGATGATAGTGGGCCTATTGTATATTTGACTCTTTGACCGCATTAATCTAAACAGGCTAAAAGTGTTTGCAGGGTACATTTATAGTTTTTACTATTTACATGTGATTTGCTGACAATTATAAAACAAATTACAGAGTAGGCCCATCAATGGCTTTATCCTTTAGGCCTACTCTAAAATATACCACAGGATTTCACTGGATAATGTAATGCCGACATGGAAATAATGGCACCTCATGGCACCAACAACTGGGATTATTATGATGACCAAATTGTTTGATATATTATGCATTATTTTACAGTAGTAAAATGATGGTTATTGACTTTGCAATTTAAGTAAAAACAAGATACTTGCAGAAAGCGTTTCCTTGGTGACCGACCGGAATGTGTGACATAATGGAGTTCTGTTCCAGAAAGTTGAGTTCTGTGACACAACAATCAGTGTTTAAATTCAGAGTTTAAACAGTAAGCTGAAATCCCTGCACACATTTCCCCCCTCACATTGCAGTTGTCAAGTGAAAGTAACTTGTGTGTTGGAATCATAGAGTTTGGAATACTAATAATTCCATTAATGATGGCTTAAAACTGGATGGTGTTGACATTGAGACATATTGATCATCTGGTCAGTTAGTGGTTGCCCAGGGCTAAATGAAAAGGGAAAGTGTTGAAAACAAATGTTTGTCTCTGTATATCTTGCCTGGGGTGAGACGCTCAGCACTGAATGCTGACTGGTCAGGTTGCTTCTCTATTGATTTCAGACTGGAATGGGCAGCAGGCCAGCCAAGGCCTCTGGTACTGACTGTCTGGCCAGATTGATTCATTAGTGTAAAACCACCCATACTTTAATTCAGACAAAAAAATACACTGTTGGGCCATACCTGCTTTTATTGTGGCTTGCATGTATTCACACAGCACATATCATATTGTATGTATGTGTGTAACTTTGTTGTTGTTTTTATCTTTGCATGAACAATTAAATGATGGGGAATGTTACAATATTAAGATATTTAGATTTTTTTTAGAATCCAAATCTAACACCACTGTTTCTTGTTACCACAAAGGGATAATAGGCCACAGCAAACAATTGCAATATTAATGCATATCTAGAAAACAATGACTGAGGCTACTGTTGCAAATACACTCACGTTATGTCATACCGAAATCTGCATATTTGAATACACATTGTGGGAAAATATATGATAAAGTGCAAATGTTCCTATCCGGGGTCATAAAATAATTAGTTTGTACTGACTTGTTTGTATGGTTGGAGCAGAAGTGCTGGATTTAGGTCACATGCAAATATCTTGCTTGTAATATTTTCAAAATGTGTTGATCCATCTGGAGCTTGCTGCAGAATAATAAGCACAAGCATGGCTAACATGTGCCGACATTCAAAAGGCGGCAAAGACATGCTCAACAGCTGAAGGCAATGTCCTGTGTAGTTAACTTAACTAGACTGAAACATGGTACATTTATTATTCATTGTTGGATAGGTTAATAGTATCCTCAAAAGAAAATAAATAATCGTAGACGAAAAACATCCTAAAAGACAAGTGTCTGGACTTGATTAATTTTGCCTTAAACTCAGTAAACCAGAACTTTAGTATATATTATTATAACATATGGTTTATATTTCCTACTTGGTATCTGTGCGTGGTACATCTGAGAAACAACAGGCTGTCTGAAACCTGCGCCCACCACTGCCTCTCAGGCTAAAACCTGTGCCACTTGCAGGCCTTGTCAACTCTCTGCAAACACAGATGTCTCTTTAAATTACTCCCAGAATCATAATGGCAGCATACAGAGACTATTAAACTTTTGAACAGATGTTATATATTTAGTTATATACTTATTTAAAAGGTGAAGTAAGCGGTTTATTTATGTTAATATAATTGTTAAATCATTCTTTAGTCATACAGTGATCACTTTCATAATGTGCGTGTTTCATAAAGCCGATTTCTCAGTCAGCTGCTCTGCATATAATCGGCTAATAAACTTTTCGGGGATCCCGAAATTAATATCCAATCACAAAAGAGAACGCTACAAACCGACACCCGTTTCACTCATGGTCTCACTGCCGCTGCCCGACACATGGGTGAATGTTTATGCGCCTACAATGGCGGAGCAGGTAAACATCCTTCCCAATGTCTGTTTTGATGGTTTTTATCATGTTTTTAATCACAGTTATGGATCTGAGATGATGCTAGATAACTCGCTTCTTGAAGACTGCAGTGCATTAATGTGGTGACGTAGGGACGAGCGAGGGGACTGCTAACTGCAGTAACTGACAGGAAGTTAGCTAAAAGAACCATTCCGCTTACAGCACCTTTAATTGCCCTCATTCAGTCAGGGTACTGCATTTTCTGTAAAAAAATAAAAGGTAGTTTGGTGTAGCAACCTTTGTTGGCTCACAACACAAACAGGACCGATACTTATTTCTTATACAGCAGGTGAGTTAATAGTACATAAATGTGTGCATTCAAATCATTGATGTCACAAATGTACTGATCTCTGCTCAAACAATATATTAGAACACCATCTGCTGTTTTTTTTTTATAAGAGATTGTTCTTCACAATTCTTTACATTTTAGAAGTTAGAAAGAGTTAAAATTCCAAATAGTCATCAGTACAGTACATCAATTATCTGAAATATTTCTCAACAATTAAGTAGAAAATCAAGTGGAGTGTGCGGTGGTTGGGCAGATCAGAGAGGGTGTTTGTGGCGACAGGGATGATGGGTAGACAGACTGATGCAGGCAACACTCCCTCAGGGGCTGCACTGACTGACACTGATCACAGTCTCAGCAAGGTGACTGTAAATATGCTCAACATGATGTTGGCTTACAGCTGTCAGTCACCCAGCCTGTCTGTGACTAGCAAGGTGCTTCAATGAGGAGAAACAACAGATTATATACATTTTTGGAATCACCTGTTATATTAAAATGTTTCTTCTTTCAGTTAAAAAAACCCAGTATAATTCAGTGACCCTCAACAATTATTCAACCACAACGGTGCAATTGGGCTCCAAATATTTTTGGAACCTGTTTTTCTTCTGCGCTCTGCATTCTACATAGATGGCTGACCACTGGATGGTGTTGACATTGAGACATATTGATCATCTGGTCAGTTAGCGGTCGCCCAGGGCTAAATGAAAGGGGAAAGTGAGAAAAACAAATGTTTGTCTCTGTATATCTTGCCTCGGGCGAGACGCTCAGCACTGAATGCTGACTGGTCGGGTTGCCTCTCTATTGATTTCAGACTGGAATGGGCAGCAGGCCAGCCAAGGCCTCTGGTACTGACTGTCTGGCCAGATTGATTCATTAATGTAAAACCATACACACTTTAAGACAGAACACATCGCACAACAACAAAATACACAGCTGAACCATAAACCAGTGTGTTTCACCTGCTGATTTTATTGTGGCATATTGTATTTGTGTGTATTTGTTGGTTTCAATACATTTACATTTTTTTGATAATTTCATGAACATTTTAATAATGGAGATTGCTTGGTATCATGATACATATTCTCAACGTTTTCTACAGAGTTTCCTGTTAACATCTGCAGATAGAAATCAACTTAAAGATACAAACAAACACAAATGTGTGTAGGGCAGAGCTGCTAACTGTATTGCAATGGCATAAGTTGGCCTCTTGAGGGAACTAGAGCACCATAGAGTTGATCTATGAACCATGTTGCTGGGCATTTCCAAGTATCACATTCATCAAGTTGGTAGGTGACACTGGGAGACTAATCAAACAGTCTGTGCTTTATATCTTGCACTCATGATGAAGCTACAGAAAAGATACAAAAGTGTGTGTGCCTTACTTGGTGCTATTCTAGAGGATTCCTGTCAGAAACTCCATGGAGGCTACTTTAAAAATGCTAACATCTTAATATCCAAGTCTGACACTCAGTGCAGCTTTTCCTTCTTTCAGTACAAATGTAGTAATCAGACTTGAATTACATTCATTAAAACCATTAAACAAAAACACAGAATTTTGCAACTACCATGCTGCTGGTGACATGTGCCGTCACCATTTATTTCACAGTATCACACTAATGACAAAAGTCTACACCCAGCCTCTATAAGATCCCAGCATCAGCTCTTGTGAAGATATTGCACGTCAGCAGTTACCTTGCCCCTTTCCCGGGGCTCATTCCATCTCTCTGTCCAGTGCATTAAAGTTTGCATGACTGCACGGTCATACTGTCCTCTGGCCAGCGGTACGAGTCCACCACAAACTCATCATAGTCAGTGGTATAAGCAAGTGATTGTACATATGCTTCTTTGTCGGACGGCTCCGGGCGAAGTGACGCCAAGTTGTTCTCATAGGCATACTCCATGATCTGTGTGGAACAGGTGTGGGGAGAATTTAAAGTTTTTGCAGTATCATAAGCTCCCTTTCAACTAAACTCAGTCATAAGATTTAATAATATCTGTTTTTGTGTACGTTCTCACCCTGACAGCCAGTTTGAGAGAGACTTCCATGATAGTGCTGAGGGGAGGATACAGTCGTCCCTCTTCCAGGTCCTTCTCCGTCACCAGCTGAGCAAGAGTCTGTTTAATGGAAAACACATGGCTTGTGTTACAATGTAGAAATAAATCATTATTGATATTTGAACCAACAGGGGAGAAGGAATTATGGATATTAAAATATGACATGGGAAGAAAAAAAATTCCACAGAGGCTTCAGTGCTCTGGTAAAATTACAATTTCTATTTACAGCTACTGACTTTTCAAGGAATTCTTCGTTCATATAATATTTTAAAATTGTGTGTGTATATAATGTACTCAGTGTGTTACCTCTGCTGCAATGAGGAAAATTTCCTCAGGGATATGTCTGACGGCGCAGGCAGTGACACCCAGGCCCACACCAGGGAAGATATAGGCGTTGTTTCCCTGACCCGGGAACAGAGTCCTTCCATCAGGCAGAGTGACAGGGTCAAACGGGCTGCCACTGGCAAAGATGCCCCTCCCCTGCAGCAAAATGTGTTACCATTATTATTATTAGGGGGCCAAGCCCGAGAAGGGCCTGGGACCGCGTTTTGCAGAGCAACGCGGTTCCATAGCCCTGCTGGGCAGGGAACCCTATTGTTTTTGCTGGGATTATTCTTCCACGTTTAAAAGTGGTGCTGCAGCCCAAACCGTAAAGGGTTGGGACATGCCACTTCCATGGCTTATCCAGGTCCGTGCCTGGAACGCAGACAAAAAAATTAAAACATGCCGGCCACTAGGTGGCGCTACAACAAAGGAAAAGGTGTTTTGGGCTATAACTCCCACACCGAAAGTCCGATAGTCAAAAACCTTATATCCACAGATGCCCACAAGTCAGCTGCATCTTTTGAGATATGCCCCGTCCATTTGCGTATATATAGATTTTTTGCTACATCGCAAAAACTGTGTCAGTCAACAAAACATACTCCTCCTACAGTTTTCGCCCGATTTGGACGAAACCAAAAGCATTATGCTCTACCGACTCCCACGAGCAAAAGTTGGTAAAATAATTTTTCTACAACCATCGAAGACCAAACGGTAGCGTTTTAAAGATTTGCGAAAATTCCTTAAAGAAATTATAATAAGCAATTTTCTTGAAACTCAAGGGAGACTATCATGGGGCATACCTGAGCCTATGGAAAAAATATGCTCAAGAAATTCCTATGTGGGCCGGACTTATTAAAAAAATAGTTTTTCAATTTTTTTTCCTGTTTTCGCCATTTTCAAAGTCTTTAGGCGGGAAATTCAAAATAGTGTCTTTACTATGGAGAGGCTGACAATTTGATTTTGCTCATAACTCCCCAACCAAACATCGCACATTCAAAAACTTGACATCCACTTGTTTGGTACATTGAGCTGCATCTTTCCATCTAACATAGTTTTGCGAACGTCATCCATAGGGGGCGCCAAAACCACAAAAAGCAAAGAAAACGCGTTTGGGGCTATAACTTCCACACCGAACATCCCACAGTCAAACACTTTATTTCGACAGATGCCCACAAGTCAGCTGCATCTTTTGAGATAGGCCACGCCCATTTGCATATGGGATTTTTTTTCGCTACATCGCAGAAACTGTGTCAGTCACCAAAACACACTCCTACAGTTTTTGCCCGATTTGGACGAAACCAAAAGCATTATGCTCTACCAACTCCCACGAGCAAAAGTTGTATAAAGAATTTTTCTACGACCATCGGAAGACCAAACGGTAGCGCTTTAAAGATTTGCACATTAGCTACCTTGTACCAAACTGCTCCAAAATCCAAAACGATTCATCCTATTAACACCAAACTTCACACATGTGTTTGTCCTATGGTTCTCAGGTTGGTCCTACTTTTTCCTTAAATTGCTCCAAAAGGGGGCGCCAAAAACACACTTGAGCATCTTTCTCTGCGATTGTTTTGCCTTTTGGTCTATAACTCCCAAACCAAACATCCCACATTCAAAAACTTTACATCCCCGGATTCCGTGAAGCGAGGGGCCGGCTCCGTGGATGACGACGCCCAATCCCGAGTCGCGTGGGAGGCTTGGCCCCGGTTCACAACTGCTTGCAGTTCTAGTTATTATTATTATTATTATTATTATTATTATTATTATTATTATTATTATTATTATTATTATTATTATTATTATTATTATTATCAGTACTAGTATTCCCCTGCCCTTCTGTTTTCCGTGAGCTCTCAATCCAAATTTCTGATCCAATTAACAGAAGCCTTGGTTGATCGCTTAATTGTACCATGCAGTGCAGCTGTGTGGAAGCATTTAAAATCAATGTGTTTCTTCACTGATCAGGTTTTTCCTTTACATTTTTCACCTGTCTGTCACTACAATGAAGAGTTTGATGAATGAGTATACCTGTGTGAGTGTGTAACACTGCTCAGCAGTGCATTCTGCTTTGCTGGTGGGGTTGCTGAGGGCAAAGATGATTGGTCGTTCATTGAAGGAAGCCATATCTGTGATGATCTGCTCGGTGAAGGCCCCGGAAATAGCAGCCACACCTGAGACACAAATTCATCAATGTGCATCAAATGAAACATTCCATTCCATTCTACTTCTTTCGTAGCTTTTCAAAGCAGTTCAGTCTTTTGAATTCATGTCGTCAGTCCTTTGTTCGAACTATTCGATACATTGACTACATCAGTGTCATCTATGTAATGCTATAGTAACTGACAAACTTTCTAACACATTTCATCAAAAGCTAACTGTATTTCTTGAGAAAATATCAAATGCTTGTTGTTTTACCAATGATAGCAGTGGGTTTCAGTTCCCGAACCACATCTTCCAGATGACTCATCTGTGGGTGCTCTTGAGCAAACCTCTCCTTCTCATGAGTCAGGTTGCCACGACCCTAAGAATTAGGAGAGGGTAGTTAAAGAGGAGGAGGACATTAAGACATGAGACCATCAGTGGAAACATCATTTGTCCTGCTAAAGCAAAGTGTTTTTAGGATCACAAGGTGGAAACAAGGGTTTTTCTTACTTCTTGGTGGGACCATTCATTAGGTTCAGATTACACTTGATCAGAGTATCTACGCATGTACATGTGTTTGTAGATATGTGTGCGTGTTTGCAGTATTCTATCAGGGCACCTTGACAATCAGCCCCTTGGAATCAACCATCCAGATCTTTTTTAAAGACTCTTCTTTAGCGAGTCCCTCCCGCTCCATGGCCATGGTGATCAGCTCAGCAATCCCCATCGCTGCCTGGGAGAAAGACAAAACGGGGGAATGAATGCAGAGACATTTGACGCCAAAACTTGGGAAACTCAATTTGCCGTTCTCTTCTGATGACCTCTTGTGGCAGCGACACACATGGCGAGTGTTGCTTTAAGTGTTCTGCACCTACCTCCCCTGCACCCTGGAACACGATGGTGTGGTCGCACATCTTGCTCTTGGTCATGCGGAGAGCGGCCAGGAGTCCAGCTACCGCCACTGCAGCAGTACCTGGGGAGTATTGTAAGGAAACAATAACACGTCATGTTTGACACTTGAGTTAATGTTGCTAGCAGAATTTCCCATACATCATACATATGCACCACAAATGACAAGAAAAGACACATTTCGAAAACAGACATTTCTATTTGAGACTTTTATTGAATAAAATTTTTCAAAAATGAGGGAGGCAACCATTGCCCCGGGGAAAACCAACGCAAACACAGTGCTGACTAAAGGATTGGGCCTGAGAGCTGAAGTCCCTGCATCCATCCAGATAACCATCTGCTCCAGGACAGAAGGTTACCTTGATGTGGGGCAGGACTTAAGCTCTCAATTGCATTCACAAGTCGAGTTAGAGTGTGTGTCTGTCTGGCGCCGAGTAACTGTACCTTGGATGTCATCGTTGAAGGTGCAGTACTGGTCGCGGTACTTGCTCAGGAGACGGAAAGCATTAACATTTGCAAAGTCCTCAAATTGAATAAGACATTCCATTCCATACCTGTAAACAGAGGGGCTGCATTTACTTCCACTGAACCAACTGAACACTTGCATAGACAGAAGAAGATAACTTAAAGGAAATAACCAAGCTTTTGGTCATCTACAAGAGGAAGGTTCATTTAATAGACTTTTGCACACACTTAAACACATGCCTAAAGTAGATAAAACGGCATCTGCTCTTAAATACGTTATTCCAGCCCTGAGGGGGGCACTGTCCCACTATACTACACAGGGCAAGGAATAAATAAAGGTGATGGAGAGTTCTTAGTGCAGAAAGTTTTAACAATGAGTTGAATTCAGTTATCTGATATAAACATGACATGAATCTTTCAAAAAATAGAGAGGGATACTCTCTTTTGTTAGCTGTGGCTAAAGTGAAAATGAAAGCCCCAGAGCTTTGTACCCCGCTTTGTTAAATGGACATTTGACAAGCCGACACCTGTTTTCTCCAACTTTACGAGAACACCTCACACTGAGTAACAGTGAGCGGAGGTCAAATCTCCACAAAGGAGTAGAATCACAAAAACACCAAATAAAGGACACAGGGCCCACCCAGTCTCCCAGTTAAACAACACTGTTCAACTTTACAAGACACGTCTCAAACCAGTCATCACACGCAATCCATACAGCAGCACGGAAGACTTTGCCAATAAGATAAAAAAAAAATACAATGAAAATAAGCCATAGGGCCAGCATTAATTAGATTTATCAGCGGCAAAGAAGTTCTCATGCCTTTCAACAGATGGAGTTTCAGAATTGTTCAGGAATTTACTGGATGTTTGCATAGCGACTGCTGTTGCTCTCCAAGAATAAAGAAAAAGGTGTAGAAAAAGGAAGGAATGACCTGATGAAGGGGTGCATGTTAACACTCTCTGAAAAGCTAATGGCAGATTGATGAATATTCAGTACATCATTGAGATTATATTCCCACATAATGTTGTTATATTCAGTATTAAATACCTATTTGCAACTCAACCACAATGAAAGTCAACTATTTCCTGTCTTTTCGTAGCATAGTTGACTGTAAGCATGGCCCCGAAATCTGTTGCTAGGCCTGTCCAACTTTTAGTTTGCAAGAGAAATTAATAATTTTCTGACACGATGGGTCCCTGATTTCAGACAGATTTACATTACAATTCATTTAGCTGCCGATTTTATCCAAATCAAATCTCAATGAGACCTTGGGGGCACTAATCAGTGTGTTGGCAACTAAACGCAATCTTGGATAACAAAGGTTATAGGCCTAAGGGGTAACAGCAAATTGATGTTTTTCTTTAAACTGATGGAGCTGCTTAGCTTAGCATAGACTATCCCATACACTACTCCACAAAATATGGTTAGCTAATGGAAAATGTCCTTGGCCTTGATAATTGAGTTATGTTACTTCAGTAGGCTAGGCTAGTTAGCTGGATATGCTAATGTTTGCAATTCCTGTTTAATCTATTCCTTTCACCTTTGCTCCAGGTTTTGGCTACAGATATTGCTCTTATTAGAGCTCCGTGGGCACCCTTCAGCACATGATGAAATGTATGACTTGATTGAACAAAACATATTTAGGGAAGGGGCTATAGGCCAAGCGACAGGTACCTAGAAGGGCTCTACAAGCCTAGAGACATTTTGTTTAGGAAGTTCATTTTGGCAATACAAATGACAAAAGCAGGAGAGCAGATTGGGTTAAATACTGTACACTAATGCCTTTTGAAAGATGTGAGCGTCTGAAAGTGTAGATTAGCAGTATAACTTTTATTAAGTCTATTTCCCAACTACAGACAATGGGAGGAAAGGGTGAGGTTGTCTAATACTTGTATTAAAAACACCAGAGGAGAGATCGTGTTTCAGTCATAGGCCAGGCAAACAGCCCGAGCTGCCCTTAAAACCCCGCCCCCAGAACCTGCAACCCTGTAAGTTATGGAACCACAGGGGGAAGTTAAATCCTTCCGCCATCAAATACATTTTCAAAGTTAATGTTGTTTGCTCTCCTTTGTCCTTCATATTATTCCAAATTCTCTTTCTTTCCGGTTAGTTTTACAATCTTTACAAAACCCCACCTCATTCCGTACATGGTTAGTGTAAAATCCACTAAAGCTGTTTTACCACTTGCTACAGTGGCTGCTAAACGGCTTAAGATTGCTGAGCGGAGGCGAGGCAGGAGAGAAACGCAGGAAGAGAAGCACATGAATTCAGCTGTAATAAAAATGTATTGTGCTGATGAGAGAGTGTCATAGCTGGGTCACTGGTGATCCTTCCTTCTGCCACACAGCAATACATTGATCCTCAATACAGAGACTGGCAGACTGAACAGCAAACACAACAGTAGTGTTGAGGGGGAGAAATGTGTTTTCTATAAAGCAGAGAGCGGTAGAATTGAGAGCCTTCGCAAAGAGGATGAATAATGAGGCTACGAAGGGAGCTATAAAGTTTTCATTGTGTTGGGGCTTTTGGAGACGGAGACAGGCGACGGGCGAGGATAGATGTGGTCTTGCCCCACTGCCAGTGCAGCGCCCTCTGGTATGGTTTTGGTGCAACTGGCTGCTAGAGGGGTCACACCAGTTCACACAGAGTCCACACAGAGCTATTATAGTCCCCTGCAGACGTTAAGTAATACTCACATCCTGAAAGTATTTTCAGTTAAGACCGAGGATTAGGTTTGAAGGCTTCAAATTAGAGTGGAAAACAATATCAGATATTGAATTCATTATTCTATTTAAGAATGACAGCCCAGCCCAGAAAGATCACAGACCCCTGGCACAGATCTCAGACTGAACTGTGAACACATGCATATCCATGGGCATCCACTGACCGTAAACGACAGAGTGACTATCTGTGGTTGTGGCATGACAGGAAGAAAGGAACATCTTCTTAAGAAGAAGAAGCTCTTTGGTCCATGGCCTGAAGCTAAAAGGACAGAAGGAGTGTTTTTGACAACACACGCAAACGTGTGTGAGTTTGTGTGTGTGCTTTTTCTAGAACAAAACTCTATGAGGCCATTTGTGTTCATCGTCCCTATTCTGCATGTAGGTCTATTGTCCTTACTTGACAACCATCTGAATGGAATGCCAAAATCTGACAATGCACCTGGGCCAGCTTAATAATAAAAAATACCCTTGACAAAGAAAGCAGGACTTGCTTTTGGTATCAAAGCTGAAGTATCAAGGGGCAGTAACCTAAGCAAGACGTGGCACACCCAAAAAGATGAAGAACACAGACCATACTCCAGACAGTGCTGAGAGAAAATCCATTCATCTCTGAGCAGCAGAGGAGAAGGCTGGAGGGATCTGGAAGGATATTGTTCTCACACAATAAAAACTGAAGGTACAAATACACAGATGTTAAAGCTGGGAACTTGTATTATGGATCCTTAGCCTAAGGTTGTTTTGGATTGGCAGGCAGTAAATTCATGATTCGTCCAAGTTCATTAAGGAACACTTTACACAGTAGGATGCTAATGCTAGGAAATAACTGAAGGGTGTGGTATTATTTTTAGTAGCAACACAGGAATAGTAAAACATAAAAAGGTTAAGGTGACTATATTGCAAACAAAAGTTATGGTATCAATAATTATACCAACCAATAATAATACTCTTACCAAAAAACATTGCTTTTGGGAAAAATATTGTAAAAGTTTTTTTTAACATGATTTTACCTATTATCATGGCATGCAAGCTAAAACATTGTGCCCCTGGGAAGAAAGATGTACCTTTATAGCCATGAAATATGTTTGGCATGTGTACGCTAACTCTTATCAATATTGATTTGTGGCATTACATTTCGTAATGAGCGCAGAATAACTCAGGACTCAAAACAAAGTTCAGGGCTACCTTCGCCAAAACAGCTACTTTTTTGTTCCCACTTGGCTGTTATGAAAAGAGAGAGAGAGAGAGAGAGAGAGAGAGAGAGAGAGAGAGAGAGAGAGAGAGGGAGAGAGAGATTTGGCAGTGGGATGGTTATCCTTCTCTTTGTCCAGTGCTTTGTCAACAGCAGTGTCTGTTCAGTGAGCTGTGAGACCAAAAAGGACCTGGTGGGAAAAGCTCTTCAATCTGTCACTACGATGATTCAACAGGCAAGAAAGATCCTGCCTACACCTGCTTGTGACATTACAGTAATATTTACAAAGTACGTTTTTTTTTAACCCTATATTTCTCTTTCTGTGATGTCACGAGAAAGAGAAATATATGGGGTTAAAATAAACACTCTTTCTGCCTTTTCTCAGGCTAGGATGAACCGATTTTAATTTTTTTTTGCACATTTATACTACATAGGATCTCAGAATTCAATACACCTTCATATTCAAACCGGTGAAGTAGGCCTTTAAGAATAATGTGGCTACTGCTGATCATCTTAGTACTTTAAAGTGGTAATATCAATTTTGACTCGATCACACTGGCATCTGTATGTGAAAACGGAATTATTACCAATCTCTGAGGTTTCCCTTAGTCTTGCAGATCATTTTAGTGTCTTTCAGCTCTTTTAATGATTGTATTTTATGGCCAGCATCAGTACTGTTTTGGTTCAATCTTACTCTTCTAATATGGTAGTTTTCATTCAGAGGATGCATACTTTCAAAGAAAAGGCTCCGAAACCTCCACAGTACACTACTTGGTCAGCACCAAACAGCAGACAGACAAAGTAAACAACTACAGCTAGTGAACATCTTGGAGTATTTAGCAGCTGAAGAGACAGACGTTTCTCCTTGAAATTGGTGAAGAGAGAAACAGATGTAGAAGAAGAATTAATATAGGACTCTGGACATTTATCAGGCAGAAACGTTATTATAATATTTCTCCATACCTCCTCCAGTCCACATGTTGAAATGGTCTGGCCAGCACCCTGCGTCGTAGCATGCTGCCATTGGCATGCCATTGGCATGTCAGTGTGTGTGTGTGTGTGTGTGTGTGTGTGTGTGTGTGTGTGTGTGTGTGTGTGTGTGTGTGTGTGTGTGTGTGTGTGTGAATGAGTAGCAAAAACCTTGTGCTTTAGATAAATGGCTATATAAAAGGCATTACCATTATTACCATTTACAAATATGGCAATAGGCCACTTTGTTGGTGTTAACAGCATGTTTACTAGCCTCAAGGGGAAGCCTTGGGAAACTCTGTTTTAAATATTTTTCAATTCTATATGATGTATTCATGACTGAACTCAAACTCGCATAACTTATCTGTTTCATCTGGACATTGTGGGTGTAGTTTGATCAGATTTGATTGACAGTTACCTGGCAACAAAAGCAAACAATCCCACAACAGTCATCCCATTTTGACTTAAATATTGCCAAATCTAGATTGGTGCACAGAAATAGGTTACATCATCACCCTTTTCCAACGTAGGCCCGCTCACTTCAAACCAGTGAAAAGAGCACGGACCAAAATATCCCATGTGAAATAACTAAAACTGATCGAACCTTGGCTGATAAGTTGTTGTTCCTGTAAGACCATGTCACTTATTCTAAGAAGCTGACTGAGAATATTCAGGGGTCTTTAAAGGCTCCATAATAGTGCAACCTTTGTCTGCACGCCAACCACCCATCATTGATTATCCATTCACATGTTACAATTTTCTTTTCATCGATTTTTGCGTTGGAGACATCTGGAAACCAAAAATTCAACCAGACAGGCAGACAAGACACCTGCAGAAGAGAAGCCAACCTTTCCTGCCCTGGCTCTGTTTAAGCTATCTGGGAAATGCTACCAGAACAACACAGAGCTCCTTTGTGCTTAACGCTTTTATTTTGCTGTGATTTATGACTTGCTAAAATAATACTGGAAGTAGCACGAAAAAGAACAGGCCTTGACTCATTGTTTTCTGGAGGATTTCTTTCAGGAATTCTCACACTCATTTTGAAACCAGTACACTATATCGAGGAATACATGCTTGTGACAATGAAATGAATGTGTGATAGCTCGAAAAAGAGCACGAGACATGAGACGAGTGACCCATGTGGTGGATAAATCAGGGGTAGGGTTTTGGCGATATGTCTGGGCCAATCTGTAGGACGAGGAGTTAACGAGTCACCAAACTTCCTTCAGGAAACACAGTCTGGCTTCCTTTAAGACTAGATGTAACCTAAACCTCCACTGGAAGTAGGTGGGTGTCATATATACTTCCAGCACTGAGGGGGTGACTGGAAGGAGAGGAGAAGGTATGAAGTGATTATTTTACAGAGCCAGAGAGGACCTCTGCAAAGAAGGTCACAGACAAGGGTGCTCTGTCCAAACACAGCTGTCCAACCTGTGTGCATATATGTGTGTTTGTACACACACACACACACACACACACACACACACACACACACACACACACACACACACACACACACACACACACACACACACACACACACACACACACACACACACACACACACACACGCTGTGTGTTAACGCAATACCTACAGGGCTGCATGGCTTCCGTGGCTGAAGTCTTAATAAATCCCCCCAGCCCGGTCTGGCTCTCCAGAGAGCCAGCATCTCTCAGCACACATTATTTCTCAAATCCCTGAGCCGTCGTTAAAGACAAAGACGCATTCTACTTTCTTCTTCTCTCCAGCTATCCATCCATCCATCTATCCATCTGTTGGTCTGCCTCTATGTTCCCTTATTCTCTCAGTGCCAAGAGTTTTAAATAGTTGATGGCATTCCTGCAGTCTTTGCATGCTACTTAGATTTGTATTGAGAACACCCTGGAGCCTGTTCCATCAACTACTGTACAATCATTTCTGACATGAATGGTTCTGTCATCATGATGGAGAAATGGTGGAAACATGGCGGAAGCTAGCTTACCTCTGTCCAAAGGAAACAAAATCCACATAGAAAACAACACCTCCAAAGCTTAAAACTCACAAATTAGGATTGCATGTTTCATTTGTTAAATCTGTATCAAAACTCAAGTGTTATAACAACAATTGTGGTTTTATGCAGCCTAACTATTTCTTCGCCATGTGAAGTTACTTCTGCTGGTCTCCTGGCAACCTCGCAATGACTACGAGGCTCCAGGAAGTGTGTGCACCTGCCTAAGACATTGTAAATATGATAGATATTCTGCCAAAGGTTTCCAGCTGAGGCACAGGTATTTAAGAATATGTAGGCCTACGGTAAACTGAAGTAAATAAAAGTAACAAAATAAATTGTTATCACTGCGTGACCAAAAGAGCAAGTTTCTTTGTCAATGACCTCTTGTGCAGGATTTCAGAATTATGCACAGACCACAAAGATAATTTAGGGATTCTATGTGATGAAACGTAGGTTATGTGTCACCCTGACAGAAATTCAAAGAGTTCAAAGGTTTAAAACATTCACTGAGCCTTGGTTTATCCTACTGTGGGTGAGTGCAGGAGCAATACGATTAAGGTGTAATTCATTTCTGCCTACAGACAAAAGCAGCGGTCAACATCTTCGGATTATCCAACAATCGGTTGAACCACTAACCCCTCTTCAACTAAGAAGTATTTGGATGGATTAAAAAATCTCCCCAGAATTCTGCTGCTTATTGATGACGAGTCAATCTGAAGTAGTTTAGGCCTTTGTGCAGCTTCTTAGAAAACTAAACGTGAATATTACTTGAAAGACTGCAGAGCTGTAATCATTCGTTCAATCTCGGAGCCCATAATTACTCATTTTCCGCCGATCTGGCTCCTTTGGGGTAAAAGCATAGCTGTTCCCTGTAGTTGAGAAGCCACCCGGTTATTAGAGTCATGGATTCCTGTTGCCAGCTGGAGGGGGCCCAGACCCAGGACTCTGCCTCTGGACTCTAGGTCTCTCTAGGTTAGGACCAGTGTTAACCAGGCCCATGTGTGGCTGGCTCCATGGCACACAGGGGGACACAAACACACGTGTCGGCGTGCATGCAAGTCAAAAGGAATACAACAGTCTTAGCCCTGCAGGGAAGCAGCAGGACTCTCCTGATTTCATCTCAGGGAAGAGGGAGAAGATAAGATCCCTGGATGAAAACCAAATGAGTGACAATATGGAATACCAAAGCCTTGCTGGGCTTCCAAGTCAAACAACCCACGGTAACCTCTCATTGTGAACCATTTTCTGAATAAAACAGGGTTTAGCATTTCAACATGAGTCATGAGTTTTGCATTCTTTGTGTTTAGCAAAGTATTATATTTTTACATAACCCTGTTCACAACAAACACAAAGGCTCTCCTATCATCCCTGATTTTACTAGGTCAATGTCTGTGGACCAATGAGCAAATCGGATCAATGTGGACAGTTTCAAAATATACAATATTATTATGCCCAGTGTTTCGGTTCAGCTGCTGTCTGAATAGCTGTGGTCTCAGCCATCTGTCTGTAGGGAATCATGCCATTGAAATCAATAGTACTGATGGTTACCGAGGCTGTCTGATCACTTTTCAATAAATCTCTTGTTGCCATTCATCCGGTAAGCCGTGTTTTGACCGACACTGCTTGGAAACCAAAACTTTGTCCAAAGAAGGTAAAATCGATTCGTCTGTGACTGAAGTTCCAGAGCCTCCAATCCCACAAGATTTGGCTGCGTCCCACTGCATCCACTGACTATGTTGAACTGCTTAACATTTTTCTTTTAACAGCCCCATGGGCCGCCTGTATCGAAATGGCAATAGCAGACAGAGTAAAGGAAGTGGGCAAATGATGAATGGAAGGCGAATATGATCATACCTGTCCGACACAGCCTTCATAAACTCATCCAGCAGGTCATCATAAGCCTGGCCTCGCACTCTCTTATGTCTCAGCCCGATGTAGAGAGGGTCTTTCAGCAGCGCCTGCAAAAACAGAGATGGAGGGCAGGACATTTTGTCATTAAAGTTATAGTACATAACTTTTTCATTTAAATGAATGTTGGTTACATTCAAGCCATCTCCATACAAGTTGACTCAAAGTTGATTAAGCCTGATAAGCTCCACAAAACTCTCGGGAGATTTCTCAGGATGGCAGCTTTTACAAATTAGTTTCACCCCCTGACACTGGGTCAGGTCAGGAGCTCAGAAAAATTCCCTAGACGCGCCCAATAAATGTTTTAGTTGTTGATTTAGTAGTTGATTTTACCGCAAAGAAAAAACTTGTACATACAGCAGGAGGTATAAAATCCATGCGCGATCACCAAAGGCTTACCTCATGTAGATGTCCCGACAGTGTTGTTGTAATTACTCAAAATTCCTCATGGGGGCGACAGAGGTTACGCACTATTGCTTTAACGTTCCATCTACTTATGTTTTTGTCTTTAAGTCCGCACTATGCAACTGTGCAGGTTAGTGACTACTCATCCTATCTACTTGAGGAATTGTTTCAAAGAGCACCAGCATGTTGTCATGATGACACACATTGGACATTCTTTTAAATGATCTTAATTGATGCAGTACGGCCAGAGAAAAGAACAAAAAAGAACTTACAATATATCCCCTGCATTAATATAGGGTAGGCTATACTCCTCTGTACTAGGAGTAACAGAAGCACTCGGGAATGTATGAGACCCACCAGTATGTGTGTATGATTTCCTGGACGTTAAAATTAAAGAGAGATGAGCGATATATACAGCACACATACACACACCTGTGTCCACAGATCCTACACGTCTGCTATAATGGGAACCATGTGTGCGATCCCACAGCGTTGAAACACCTTCTGGCACGTCAGATCACACACACAGTGCAAAAAAAAAAAAAAAGATCAGATACACATTTTCAGTGTAATATCAATCCCTTTTACCGGTTTCTAGGGTAACAGTTGTGATAATAAAGTTGACGATAATAAGGCTGAATGAGTGAATTGTAGTATGTATTTCTGGTAATAAAGAATAATCATTTATTATATGAAAAACCCCAAAAACATTTAGAAAGTGCATCGAAATGATCCTTTATATCAGCCATATTGTGCTTTAGACTTTTAAAGTGGTTGGCAAAGGGTTGTATTGTGGATGATACGTTGTTAAGTCAAGAGAGTAACGTCATATAAGTGAGATAAGAAGTAAGGAGTGAAACAAAAAAAAAATAGAATGTCACCCTCATGGTGGTACTCAACAGAAATTCAGGGGATCATCAAACTCATTGGTAAACACGTTTGAAACCATGAATGTCTGTTCAGAATTGTGTTGCAATCCATCAACTACTGTATATATTTGACTTGGTACTTGAAAACTTAAACCTCATGGTGGACCTTCAGGATAAGTCAGAGGGTGAGGCAAATTAAGGAGGCTTTGTCCTCTGGGGAGCATGAATACATATACTGTACATATTTTCTTGGCAATCCATTCCAATAGTTGTTGAGGCATTCTTTAATCTCTCGTCAGATCTTTAATGCACCTGCCTGACATACCACTGTGTCCCAATGCGACATATTTCGGACGATTAAACTCAGTGCACTCTGTAAACTTCCAAGTTCCAAGTAATTTGATCTCAAACGGTGGGGAACTGTATCCGGAGTGTCGCCATGCCTCGTTGGGACAGGCGACCTTTACTTCTTTGGAGATGGATAATTAGAGGGCGCCACTAGCATGAGCGTGGCTTGGAGAGGGCAGTGGCCACCTTTCCGTGGCAGGGTCAAGAGTTGCCAGAAAAGGTTTATTTAAGGCAATATTTATTTGACAACTCATTTCCTGGCAAGCTTTTAACGTGCAGTAATAGGCTAGGGGTGGCCCAGTTCAACTGTAACTAAAACACATTTTTCATGTGATCCTACAGTGAACTGGACTGATATCTGAGCGACTTTTGCGTGATAATTTCACAAGCTAATGCAAGAGCATGCGGGAGGAAAGATAAAAATGGCTATTTTAGAATTGTTCAAATCTGCAGTGGAGTTTCACATGCAACTAATGTGCCTTATATTGAGGTATGATGCTGATTGGCATTATAAGTGACTTGAATATTCCTGAGAGAGTTTTAAAGTGGGCTGACCTCGTTGACACTGTCCTGAACTGTTGACATGAGATGTCTTTCTGTCCCAGATAATCTACCGTTGATTGGCTAAGATGTCCTTTGTGTTGTGCAGCCCTTTACCTCTCAGAGGGGATTAGTCCTTGTGTGTTGGCTTTACAGTTCACGCTTGCTGGAGACACAGAAGCTCTATTTTCACTGTTGCAACTGTTTCCAAACTGATGAGTGTTAGGCTTCAGGAAAATAAAAAAAGTTATATTTGACTGCCTGTGCTGGACTTTTGAAGAAGGATTGAAAGTAGTTTAACATGAAACTTTATTGTTAAAAATGTGACTGAAGTATTTGAAAAAAATAATTCCAAAGAAGCAGTGGGAGGAGGCCAGAGATCAAGAATAGGCTGGACCTGTTTGAGGTAAATGATACCGGACATTTCAAAGCTGAAAGCCCACACAATCACACACAAACAGTTTTCGGTCCAGGATCATATCCTCGACTCATTTCAGTGAGTTCAGGGATACACAGGCAGATAAAGTCCAGTTAGCTAATAGGAAGGTGCAGTAAAAGCTTGACTTTGGTGCAAACTTGGTTGTTTTTTGTCAAGCTGTGTGTGTTTTTGTGCTTCTGTCCCTGCAGAGATGTCCACATGTCTGGTGTGTAGGCCCTACTCTAGTGAAAACAGATAAGAGCTGTCCAGGTAGTGAGCATGTTTTACTGCTGGTTCTCACACAAGATTAGACTACACGACTACCGCATTCCTCTGCAGAAAAAATAACAATGACGCACTAGCCAAAGAGGTATATTACAGGCAAAGAGGCGCCTTGCGATCTGATAAAAGATGAGGGGTACACTTCGTCATTTTGGGAAATATGCTCATTCACTTTCTTGAGAAGAGACCAATTAGAAGATTAGATCGAGTCTAATTTTATAAATAGTATTTTATATAATAGCCTACAGCTCGCATATGAAAATGTCAAACTATTTCTTAGAAGAAAAACAACGTAGCCTAGGTAAGGACAGTACGTCTTGGTCAGGGCTGTCTGGCTGCTTGACTGTTTGGCTATCTGCCTGCTTGCCTCCCTTACCCACTCAAGGACAAATATAATCCAATAATTACAGTAATTTTAATAATAAGCCAGAGCTACCACTACCTCATAGCCTCCCAGCTCCATCTGTTCCTATATCATGCCTTGACAGTCAGGGCTGCAGAGTGAGGTGAGGTACTGTGGGGCAGTGAGCTAGCCTGCCTCCTATATGAAATCGGTCCAGAAGAACTACACATTAGACAGATACAAACACACAGAGAAGGCCACTTTATCCCATTACAACTCATTGAGCCTGTCATCTCTTTAGAATAATAGACAAATTGGAAAGAGGGTCTCTGCCAGGCAGACTACAGTAAAAGCTATTTTTCTTTCTTTAATAACAAAGTTGCATTAGTAGCAAAACTATATGTGTGTGCTTGCATGCAGGGACATTAAATTCAAAATAAGGCATAAACACCATAATATCAACAGCTACCTAAACATTAGCCCTGGTGACTGCAGGCAGCATCACTCTAGACATTCCCTGACCACAGTGAAGTCGGAAGGGACAACCTCCAACTTTAAACTAAACCAGGTGATGCACAATATGCTTAAAAATTAGAAATCTGGCTAAGAATCTCAAACATACAAAAAAGATAAATGTATTATTATTTCTTGTGGAACTTCTATAGCACCTATCCTCAATTGAAATTGTTAAGTTTCTACTATGGATAAAACAAACGATTTACAATGTGTTAGTTTAGTCAAACTAGTATAAAGAGCTGTAATTAATAATTCTGCAACACTAAGCCATTCGCCTCCCGGCTCCATCTCCACACTTATCACACAGTAATGAGAAGGTTTTTCAATCTTTTTATCCAACTCCTGGAAAGAATTTCCTAGGAACAATAGGAATTCCTATAACAACATACCCATCTGCGTTGTTAAAGTCCAAAACTCTACCTCGACTGCCACAGGCTGATTATCCATGATGGGGGCATCTGTGCTCACTGACACAGACCAATGTGTCTCTTCTTCTTTCTACTTTGGCAGCATGGATTGAGGACATCGAGGCTAGTCTGACTTAAAGACTAGGAGACAGCTTGTTAAAGTTGTGTTGTGATTCCCATAAATGTCTAAAACTTCCTTTTAAGAACCCAAGAATCTAATCCGCAGATGGTGTTATCACCGTAAACCTGAACCACTCAAGCAGAGCAGTAGGCTCAATGTGGAAACTTAGAATGTACAGAGATGCCAGTGAGTAAGAGGTCAAAAGGTACAGCTATATAAGAGCCGAGGTGAAGGACTTGGCAGAATGAGAGACCATTTTGTTCCCTTAATCCAGTCCCAATTGTACGAAAAGGACTAATGAAGAAAAGTAATATATTGTATGGGCTTTCTGGGAAGACTGCCGCATTTCTGTTTTTATAAAGATATCTAATGTGGCCCAGATAGCTTTCATTAAGTGTGTATTGGGTAAGCATTGTCACAAAGGGACCTTAGGCCATGAAAGGGTGCCATGCACCTGCATTCAATCACTGGGTTTCTTCTATTCTTGGTATCTGTCCAGTTTGACAACTCTTTCCTATTCTTTCCGCTACTTACATTTTTCTTTTCTTAACTATAATTGCAAACTCCCACACATATGTCGTCAGCAAAAACTGTCATCCTTAATCCCCCTGAGACATATGCTTGTGTTGAATCCAAACTCCAAGGACTGAGTCATGTGAAGACTGTCCTGGAAAAAATAAAGGACCACTTCTGAGATCAGCTGTTTTGGGAACGCGGTTATCTGAGGCCGCCACGCCCTTGGCCGAAGCCGAGAGTTGTGTATATAAAGCAGCACAAAGACTATTCTTAGTCTGTTTGAGGCTGCAGACTCACGTGCAGCCCTACCCAGAGTTGGAATCATCTTTCAGAGTCTTTGCCATAGAGAACAAGGACCATAGGTGGGTAACTCCAGCTCTATTGGCTGCTACTTTCACAGGCTGGCACAGGGAAGAGGTGCTTTCCGCAGCTGGCATCCATCAATGGAGCTGCTTACCTCACTTAAGTAAAGGGTGTTTCCTGGTTGTAAAGTGTGAGATTTGTTTTCTTTTTCTTGGCTGATTTCTGAGGTGAGGTCCTATACGAGCCTACGGAGGAAAAGCAGCTTTCTCCAACTGGCACACTATTTACTCATCACCTGTTAATTAGTTGGAACAACATTTTGAGTTTAAGGGTCTGGGGCAGGAGAGTCAACAGTGAAAGGTGAGCAAGAAGACCAAACACATTACTCATTACTACTTGGGGCTTTAATGAACCAATTTCCACACAGTGGTGATAGATGTTTCATCTTTTCAATGTATTTCATCCCACCTTGAGTTGAGCAAGACACTTTACCTGCCCACGCTGCTCTGAGGCTTACCCTTTATCTTCTGAAAACAGTCTGTCAATATTAGTTAGAGCTCATTTTCTAAATTGTCTTACCTCATTGTCTGTGCCCACATCAAGCATGACAGGCAGGCATTGCTGTGGTGGCATACCTCCACAGGCTGTGTAAAGGGCCAGCTTGCCAACTGGAATGCCCATGCCATAGCAGCCCAGGTCTCCCAGCCCCAGGATCCTCTCTCCATCCGTTACACACACCGCCTGTCAACAACATAACGGTCAGCCAAAAATGACAGTAACCTTCTCAATTACAATCTGTGTAAGTGCCTGCTACATGTAGGATATTCTAAAATTAGATTTTATTTCACATTTATAGACATTTTAATGAGAAAATGAATACGTATCCGAGAGGTCCTGCCTCCATGACTCAGGAGCACAAACCTTCTTTACCAAAACAAGTCCTACCTGCTACTCAGAAACATGTTTTTTTCCTCAGTGTAAGCCAGGTCCTCCCACACCCTCCTGGCTTTCCACTCACAAGTCACT
The DNA here is from genome assembly GCA_026929865.2 of Hyperoplus lanceolatus. NCBI lineage: Eukaryota > Metazoa > Chordata > Actinopteri > Uranoscopiformes > Ammodytidae > Hyperoplus > Hyperoplus lanceolatus. Next base: position 9,530,647 of record CM049401.1, on the reverse strand, counting down.
TAACTTATTAAGCAATAAATATGTTCCTCTGGGTTGATTCCACAGCATGATACAAATCCATTGTGGAAGACTTAATATAACCAGCAGAAGTGTTTGATTTGAAATGTTCCTAATCCTAAAGTTTTCTCTATTTCCACCATCGGGTGTGACGCACATAACTCTGGCACCAACTTTATACAGCTTGTCCCTCCAACAATCTGACAGGTTTAAAGAGTGTCATTAGTTTTCCCGGTTGAACCTTTAAAATGTATAACGACCATACTTAACACCATAAACAGCTTTTCTTTTTCCAACTCTCACTTGTTAATATGTGGCAGAAAGGCTGCCAAGGGTTATCAATGGATGACTCATTTGCAGAGCGCAAATGGGAGTTCTATGGAAATGTTAAAACAGGGCACATTAGGTGAGTTTAGAGTAAGACCACCCTGACAATGACAGGCGGCATGTCAGCTCTGAGGTAAATGCCCTGCCGTTGACAGCTTTGAACAGGTGGCTGATGCTGCAGGTATATTTGACATGCCAGGAATGCCTGCAGGTTTCGTCATTCTAAATATGACTGGATCATGACTCGCAAATAGCTGTGTTATAAAAGAAGATTAAAGCAAAATTTCAGGCTTTTGGGAAATGTGCCAATACATCATGTCAAGAGAACCAATATCAAAATCCTGCAGCTCCCTAACAGACCTCTGGATTTACTACATCTGCTAACTGAAAGACTAACTAAAGGTAATACAAATGTCTTAATCATAATGATGAAATATCCATATCAAATAAAGGTGGCAATGGGAAAGGATTTTTATTATAGAGTTCTCATTTTTGTCATTGTTATGATAATCATTGTGTACTGATCAACTATTTTAAACACATTTCAAGTTGTGAGAGCACGATTCTCTACTTTTCAGGGAATGTTACTCCATATAGGTAATATATGTGCATATCTTGTATGCTATTGCCTGTCCATGCTGTACCTCCTCCCAAAAAAAAAACTATTGTATGCTAAATGCATGTTCATAAAAAGGTAAAGGCTGGTCATATTCTATGTTTTCGAAATACAGCAACGCAACAAAAACAACTAAACGTTTCTCAATACGACTTCCCCGTCTGTGGCTCTTAGCTCTAAGCCCATTCATTCCTACTAAAGGACATACAGTAAATGGGTCAACTGGGCACACCTTAATGTGTCTCTAATAGTGTTTGGACAACAGTGGAGCTCTTTGTAATGGAGGGAAACCATAGATTGTTAGCATAGTATCAAGTCATTGTTAGTTTTGGTCTTGTGGGGAATTTGTTTCATCATAAGAAAAAGCCAAACATTGATTTTTACATATCAACGTCCTCATCACTCATCATGAGATCATACAGAACAAGACCTTGTTTCCAGGGTTTTTGTATTGTGGGAGTGCTGGAACAACATGAATGTTATCAAATACCCATGTAGGAGTTCAAGCAACTCATTGAGTGATATATTTTACCCTGATGTCCTTTTCTGGCCAGTTCTGAAGCAGAGTAGAAATGTGGCCACGGTCATGAATAGTGATGAACAGTCCCCTGAAACAAAGAAAAACAAAATCGAAGAATTTAAGTTAAAATAACACAAACACAAACCCTATGTCGGGCTCCAAAGCAAACTGTCACTAAAATGATCTTGGCAATAACAATGGCAACACAAGACTTCAAAGAACTCATGAACACTTCTTATCTAAGATTTGAATGGTAAAAAGCTTCAAGCTTTATCTCAGACTGTTTGAAGTTAAGCAGCTTTTTCTTTTCTTCTCAGTCTTTCTTTCTTCTCAGACTTTATTGATATACGGATGGCACTTTGGGACCCTTAAGGCTCCCCAAATATTAATTCATCTAAGTATCAGCCCCTCCTACCCTTTCTCTTACTCAATGGCATCAACGTCCTTCCCTTGAGGACACTCTCAGGATAAAGAGATCATTTCTGCACGTGGGGTCCAGCTGTGGCGTCTTTCCCATCTGGTATCAGAACCACTGTGTGCCAGTGACGGTAAAAACTGGTGACGGTAAAAACGTCACTATTTGTAAGAATCTTCCCATAAAAAAACAACCACCCTAGGTCAATGCTTATGGAAAAGAAAAAAACAAAAGGAGAAATATGAAATGCTACAGTATGACACATTGTTAAACGTAACAATATAATGTAATGCAATAAAGAGAAAGACATAAGTGTCACATCAAAATCTGTGAGAAGGTAGGGTACACTGGCAGCATGAGCTTTCACTTAACATGAAAAAAAAAGATGTTTACAGCCATGATAACTTCTCTGTGAGTCTTTACTCACGGAACTGCTTTGGGCTAAATGATAGTCGGCAAGCTAACATGTTCACAATAACGATGTTTACTTGCTGATGTCTAGCAGATAATGTTTACCAAGTGTCTTGTTTAGCTCATACACATGCTATCATATGCTAACGTGCCTTCACTAAAAACAAAGTACAGCTGAATGTAATGTTAGGATGCTTTCAGGTATTTGGTCATAAACCAAAATGTTGGACGGATAACAATTTTGCCCTGATGATGGCGCTAGATGAAAGGTTAAGGGGTCACCTAAGTTCATGCAATTCATCTTGAGCGTGCAGCAAATGTCATGGCAATCCATCCTATTGCTTTTGAGATATTAAAGTCAGACTCTCAACTGTGAACTCAAACATGACACTAGGCCAGGGAACAGTCAGAGGGTTCACCAATGTCATTGGGCTTCATCTTCTGGACAGTCACTACAAAATTGCATGGCAATCCATTGAATAGTTTTTAAGAACAACCAACACACCAAGACCAGCATTGCCATCCCTTGAGCCAAAATCAGCACTTCACAAATGGAGTTCCCACATGAATACATACGGCAAAAGCCTAACAATACAGCTGGATCTCAATAGAGCTGAGAGAAAATTTGAAGAACAAATAACACCATGTGGTTTTCAAATATCTTAAGATCACTAGAAAGATTTATTTATATCTAACAAAAATAATCGTATTTTCTTTAACTAAAACAATAGAAATTGATGATAAAGCTAAGCTACAACCCAATATTTTTAACTAAAAAGATGGTATGGCTTTTTCCAAGTAAGTTTTATGAAAATCCTTTCTGCAGGTTATATTGAGATTTACCTACTGACTCCAATAGTCTCTGGATTTTGTCTTATTCTTTTAGCAGGTGGTTCTATTGCTTGTATATAAAAAAAGAGTGGATAGAAAGAGAAGCCCTGTCTTATACCACCTGTCAAAATGTACAGTTATACTTATGGTAATGATAGTAATCGTTTTTAATCAATGCCTGCAGTCATTCTCTGATTTGAGCTTCTCCAATGTCAGAATTAGCTTTTCTCTGTTCCACACCATTGTTTACAACATACATTTGAGTTCTGGACTGCTGGCCCAACAACAAAATACATTTGAAAACATCCCCTTGGATCCTGGGAAACTGGAGTGGATATTTTCCACTATTTTCTGACATTTAATCAGCTAAATGGTTGATTGAATAATACTCATTAATGGATAATGAAAATAATCATTAGTTGCAGCCCTGCATTACTCAAAAATAGAGAGACAGGAGACACAAGGAGGTCATAAGAGACGGAGAGCATGACTGATGGAAAGAGAATGACTTGTGAAGGGTTTAAAAGACAAATGTTTTCCCTCCGTATAAAGCGCTCTGCAGGTCACACAGAGGGCAGAAGGCCAGAGACATCTGGCTTTTTAAACACCTTTCAACTTTTCCGGATATATAATGACACACATCTGCATATATCTTCAAATCTACATATTTGTGCAGGTTTGAAATTAGTAAGTGATTCAAAAGTCTTGAAAGTGTCTTCACAGATGTGACTGTGGGGCACTGCACTTGATGTGGAGCCTGCTGTGTTTGTTTGCATGAATCCAGGAGAACATGAGCCTATGCCAGCAATAGCATTTAGAGGAATGTTGGGGAATGAGTGGCAAGGTTGACCCCACATTCTGATTGTTGGAAAACAACTAATTGAGATGGATTGAAGCAGACATGCTGGAAATAATGCCTAATCGCTGTGAAGGTTCAAGTTATGTCTGCCATTTCTACTCTGGACTCATATTTCTGCCACTCTACACTTTCAGATGAGCTGCCGACCTAGTAACTTTTAACCCGGACTCTCTCGCACACTCACTCACTCACTCACCTTACAATCCACATCACAAACCAAATCAGGCATATTTGGTAACCATAGAAGCAAAGGTACAGTATCTCATAATGTCAGGAGTCGGGCTGTATAAAATCCTTCATCAGTGTAATGATAATGTTGTTAGTATTGAGCAGCTCCCATTTATATGTGTGCACATGGGTTAGAGAGAGAGAGAGAGAGAGAGAGAGAGAGACATTTAAGAAAAAAAAACAGAGGGAGAAGATGTGTTTTTTTTTCGGTGTGAGAACATTGTTGGGAAATGAAGCAATTTGGCTTGGAATTTTATTTCAGGGGTTACTGCTAGTTTATGGTTAGGATCTGGGTTGGGGGTTAAAGGAAAATTCTCCTCTCTAAATTATGGTTGTTTAGCTCACATAAAAGCAAAACCAGAACATGTTCTGCATCAGTTCTATATCCTCTGCTGTTGAAAGATAAATGGATATTTCTTCATCCCCCATTCATTTGAACTATTAATCCATTACCTCAAGCTAAGTATATCAGATGTTTATGAGTTATGTTAGCTAACTATTTCAAACAGTTTCCCATTAGCATATCCTAAACTATGTCAAAGGGGGGGACAATGCATTGAGCTGCTGGGTCCAGGGGCGGATCTACCGGGGTGGCATGGGGTGGCAACTGCCACCCAAAGAAAAGCCTTGCCACCCCAGTTGGCAGCACCAAATTAAACATTTATTTGTTTACGAGACATTTACGAGCGCAAGTTTCAAATGTCCGACTGCAAGTGAATGTAGCCAGGTAATATTGCCCCACCCCGATCCCCGCGACCCACTCCCGAGACTCCTAAACGCTCCTAACGGCACTGATTTTGAATACAAGGAAGGCGTGCGAGAGACGGATCCAAACCTCTCTAGACTAACGAAGCAAGCAGCACAGGAGAGACTACACTTTCCAGGTATTACTGACCAACTGTCTATCTATGAAAAATGACAATAATGAGAAAAGAGCAGGGCTAATGGAGTTGTAGTTTTCCTATAAAGTTATTATGCTGCTGTGTGGTGACAATGACTAGAGGTTAATAATAACGTTAGGAACTCGTGAATGCCTCGGAAAAACTACAATAACGTTCACATCAGCGAAGATTGTGCACTACTGTAGGCTACTGATCCAAATTCCACAACTCATTACTTGTGTTACAGTTTAGTACAATATTTATTAATTTATAGTTGGTTGCTCCACCTTAAGTCAGCCCAGGCAGGACAGGATAGTTAAGTTTCAGTTTCGTTTTTCATCTCCGTGTTGGACAGCTGTTCGCTCAGTTGAAGGGCTCGAGCCTCACGGAGCAGACAGCGCGAGTCAGTCTAAAAGTCAGCGAGGATCACGCTCACAAATCAAAAAGCTAAATTATAAAATAAAGCTATCTCTTCCTCCCTCTGTCCACTGCACACTTAGTCACTAGTAGCTTAAAGGAAATACATGAGGATTAAAACCTCATTTTGCACTTTATTATTTTTGAATATTTGAAGATTGCAGGCAAGTAAAATACCACCAGCCACTACATTCTCAATGATAGACGTGAATAATCACTTCTTTTTTTCTAAACCAATTTTTTTTTAACAATAGAGGAGAATACATATTTGAAAGCAATACAGAATGCATGATATTACTGTATTGTATTCTATTCTATTGTTGTCACTGGGAACCTAAATGTTGTCAATTACTTTACATAAACTTGATGCAAACAAATTCACCAGAATGCAGGAAATGAAGTGATGAATGCTCAAACATTTCTGGGGGGGGGGCACCCCCAGACCCCCCATTTAAAAGGTGTCCTAAACCAAGGTTTAATCATAACCTATACCCTTGAAATTCATTAATTATTTTTTTTAATTTTATCTATAGGCCTTTGTATAAGGATATACTTCCCAATTCTTATCACACTATTTAAATTAAAGTCTTAGGTTGTGCTTATCAATTGCTCATAATAACCAGTAGGCCTATTTCTGTGTTGGACATTAATGAACCTCTTCCCATTTACAGTGTGTTTAACAGGTCATTGTTTGTGACCAAACATAGGAAAATGCCACACAATATTTTGATGAATGATTTTATCTCTATTGTATAAATTACTAGACCATTTGAATAACTTGATATTTGCACTCAAGTTAGACTGATGATTGACATCTGATGGGAGTATCTCATATTAACACAGACAAATACCAAAGACTCACTGTTAACTAAGTACTTATTGCAGCCCTATTTGCATAGCTTTTGAGCCCCATGCTGGTATATTAGTGCAGGTGTTTGTTGTGAGGCAGGTAATGTAGTAATTATTCAGTAATGATAATCTTTAAAATTGTCTGACACCTTTTATGTTTAAATGTAAGGCTTCACTCATGCTACAATACATTAAGTATTATGTTATTTAGTCAACATATCTAAATGTGGGGGCTTTCCCAAGTACATATTTATTTATATGGCTTTAATTAAATCGGCATACTGTATATACATCCGCCACAGGTTGCCACCCCTTAAAATCTCCTGCCACCCTCTTGCCACCCCATGAATATTTTTCTAGATCCGCCCCTGGCTGGGTCTAGCTCCTCCTGTAAGAGAGGGTGGTGAGGACAGGGAGGGAAAGGAAACAACCTGATGGCCTGAAACGGCACCACCGCCGCTGACCTGCAGCCCAACACAAAACACACCCCAGAGCCTGTGGAAGGCTGCGGGGGGTGGCAAGGAAGAAAAGCTGCTTTCCACACCATGACCCCAAAACACATGAGGAAGCCAGTCTCCGATCGTTCACCCGTGTTCACACAATACACCACCAGTCACCATTCCACACCTCCATTGAAGTACCTTAATCTCACTTTCCTGGACGCTCTCACTTAGCAAAGCCACATAAGGTTTCACTGACACAGTGCACACAAATCACTGAAAACAAACTGTTCAAAATAGTTGTTAAATAGAGTTAAAAGGTCAGAGTCACACACTATGGCTTTTTTTCAAACCCATTAAGCTCCACATCTGCCACAACAGACATGTTTTTAAAGTTGGTTTGTGTTCCCTACGATAAACTATGACAAGGTATTTTCCACTTGACTTTCTAGATTAGTGTGAAAGGGCCTAATTGTAGACGAATGGGGCATCTCGTGTTGTGAGCCGATATAATTATTGAGAAGTAGAAGAAGTTCCAAACAACGGATTACATAAAACCAACTATATGTCTTTCCAGGCCATCATTGTTTCCTTTTACTGTCTGAAAATAAATCATGATTCAAAGGATATTAACACATTTGCTGACATCAAAGGAGACATCGCTGATATCAAAGGAGACATCGTAAAAATGGCTACAGTGGAAAGAGAGGATAACGATGAGTAATTAAAATTCATTGGGAAAATGGAAAGCATGTCAGTTGTGCAAGGTCAATGAATAATGAGAATGAAAATTGATTGTGTAATGGACTGCAGCTGCTTAACGAAAAAAAAAATAGCAAAATCATCAAAAACAAAAAACAAAAAAAACAACAACAACAAAATTGTGTGTTTTCTTTCTTTTTTACTTTTACTTTTCTTTTCTGTAACAGTAAATGTGTATCTGTATCTGAATCTGATGAAAATGGGGGCGGGACCCGATAAGCCTTAGGCTTCTTCCGTCACCCTTCGGACAACACAAAGTAAGATGTATGATGTGAAAGAGATAATTGTGTATTGTGTGGAATTGTCCGAAAGAATAATAATAAATAAATAAATAAACATTTGGGAACCTAAATCTTTCTCAGGATCCCTAGATCAGCTGTGCTGGTGGTCCCTAAACCCTTTAGAAATTAAGCAATATCTGCCTGTGACCCTTCAACACAGGTTATGGCTTTAAGGTGTACTTATTATGCATTAAAAGGCTAAATTGTAGCTTTGGAACAGACACACATACTGTAGATGCGGTAGCTAAGCCATATCTGATGAGCACCCATTCACAAAGGTTTTTGAGTAAAATCTCCAAAACCACAAACTGTCCAATTGGCCATCAGCCAGCTGTAGCTGGCATTGGGCCAGGAAAACTCTTACTGTAAAACTAAATACTTTTCACTTACCCAGAGCTGACACACTGTACCTCAGGTTATGCAATGGGAAGGGGTTAAGCAAGCCACGTGAAGCTGCGTGCCTCTCAGATGGGTGGTATGACAGTAACTTTACAACAACAGTCTCACACGCAGAGATGGTGAGACACATTTAGCTCTTGAGTGATGTAATCCCATGCCACTTGGCTTTTAATAGTTATATATATATACACACACACACACTCTGAATTAGCAGTGTCATGTTAGTGTACAGAGGTCCTCCATAGAGAAATAGTGCATGCAAACAAGGAACTACCTCTGCGTAACTTTGAGAATTCCCTTGTAAAGATCCATGCCTTTTCAAAACATGTTCACACAGCAGCATCTCTCCAAAATGAACACACTGGATCTTTCTGCCAGACCAGCTGCTGGGATATTTGAGAAGTAATTTAATTATTGCTGGGAAGCTCAACAGGCCTTCTTAGGAACAAAAACAAACAGTTGCCAATAACAAGATTATTATTAAGATTTTAATTAGCATAGACAAATCTATGTACACCACTTGGTCAGGGTTGAAATCGTCAAACACACAGAGTTAAAACACAGTATTAAACCATGGATGTTCATGTGCCGCATTTTTGTTACCATAAATGTAGTGCCTGTCTTCCTAAGCTTTGTTCAAAGACAGAGATAGCTCATTTACACAAAAAATCATATTCCATTCTCAATAATTCTCTACCCAACACCACATTTGATAAACTGGATTAATAATCAGACAAGGTCTAATGAAATGTTGAACTGATCTTGTGATGTGGGTCCTAAAAATGAATTCAAGGAAATTGAAGAATGAGACAATTTGCTTTTAGAAAAAAATGAATACCCACTGGACATGTGTTATCACATCAAAGGTTTCCAAACTTTTTAAAATAGAATTTTAAAATAGAAAAAAACGTAAAACGGACTAAAGTATTCAAAGGAGTAGATATTGGATTTTTGGCATAACCCACAGTTGCACAAACTATCTAAAATAATGTTAACAAAGTCACTGTAGGTATATATGTAGATCATATCAGAATTCATCCTGGATTTCGAGAAGTGAGTTTTTTCTTCCACAAAGTAGATGATTGATGGTGGCCAAACTCTTCAACACTATATCTAAATCTTACACGTAACTTTGTGTGGTCATTGTGTAAATGCGTTCGGTGCCAATCATATATCAAAGAACTTTGTCAAACTGAACTGCAAACTGGCATTTCTGACTCATTATTTTGTAATGTAATACATTCCCCAATGTCAGGCATGTACTTAACATACATCACTTCATCAACATACATCAACACTTTCACACTTTGGTTTCGCAGCAGCAGCAGCGTAGACAAACAGAACCAGGGATTAGAGACTTCAGCTTGTTACTGGCAACAGTGAAGTGTTGGTTACATCTCTGTCAAGGTAAACCAAACATTTCATCTCATTCAATATGAGGATAACCAGTAGCTTGGGTTTGGTTCCATGTTTGAATTAAAGTAAATTAGGGTCATGGCCAATTTGTCAATACACTAGACGGCCCCTGCTCTGAGTTTGTCTCCCATCTTATCAGCTGATTAAGAGTATCCTCTTGAGTATCAGCAATGCATCAAGTGAGACAGCCCAGCACACCAACACATGCACGCAGACATACAGTACAATCATAAGGAGACAGAGTAATTTCTATGACTGGATGTGGTATCTGACCACAAGCTGTAGAAAAAGACTGACAGCACAATATTTAAGCAATGAGACCACTGGTTTCAACTTTCTTGCGTCTTTTTCTCAGCAGTACTTAAAGAGGACCTATGATGCTTTTTGACTTTTATGACCTATAAACGTTGTTATGATGATTCATAGTCATGCTTAACCAAACTAAATTATCAAATAATGACTTACATGCATTTCGACATATTCCCTGCTGACCGTCTGGGGTGTCTGTGCAGAGCACTAAACACTATTCTAGCCAGTCGAGAAGTCACGTCTTCAAAGCGGTCTACCCTTTCATAATTTGTGACGTCGCATAAAACTTTGTGACGTCTCCACGCGGATGTTTCCATGTATGGTAATGCTGTCACTTCCCTGTTCGCGTCTGCCTCGCGCCCTTATAGGTCCATGCTCGCGCTTCCCGCCACTGAAAGTGTTCCGGAAGGAAGGTAACCAATCACAACGGAGTGGGGTTTGCAGGAGGGGGGGGAGGGGAGCGGAGATGGCCGAAGCACAGGCGGAGGGAGCCGAAGCACACACACTCAAGTGTTGACAGGATGTGCTGGATCGCCAAAATAAGAGAAAGAGCTTCCCGAAAATCTACATAGTTTTTTGTGATGTGATTCGTGTCAGGTTGCTCTATAGCAGTGTAAAACAAGAAATTAAGACCAGAAAAGTAGCATAATAGGTCCTCTTTAATAAGTAAATGGCTTTCCATGGAAAGGGAATAATTGTATATTTCAGTATATGCACAAACTGTTAGTTACCTATAAGTATCCATAGAATGTCAGTTTTATTACTCAGATTGTGCGCCCTTGGTTTTGTACCAACGGGCAATGTCCAAGGCAAGGCAAATGTGTGAAGCTGTCGGCTTCACAAGTAACTGACATGGTATAGCACATGACTCAAACCAAACAACTTACCAGACCACTAGAGGAAAAGAAGAGCAGCCAGTGAGAACAGGGGGTGTGGCATTGCCAATCAACCACTTCATGTTCATGCTGCAGCCTGAGCTGGTGCAAACTCTACCCATTTTAAATATAACTACTTGCAATGGAAAGGATGAGTGTCAAATAAACTAAATATGCAACAGACCTCTTGGAAAAGAAAAAGGTTTCTGTAAACACATAGAAAAAAATATGTAGAAATGACAATGGGATCTGGGTTGTGAGTGAATAATTTAGCATCAGCTAAAAAAACACAATTATCCAGCCCGTAATCTTTTCCTCCGTCTAAGCACATGTACGCCTTCTGTTCCTTGTGTCTGTTCAATTAGAAAAAAGATGCTTTTGTTGGATGTCTGGGGTGTGTTTTCTTGGGGTATTTCTTGTAGGAAATTCTCTTAGCAGCAAAAAAGCAACTGTACCCAGTCATTTATGTTCATAACACAAAACACAAATGAAATGTGACGGGCAGGAATTCTCTTTCCTTTCCCTCCACTGCCTATTCTCTCCTTCAGTATGGCTCTCTAAAGACAATGCACTCTTCTTCCTCTGCCTCCCACCGTCCATGGCACGCTCAGACTTTGTCCAGATTCCATAAACATAACAATCATTCAACACGTTGCCTGAATCACCCTCTCTTTTATTTTTACACAAGCAAGAACTAGTTCCAGTCCCTGGCCTCGGAAAACCGTAACCCACCCCCATGTCATTCCACTACAGCCCACTGAAATCAGCCCGGGCTTAAACACAACAACTAATCTTCCCCTCGCGAAGCTTTTCCAGACTTGGAGAAGAGGGGGAAAACTCTGGAGAATGCGAGGCCAAAATGAACACATTTTAGCTAATCTGATGGGCCTTTCATCACATTGGGTAGCACGCTGAGGCAAAAACATTAAAAAGGCACGGAATCTTAGACACAGGCCAACTTGCGAGTGATGAAAATAGCAACCAGACCGTGTGAGTTTCTGGGGTCCCAAAGCCACTCTTATACAACTGAGGCTGGGCGGGTGAAGAGGAGAGGTAGTCTAGAGTCAAGATGACTGCTGCTCTCTCTCAGCCAGCTCACGGGCAAGAAACAGCAGGGAAAGGCCCGTTCCAGCACCAAGGCCCTGCTAAAGGAATCAGAGGCACAGACTTGATGAACCTTTCAGAAGAAGTTCAGTCCAATGCAACTCGGTTTTCCATTCATTCCCCTTTTCACACACATCCTGACATTTGGGGCATGCCAATGACGTTCTGTGTGGGTTGCGAAGTCACATTCAAAAGCAATTGGCTTTGTCTCGGCCTGCAAATGCATCTCTGCGAGCGGCCGTAGCAGTATTGTAAAATTCATGTGTGTCATCCTTTCATATAAAACAGACATAAGGATTTTTGAAGATAGGAAACAGGTTAAGGGGATATTGTAAAATCATTGTGAACTATATGGATGACATTGATTTATGGCCCATTTTGTTCTCTTTGACATTCACAGAAAAATGTGTGATCAATTTTAGGCATGCCTGGGGTGGAGTCATATGGAGAAATGCTCGAAGAGTTTCCGATTCTTCATGGCCTCTAACTAAAGGAGATCATTCATGTTCTATATGACACTAAGTGAGAGGATGAAACAGGATGTCAGTAAAAAAAAACTATTAATTCAATGCTCTCAATGACATCTAAAAAAGGAACAAGCTAAACGACCCAGCAGCCCTTCCAATTAGCCTTAATACAAATGTGAAGTATATGTAACTGTCTGGAATACTCAAGAAATGCATCAACAAGGATTCATGTTTTGTTTTGGAGAACTTGAGTAAGATACGAGTGTTTTTTTTGTACCAGCTCACCCTGGAGCCTGAGGTTCATGTAGTTATCTATGGTTAAGCTTTGGTTAGTTTTAGCCACAAAAAATACTTTAAGGAAAGACCATGATTTAAGTTACAATGAGGACTTTTTATAAGGTTAGGAAAATATGAAACATCCAAGTTTGTGTTGAAATTACCACTTTATACTTATGTATAATGGTTGTGGTTTAATCAAGAACATTGGTGAGTAATGTTATAACAATGTTATCCTTTACTCCAGTGGTTTTCAAACTGTGGGGCGCGGCCCCCTCAGGGGGCGCGGGGTTATGGCAGGGGGGGGGCGGATGAATATGTGATTTTTTTTTATTTATTTTTTATTTTTTTGAGTTTGTGTTTTTATATTAAGATCACGGCATAGCTGGACAAGAGTTCTTCTGCTTCGTTCCTCTTTCTGCATTTAAATGCATTCATTATATTACAGATAAATAGGTCTCGTTAAAGAAAAAGACCGCCAAGCCCAACCCAGAGGACCCTGCACAATTTTTTTAATTTTAAATTAATATTTTTATGGAAAATCCATGTGTCCTTCTTCAATAGCCTCTAATTCATCAGACCCAGTGTCTCCAAATTATTTGTTCACACAAAATTCCTCATATTTAGCCTCTTAATTGTCCTCTCAAAGTGCACCAGATTCATGCATTTCACTTTAAAAAGGTGAAAAAAAAATCTCCCAGGGGGCCATACCCCCGGACCCCGCTAGGAGGGTCTGGTTCTCTACTGGCTACTATTTTCCTCCAGCAGGACATTGGAGGCACTAGTGAAAAAACACTGGATGTGTGAATGACATTTTACTAGTCAATAATTTGGGCAAGTCTGTCTGTCTATCTTTCTCACTCCGCTGCACACTCAGTCACTACTATCCATGCTTAAAGGAAGCAGGATTAAAACACTGGATTTAGATGTTAAAATGTATTAAAACATGTGCTTAAAAATGCACAAAAATGTTTAGAATGTTTCAAAAATATGTTTAAATTTTTAAAATAATTAAAAGATCTTTCAAAACACAGGGATTTAGAAAAAAAATTGGAGGGGGGCTCCTCTGAAATTTGTTCTCTGAGGGGGGGCTCACTCTCTCACACTTTGAAAACCCCTGCTTTACTCCACAAGGCTTTGTCAATCCACCATAAGCATGTCATTTTGAGTAACTTTTTTTTTCTTGGAAGACAATCTTGATAAAATCCTACTGAATATGAATGACTCATGGGATATTGGAACTGTTCACATTAAAATGTCAAAATATAATAAGTGGCTGTTGTGACCAAACCAATAGCAGTCATATCCGGTGGGACATTGCAGAAATGAACCACTTGTTTTTAATTTTTGCAAAAAATATCAAGGTTAACATATGGCACATTATAATTCATTCCATTCAAATAAGGATACCAATTTTAAAAATTAATACTTAATTCATAAACAGACCTAACTTTTTTATTGGAAGCTTTTAGCTAATTCCACCGTCCGACATACAAGAATAATGAGTGCACTGTTAACGTGCTGATGCCCTGTAGGCAAAATATTTTTCAATCTCTAACAGGGGAACTTGAGATGTAGGTCATTCTGAGGACTAAATCAAAGTAAATGTGCAGGGTGTCAGGCGAGAGGTCGAAAAGTAAAGTCACCTGAGGTTAGATGTCAGAGTCCTAGAGAGTTAGTCTACAACCAACACCACCAAAACCAATCATCAAGCAGTGACATCATCCACTATGACCAGGGCAACTTACCCAAAGAACTGCTGAGTTTATTAATGGTCCCCTCTCCCGCAAAGTGAAACTGAATTCAAGCACAGTCTGTGGAATTAAGATCTTAAAGCCCTTGTAAGCCCAAATCCACACACTCCGTTTTACTATGTCATTTGGGGAATTTGTTGAATGATGTTAAGCATCTGAAAAGAGTAACGAATATTTATCGTAATTGTATTGTAATATTCTGAACCAATCACGGCAGTTCTCTGCCCAGACGTTCTATTAAAAGAATGGCTGTTGCCATTGAGACTGTGAGCGGCTGTATTAAACGGTCTAGACAGTCAAAAAGCTGTGTTAGAAGTATCATCATTTTTATAAACACTTATCTTCAATCAGATTTTTGTAAAAATCTTATTGAGAACTTTGATATCATACATTGATTTCTACTATTCTAGACCGGGTTTCCAGAGGTTTGAAATGCACACTCAGAATCTTCACCAACCTCTTGTGATTCCTATTCTTGATAAGACATTTTAGATAAGAAAAAGGGAAAAACCAGAGCTCAGACAAAGCCTATGGGAAAATATGAATGCCATGAAACAGTGGGATGGCTTCTGCCTTTAAGTGCAGTGTGTTCTGCCAAAATATGCTCAGCATGAATACCATTTGTCATACATCCCAAAATTGTATAATGTTATTACAACACATAGGCTGGTATGTAACAGGTTTTTGCAAGATTTTATGTATAAACTTTGAAAAATAAGCATGTCTTAACTTTTAACGCAACTAATCCTTTTGTGTGTTTTAGTGTTAGCGAAATGTGGTTTTTGATTATTAAAAAATAAATCTTTAACAATTTTTATAATTGCAAAACCGAATGTGTGTCAATCAGACACATTTGGAATGCAATGTGTGTGGATGAATATTGTGATTAATATACCCTCCAAAGTAATGGTTTGTAAAATTTTGAATTGATTTAAACCACCTGTATAGCTACCAAATTGCAGTCAAAATCAGTTTTCTTTTAAAAGAGCACGGAATTTATTGACTCCATCTCTCACCGACTGTGTGCAGATGGATATCTTCAAGTTGTCAGAGTGTAACCTCGGGCCAAATGTGTGACCATACTACAAGTGTTCACAGCCAAAGCTGAGCTGAGAGCTGATGGAGCTGTCAAAACAAAGCAAAATTGACTGACAAATAAGAAGCACAGACGTTTAGAGATATTGGTTTCGGATACTGTAGGCCTCATTCCGTTTATATAAGTTTGGTCTTATCTATGCGCAGATATGAAAGTGGCGTGGTTGGATGGTGATTAATGTGTGATTTGTTGACTTAACTCTTATCACCAGTAAGGAGTGTCCCATGTCAACATGAGGCTGACCCAGTTTTAGACACTGCTTTCTCTGGTCTACTAAGCAAAGATATTAAATCAACATTCCTCCAAAGTTTACAGAGTGTTTTTCTTTTAATGTCTTTCAAACTAAATAACATAATATATAATGTGTGAATATGCTTTCAAAACCTCACATAAAAGACTCAAGAACTTTAGAAGAACTGTATTATCATTCTAAACATACAGCAGAACAGTGCAGTGCAGAATGAAATAGCGTTGCTTTAGGGCAGTGCAATTTCTAATCTACAATATCTAATCTACCACAATGTTGATGAAGCTTTGGACAAATTTAGATAAGATCTTTGTTTGAGGTTTGGGTTGGAAAATACCATGTTTTAAAAGTGAGGGAACCTTTGTTGTCATGGTTAAAAGAAGATCTAATTGATTGCAGTAAAAAGTATAAGGTTAACTTGCTTGCTGCAGCACCAATTCTATCAGTGTTCTAATAAAATAAAATAAAATACAATGTGTTAATAAGCATGGGAAAGGGAAAACTGGAGGTGAAAGCTCACGCATATTTCCATTTGCTAGCACTGCCTCAGAGAAGATAACATACTGAAGTTGTTGTGTGTTTTTGTGTAAAGTCGCCCTGCACCACCCCCTCACTCCCACGGTCATTTTTTGGCCTCAAAGTAAAAAACTAAAAACTAAATTGCATCTGGAACTAAAGCATGAAATGCCACACCTGGAAAAACAAACATTACAAAACCCTGTAAACCAGATGATGAGTTGGACTCGGTGACCGCAAACTGTCAGGCTCCACCATCTTCTGCAGTGTAATCCACACAGTCTAAACAGCTCCATTAGGCCTCCACTGAGCCCCAGCAGAGCACCGAGAAGTGGTAGCAGCAGTTTGGATCTGACCACGGTGGTGTTGCATTTCTTGTAATCTCTGCATCAATCCATGAGGCCGTAATGGGAGGTTTACACCCGACACGAAAGGGGAAAGATGACGCCTGAGTTTGTAGACTACAACATGCCAATAGGGTTGGAGAGGGACCAGGGAACAGTAACTGAAGCATTTTTCCATGCGTGCTGCTGGAAGTGGTTTGTATGTCTATGTGTACAATTCAGTGCATCCGAGACGTAACACTGATCCGTCCACAGTTGACACTTTGATATAAACTCTATGTCAGTCAACTTCATCTTTATCCCTCATGCACGCCATTCATATGATTCAAAGTAATCTCTATGTTTCATTTACATATTGAGGATGTTCCGTGTGTAGCAGAGGCTACACTGGAAGCCAACTGAATCAATGTGGGCAAAAGTCTGTCCGCACATGGTCAAGATCTGACCCCTGACAGTATACATGACTCCCTATTCACCCAGCAAATATGCAACTATACAATACATTGAAGAAGTGCATAACATCACCCATACAGTACCTACAGTATATGGCTGCTACAAGTCGCACAGGAATGAGGCCAGCAGCATAAACCACTATGCTGCTGAGCTGCTGGCAACCTTCATACACTAACTTATGAGAAGCCACCTCCAACATGTGCTTTGGCACCCACACACACTACTTGACAGGGGTAATAAAGAAATTATATAGATTTAATTCAATCTGCAATGTCTTTGTGGATTCATATGGCCCCTTCAGCAGTTATTGTGGGGAAAAGATAACATCATTAAAACATACAGAGCGCATAAGTACAAAGTAGTAGAAGTGGCCAAGATTTTCAAACATATTCCATAAGGCCTCGTATTTAAGTCGCCAACTTCTCCCACTTCTAGGTTTTATAGTTGTACCACAGTTTTTCAAGGCAGGAAGAGGAAAGCTATATCCATAAAAGCTACATCCACACTGACAACATGAACTAGTCACTATTGTTTCCGTATATATTTAGGCCGATATCCGTACTGAACTCCTTTGTCATGCTACAATGTTTCCTCTTAGTTCTAATGCACTGTGAAATTCCCATTAAATCAGCGAGTTGTATTTTCCAGTGTGGGCTGGTGAAATATTACTACTGCACACCAAGATGTGGAGACAGTCAAACAGAGCTGTGCTGTAAAACTGTGTCCTTGGTGGAGATGGGGAGTCTTGCATAAATTCATCTTTCAGCAACTGACATCGCATTATGGAAACAAATATAAGTTATTTGGGGAAATATTAGTAATGTCCCTTTTTGTTTAGATCGTCTGCAGAAGCATGTCAGTGCTCATGTTACATTGACTATGTGCTGGCATGATGAGCACTGGCAAAATACTCTTGATGGACTTATATACCCGTTAGGTGTCTGCTGGTACTGTTGAGGAAGATAAATGGTAAAGAAGCATATAATACATTATATCATACTACAAGAGTATAATACAAGACTCCATGTTAAATTCTTATTAACCTGCCACATGTCCATTCTTTTTCATCTCTATTTCCTTTTGACGAAAATACTTTTTAGAAGTTATTTCCATTTTCCATTCCAATTTTCTGTATCATGATCCTGAATTCTTTCACAAAGCCAGCGATTCCGGAGAGTATTTGTTGTCAAAATCACTTTGTCAAAATCAGTGAACACCCCCTAATGATCCACTACCTGTTGGTACTGTGTGTGATCTGCCCAAAAAAATCCAGTGTTAATTCACAGCCTAGACTGCTGTGAACAGATATGTTGCTAGTCAAGATGGGCTCTCTAGTATAAAGAGAGCACATAAGAGCCTAGGCTGTGTATCAAGACCAGATTTATTATCAGCGCACACACACAGTACAGACAGGTAGCGGATCGCGAGAAAGTATTCACTGATTATTATGACGAAAAGTAATTTTGACCTACTGACACATTGCATACATGAAGTCCCATGATGTTCATGATGCCACTCTGCCTTGTGCTGCTTCAATGGAATTACATTCACATTATACTATGGCGGCTTCCTGTCTGTTCTTTACTGTGCCAAGGTCGGCAGTCTCAGGGTTTGTGCAATGTTGTTTATAGCGGATGGCCAAATTGAAAATATGAACTTGTGACAGCAGGTTGGTTGATGAAGCTGGGACCTGACAAGCACGGTGGTCACAGGCCCGGACTGGATCCCATCCAACCGGAGTGAAGAAGCCAAACATTTTAAAAGGTGAGGACAGACAGTGAAAGAGACGGCCAGGCAGGCTTTTAGTCAGACGACCGTTATCCCAACCAAAACTCTAGAAATACATCTGCCATGATTTCATGGTTGTTTCTAAGAGACACAATGGAAACAAATGGATTTTTCTCCTAAAGAGCCGACTTCAACCACCTTACTCTCCAGCCACCCTACTCCCCCTGCCATGAAAAAAGTCATGGACAATTAAGGCAGTTTGAATTAACCACGGTCCCTGGTGCTGTGGGCCATAGACAATTCAGCCAGGTAGTCTTAGTGGAGTAGACAGTTATCCTAAACATATATTTAATTTGATTACGTTCCATGTTTACACACAGCAAATGGTAACACTGCTGTGGATTTATGTTGGGCATTATATGTTGGGATTTATATTGGGCATTACATCCATTTGTTCTACTAAAGGGATACTGCAGGAGAACTGGAGTTACAGTAAGCTAGAGTCAAGGTTTCTTTGCTTTCACTGGCACTAAAACCTGTTTGGACATGATGCTGTATATTGTTATACAGGGTCCTCAAAGTCCAGAGTGGAATTAACCCCAAATGTTTGCCACGTTCCATATGAGGTATTTTCCAAAGCATTTCTCTCCTCCCTTTCTTCTCCCGTTCAACACAGGCCCTTTTCTGAGCTTCTTTCATGGTCTACCAAAGAGTAAAAATGTGGTAAACAAATGCACCGGCGAAAGTAATGCAATCAGTCATAATCAGGAAGCAAATTCTCTCCGGAATCGGTTAATGTAGAATAAGCTGTCGGTTCTTATTCACGGTTTTAAGCAGTTCATCACGGTTCAATAGTCATGTGTTGATTAATGATGCAGGAGGAAGAAAGGCTACTTTTCCTTTTCCCTTGGATGCTCATCAATCCAAATGAACTGGTTTCTCTCACACTCTCTTGTAACACCGTGTGTGGGCCTGAATGGGGTGAGATCACAGCTCAGAAGCCCCTAATCTGAAAGGTTGATACAGATCATTTTACAGCCATGTGCCACTCCAGAGGTGGCCCACGCTACTTCAGCTGACGCCTTTCATTAGGCCTTTATAACCTCCAGCAGTTCACCCTCTGGGGTAGCCAAAGACTTAGCCTTACAAGGCCTACTTATGGCTGTATTCAGGTTATGGTCTAGTACAGTTGATAATGAATGAAGTAGCTCTTTACTTCTAAGTGTTTTCATACTGGTAGACAGAAATAGTAATATAATCATACCCAGCTATCCTCAGACTCATGACAAAAAGACATGCTTCATTTCCTAGTGTAACCAAGGACGCTGACAAAATTCTTCTTTATTTATTTTCAATAAGATGTACAGTATATAACTATATTCACGTTAAACATAAAAACATTTAATACAATTCCATAACCAACACTGTATAGATCCAACTACAGAGCTCCATTGATGCCCATAAACTATTATGAGTTCATTAGGATTGTATTTTACGTACATGTGTACACCAGTCTGCTGCTGTAAATACTCACTGACTGGTTAGATAAATGAGGGCGGGTAAATTCGAAGAGCAGTGCTTTTCCCTCACTCATCACCATCACTTAGAAGCCCTTGAGCAAAGGGCTTAGCCCCAAACAAATTCCCTACTGAGCAGTTTACCGTATATCAAATTGAAATATTTATTTTTCTCACATATGTATATAGGCAATAAGACCAATGGCCTATACTGTATACAGTAGAAATGGTAAAATAAATAGGACACATCTGGTCTTTAGTCTAACCATATCTCTAGGGAGATAAGGAAAGCCTGTCTTACTCTCCAGCTCCTGACAGACAGCTGTAGAAGCAGTAGCTGGCCCTTGACCCTTAACCAGGAATCCATTAATGGGCTACCAATGATCATTTATCTCCATCAGCAAGATGGATTGGTTTCTGTCACTTACTTAGAGAGTACATTGAAGAGTCAGCCTGTTTCAGCCTTTAAAAGGGCCTATTACAAGTTTATTTAGACACTCCATAGCAGCACACCACAGAGGGCACGGTGACCCTGGCAGTGACCGAAGGGGATCAAATTACTTTCATGCAATACTTGGGATCCTTTTCCCGCTACACGACATTATCATTTATCACAACTGAGTACTTTCAGCTGTCAAACAAAGTACACACAAGCCACATTTATGGTGAACACAGAAACAAACTGTGCAAGATGAGGACAGACCAACTTTCTCTGCTAAACACTGTGTCCGCTCATGAGCTTACAAACCAATACAAGTAAGCATGTCCGCTAATCTCCTGATGATGTGAATGTGTTCCTTTTTCCACCTCTCCTTCCTCCCTCTGCCCCATCTAAAGATCAGTGAATCGGCCATGTTTTGACACTTAATGGGGCTTGATCTTTGCCCCCTGGTACAGGGCCTGGTGTCTGAGTGTTTAGTCTCCATGAGGCAGATTAGCAGGTAGAGTCGGGGCATGACAAGGAGAGGCTGCTGCTTTCACACAGAGAGTCTTTATACCTGAGAGCCAGTGATTACAGACCTAATCTGCTGCTATGGTGGTCCGGCTGGAGGACACACACACACACACACACACACACACACACACACACACACACACACACACACACACACACACACACACACACACACACACACACACACACACACACACACACACACACACACACACACACACACACACACACACACACACACACACACACACACACACACACACACACACACACACACACACACACACACACACACAATCCATTACAGACATTTTCAGGGGATGCTGGTGAGTAGAATGCCTTGTGCATATACAATATATATAGAAAACAGAACACCTGGTATTTATTCTACAACACAGAGGTTAGCAACAAGAGCTCTAGGACCTTTTAGAACCTAACTAACAAAGTCTGCAGCTATACTAGTAGCCCTGTACAGGCTTTCTTAGGCACATGCCTGCAAGCTGACATTTATGTATTATGCTGTATGTACAGTAACATATAAATTAAGCTTCTCAGTTTAGCAAGTTAGCAAAATAACATTTGCCAATTACCACTTAGCTAGTAAAAAGTACATCTGATTATGAGTGCCATACGTTTGGCATAAAACAAAGTTTAGGATTGTTTTCAATCTGATGATGCTGCAAGCAGGAAAAAATTGCAGAGACCAATGTTATTACTGTTCATCCTGATGGGGGCACGGGTGTCTATGCCAAATTTCATGGCAATCCATTCCATATTTGGCTATATTCTATGCAAACCCACAAAATGGCAAACCTAAAGTCAAGAATGAATGAAAGAATACTTTGGAACCATTAAATGTCTGTACACAATTGTATACCAATCCATCCAGTAGGTGCTGACATATTTCACTGGATAGGTAAAAATGTTGACGCTACATGAAAAAATCCTTTGATCACAAAAGTCATTAGGATTCATCCAATATGAAAAGTGATGACACTACGAGAAACATCCAATGTCAATTCTTCCCATAGTTGCTGAGATATTTCAGTCTGGACCAAAGTGGTGGACAGACCAACTAAAATTGCCATACCCATAGCCACACCACTAGCATTGCTGAACACGTTTAGACGATACGCATATGCAGTGAATGCAGACTAATGTGTAACCTGGTATTTGTCACTTTCCTTTCCTCATGCATGTTTAGCAAAGAGAAACAACCTGGCTGAAAACCTAAATCTGTCAGAGACAGTCCACTTTGTCCCTGGTAACTGATCCCCTGATGCACATTTCCTCCTAGGCCCAACTCCTAACTCCAGGGCCTCTGGCAGCAGGTCCTGGCCCGCTGTGCTGTGAGACTGGAGTGGGAGCATATAAAAAGACTCTTCCAGCTCAAAGTGAGAGGATGGGAAGCCTGCTAGGAATATTTTCCACATAGTTCTGCAGGGATGGGGAAACAGGGATTTTTTGGGTAACACATTTATATGCATGGGATGACTTTGGTTTCCAACTATTTTAAATGTACCCAAGGTAAGCATTTAGCCTATGATAACACTTGTACAAAATGAGGGAAAAGTTGGGTTTAACAGCTAATTGAAAGTATTCATGGTAGTATTATAAATAAAGCAATAAAACACACGGGGGAAATACAGGGACTGAATGAACTTTCTGATACCCGTCAAAACTCATTTGTACAATGTTAAACTATGCTTATTTTCAAAATGGAGCTTGTTTGTCAGAATTCCAGAGAATGGCTGCACCATTAGTGAAATACCTCCTGTCAACTGACAAACAATAGCTAGTGGATTATTGGCGTATGTGTATCTTTTAAAATCCTGAAAAGAGCCAGTGATTACAGCAGTAAGTGAACTTAAGTACAAGTGAAGGACACTTACTAGGGTGGTCTCCTATCAGTTTCAATAGAGTAAAAAAACAAACCCTATGCCTGTTACCACCTGAGTAAGGTTAATGTCAGGAGACAGCAGGGCCAAGTAAAACATTGTGGCCTTGAAAGCAGCCCAATGAAGTGAGAATTAATGAACAACTCAACTCAATATCTATTAGAAACTACTTAGGGAGCGCTGCTTTCAGATAGTGAGACTTGGACCTGATGAACCTATTTGAGAGAAAACAGATACCAGTAGAAAGGTGTGTGTGTGTGTGTGTGTGTGTGTGTGTGTGTGTGTGTGTGTGTGTGTGTGTGTGTGTGTGTGTGTGTGTCAGAGTGAACGTGTGTTTACAGTAGCCGAGGAGTGAAAATTAATGTCTGTCTGCTCAAAACAGAGCCAGATCCACTCAAGGTGAACCCTGAATCGATTTCCACAGTGTATGGCGGTTAGCCTCAAACTGAGCTTTCTGACTAAATTCCGGCTGAAAGAACTACTGCAACATCCTAATTTGGTTCTGATTGCTAAGCACTAGGGCTGCAACTAACGATTATTTTGATAATCGATTAATCTTTCGATTATTTTCTCGATTAATCGATTATTAATCGATTAGTGTTTTGGTCCGTAAAATGTCAGAAAATGGTGAAAAATGTTAATATATTTTTCCAAAGCCCATGTTGACGTCCTCAAATGTATTGTTATGTCCAAAACACACAGATATTTCAGTTTACTGTCATAATAGGATTAAAAAAAACTGAAAATATTCACATTTGAGAAGCTGAAATCAGAGAATTTGGACATTTTTTATTAAAAAAATTACTCAAAACGATTAATCGATTATCAAAATAGTTGGCGATTATTTTAATAATCGATTAATAATCGATTCGTCGATTAATTGTTGCAGCTCTACTAAGCACCAAACCAGGTCCAACTTAATATGCACATCTTGTCCAGAGTAATTCAGGTGTTGCTTTCATTGCAATACACCCAACAAAAAAGGATTTGAATACTTGCAGCACTTTTAGTTTTTTTAAGCCAATTGAATCAAGCCCTCATAAAATTCCTGCCTGTGCAATAAAGAATGAGCTAGCCAAAAGTCTGCTGTTTGGATGTCAAACTCTTAAACAAAATATGCCACCTGATTTATGTCTTGTGTTCTGTGCCGTGTCTAAGGTGGCCAAGTTGAACTAAAAGCTGTAGTGGCAGTGAAAGCAGGGATGTTTAGGTTGATCAGGAACAGCCATAATCCCACATTTTTCAGTCTCAAAACACTATTTTCAGTTTTTGGCAAGTCTGAGGACATTAAGCGTCAAGGTTTTCGTCCAACCTCCACAGCCTGGATGCAAAGTACTGTGTCGTGATAAAAGCCAACTTTCCTTACGTTTTTTTTTTTTTTTTTTTTTGCAATGAAATCTGATGAAATACATGTTTTAAAAAATATCTAAAACACATGAAACTGTAAGGGGGGAATTTCAGCCTGGAAAAAAATGCAGAGTGTACTAGCAAGAGATGAGTGGCACACCTTCTTTTTAGTGGTTCCCTATTCGGTCCATTCCAGACATTTTCATGTCACATAGGCTTGAATTGATAAAAGCACAATCACATCATGGTAAAAGATGTTTAGCAGTGGGTTATTTGGATACATATGTTGTTCTTTTGGATTATAATTTTTGCAATGGTATTTTGGTGCCTATATTTGAACAAGTATTTGCTATATGTATATAATTTATTTATTTAGTCTGCTTGTATTGATAAACCAACTTTTCTACCTCAGTAAAGGTTGTGTTTTTGATATTTCAAGTGCTTTTGAAAAGCTTTCCACTCAGTTTTGTTGCACAAATTTAAAATGTGTATAAAAACAGGTGGAACCGCACATGGTGTTATTGTGTGGAAAAGCCAACACAGTAATGGTGTCTGTTTACTTTCCCCCTCAACATTTGTTGCCTGATGTGTATATATGTATATGAGTCAGTGGGATGTGATTGGTGCAAACCTGTGACCAGTTCTTTCCATTGAACTCAATGTGAGACAAGGCAGCCTAGAGCAGTGGAATATTGGTACCACACAGCCAGCAGTAGAAGAAAACAATCAACAACGATAAAACTGCCAGTCAGACATTTCATAACTGAGTGAGTGGTTGAAACATTGGCTGGGTGGGAAGATAAAACAATATCACCCGGCTTCCTTTTGGCCGACTGCCTGTTCATAGCAGTGGAAGATAAGCTGAAACAAGTCTTGAATCAAATCCTGATTATTTTTATTTTTTTGGAGATGTCTCACCTTGGTCTTCTAAAGATCAGGCCATACTGCTGGCAGGCCAGACCCACAGTGGGGGTGTATATGGTGGGCATGAACCTCTCGATATCTGACTTCAGTGTCCGATAGAAGAGCTTCTCGTTGCGGTCCTGGAGCCCCATCAGAAACACGTATCTGGGGAGTGACAGGGAGGAGAGGCAGAGCAAATTAATCTTCACCATATTGTGTAGAGTCGTACCTGCTGAAGTGGGGAGGGGTTTATTCAAGTCAGATGTTAAATTAGTGGGTGGCTCTGTGTGTACCAGGCAAAATTGGAGGAACTACTAGGAAACGCTTGAAGGAAAATGTTGGAAAGAAAGGGAGCAGCGAAGAGAACAAAGGGACTAAAGGGACTCTGGTCTAATACAAAATAATTACTTGTAAAGATTTGTTTTGCTTGTGTTCCAAACGATTGGAAAAACACACAGAGGATAAAACTCCGCCCTTCAGATAGCCTACACAAGCTCTTTGTTCTGATTGTTGATTGACCGGGAACTGAAGGGGTTTGCATATGAACCAAATTAAACAGAGCCCGCCAGAAAGAGCTCTATTCCTAATCAGAGAAGTTTCCATAAAGCCAAGAGCACAAGGTGCCTCTTGTTGAGGGAATAGAAAGCATGCACGCCCTCCCTGCTATAGGTTAGGCCATAGCAGCTGTACAATGCATGGTGGTGATGACAATCGCTCTTGAGGAGAACCGTTTTCAGATTGGCGAAACAAATTGGCTTCTGCCTTGTGCAATTCATCAAGTGAAGGGTTTATGTAGGAGAAGTTCTGACTAGAAAAAGAGTTAGGTAAAATCAAAAAATATGAAGGTTCACTTACTCTATATCAAGAGTTTTTAACCACACTGCAAACTTGTTAGCTGATAAGAGTTTATTGTGTTGTCATGGAGAGAGGAAACGTGATGAAACGTGAGTTATCTTGAAACTCAGCAAAATCTATAGAAAAACCTGGTAGATTGAGTTCCGTGTATATTACTACATTATAAAGGGTTTTTAAAAGTGATGAGAGAGAAACATTCCCACTCCATTGTTGCTTTCATAACCAAACAGTGTAAATGCCATATTCTTAGTGTATATGACCTCATACAAATTATTTATTATTTACAACATACACTTTTGTTCGGCCAATTCAATGTATTTAAGAAAACAATAATGTTGGATAAATTGATTACATATTTTTTGGTTGCAGCCCTCGGATCAGATAACTTGACTAGTGTTATTATAATGCATCAGTTTCCTTAGACTCTTCAAAGAAAACTACAATTTATTGCATACAACAGTTCCTAACATATTACTGCAGAGTGCTAATGTCTGATTTGATGCTGGCAAATATTCAGGAAGATTTTGTTCACCATTCTTAACCTTAAAAGGCGTGAGCGCTACCCACGCCCAGGAAACAGGAACATTTACTGTACACACTGCTTCAGAGAGCAGGATCCACGCTGACTTACTGAGCACAGTGTTTCCTTTAAAGTCAACTGAGACTGCTGGGGCCTAATCTATCTCTATCTTAATCTATTTAGGCATGAGTGACCAGCCGCTCCTGCTCTGCCAGGCTCATTTTAAGCTTGTTACTGCTTTCTAACAACCTCTCTTGATACAGTATGTATGATGTTTCCCCTCAGCTGTAGCATTTTAAATACTGTAGTATTTCAGTTGGCAAAGCATGTGAACATCCATTTCCTCTGTGGACGACAGTCACAGTCAGTTCTTAAGTCACTCTATCAGATCATAAAGACGTTGGCATGCATGTGTGTTGTCTTTTCTGTGATCTTTGGCATTAAAGAAATTCCAGTCTAGATATCTTTATTAAAATAAAATTAGAAGTAGTGAAAGTTTAAGGTTATGGTCTTGATAAAAATACATGACAGCATCCAGCAGTAGATACCAAAGAAGGATTTCAGAGTTGGGGGAACAGAGTGTAAATAAACACAGCAGGCTTGAGTAACGGCAGGCAAATAGCACTTGTTAATCCAAGGAGTCTGAAGCTGGAACGCACTCAAGGCCCGGAGACAGATTGTCAGGGACACTGATAGGGCATGGGAATGGCAACGGCAAGCTCATAATGACAGTTTTTAGACGTTGGAGCTGCTATGTTGCTATGGTGGGAAATGGGGGGGGGGGGCTTTAGGAAGCTGACTAGTTCCTGTTGACCCTGAATTGTGTCTCACCAGCAACTCACTCTTTCTTGACAGCAGCAGGAGTGACATCTGATTGGATGGTTGACTGAGACAATTTCACAGGGAGCTAATATTCAGCACTCAGGCGTATAATTCAGTACAGCCAAACAGGCAATGACTTCAGCTTGAGACCTGAACTTTGTTGATCAAAGACTGAAATGTAAGCATGATTCAGGCCGATTCATTACATAACGCTAACAGCTAAGCCTCCTAATCGGCCTAACGATGCGTGCAAAAAACTAGAGCCAAAGTTTTCATTTAAGGCTGCGGAGGTTATAAAAACACTCGTGAAGGAGAACCGGGAGAGGATGGAAAACTTGTGGAGAGGGTAGATACGAGTGTGAAATATGTGGTTTTAGGAGATGGATGTTAGATCTCTAAAAGGGGCTGATCGCTAATCTGGGTTTTTTGAAGACTTCCAGATGTGGGATTTCTGGAGTGTGCACAGAGGCAGGGGGAGTCCCAACGAGGAATCAATCCAAATTCTACTCTGATTTGAAGCTGATAGAAGATAAAATAGATCATACTACGCCATAGCAGTGGCTGTGTGTGTGTGTGTGTGTGTGTATGTATTTGGATGTGAGCCTCACCTGTCCAGCTCATCTTTCTTCATGTCGTAGTTCTTCTGCACTCGGAGCAGCTGGACGTCCTGTGTGATGAAGCAGGGAGGCAGCAGGCCGTGGGTCCCTGTCTGGAGACGCTCCTCCAGTGAGAAGGCCATGCCCTGTGAACACACACACACACACACACACACACACACACACAAACCAGCTCTATTAACCTCCACTATCCAAAGGGATATCCACAGCACACAAAGACATACAGATATAAACCTTCCTCAACCATAGTTTAGGATGAGAAAGTCATATGCAGTAATTCCCCGCAGCGTTTTTTCCAGCTAAGATTGTGTTCGAGACTGTGACCTTCCATGCAGAGAAGAAGGGTAGCTTGATATAAATCACAGAACTGTGCAGTTCTACAGAATCAGATTTTAGGAGAATCGACCACTTTAAACAGAATGTTGTGGTGTCTCTGTAAAGTTGTAAAACAAAGAGATTCGTAGCACGATCGATTACACACATTTCGGAATCTATTTCCATGATAATGGATGACAAACCTTTCAAGTTTGGCTGTTGTCATTTATTGCTTTCACCACTAGTTATGTATCCAATGTGGTCATGCTATTCCCAGAGGTTTCTTGTGCTTTTTAATGTGAACACACTGCAACAAATTAAATTAATATTTCAACATTCTGGGATGCAGCTACTGCCAGGAGACAGTAAGATTGGGTACACATAAAGACTGGAAACAGGGGGAATTTGGTAGCGCTGTATCCAGTAAAATGGATCACCTCAAATACTTAAAGCTATAGTCCAGAACTTTTTCATAGAAATTAATTTCTTTTATCACAACAGAGAAAAGACAGCGGTGGCGTTTCGCTTTGTAGATGAACAGGACTGGCACAAAAAGCGCCCACAAAATATTTCAGTTGTTGATTCTAATGCTTTAAAAAAAAATGGACATACAGAAGGAATACAATCTGTGCATGATCACCAAAGGCTAACGTCATGTAGATCAGCCAACATGAAATAAAATAAAATATCATCTTTTTGGGTCAAATATATTTAATTTGCTCCCAGTAAAGTGAACCTAATCATGGCCCATCTTATTGCACACTAGGTATTTCCCCCTCTGGCTCAGCTAGGCTCTGAAAACTCTGTTTGAACATCTAACAATTGCCTATTTAGAAAAGATATTCACCAATCTTTTCTGTTCAAGCATTCCTGAGTGATGAGAGAGAAAGTGGTGTGTCAAACGTGTCCTCCTATAAGCTGGGATTGTTTGTCCTCAGAGGGGCTCCCCCATCAGCCCGTGTGTGTTCAGAGGGGCCGCTGCTGGCTCACATTCTCCTGTGATGTCCACAATCCCCAGCGCACATCCTCAAAAACAACACAGCCACCAAACACAAGCAGGCCCTACCTCACGTTGACCTTTACTTTGGCTTTCATCTTGCTCACCCCCCTGACCCCTGAACGGCAAAATTGAAAAACACACACGTTTAGTGCCAAGGTTTTAACCCTGATAAGTTTGACCTCTGACCTTTGAGGAGATTCCAAAGAGGAGGTGGTGTTATGTCTTGGTGTGACGGTGTGAAAATGCGGGACTCTACCTTTAATGTCTGAGGAGAGATGTAGCTGGAGTCAGCAATTCTGTAAAATGCTTGTTGTCAAAATCACTTTTTATCACATGTCTCCTCACAATATGGTGCCTGTGCATACTGTGTGTATGCGCTGAAAAAAATCCAGTATTAATACACAGCCTAGGCTCTGTAAATCGGTATGTTGCTAGCTAAGGTGGGCCCCCTCTGTTTACATACCCTTTGTTTACACATGGTGTATTTACACCATATTTTCTTTCAGGGCACAGCACACACACACAATACGTACAGGTATACCTGATTGTGAGGAGATATTCACTAATATTGACAAAAAGTGATTTGGATAACAAGCAGTCTACAACATTTCTGACTCAACCTTTAAATGGGGAGATATGTCCCCGAATCACCCAGAACAAGCATTCAGTCCATATTTAAAATGGAAACGTCCTTTTCTTCTATTCTCTACAAATGATAATGAAAGTGTGATTTATGATACAGTATGGTGGGTGTTTGCATTTCCTCTCCATCCCCGGCCTCATCACGCCAGCTACTGTTGCCGACTGGTGAGACCTTCCCAGTTAACGTCTCTGATTTTGGATCTGGTCCACGCCACCTCCATTTACAGCCTTTTCCAGGCTGCCGGCACTTTGCTGCGTATCTGGTTGTGTTAAAACAGTTCTGAGGTCGTAATAAAAAATGTGCCTGATCGCACGAGACAAACGCGGCTAGAGGGAAGTAGAAAAGCATCTGACACAGAGAGAGGCCTTTGGATAAAGAATTTGGTCTTGACGTCAGAGGAGCCGACGGCACTGACCGCAGACACGCTTCCAAATCTCATTAGTCTTACATTTTGTGAAATAAAGAGAAAGCGGACCTCTTTCAAACTGTTGATTTTAGATCTCAGTGATTTTCAAAGGTAATGATTCCAGAATGGAGGGAATGAGGGTGAAGGAAACAAGTAAAAACATGCCATTTCCTTTTTGGCATAACGTCTAAAAAATATGGTTTTGTGTTTGCACACGGTCTAAGCTCTCAGTTTGAGGAATTACATGCATTACATAAGTTATCATTGAGCGTCGTATTCATCAATCCATACAAATGATGTCAGTTATTGAGGTGACTGATCATCCTCTGAGCAAGACTAAATTAATGGCACAGTTATTTCAGACGCTAAAGTAGGCCTACGGGTGCCGACCCATCCATCGTTCGCCATGATTGGCGCAGTCTGTACTTAGCGGCCCTCAAATAGACAGAAGCAGCTCTGAATTACAACCTTCCCCAATTATCAAAATAAGATTCTTCTGTTTTGCAGTGAGCCAGCTGTTCACTTGAGACTCCAGACTGTGTGTGTGTGTGTGTGTGTGTGTGTGTGTGTGTGTGTGTGTGTGTGTGTGTGTGTGTGTGTGTGTGTGTGTGTGTGTGTTTGGAACAGTAGCTGGCCCACAATGCAGCGCTCCTCTGCCATAGCTGACCATGCGAGAAATAGGCGAGAACGGGAAAAGAATCTTAAAATACATGAGGCAAACTGAGCTTAATATGAGGCTGTAAAATAAGTAACACTCCTCGCACAGACTCCCGCCGCTCTCTCATCAGTGGTCACCGATTTTATCGTCAGCAACGTGCTTTCAGAGTATGAAAAGTGAAAACATCCCCAGTGAGTGTTTTAACATTATGTATGTCTGAGTCATTCATTTAGGATTTGACTAGAATACAGCATTTCAGCATATTTATATATTATTTAACACTCGTAAAAAAGATTAAGAACGCCTTAACAGATTTACACACAAATGATTTGTAACTTGCAGACATGCAAATCTTTGTTCAAGTTTTAACTTCAGACTATTTGAAGGTCATTTCACCCTTCCTTTAGGAGAAATTGGCCTTTTCGACCAATCTTTTCCCATGGGTTTCTATTGCATTTGTATTCAATTCGTGTTTTTTTAATATTTGTGTGTATTTTGCTATTAAAAGGTCACATATTATGCTCATTTCCAGGTTGTAACCAAGCCCCAACCACAGCGATTTTTACCAGCATCCAAAGCGGAAGTGAAAAACATTGCAGTAGCTTCCGGTGGCCACTACGAGGTGGTACCAAAAGTGAGCAATTTTTCTTTGACTCACTTGTTAAACAGGCCGTATTCACAGTCTTATTCTAGTCTGTTAGGTTTTATCTCCATGACAACACTGAGAGGGGTGAATTTTTTTCTAGCCGGCTAGTTTGTATTCTATTGGAGGTTAAAATTTATGAATAATTAGGGCGCGATCATCTTCCAAAAAAGCCTACCGTGCTCTGATTGGCCCTGAATGGCGTCATAAGGGGAGCAAAATCTGACTGGGGTTTTGAACACTGATTTTCAAAAAGGGTTGAGGTGGAGAAAAAGAGAGCGAGAGTTGTTTTTTCTCATACTTTGGGCGTCTCTAGACACACCGGGACCGATAATAATGTTGAAAGGTGACCTTTAAACAGCTGTATTCTATTACACTGATTGATATTGTCAATGAATATTAAATTAACTTCAAAGAAAAATAAATTACACACACCAATATAGTGATAACCCACATCACACTGCTGGTCTCGATCTTTACTTTATTAGGTGCAATGGTGCAATACAATGTATTAAGCAAAGCCAGCCAGTGAGAATGAAAAGTCCCATGAAGGTGCTATGGCTCATTAAGAATAAATCACCACACAGCTCTGTGGGCCGTCAAAGAAGAGCAGAGGGTGTGGGTCTTGACTGGGAGCCCGAGCCCTCTGGTCACATCTCGGGTGAGTTTTGCCGTTCAGCAAGACTCTATCCCCGGCGTGGCCCGTCTTAGCGGCTAGCCGATACCTAGCCACAAGCTGCTGCTCGGACTTGGGCTAACAGCGGAGGATAGCTGCCTGGGACTGCTCGCCCAGAGCGGGAACACTCCTTTTAGGAGCCTGAAATCTCTTCTCTCTTTGCAATGGCACCGAAAAAAAATCCTGCATATGCGGATGAGGTCGATGACAATAAAATATCACCCGACATGTTGACGGTGGAGGTTTCTGCAGTTCGTAAACAGCAGGACTGCATCATGCGCTTAGTTGAAGAGGTTAAGGTACTGAGGCTACAAAACTCCGAGAAGGACAAGCGGATTATATCGCTGGAGAACAGGGTGGGTGATTTGGAGCAGTACACCAGAATGAACAACATCATTGTCACTGGGCTGGAGACCAAACCCCGATCTTATGCGCGGGCATTATCACCGCGGAACGGAGGGGAGACGAGCGAGCAGGACGCCACATCGGTGGAGCAACAGGTGATGGCATTCCTCCACTCAAAGGGGATTGAGTTGGACAGTAGCAACATTGAGGCCTGTCACCCGCTCCAACGGAGAATCAAGACGGATAAACCAGCCATAATAATTCGGTTTGCCAACAGGAAATACAAAACTGATCTGCTGAAAAAGGGAAGACGACTGAAAGGCTCGGATGTGTATCTCAATGAACACCTGACAAAGAAAAATGCTGACATCGCCAGAAAGGCCAGATTCCTGAGAAAGCAGAAGAAAATTCAATCAACATGGACGACCAACTGTAAAATATTCATCAAGCTCAACGGAACACCAGAACAAGCCAAAGTACTACTCATCAGGGACCTGGATGAACTGGATACATACCAATAAGATACACCAAATCAAGGTAATGGAATTCACAATTCACCATGACAATTCCTGACAGCAATCCTGTTTCTTTAACAGAACTAGAAACCTTTGCATATACAGAGCATAACACACAAGACATAGAAAATGACATTGATCCGGATAACAACTTACTTAACAACTTCAAAAACAGCTGCAGTTATTACACAGATGAGCAATTTAATATACATTTCCAATCAGTAAACAACATGTCAATTATCCACTTTAATAGCAGAAGTCTATATGCCAACTTTCACAGCATAAATGAATATATAAAACTATTCAAGATTCCATTTAACATTATTGCAATATCAGAGACTTGGATCAGCACTGAGAACGGTGTGGACTTTGGGACTGATGGCTATGAACTGAATTATACTAACAGAGGCAAAAAAAAGTGGAGGAGGTGTGGCCAAAAGAATGAAATATAAGGTGGTGGAAAACATGACAACAGCAGTTGATGATTTATTGGAAAGTGTTACAGTAGAAATATGTATGGAAAAGACCAAGAATGTTATTGTCAGTTGTATATACAGAGCTCCCGGATCGAGCATTGAAATATTTAAAAATTGGATGGAAAACACGTTCACAATATCATTGCCAAAGAATATGTTCATATGTGGGGATTATAATATTGAACTTTTGAATCCAAAAAAACATAAAATGACAGTGGAATTTATCAATACTATGTACAGTATGGGTCTATATCCTACAATAACATGACCTAGTAGAATTACTTCTCATTCAGCAACATTAATAGACAATATATTCACAAATACTATGGATAACAATACAGTAAGCGGACTGCTATGCATTGACATCAGTGACCATTTGCCTGTTTTTGTTGTTTATCACTGTAACTATACGAAACCAAAGAACACCAGTCATTTTAAATACAAAAGACTGAGAACCGAAGAAAACATAAATGCATTAAGGAATGACTTACTGAAACAGAATTGGAGTGTAATATATGAGGTAGAAGATACTGACGAAGCATATAATGGATTTCTTAACGTTTTTAAATCACTTTATGACAAACACTGTCCTGTGAAACAATACAGTGATGGACATAAACAGACAACTAGTCCGTGGATCAATAAGGGTTTGAAAAATGCCTGCAAAAAGAAAAATACACTGTATAGGAAATTTAGGAAAAATCCAACTGCAGAAGCAGAAAATAAGTTTTAAAAGTATAGAAATAAATTAACCAATATAATGAGGATATGTAAGAAAGAATACTATAATAAAATACTAGAGAATAACAAAAACAACATGAAAGGTTTATGGAATGTGCTAAATAGTATTATTAGAAATGGATCAAAAAATACAGGTTAACCTGAGTATTTTATGGAGAAAGAAAATACAATAGATAATATGGATGATGTGGTTGATGGTTTTAACAAATTCTTTGTAAATGTGGGACCAGATTTGGCAGAAAAAATTAATGACCCAGGATCTGTGTGATCTGAAGACAATAATTATGATTTAATAGACATTAATCCAAAATCAATGTTTCTAAAAGCAGTGGAAGAGAGTGAAATTATAGAGATTGTTCATAATTGTAAAAACAAGACTTCTACCGACTATAATGACATTGACATGAGAATAGTTAAACATGTCATTGAAGGAATCACAAAACCACTTACGCACATCTGTAACTTATCATTTCAAACTGGTAAATTCCCCAAAAAAATTAAAATTGCAAAAGTCTTACCGCTGTACACAACTGGAGACAAACACCACTTCACAAACTACAGGTCTGTTTCACTGCTTCCTCAATTTTGCTGCCAGATTTAACAATTTCATCAATAAACACAATTTACTAACTGACAGCCAATACGGCTTCAGACCCAACCGATCCACTTCATTAGCAGTCATTGAGCTAATTGAAAAGATATCAAATTCGCTGGACCAAAATAATTATGCAGCCGGTGTTTTTATTGATCTCAAAAAAGCATTTGATACCATAAATCATGACAGAATAATCAATAAATTAGAACGGTATGGTATCAGGGGGGTTGTATTAAACTGGCTGAGGAGCTATTTATAGAACAGGCAACAGTTTGTGAAGATGGGTGAACATATGTCATCTTGTTTGAACATTGCCTGTGGGGTCCCCCAGGGGTCAGTATTAGGGCCAATTCTTTTTATTCTCTTCATTAATGATATATGCAAAATATCAAAGATTTTACAATTCGTGTTATTTGCAGACGACACTAATATTTTTTGTACGGGAGAGGACTTGCAGCAGCTTCTGGAGTTAATTACAACTGAAATGAGCAAATGAAAAAAGTGGTTTGACAATAATAAATTGTCATTGAATCTAAGTAAAACAAAAATCATGTTGTTTGGAAATTGTAATTTAAATAATGATGTAAATGTTAAGATAGATGGTGTTAATATTGAAAGAGTGTATGTAAATAAATTCCTTGGTGTGTCAATAGACCATAAGCTCAGCTGGAAACCTCACATTAAACATGTTAAATCTAAACTGTCACAAAGCATCTTAGTCCTGTGTAAAGCAAAGCATATATTGGATCAAAAATCATTGCATATTCTTTACTGCTCAATGATCGTACCTTATTTAAATTACTGTGTGGAGGTCTGGGGGACCACTTACAAAAGCTCACTGCTACCATTAGTCACAATACAAAAACGAGCCATAAGAATAATCAATAAAGCTGGATATTATGATCACACCAACCTCCTCTTTTTACATTCCCGTATCATAAAGTTCAATGACCTGGTTGAATATCAAGTTGCACAAATCATGTTCAAAGCTAGAAATAAACTGCTACCAGGTAACATTCAAAAACTTTTTTTTGACCGAGAGGGGGGTTACAATTTGAGGCAACAGTTAAACCTTAAGACACTGGCTGTACGCATGACTTTAAAATGTCATTGCATCTCAATTGGGGGTGTGAAACTGTGGAATGGTATGAGCACGGAGCTAAAGCAATGTCCAAACATGATCCAGTTTAAAAAAAGGTTCAAAGCAATGATTTTCAAAAGGTACAGGGATGAGGGTGTGAAGTAAGAAGGAAATTATAATTATATGGATATATTTACTGATTGTATAGATATGTATGTAGATATGGATATATTGATTGTTTATAAATATAAATATAAATATAGATATATGCATGATATAAATATATAAAATATAAAAAATTCATAGTATATTAAGTAGTATGTATGTATGTATAGTTCGTAAATGGCAAATATAATATAGTATCGCCAATTGTACAGAGAGTATATGGATTAAGAGAAGCGAATATAATAAATATTTTTATTTTTTTAATTTAATAAATATTATTATTTTATTTTTTTTTTACTATGGAAAAGGGGTCGGGTTAAATAAGTGTATACTTCTTCCTGCTCCTTTTCAGTCATATCAGAAATACAGATTTTTTTTTTTTTTTTTGTGTGAAAACAATTTGTTTATTGGATTTCCATGCTTTTCATTTTGTTTTGTATGTTTGATATGTCTGAAATAAATTGAATCAAATCAAATCAAAGGCTGCCAATGTCACATGTGAAATAGATACCATCCATAGAGTTGGGCCGCAAAACGACCAATTAACATCCCTAACAAAGCAGCAGGGAGCATGGCTGTCCAGAGGGGGAAACCCTGCCCTGTAGAGTGACTTTATGATTGAAGATATGGCTGGTTGGTTCAGGGCCTGGCCCTAGAGAAGAGCAGAGGGTGTGGGTCTCATGGTTAGAAAGATTAGCAGTGCACGGTTCGTAGACTTTGGCCGTGGAAAGCGTGGGAACCGTCAACAACAGTTTTGACGTTTCTTTGACTTTTGACTCGAGTGTTGGCCTTGCGACGCCCTTGTCCCCAGTGTCTAAATAGAGCTGCCAATCTCTGCAATCCCAAGGTCTTTCAGTCAATGTGTCCGTCAGTCTTAAGGCATCAGGGAAGGACATTGTCCTGCCATAGGCCAGGGTCAATACAATGCAAGAATGGTGATCCAAGACTGGTGAGCTTTCATCTCACAGTTTAAAAAAAGTGAAGACAGCTCCAACATCTCCAACTTTCCGCTCATACCTTGTTAAGTCTGTTATGAGTTCCTGGGCGGCTCGTAATTCAGAACTGTGAAACTGATATGAGCCAAAATGCAGCATGCAAACAGATGATTCAAAGGTTTATCAATTATAAATAGAATTGTCAGCAAATGTCAACATTTTCCATAATTGTATTGTTTGTGATTTTTGCTTTTCAAAACCAAATAATTGCTAAATATACTGTACATACATACTGTACATACACACACACACACACACACACACACACACACACACACAACATCCCTATGTTTGTTTGTCTGAATGCTGCTGTAACGTCTCTCCCCTGAGGAGAACCCTAAACTGGGCTGGGCAGGATAAACCCCAGAAAGCTTCCACATGTCCCTGACCACATCTGAAGTGCCCGCACCCTGTGCCAACACATGCCATGCCCGCAGCTCCATGTTCCAGAAGCCGCGGTAGCAACCCAAAGCTGTAATCTGCCCACTGGCCAGTGCCACCCTTTAACCTTGGACTGCTGCCATGCTGCCGCCCCCAAAAGGTTTGGCCGAGGAGGAAACAGCTAATTAGTTCACCAGATGTTCAAACAACAAAGATGAAAGTACATGTTCTGTGAGACTGATAAATGCCTTCTATGAGTCGGTGCTGCCCCAGGGAGTTCAAAGGGTGGGCTTGTTGCAACATTCTTTAGAGTAGAGGGTTAGAAACGTAAATATCCTGGTAGTACCTCATTCTTTTCATTTCCATCTACCACAACCACACAGAGACAGACTCCCTTGATTACAGTGAGAGTTTTTTTCTAGTTAAATTCCCCAATGCCACCGTTTGGTTTAGTTCACCCACAGGATAGGCTCCTTAACTCAATAACACTGTTCCTCAACTTTTCTCCTTAGAAATATGTTTTATGCTTCCTGTGTGCAAAAGCATCATGGGAATCGGATGCAAAACTCTCTACACTGTACGGATGCTGCAGTCAGATCTTATCGGTTGCCCATGCGGTTCTGTTCATTTTACTGTAATGGGTAATACCAAGGCTGCATTGTT
The DNA here is from genome assembly GCA_026929865.2 of Hyperoplus lanceolatus. Classification (NCBI taxonomy): domain Eukaryota; kingdom Metazoa; phylum Chordata; class Actinopteri; order Uranoscopiformes; family Ammodytidae; genus Hyperoplus; species Hyperoplus lanceolatus. Next base: position 9,492,097 of record CM049401.1, on the reverse strand, counting down.
CACTCTTTCAGTGTTTCCAAGTGCAAATCGTCCAAACCTATTTCCAATGCAACCTTGGGAATTGTTGGGCTACCTTAAAGGAATATGAAAGAAGAAAATATAGTGATAAGGCACAGAACATTCTCTAAACAATGTTTTAAAACACAATGCAATAATATGAAATCATGTCTTCCTTCAGCTGTAACCTTTCCCTGCTTTTTATTTTTATACTAAAATATGGGTTTGTGACTCGCTATGAAACCAAATAACTGGTTTAGATGGACAATTCTGTCTACATGCTGACATTGAAAAAAAGTTGAACCGAAACACTTAAAACCCTCAAATAGCCTTCCCACTTTCCGGGAAAGAACATTGAAAATGATGTCATTCCACAGAAAGCAAATGATTGATCATTGCGGGGGGAGCCTTTCTTGTTCACAGTTCTCTAACCATCGGACAAATCCCAATTCCAAATAAGAATCTTGCCTCCTTTTTCCTTTTCCCTGTGTGTTCTCTGAGCTGCAGTTTCAATTCAGAGAGACCTGAGCCTAACACTATAGGGAGGCCTTCCTCTATTGAGCCTCTCTTAACTACAGTCGCGGATCAGACACGCAGACAAAAGCCAGCAGGCCTTCGACAGGGAGAGGGCTCAAATGTTTGGCACACAGATACGGCCCTGGCAGAGACGTGTGTGGCCACAGAGCACTCCTCTATTCTCTCACTGTGTGGGAGAGGGAGCGCTATTCTTTTCACAAGAGGCAGAGTGAGAGCATGGCCTTCTTGTGTGACTCGTTTATCAGTAAAAACCCACTTGCTGAAAGTGATGTATAGCGATGGCCATCTTCACCCCGCTTCCCCTCCTTTATCTGTATGGCGTTCATGTTGCATTGGTGCCAGTTAAGCTCTTTTTAAAATGTTTGTATCAAAGTCAAACTCAGGGCAACCATATTTATGAGACGTCTGAATATAGAGTGCACCAGATTGTTTATGTGATCTGCAGAACAGCGACAAAGTGAATGCATTGGGAAAGCGCATTATATTAAAATCAGTCACACTGAAACGCAATAAAGGAGGTTCAAAAGGTGTTAATTACATTTTGAAATGCAGTTAATTATTTCTGGCAGGCTACGTGATACTTTTGTGTCCAAATAGTTGAATGCAGTGTTTTGGGTTCTCAAACAATGCATTCCAGCACATACCCTGCAACATAATGATGTGCACTGCATAACGATGTTGCAGTGCATGACTTTTTGACGTGTTGTAAATTTAATTAATGATTTAAAGAAACCTATTCAAATAAACTTCACTGCATCTAAGGGCAAACTGAGCAGGGGTGAAACCATGAGAGGCTAGCACGGCATACACACAAAAACAGACACGCACACACACACACACACACACACTGACAGACAGAGTTCAGATCTAAGAAAAAAATCCTTTCCTTTCAGATCCTCTGCCATAGAGGGATTTGCACTGGGGCGTTTCATTGGGCTGTTAAAAGTCTGTCACAAGTCCATGGTTGAGTCAAAGTCAAGCTGCAAGTGTGTTTCGGTTTGTCAACTTAAGTTTTAAAGTCATCACTTGAAGTCCACACCTCTGCTAGAAAAAGTTTTACATTCAAGACCACAGCAAGCTTTGTATACAAAACAGTTTAGTAACCTTGTCATCAACCTAAATCTAAAGGTTGGATTTGTTCCATGTTAAGCTGGTTTACGAGCTTTCTCATAGTGGGTCAGAAGAGTAATATATTTGGCATTGTGTGTCCACTTGGAGGGTAGAGAGTGGAAACCTTTGGTGTTGGCAGTCCAATATAGAACTTCTCCTGCGGCTGCCAGAATAAAAGTTGATCTTGAATAAACCTAAAATGAAACTATGGGGGGCTGACATTTTGCGTAACGTTCGACAGGACTGTGAGAAAGCCATCTCCGGCGGTTGACTCTTTCGCCCACACTGTTGTTGCACCATAGACCAGTGAAGCTGGACTCACTTCTGCTGGTGATGTCACGCTCTCCTCAAAAAACCCGACTTAACCTCTCTCAGCAGCTGAGCAAACAGAGGCCTGTGGAGGTTCTTCCCATAAACACCGCCACCAGCAGCACCATCTACTCTACCCCGCTATTACCGCCACGTGTTAACCCTAACCCCGCACCGACACTCCTGCATTTAAAAGGTGGAGTTAACGATTCTGGAGAACTTTTGTTGTCAATATCGCTTTTTGTCAAAATCTGTGAATATCTCCTCACAGTCCGCTACATGTCCGTGCTTTGTGTGCGTTTGTTTTTTTTTTGGGGGGGGGCGTTAATACACAGCCTAGGCTCTGTAAACTGGTATGTAAACAAAGAGGGCCCACCATAGCTAGCAACATTCCTGTTAACAGAGCCTAGGCTGTGTATTAAGACTGGACATTTTTTTTCAGTGTAGGCTACATGTAGCCGATCGTGAGGATATTCCCTGATTTTGACAAGCATTCTCAAGAATCGCTGACTCCACCTTTAAGATGTGCATGATACAGATGAGAAGCATTTAAATTGATCCCATCAGCTGTTACATTCAGTGAAAAATAATGATATACAGTATGCAAGATAAGGAAACAGATGGGGATTAGGACTTTGTCTGAAAGTAAAGAGGTTTCGTGCATTGAGTGTTCAGACATGCCCACATAAACATCTGTATTCTGAATGAGATATGTGCCCCAGACATGCACAGTAAGCCTGTTTGATAAACCAAAAGCCCGTGCATGGAACTGGTGAATATCCAGAGTCAGCATAAAGTGAATTAGGAACTTGCTATCACAGAAGGCCTCCTGATGAGTTCACTGGTTTGGCCGGCGGTGACCCACACAGTGGGGAGACTCCTGCCAACAGCTGGAGGAAAGACTGAGTCATATGCCATATGAGTCTCTCCACTCTAGTGTTTATAAACACACACACGCATACATCTATGCATGCACACGTAGACACAATGCACAAATTGTGATCTTATCTTAATAAACAGACGCCGACGTATACTTATGCATGCAGACACTAAGTGTACACACTAGTTATTTACACTCTATTGTGCTTTGTAAACAACATCCCTATCCTCTGATTCAGGACATAACAAAAGATGAGCTGAGAGTATTTAATGGAGAAGACCCACACTCCACGACGTCCCTACTGTCCAGCAGCCCACCATGGCCTCCTCTTGTTGTAATAGTAATAATAATAGAGGCATGTGTGTCTAGACGCTGTAAAAACAGCCAGCAGGCGCAGGACAGTGGATAGCCCGGCGGAATGGCAAGATTTATCCCATAGTTATCAAGTTATCATAGGAGGGATTAGAAGATATAATTCAAAGGTGAGGGGAACTGCCGACGTAAGAGTGACAAAAACAAAGAAAAGAGCGGGAAAGATAAAAAGAGGTGGGATGGCTCTTTGATGACGGTCAAAGACAAACTGAGCAGGCCACCAACAGCTCTGGTTATTAGCTCACTGGACCACTCAGACCAGGGCCAGTATTAGCAGCTCTTTCAGGCTGTGATCAGCCAACCGACCGGGCTTGTAATAGAACAGAATAACCACCAGACCACTCACCACTGCCACCACCACTTCACTCACTAGCCTCTCTCTGGTGCTGCCACGTATAGAGAAAGAGAAAAGAGTGGTACTGGAGAGTCAGTAGGAGGCTGTTACCTGCTCAGCTATGGTTTGAGCTGTGAGCAGGACTCGTTTAAGGTGAGATAATGCAGGTAAAATTGTGAACTTATAGATATCATATGGATATCATGAAACTTTGCCAGGTTGATTTCTTACATCAAACTACATATTAGTAGCCAGTTTGTTCCACAGTTTTTACAGAAAAGATTTTGGATACAGCTTTTTTTCATTTAAGAAGTCAAACATAATTCATACAGGTCACAAAAAATACGTTTTCGGAAGAACAGAATGTATCGTAAAACAAAAGTGTTTTTGCCTGCAGTGTCTCGTCTAGAAGCTGCACTAAGGCAAGATTGTTTGGTGCTCTTCCATCCTAGCACATTCCAAATATGTATCCGTCACAAAGTGAGGTCACTAGTCAGGAATCTTCCCAGAACACAGATTAAAGTAAGCACCTTAACCATAGAGAGACCACACTCGTTAATAATGGTTGAAACTCTCACACAGGAGAAGCACACGTGATATATGGGTCTCTTTTCTTTAATCCGGGCTGAACTCGGCACTACGAAGCTGTGCACATGTTCCTGAAATCATGTCATGGGGTTTTTTGCTTTGTACGTCGCATGTCATCACACGGCGAGATTGTATCATGCGAGCTGATTAAAAAACTTGTTCCAGACCTCTGAATCGCCAACCAGATCACTGATTTAAATAGGTCTGGTGCTGTTCCCACTCACAGCTGTTTCCGCTCTGTTTCAGTTGAAGGGACAATGTCCACATGTCACATGTCAATGTCCACACAGATGTTAATAAGTTGGATGCAAAGATAAATTCAGAGCGGCCAAGTCTCACGCTTTGGCCGTGAGACACACGCATATCAACCAGTTCACACGCTCACACGCCACACCTCCGATTTCTCACGCAGAGAAATTAATCCCCGTAATATATATTTTTTTTGGTACTTTTACTTTGAAAGACTTATTTTGAAATGCTAAACGGACTGAGATCCGTGACATCCTCTTTCTGCCATGCTTTCTGCACGCGCGGTTTCTTTATAGGTCCATGGCATGGACAATATCCATGGCCGTGTGCAGCCCGTAGCCGCAGCAGCCACTTGGCAAACCACCACGGCCACGCCCCCCTGCGTTACACTACAAAACTAATAAAAGACCGCCGCCTCCCAGTCCCGCCCTTTGTTCAGACTATATGGAAAATTAATGACAACAAGGACGCCGGTATTAAATGAAAAAAGAGGTAAGAACAACTTAATTCAAATCAGTCACTTCACTTGATATATTCAAGCTTGTTTTGCATTATGTTATTGGGCTGGTTGACACACCAACACATTTTTGTTCTAAAATGTTGTCAACATTAATTGAATGAATGTATTGAGTAACTAAGCTTAGAGGTTACTGTGGGAAAAATATGTTCTGAGAAGACATCAAGTGTCATAGATTTAACCAAATGTTTTAACAATAGGCTACAGGAGATATTTGAAAGCACTACACATGCATTGTAGGCTATTCAATTAAATTTGTGTCAGCGAAACCGTGAATGTTCTCTTTTACTTTACATAAAAATGAATGCAGAAAAGGCACACATTGCTTCATAAAAATTCACCAGAATGCAGGAAATTAAGTGTTTAATGCTCAAAATTTTCTGGGGGGGAACCCCAGACCCCCACTTACAATATGTCCACACCCAATGTTTAATTAAAACCTGTCCTATGACTTTGAAATTCATGAATTTGTTTATTTTAATAAGATTTTTGATGTTTTATCACATTTTCCAATTGTCTTTTATTTCTGATTTATTATGAACAATATGTAAACTTGCAGGACACTAGCAAAAATTATTGGGTGGGAAAGAGGACACAGTTTTGGGTCCCTCGGCCAAAAAATCTCACTCCAAACTTTTGGTGAAACTTGGCAGCCCTGTAAATTTGACTTTCAATAATCACCATAGTTCTCAGTTAGAGTAAAGCAGCCTACAGAAATCAGCTGAAAATGCCATTAACAGGATGAATGTTAGGGGTGGGAATCTCTTGGCACCTCACGATTCGATTCCGATTCAGAGGTCAACGATTCGATTCAAAATCGATTTTCATTGCATCTCAATGCAAAACATTTTTTTATGTACATACCCATAATTTCAAAAATATATTTATATGCACATCTGAGTTTGCTAATCACTTCCTACTTTTGTGATGATCATTAAAGACAATCAACAGATGAATTGCCTTCTCTAATATTGTATTAAGAGAAAAGCTTTTCTTGTCAGAAATATGACTTTCTATGAACAGTGCAATAATCAATGCAGCTTGCATTTCAACACAATATGGAAGTATGTAAAAACTAAACCGATTCAGTTTTATTTTATTTCTAATCTCGTAAATCATGTTTCTATAGGATTTCTATTCTATTATCTATTATTTTCTATGTCATTTCAACACATTGTACAAAAAGTATGGCTTGGAATTCAGCTCTCATACAAAAACGTAAACAGAGATAAAGCCGGTGCAGGTCATGGGTTTGCTGCTCTCAGCCCTTTTGAAGCAACTTTGGAAACAACTCGCACATGGTGTGGTGTGCATGCGCAATGGTGCAGGAAGTTTTAGTATTTACAAAAAAAAATAAAAAATCGATTATTAATTTTTCTGAATCGATTCAGAATCGTTCGAGAGAGAATCGATATTAATCGGAAAATCGATTTTTTTTCCCACCCCTAATGAATGTATCTCTTGCTACTGATGTGTGATAACCAGCTCAAAGCCAAAATATTGGTGTTGGCCTGCAGAATAGGAAAAGAAAAGGAAATTCTGTCAAGCTCTTAAGGATACAGAAAGAGAGTAAGAAAGCAGGTGTTAAACCTCTATAGTGCACAGGCTGAAGTAGTTTCCGATGCAGCGTGGGCGATCTACAAAACCCACTTCGGTGATGTGTTCTGATGTGTTCACTTACCTTTTATATTAAAAGGGTGTAAGTGTGTGTTGGAGGAGTGATAAAAACATAGGAAATGTGGGAGCGAAGGACAAAATGAATGCATTCATTCATGCCTGTGTGTGTGCATGCTCTCGCTCTCAGCGTTTGATATGCAAGAAGCCATGAATCTGGATGGATGTGGGTACTGGACTGGGTCTTGTCCAACATAAATAGTGACCCTCATGTTCAAACTGTTGACCAATCCCATTTAACAACCCAGTCTAACCCAGAAATGTTTGTCCTCCTCACTGCAGTCCGCCAAAGAAACGCCTCTGAAAGACAGGAGAGGAAAGTGTTCTGTGTGGTTGCATGGCTGCCGTCAATCATTTTGCAATGACTGATGGGATATCCCTCACACTATGGGGGTTCTCAAGATCAGTGTTGATGTCAATCATTCCAATTATACACATGTATGGAGTATGCCAACGGATGTTCTTGGGTTTCGACAGGGCAAGATTCTTCAGGTTTCGTGGTAAACTAAAACCACATCTTTTTGAAAAAGAGCAACAGTTATTGGCCCCATGCTTCACAGGAATGCATTTCCTGATTTTGAGGAAATAAGTCCAATGGCATCAGTGCCCTCATTGTTCCAAATGGCCATAGCAGTCATCCTACACTATATAAATGCTATAGGCATCGGCAATCAAGTGGAAACAGAAGCAACATTAGATGGCAATCATTCCTGGAACGGAGTCATCCTGCTGTGGCTACAGAGCAGCTCCCATATGGCCTCACACAGGCAACACTCATTGAATAAGAAGTTAATGAATACAATTAGGGAATAAATCTTCAGAAGGAAAATATTTTGGTTTCCCCAAATAAATTGGTAAAATTCTCTCTGCCTGGTATAACAGCCAAACAATATGAAGAGGATGAGGCAAACATTTCTGAGATGAACTGTGAATGCCTGAGTTACACCATGTAACATTTTAATTTGTTGGAAGTCTGCATTTACTAAACTTGTAATTTAATAGAAGAGGGATTTGCTTTTTTGGTAGCATAGCAGCAGCCAGGATTTAGTGCTCCTGGAGTGAGTGGAGGTTAAGTCATTTCCTGAAGAACAGTAACCTGGCTACCTCTTGATGGACCTGGCCTCACTATCTACTTATGCTGCCCTTGTACTGTTGTCAAACAGCTTTATCAAATTAATGGCCTCTTTATCAAGCAGTGCTGAATTCTCCGACCCACTATCCCTACTGATGTCCACTGCTTACAGTGTCTGGCTGGTCTCATATGAGTTTATGTCTACGTCGGAGAAAAGCATGTCAAATAAAATTGTCAGCATGTCAATTTTGCTTTGGAAATATCTCAACCCGGGATTCCTATGGCACACGAGCAAGGAAAGCACGTCAGTTTGTTTAGTGGAGCAGGTGAGCACATGGCTAACAAAACGCCTGTTAAGCTTAGAGAATGTACACAACGTGTCAGAAGAGTCCTAAAAGTCCATTCAGGGTTAGAAACTTGCTTGACACATTTCAGTCCAAGCTAATCTTGACATACCCAATGGTAATCATTACATTCTGAAGATCAAAAGAGAGACAGGTTAGAAACTCCGAAGCAGGGATATGTTGACAATGAAGGTCAAAGACGTTTGTGCTCATTTCCCAAAGAGAGTGAGCACTGACACACATCCTCAAATCAAACAAAGAGGCCCTCCGATGACCCTTTTCTCTCTTGGGCAAACCTTAATGTCAGAGCTCCACACATGCCACAGAATCACATTCTAGCTGACCTCTGAACCGCAGACACGTTTGCCTGCTTTTCTGGTTAACAGATGACAGGTGTTCCCTTTAAAAAAACACCACTGTGACACCTCACTCTCTTTCAATTGGTGGTCATGATGATAGGGCACCTGACCCTCCGCTAAGATACTTGTCACAGGCTCGCCGAAGAGTGCTGACCATTTTATGAAAGCCAATTTGAGGACCTTAAAAGATGTTTGTCATTCTAAAGTAAGAATTATGGTTTTCTTAAATGATCCTAATTGTACGGAGTGTAAATGAGGAGTATTTATGAACTGCCTGCAGGTGTTGCATTGAAGAATGGAAAACTCCAGCACAGCCTGGTGCACATTAGTTAGCATGTGCATCCATGTATGCATGACTGCATGTGCACATATTTACGTGTCTCAAAGAGAGGGAGTGCGAGAGAGTGTGTGTCCATTTGGCATACTGAGAGGAACTTTGAGACACCCCAGAGCTACCATGAGTTGGGTCTTCACTGTGTTAAATGGGAAGTTCCCACTCTGTTGGAAATTCTATAAGAAACAGCCATTATGAATCTCCTGTGAAGGCTTCATGGTAAACCAAACATTAGCTCAAGTACCATAAAGACCACCACATGAAAGGAGAAGTGACATTTTGGTTTCTGCTATTCAGCTAACATCTTTAACCTACTTGAATGTCTACGAGCAGACATAATAAATATGGTGATTAAGTAAAGGGCTACTTTTCAACCTAAGACCCGTTAGAGAAGTTTAGAGAAACTTGTTATTCTGCTAATGGATATACTGTATAGGCTTATTGTATGGGAATACAAGAAATATATATTCTATAGTAGACAATGTAATATCTCACCAAAAACTGACTTTCAATAACAAATGTGCACCATTCATCTAAAATGATGTGATGTTATTACATGAGGCAATAATTACACTAAAACATTTTACTTGACCCGTTTGTGAGTTCAAATATTAAATTCTGCGATACTGATTAAAAGTGCTACAAGGAACTTTTAAATATTTCTGAAACATAAATTACATGTAAGCACAAACGAGTCCATCAGTGCAAAGAATGCTATATAGTTTTTCTTGATGACTTTGTCATGGGTCCCTCACCCTGGAACTATAGCTGGCATAGTAAACAACACTACCTCGTTTGTTCAAAAGGGGTGCAAGACTTAACAAAAGTTCCTCAGTGCACCTTTAAACAGAGGAAGCTGCCTATTAATCTGAAAATGAGCAGGTTCATAAAATGGCAGTACAAGCATTAAAGGTCACATATTATGCTAAATGCACTTTTTAAATGTGTTCTAACATATCCATGGGTCCACGGTGTGCCTAGAGACTGCCAAAATATTAAAAAAAAATAACAATCTCTCCTTTTCTCACTCTCCCCCTTTCTGAAACCCCCACCCCTCCCCCCAATATACTCCAGTCAGAATTCTCCTTGTTTCTGACCTCACAAACTGGAAAGCCAGAAGCTTCCACTGTGCAGCCCACACCCCTATTTCTTATTGGTCCACGGCCCTGACAGACAGAGGGCGAGGCGTATCTGGCTTCGCTTCCGGACAGGGGGCGGGGGCAGCTCAAAGATTGTATATTTACGAGGGGGAGCTGCAGCTCTTTTTAAAAAATAGGCCATTGTGAGATTAGCTAAACATCAGCATAGTAGGGGAGAGTGGCCTAAGTTGTGCAACTTTTCACTCAAAGTGACTTTAAAGTAAGGCCTTGACAGTAAAGTCTCCAACTCAAATATGTAAATATATTTCAGGGTGTTGTGCATCCCTGGCAATAAAAACTTTGGATCTGGAATAAACTGTTGAAGAAATATAGCTTTCGGAAAAAAAGTTGTCTTGATGCACAACTTGCCCCCGGTGTGGTGTAAGTTGTGCGGTTGGAGAGAATACCATGGGGTGAATTGTGCCATTGATATATACTCATAAACTGTAATGCAATACAAATCCATTAGACAATTACTTATCTAAGGTGTATTTAAAGTAAATAAAGTAAATAGTTGACAAAGATTGAAGGACAATTGTCTTAAACAAGGCCTAGCAGATCTAATGGTTTTACCTGCAAAGCTCACAATGACAAAGTCACCATCATCATCTTTCTGGCCATCTGAACTCTCATCAGTGGTGTCGTTAAGTGGAATTGAGATGTCACTCTCTTCTGAGCTACTGTAGACAATCACTTTCTTTTGGTGACCAGCGTATACAGCCATGCCACTGGCACAACTCTCAGAAATGTACTTTGCACTAGTTGCTCCGTGCTTGTGGAACCAACTGCCACCTGACAAATGTGATTCCCCTACATTTCTGCCTTTAAATCAAGGCTCAAAACCCATATGTACACCCTGGTGTTTCCTCCCCATTAACTATCTTACCTCTGCACTACTATCTGTGTTTATGTGGATGTATGGGCTTTACGTCTTTTATTTTGGCTATTGTTATTTTACCTTCATTGTTTACCTACTGAATGCACTATGTACAGCACTTTGGACAGTGCAAACTGTCATAAATGTGCTTGTATAAATACATTTTACTTACTTACTTACTTACTTACTTACTTACTTACAACTCACCCAGGCCCTTTGGCACAAATCACCACAATCCCAGAAATTTGGATAATAAGCATGATGCAGGAATTTAGGGCTGACATTGTGCTAACTGTATAGACTCAAAATGTAGCATACCAAAGCACTAAAATGTGTCAAATGTTTTCAAACTTGTCTATAATTGTTTAGACACAATAATCAAAAAACCTTGATCATGGAAATTTTACTTTGAAAGGCAAAACACAGTTTTTTGAGCTTAAATGTGCTTATATCTTATTCCTTGTGTCTCCCTTCTTTACAGGATGAGTCAAATGGATGGCTCTTCTTAAATATGTGGTCACATTTCCAATTTCTGGTTCCTTGATTTTAACTGTAGGGTAGGGGAGGCATGATTCTCGGCTTGGAAGTGACAGTAAGCCATCATGAAAAATACAAGGAGCCTGAAGCTACATCTTCCATGACAAGGTCCTGTAGCAGACCCCTACTTTCATTTTGCTCAAATTCAAAGATTATAACATTCTGCCACAAAGAAAAAATATCTTTGCTAGGGCAGTTCTATTGTTGGGCTCGTTGGTCTAGGGGTATGATTCTCCGGGTGCGAGAGGTTCTGGGTTCAAATCCCCGACGAGCCCGGAAACGATGTGACGTCAGACACAACTTTCTTTAAACTGATTAGAATTTCCTCATGAATCCAGCATAATTTGGTAAAATCTTCACAATGAAATTACCTAAATATCTATGTAGAAACCAGTTGTCATTTCTCAGATTTGCAACTTCATGTACTGTTTGGTGATTTCATCCATAACAAGTCTACACCATGAGATGTATAATGGAATAAAATGACCCTAAAGTGACTTTATCATCACTCGTATTGCGACATTCCTTCTACTGCTCAATGTTTTTCCATCCCTCCCATAAGCACCTATACTGTAGTAGTCTGTATCATGAAGTAGAGCGATCAAAGACAGTTCATTATCTCCTGTCTCTGCCTCCTATCAGTAAGTAGACCATAACCTTGGCTCAGTGACAGACAGGACTGCACACTGAGCCCAATAAACTTGTCATAGGAAGAACCACACCAGACCACCTGCATAAAGTACCAGACAAATGGGACATTCAGTGCAAGATGATGGACAACAGCACTCAGGCTGATCATCACATAAAACCCATTGTAAAAATAATTAATTTTATATTTTTAAAAAAAAAAATTTAAATATACATATTTTTTAATTTTATTTAAAAAATATATACCAATTTTATTAAAACCTTTTATGGAATTTTCGGTGAAAAAAGGCAGATGTCAATCCTGTTATGCTAGCAAGCTGGGAAGTGTTGGTACCATGGCTTCAAAGTCGGCAACCTGTTCGACTGGATATACATTGACAGGTCATACCAGAATCTCTGCTGTGGCTCAAAAACTGACCTCGGGGGAGCTGGTCAAACACTGACTTTTCTTTATTATAATGATTGTTTAGGGGTGTCCAGATAAAAGTTGGATGTCACATTGAAAACGAACAAAATCTTTAAATCATTTGTAAAGCAGAATGGAAACACCACCTCCATGTACAGACTGAAATGGAGGACCAAGTGAGTTCAACAAATATTTGTATCCAAGAGAGTACAGTTGTGTTTTAGGGCTTATCATTGACAAGATGTACACTTTTCAACAGTCTCACAATGGCTAATCTCAATCTACTTCTGAAGATATAACATTCAGCAAAAGGTCACATGCCACTAAATGCTTGAAGGCAAACGACATTGAACAAAAGCCAATGTCAGACAATGAAGCGTAATTTCCTTCTTGAAGTAGAATGATCTGCTTAATTCTGACTTAACGGCATAATTTGAAGCTAAATTATTGGTCAATGTCAATCATTTTTGCATATGTAAGATCTCACCTGTCAGTATTAGAGTGAAACTAAAGAGTACCATGTGTCCACATCCTGCATACTTTCTCAGCAACAGGGCAGATCCCCCCCGCCCCCCATCTGTTTCCTGCTATAATAGCAGCCTCAGCAGCCCTTTAAATCCATCCTTTCCTCTCAGGAGGAAGAGAAAGAGCACACATCAGCTCCAACAGCATGACTAAGCTTTCCCCAATGCATGCCTCCCAATAAATGTGCCGTGTAGGACCTACATGTGCACTCTCATTCCCAAACTAATGCGGTCATTAGCAGGCCGAGGACTAGGTCACTCAAAACTTTGTTCAGAGGACCAAGCACATTAATCAGAAAGATAACTAGTGCTTTGTCTATCAACATGTCTGCACTGTGCTAATAATGATGTTTGAGTGCTGAGAGAAAGCATGCTTGAGGCAGTAATAGAGCTTGCTGTGCTGGCTTGTTAAGCCTCATTTCATATGTTTGGTTTGGGGAAAAATAATTAACCCCCTAGCTCACTGTCTGTTTGTGTCTCGTTCTTGAAAAATAGATAAATTGTCTGTTGTTGCAGTCCTACTGTGTGGTTATCAGGAGTTCAATGACAACAGGAAATATATAAAAGAGGGTCTTTTTTTGCAGATTATTCTTTTCCTGGAAAAAAGGGAGCCTGTCGATTCTGGAGATGAGAAAAGAAGATAAACAATACACTATTTTAAGAGGGAACATTCCCTGTTATTTTACGGTTAAAGAAATCTATATTGCCCGTCCTTGTTCTGTTCAAGGCTAGGATAGAGGGCTAAGATAGAAAGAGATTTCCTGGGTAGGTCATGGGAACTTGTTACCTAACGGGTAAACACACAGGAAAAGGAGTTTAAAGCTTTGTCCCATTTCCCCTGGCTTCACCAGCACCTATTACAAAGCTTTCAAGACTGACTTCAACAGAACATCTCTTGTCCAAATCTGCCAGACAGCAGACAGCAACCCAGACCACTAATTTACTTCTCACTTTCATGAGTCATGATCCCCACCTAGCAACACCAACTGAAAGGAGTGTCTTAAATTCCTTATCCTGAGCAAATATGCAAAGCGAAGAGCTCCTTAAATCAGGAGGTGTCAACTTGTGAATGCACAGACACGCTTGTTGGTCAAACAGCCTTGAAAACCGAGCCGAGCTGTTGACTCAGGGAGGGCAGCCTTGAGGGAGATGGAGGTAGCGGACATGCAGGGTTCTTCAAACGCAGCCAATCCCCTTGAGGAAGTCTTTTCATGCTCCACAGTCCAGGTCCCTTAGGAGCCTGAGTGTTGCCAGGAAAGTGTGCAAGACTCCAAAGAAATCGGCAACTCTGTTAAGCCTTGGACCCCAAATATTCATTGTGGAGCTTCTGCATTTATTGGCCATGTTAAGGGGATGGTATGGCCTCAATAGCCATGTCTGACTTTACAGGTGTTGGTGTGTCTGTCCTGATAATAACTCATCATGCAGTCCAGATATGTTAATTTTTTGGAGTGACAACCAAGGAACCCTAATATAAAAAAACATATCAAGAAGCAAAATTCTTGTGACTTGCACGAGTACAAACAACTAACAAACAAAGCTACATCTGACGGATGCGACTGCAATCAAGTTTTCACTGTCTGGACCGTCTTAATAGCACAGGAAGTTTCAATTAATTAATCTCCTTTTTGCCCCACAAAGAGCCAATTCTATGTCGGCGTCTGTCTCAAAATATCTGTCTAACTCCGTAGTTAATACCGACAGGAATAACAGTCAGGTGAATTACCCCACACGCCTCTGTGACTTCACATGTCAAGATAATGCTTTCAGTGGGCCCCACTCAAATGTGTTTTTCTATAATCATTGCTAATTTCTGTGATGACATAAAAGTATTCTGACCAAATGACCAGCTACATGGCAGCTGGTTCTCTAAGTACACCAAGACAGCAACAAGGTGGAGGCAAATAACTTGTCACTGCACAAAGCAAACATCACTGCTGTAAAAACACAGTCGCTGTATACAGCCGTACTGGCGACTGTGTTTTTACATTAGTGATGCTCAGTAGTAAAGGCAAACACATCAAAAGGCAACAAATGATTCCTCCATTTCGGACCTACCGCAAAAGGTCAGCACAGTCGCGTTTGCTCGCTAAAGATTGCAAATTGTACAAATGAGTATCTCAAAGTCAATAAAAGTTGGGTTTTACGTTAAAAAAAAGTGCCTGGATTTACTTTGCCCCAGTGATTGTAGCAATTCCAATAGAATGAAAATCTAGGAAATCAATTGCCTTGAAAAAATTAAGATATAACCAGGGGCGCCGCCAGAGATTTTGGGCCCCATGAAAAGATATCACTCTGGGCCCCCAACCAGGCCACGCCAAGCAAATGCAATGTTCTGTAACGGAACGTCCAGAACCCAACAGACCCATTGAAGCTTAAGACACCTAAACTACCTATGACTCTATTCATACAGACGAGATACCTAAACTACCTATAACTCTATTCATACAGGCTTGCACCTATGTTGAAGTCCAATACTAAAGGCCTACAATACACTGACACTGAGCTGTTAAAATACAACACTGTGCAAATGTTCAACATTCTGCAGACAATTCTCTATACGATGCAAGGCTAATATTCTGGAAAACAAATCGGCTACAGGCCATCTCTTATGGTGAAAATCACATTTTATTTTTTCAATTCTCAAATGAAAAAAATCTCAAAATCTATTGTGGTGTCAATGTACGTAATATAACTCTTTAAATTAACAAATTGCGTCATCAACATGAATATCAAAAAGACATACTGTCGCCCTTTAATTCATCTATCTTTCTTTCTTTCCTCTCTTTTCGCTTTTGATATACTGACTTTTGTCGTTGAGACATGATTCAATCATCCCTCGTTAATCACTCTCGATAGTGGCACGGGATGTGGATAGGGTTGCCACCTTGGATTTAGGAAAAAAAGGGACACTTGATGTTTGGGGCGGAGGGCTCGGCCATTATTAGGCTACCAGTTCAGTGTAATGACCTATAATAACCATAAACACCTACATTGCTTTTTACAGTAGGATATATAAGGAGACTGAGGTGGGAACCCTGGACCTTGTAGGGGTGTCCGGGGGAGCATTCCCCCGGAAGGAAAAAATGCAACCTTTGCCAGAAATACTGATGATAACTTTAAATGTCGCATTGTCAAAGAGCTCAGTCATTCATGTCAATAACCGGGTCTAAAAAAAGGAATCGCCTAAAATAAGGAAAAAAATCATCTTGGCCCCTCAACTAGTAGGTGAAAAATAGAAAAGCAAGAGCAAAACAAAAGCATTACGTATTAGCTCTGTCTTAGGGGCTTCATGAGGGGCCTTGAAGGCCCCCTCACACATGCAGTAATAAGCTTTTTATGTGTGAATTATTTACTGTTCATAAAAAAGTAGCTATCCACCCTCAGGGCCCATTATCTCATAATCCGTCTATGAACCAAATGGTTTCCACAATATTTTTTTTAATTTTTGCATTATTTATTAAAAAAAAAAAAAAAAAAAAAAAAAAAAAAAGGGGGCCCCCCACACTGGGTCTTGAACATGAAACGGGCCCCGAGATCGTTGAGACCGCCCCTGCCCGCTTGTCGTGGCGCCTGACAACGGAACGCGCCTTCTCTCTGCTCGGCCCCGCTCGCCTCTCCATTGAGAATCAGTTGGCGCAACAAACGCCTCGGCCCGTGTGAAACGGCCTTAAATACTGAACGAAGGAAATCAAATGAGATTTTGGCATTTCCCCCCCAAAAAAACTGGACAAATTGTGCTGGTGAAAAAAAAGAACAATTCTGGGAAAAACGGGACGGGTGGCAACACTAGATGCGGAGCTGTTTGAAAAGCGGACCAAACCATTACTTCTAAATACAGGGGGGGGGGGGGGTACAGAGTTTTGAAATTGTTACTTTTTGTCAGAAAACTTTTAAATGAACCATTAATTTTATTTGTTTCACGTTAGATACAATGTTTTACTAATGGAGAGTATTGATTAAAGATTAAGTATTGATTTTTTTTTTTTAAATCCTTAAATTCTAATATTTTTGGGCCCCTGCCAGTCACGGGCCCTTAAGGTGCGAACACACTAGGCATTTTACACGTGTAAGATTTACGTGCGTAACGCAGCTAAAATGTTGCTTGATCATTTTGTGTTAAAAATGGTTATACGCGCGTAACTTGCCTAGTCTCCCTCCCGATATTGTATTTCCCTAATCAACCATGGCTGCGATCAGACCCGACAGAACAGCGTGCATGTCCGCACAAAAACAACAACAACACGGCCAACAACTGTGCCAAAAGACAAACTGAACAGCACAAATAGCCTAGCATTAAAACAGCATTGCATATTCACGGCAGCTACATAACAAACACAGTTACAGCAGCATCGGTGCACGGTGGCACAACATAAAGGCAAGTAGCCAAAATTACCCTACCTGGCTGTGACAGGGGACCGTGGCTGGCGTAGATCAACACCGGTGCTTCGCTCTACTTGTCGTGAAAGTCCCGCAGACAGTCGTCATGTTTGGGTTCATAATATGAGGCGCTAGCCGCCCGCACACAACAGGGTGAGTTAACTAATGCTATATGGCGCTAACTTTGTTTATCGGCTAAAGCACAGCCGCACATATTCACTGAATTAACCAGGAAGTCCATTCTCCTGGTTTACTTTCCCCACGTCTTCTAACCCCGAGCGGCTTCATACAGCACCGGCCACCCGCAATACATTTTTCTCCTCGGTGTCTCTCATCAGCCTCTGTGTACATGTATGTGACGTCGGGTCAAGCTCAACGCTGATTGGCCAACGTGGCTAATCGTCTTGCGTAGGAGCAACAAAAGTTAAATTTTTTGAACTCCTCGCGTAGCTGCGTAATATATACGCGCGTAATATATACGCGCGTAATATATACGCGCGTAACAATGTTGCTTTAGCGCGAGTGAAAATGTTGCTTTAGCGCGAGTGACGCATTTACGCGCCATGTACGCGTGTAAACCAATGGTTGCCTATGGAAAAACGGACGATTTCATACGCGTCTGTACGCGTGTAAAGTGCCTAGTGGGTTCGCACCTTTAGAATCGTCCTAACTTTTCACCCCATTACGGCGCCCCTGTATACAACTATTAATCTCAGTCAAATTGTGTTTACTTTGTATATTTATTGTTAAGTTTTGCACAGGATCGGTCTCAATAATAGCCATCTTTCTAACCTGAGAAAACCATTTGTACACAAAGGTAATGTATCCACCATGTTGCAGAATGTTGAAACAAAATACTGCCTTTAAATTCTTGCTGCCGCATCTTTTTTTAAGACATGGCAAGACCTCCAGCACTCCAATATAACAGACAAAAGCAGCATTGATGAGGAGAGGAGGGGAAGAAGACAGGAGGGCTGAAAGAGGCTTGAGATGAGCTTAATAGGAAGGTGATGAGGCTCAGACTGTCTCCCTCTCTCGCCGTCTGGACAAGTTAATGGCTTCTCCGTTGTGCTCACATGAATGAGGACCGTCTGACAAAAAACACTAAAGTGAGCTGAGGAGGTTGAGCTATTGAGAAGGAACTGCTGCTGAATTAACACGTTGTGTGTGCAGAGACAGTTGAATTGACAGAGCAGATCATATTACACTCACTTGATATGAGCCAGACCTGAAGAAAACAATAATAAAAGCACTTACGGGGCCACAGGTTAACAACCTAGTTTGACTGGTGTGTGTGTGTGTGTGTGTGTGTGTGTGTGTGTGTGTGTGTGTGTGTGTGTGTGTGTGTGTGTGTGTGTGTGTGTGTGTGTGTGTGTGTGTGTGTGTGTGTGTGTGTGTGTGTGTGTGTGTGTGTGTGTGTGTGTGTGTGTGTGTGTGTGTGTGTGTGTGTGTGTCAGAGTTGGGGCAGGTTACTGGAGGGGAACGAGGGAGCACTTTCTCTCTGTCTGGCTGATCCACTCCAGTCCATCAGAGGAATGTCTGGTCCCCAGCAATGCGCCCGGTCAACCTGAAACACCTGACCACACCTGGGCCAACCCAGACACTCATGCTTCTTTTACCTGTGGTGCACCTAGGGAAAGGGACTGACAAGTATAGATGCTCTGCACAAAGTCTGAACAGAGAAAGGGTTGTCCCATTTTCACCGCTCAGTTAAACCAGGCCTTGTAATCTGACTGCCGACATCGTCAAGTTTAACCTCTCATAACCACTGTCATGATCCACCTGCAGACAGCCTAAAAGTATACACCTGCAAAGCAGTTTTTTTGCCTTTCTGGGTTTGCTGTCCTTTCGTCCAGGCCATTCTTGTGAGCTCAGTATCTCATGCTTTGAGGGATTGTCTTAAAAGTCTGCACAAAGGTCAACTTTGACTAACAGATATAGGGCAACAAGCACTAAAGGATTGCGACCATCACTCCTAGTCCTGCAGGTGTTTCTTCCTTGGCGGCGGGCCTGCGCAATCACTCAAGTAAACGCAAACCAAGAACAAACTGCGCCCAGCTGCCAAACTCTGAGGCACTCTCTCTCTTAGCAGTGTTAACATAATGATAGTGGCTTTTGAACCTGGCGCCTGAGTTCAGAAAAATCCCAAGAAGCAGCCACAAACTGTTTCAGTTGTTGATTCTACTGCTAAGAAAAAACATGGACGTACAGCAAAAGGTATACAATCCATGCACGATTACTTAGGGCCAGGGGTGTAAAGTAGCGAATTACATTTACTCACGTTCCTGTAATTGAGTATTTTTTTCGTGTACTTGTAATTTTTTAAGTGATTTTTAAAACCTATACTTTTACTTTTACTTTGAGTATGTTTATTTTGAAGTATTGTACTTCGCTACATTTTATATCACCTGCGTTACTGAGTAAAAAAAATAGATAGGGAAACGAGAGAAAAGAAAAGAAATATCGCGGGGGGCTTTTATTTATACGGCACAATACCGGAAACTAACACAGTGAATGATCGACAGGAGGAGAGAACACATTGTGACTAAATAATAACAACAAACATTGCTTCCCTCTATCATTAAAACACAATAATCCTAGTTAAACTATCATTGTACCGCACGTGAAGACGTGAAGGCTTTTAAATGCAGCGAACCTTTCATCCAGCCGTGCGATCGGCCCCTCCCTCACCTGTTTAGCTTTCATCTTAACAGTGCAGAGTAGGATGGAGACGGTGCGTGTTGCCGGGAGCTTTGAAAAACTTCCAGAAGACGGCAGAAAGTCAGCCTTTGGTCGAGAAGAAAGGTAAAACCAATAGACTAAACTGATGTGCAAGATATGTTACGCGCGGACACGCGACTCAGATGACATGCGCTATCGTGAGAGAGAGAGAAAAAAGGCATATGCGACCCAGCTGCACCTCAAAACATCACGACCAATTAGTTTACTCACTTGAATCCAAGTGGTCTATGACCAAGCAATAAAGGAATAAAAAACACAGGAAGTTTAAAGCTCCTTGACTCTTGCCACCACAACAGTCATCAATTAAGAACACTGTAGCCTACAATGCAACTTGCTTATCCAGCCAGCTCCATGAGATATACATTAAAATATGCCCTCACATTCCTGCTAGCAAAAGACGTGCCCTATCAACAACATTTGCAACGGTTTGTTTTGATTTTGACACGTATTTTATTTAATTATTACAAATATGTTTTACTTATGTTTTACTTTCCTTGTTTTCAGTTCAATTAGGATATGTTTAAAGTCAAAAGTCATGGTTTCAAATGTTAAATAAGTAATGTTGCAGTTCTTAAATCAATGAATAATTGTCTATAATAATTGTGATTACACAATGTCAATCAAAATAATCATGATTATTTTTCAAAATCGAGCAGCCTAACCTTGCAATGTCCATGTTTTAGATCAATTGTACACAATTACATTATTAGAACTGCAGCTGCAGTCTGTTTAGGTCTGTAGACCGGTTACATTCCCATTCCCCCGTTAACAGACTATTTGCTCCATATTTGCTTATCTAAAGTATAATGACACAGTATACATCCATACATGTGTGGTGACATGATTTGTTTAATTTGTGCACTTTAATTTGTAAAAGTGTTGCATTAATTAAACAAAACTAGTTTGAGATTTATTGATTTGATTTGATTTAATTTTATTCCAGACACAGAGAAAAACGGTCCATAATACAATACAAAAACAGTAAAAAGACAAACAACAATAAAAAAGACTAGAAAAGACTCCAGCTGTCAGTTCCACACTACACAAAGAGTGTTCAGATATTAGCATATAGGCTAAAGCGCCAATGGTTCCATAATGTGGAAGTGAACCTAACCGCACTCATTGTAGGGTTCACTAGAGTTGTGATTATGCCATTACATGACTCCGATAGTCTACATATACATCTGTACATAAGATTCCTGAGCACAGCAGGACAGGTGGGCACATTAACACTGACAAACATTTGGCTTGCACTGCTCCAACGTGGCATATGAAGCAGCAGCCTCATGCCATCATATATGCTACATTGAGTTTCTGCATACTGCTTTTCTTATAGCGTCGCCACAAGTGGGCAGTATACATTGGGGTGCAAAAAGCTTTAAAAAGAGTGGTCTTCACAGACAATGAACACATACTAAACTTGCGCTTCAACATATTACCTACACTGAAGAGACCCCTGCCCCCTCCTGCTGTTAAAAAGTAACTAGTAACTTGTACTTTAAGTACATTTTAAATCAGCTACTTTTTCACTTTTACTTCAGTAGATTTTTAGACGAGTACTTTTACTTTTACTTAAGTAAAATGTCATCCAAGTAATCATACTTTTACTTGAGAAGAATATTTTTGTACTCTTTCCACCTCTGCTTAGGGCTTACCTCATGTAGATGAACCGTCAGTGTTGTAGAAAATGACTCATAATTTGTCATGGGGACAACAGAAAAAATGCACTGTAGCTTTGACCTCGGAACTCTAATCAGTTCATAACTGATTAGATTTTAGAGGTCATAGGTCAAAGATGACTTTGAGGGAATTTCATAAAAGGATAAACTGATTACAATTAAGATGTCAAAGGTTAGCGTTACTGTTACCTCGCGTATTCGGAGCCCAATATCTCATAAACCCCGATGGATTTTACTCAAATTTGCCACAAACTCACACATAGACTCAAAGATGAAATCTTCTGATTTTGAAAATCTAAGGTCAAGGTCTCTCGTGAGGTTTCCAGTCAACTACGTGTCAATGCTTCCAGTCTTTATGCTAAGCTCGATAGTGGCACTTTAGCTTTTTTCTTAAAGGTCACATATTATGCTAAATGCACTTTTTAAATGTGTTCTAACATATCCATGGGTCCACGGTGTGCCTAGAGACTGCCAAAATATTTTTAAAAATAACAATCTCTCCTTTTCTCACTCTCCCCCTTTCTGAAACCCCCAACCCTCCCCCCCAATATACTCCTGTCAGAATTCTCCTCGTTTCTGACCTCACAAACTGGAAAGCCAGATGCTTCCACTGTGCAGCCCACACCCCTATTTCTTATTGGTCCACGGCCCCGACAGACAGAGGGCGAGGCGTATCTGGCTTCGCTTCCGGACAGGGGGCGGGGGTAGCTCAAAGATTGTATATTTACGAGGGGAGCTGCAGCTCTTTTTAAAAAATAGGCCATTGTGAGATTAGCTGAACATCAGCATAGTATAATAAATTATCTGAAAGTTTTTTTCAGCAAACAATTAAAGAAAAACGTATTAGGGACCACTAAGACCATATAATATGGTGTATAATAGTACCGAAAAGTGTATAATATGGGAGCTTTAAGATGTGACATTTGTCACAATAAGTATCACAGCTCATTGTTTACTCTGTATCTTATCATCCAACACATTTGTGAAATCATTTACTTCAAACCAATGCTCCATCATCATAAATGTTCAGAGGATGTGAAATGTTGATCATATGATGAATAGGCGCAAAAATGTAGAAAGATTCCGAGGTCCATGGGAACCAGGGTCAGCAGAACAAACAAAGCGTTGCTGTTATGTGTCATCACAGAGCTTTTTATAAGTCTTGACTGTGCAGAAAACAAACAGTGTCTCATGCTGACACTGTGACTCAGTGGGAATCAAAGTTCCAGAGTGCATTGGCAAAAAGTCAGGGGCCAGGTCATTTCTCACTGGCATCTTTAATCAACTGTGACATAATGCTAAGAGAGCATACACTGTTGTAGAAGCCATATCAGGCCTTCCTTCAGACACAGTGTGGCTGGATCACATTAGATTTCACACGGAAAGCAGCATAACAGTCACTGTGCAGCGGTCAACAAAGCATGACACACACCCCAAAGCAGAGGATTCCGGGCTACAGACACAGAAATATTTCCATTTCAGAATTAAAAGCCAGGCATTTTTGTTGCCACATGTTTGTTTGTTGCTAAAATTATTTATGTTTGTCCTGTTGAAAAGGAAAATATAAACCTGCTGAGGGTAAAATAAAGAATAAAAAACATTTCTTGGAGCAAAAGTCGTTGAGTGCAGCAGCCAAACCAGAGTGAATCTAACATCAGAGCCTAATGACTTCCAGTCTCAACCGAGGGTTATCAGGACCGTCGCCATTTGGCATACCAGCACATCCTCAGTGCCCCATCGGCCAGGGTTAGGGGTATTTAATTCTAGCCTTGCATCTGATGGGGCATCTTGCAATGTCATATGCGGAGCCTGTGGTTACAAATGGGGCATCCAATTGCAGCCCTGTCTGGGCATTGGCTCTGCATTTTATTCAGCCTTCGTAGGCTCTAATGATGCATAATGTCAGTGATTCTAAAAACCTCAATAAACACAACATTACTGTTTAGTCAAGGGGATCAATGTGAGTTTTCTTGGGATTTGGGGCTGAAAGTGTGAATGGCAGCACTATTTCTCACTTAGGGGCCTTTTTTTTTTTAAAGCAAAGCTTGTTTGTCTACTGTCAGTTATTGTCAGGTTGACTATTTTTTGCAAAGGAGTAAAATGTGCACCGCCAGACAGCTGCTGTGAGACTGTAAAGCCAGCCAACAAACAGACAAGAGCTGCAGTTCTCATTCTCTCCCACCTTTCTGACTGACAGCACTTGTTACTGGCACGTTGACCTACAGTACGGCGCTGTGAATGGGCATCTGTTGGCCCGGCAGCTCAGTGCAGTGTTTGAGGTGAAACAGCATCCCTGATTGGGCTCTAAGAGCATTTTTAAAGGAGCTTGTTGTTGTTGTTGTTGTTATTCAAGGCCTCGGCAGGCGGAACCAGCGTCAGAGAGACGTAGTGGGGGCCGGGATTCACACAGATGCCTCATTAATGTGTTATCAAGCGCAGAGACAGAGGGGGTCTGTTGAGCGTGGCCAGCACTCTCTTCCTCGCCACAGAGGGCCCTTTCTGCACCTCCAAACCCCACTTCATCTCTTTATTGCACGGCGAGCACACACAAAACACACCTATAATATCCGGTTCCACCTCTGGAGTGGGCGGAGGGAGCCTTAACCAAAGACTAAGGTGAAGTTGCATGTGTGCGTGTTTGTGTGTACAGCTATTTTTGTGAGAACCAATTTGAGTTTTAGACCTTAAGAGTGGGGACATTTCACCTGATTAACACTAGGTTTTAAGGTTCAGGTATTTTGAAGTTTAGGTTAGCGTAAGGGTCGGGGTTAGTCATTTAATTTTGAGGGTCAGTGTGTGTGTGTGTGTGTGTGTGTGTGTGTGTGTGTGTGTGTGTGCTTGTGTGCGTATGTGTGTGTGTGTGAGGCGTAAGCATCAGCCCGGCTTGTGTAAGTAGAGTGAGAGCGGAGCGATTAAAAGGAAATGGAAGCCTTGCCGATGTGAGGACAGGCTGCTTTCAGCGCTGCGTCCCTCGGCATCAATTAGCAGGTTGTGCAGTGACTGGCTCCTGTTAGAGGTGAAGTGGGCCAGCTGAGGGAGGTAAACATGGCGTGTCCCCGGGGCCAGCTGAAATCAGAGGGAGGGCCACTATGTGCCACTGCCTGGCACACAGAAGCCCGCCTGTACCTGGCTGCGAAC
Organism: Hyperoplus lanceolatus; assembly: GCA_026929865.2. Classification (NCBI taxonomy): domain Eukaryota; kingdom Metazoa; phylum Chordata; class Actinopteri; order Uranoscopiformes; family Ammodytidae; genus Hyperoplus; species Hyperoplus lanceolatus. The sequence goes on along the minus strand of CM049401.1, from coordinate 9,467,351 downwards.
ACGCTTCAGCAGTCATTTCCTACCTTCTCCTCCAATTTCCTCGCCCCGGTTCATGTAGGGGGCTGACAGTGGATGCTTCACCTGGCTGCATAAGAAACCCTTTTTTTTTCTTTTTCTTCAGGCTATGACTCTAACCTGTGTGTGTGTGTGTTTGAGGGAGCCTATGTTTTGGGTGACTTTACGAGAAGGTCAGGTTGATCAGATTTAACCACCAACCAAGATGAACTAAATTCTTGCTTTGTAGCAAAGGGCACAAATAAGTGTCCTATAACCAAAATAAGGTCATTTTATATTAGCATGTCTAAAAGATTTTCGGAATCCCCCTTTGAACAAACTGTTCTGAGTAGTGTCAAAGCAGGCTCCTCACATCCTAGTCGCTGAAAGCTTCAAGCCAAGTATTTGTACTTGTTACAACACGGGTTGTGAGCTCATTTAGGATGGCCAATTTAAAAGGGGGAAGAGATGGCCTTCTTGTAAACTGCACAACAAAGACGTGTGGCTCTCGTAACAGTCCCTCTTAACATTACTCATAAGAAAAAAGTCAAGAAAGGAGGAGAAAAGAGCAAGAGTCGTCAAGCTTAGAATAAAATTATATTGTCTGTCTCTGTGACACACGATGATTTAAAGATATTTAATCATACATTAAAGGCTCCAGATTTGAATGTCTGAGGCAATGCTCTCAACAGAGCTTTATTAAAACAGACAGAATACAGTGGGACATCCTAAGTGCTAGACCAGCAGTGCTTTCACATGAATTTAGGCCAGCATATCTGCCATCTTTAAGAGCCCTCTGGTACACTGGGTCCATTCAGGGTCCCAAAGGTGTAAATTGAGATATAAACAAACAGTTTACTGGGCCAGGTTTAAGCGCTTGAAGCTATAGGTCTCAAGTTGACCTCTATTACAAACAGCCACAGATTTTTCAAAATAAAATGTTTTAATAGAAGAAGTTAGAGAAACACCGACGAAAACATTAAACTTCAATAAATCAAAAATTAAATGCGGTGAAATAAGTGTCAAATGGTGGCAACATTAAAATTAACATTAAAGCTAATTTTCTGGAGTCTCTAAAATGACTGAAAAATCACAGAATGACTTAAATGTACAGTGAATTCAAGAAAACCTGCTGTGCATGTTTTGTGCTATGCGCTGTGACATGCATTAACCCTGTCCTGACCGGTTTTTCCTGTTGCTGTACAGGGAAAACAACATACATGTGTTGTTTACCTGAGGGGAAAACATTGTTGCACTTGTAGGTCACAAACAAGATGGGTGACAAAATACGCTGTAACACCGACAGTAGGCTGAGGCAGTCACTAGCCCTTCAAGTTATCCAAAATAAATAAGTCCTTCTTTAACGTGATGGACGAGCAATACTTTTTAGCAAAGGACTCCCCCCACCCCGACCCCCTATGTCATGACTTGTATGAACCTGTGTATGACAAGCAGGGACATACATTACAAATAACCTCACAAAAGAAGAAAGGGGAATTATTGGCAATGCGTTTGCAAGTCAAACAAACAATCAGGTTGCCATAGCAAGAGCATTAACACAAGCAGCATGTGGCACTCTCAGGAGAGGAGCCATTACCTTGCCTAACAAACAGGTCTCTGTGCAGTCACCCATTCAGCAGCCCCTCACTCCACAGTCACTGGCCTGTTTGAACCTCACTGTCTCACTTATCAGCTCACTGTTGACACCACCCAGGCTACAGCAGCTGCTCCAAGGGTTGCAACAGCTAACTGACTGCCACCTTTATCAGACTGGAACAGCTTGCACACTGTTGTATCTGCAAATTCATAGTGAAATAAACCAGAGAAGCTTACAGATTAGACATGGATAGGCCTTGCAGCTTGCCATGTTTTCCTGTAGCTTCCAAGAAGGGGAACATATTTGGCCAGTGAGAGTGCGGAAAGCGGCTCAGAGGAGGGGGAAAAAAGGTGTTCAAGTGCTCTAAAATTAGTCTGACTTTGACAAAGAGTGGTCAGACTACAGTGCAAGGCACACTTGACATGAGGGCGGCCCTATACATTCAGCCTAGTTGTTTTTCAATGGTCAGTCAGCACCATGGACAGAGCCCCTAGCTGTCACCACAGCCTGACCTCTGGGGCCCCATCCCACCACACAAACCAAGAGAAAACCCTGGAAAGGCTCGAAAGCTGTCAGAGGCTCTTTTGTTAAGATTGTGAAGGGAAAAAAATACATCAGGCTAATTTAACAGCATTGAATGGTCAGAGCAATCATGTTCAAACAAATTTAAAACCCTACAATGAAATGAGTTGTTTCTCCCGTAACAGTAGCCTAGCTAGCATGTAAAGTAAAGCTCCTCATTTCGTGACCTCATGCATAAAGGAACTTCCAACATTGTTCCTCTATTTACTTGAAGGAGAGTGAGAGGAAACAAGCAGATATCATATGTTGTAACTTCCACTGTGAGTTCACTGCAGCCTGCCACCACAATCTGCTGAATCACACTTTGTGCTGCTTGCTGGGGGGGAAGACGGGCCTGGGGCAGCAATCCTTCCTTAAAAAATGAATTACTGCCAGATTGAATCCTTTGTAAAGCCAGGCGTGACGAGGCAATATAAACAAAAGCCCCTCTCTGTGTGTGACAACAGCGCTTGGTCTCTACGCTAAATATAACTGCGTCTAAAGCTGATACCTAAACCTCCTGGCTAATGTTGCGTTCACGTGCTCCTCGGTGGCTCCGACAAGGCTACCTGAAATAGCCTACTTCTACGAGTATCACAATATTAAATAGGTCCAATACTCATATCTCAAGTATTTAAGAAGGCTGCTGCGTATGTGGTTAGTAGAAGAGGAACACCACTGAATATGCAGCAAAATTGTAAACCTTAGAAAGCTAAATAACTTCTCAATGTTATCAGCCCTTCAGTCAATAACAGTCACTTAGCCTATTAGCAAGACGTTGTTTCACCAAAAACTCCATGACTCAAGATTTTACACAATATTCCCATCTCTTCAGGGTCATATTGACACTAGAGGTTGGTTGTTGCAACTCTATTTGTATTTGTTGTATTCCCTACAGCCCTTAAAGGCAGCTGCTAGCTTGCCAGCCATCTCATTTGTTTTTAAACAAACTGTCTGATAACTCACACAACTGTGTCCACACTTACCTTGTTAAGGTGGGGGTCTCGGGTAACATCGCAGCCCCTCTTCTTGGTGTAAACGAAGGTTTTTCTTTTAACTTCGGACTTCTGCATCTCCGTGTCCACCGACTCCCGTCTGGCCATACCGTGTGCCATGTTGTTGTCTCTTTAAATAGAGCAACACTGACTGAGCTGTTGTGAACTCAACAAATGGATGCGCAGCTTGAACGTCTGAGCCCTGCGACGCGTGTGCTTATGCAGCCACTCAATTAAAGAAGAGACCGTGTGTCAGTCAGTGTCACTCTCTTATCAATGAGGCTGGTTTACTGTTTCAAAAGACCTACCGAAGGACTCGATGTGCAAAGTCCCTCTGTGAAGTTACTTTGCCTATCACCTGGCAACAGGTGCGTGGCAGTTATTGGAACATTACAGATAAAACCTAGGCTACACTTGTTTACCCTTTATGCCTTTATTATTTCCATAAGCTTCAATATTATTTAACACATTTAAATAAATAGATAGTAGGGTATTCATTTGAACATATTCATTAGGCCAAAGCCTATCTGAGACAATATTGTAAATGTGCCCTAAACACACCACTGCCTTCCTTAAAATAAATATTGAATTAGTAGCCTATGTAGCCCAAGGCTAAGCTAAACTTAAATGACTTTACAAACAACAGGTTTGAGTTTAGTTAAGTTAATTTATGTAGGCCTATTATCTTCTGGATAAAGAGTGAAGACGTAAAAAAAACTTTATCCAGAACTAAACTAAATAGGCTACATAAATAGCAGTAGGCATATGCTAGGCTACTTGTATCAAAAGTAAAATTAGCAACATGAGTCACAGACAATTACAGTAACACTGTAGCCTACTTATAGCAGCCTGCAGTGACTGTGTCACACTGAGCATCAACTTTCCGAGAGTAGACTTGTTAGGTGTCAAATTAACTGTTCATGTAGGCCTGTTGAATCATGATTTACATATTCCCAAGTTTTCGATGAGTCATGGCATGTGTTTCAAACGTTTTACTAAAGACCATTTTACGACCTGGTGTGTATGAGGGCTGTAACCGGAGAAAGGATATTTGAGGCCGAGGTCAACCTCCGGCCTTCACACCATTTCAGAAGGAGGGTTATGCAACGTTAGGCAGCAGAGAAGTTGAAAGTCTATACTACTGTGGCATTCTGGGAGCCGGAGTGAGAGGTTATTCAACCCTCATTTAGGTCTACCTCAAATTAATGAGGTTACTGATCCAAATCAACTTTTCTCTTGCCTCTAAAGCCGATAATTTTTATTTCTACAAGGTCAGTGATTTGCAAATCACTGTCGTCTGTCCATGAGAATCACAGGTAGGATAAACCAGGTAACACTACATTTTATTTAATTCTCATACTATAACAGATACAATCATTTTACTTATATTAGTTTGAATTTAAGTTATTCAGGCAAAATTTGATACATTTTGTACCTGCCAATGCAAACAGATAGTTAAACAATGGTCGACAGGGTGGGGTGGGTTGTAACACATCCCCTTACAAACAACTGGATGGAGCCGCAACTCCAAGCCAAAGGAAGTGTGTGTAAAATGTGCCTGTACTCCAGACTTACCTATTTTTATCTGTCACTTTTGTGACTCTGATGAGAAAACACACATAGACACACAGGGCCGCCCATAAGGGGTAGAAAGTGGGAAGGCTTTCAAGGGCCCAGCCACTTTGGGGGGCCATGGCCTTTGGAAGCCAATAACCTAACTAAGCTAAACTTTATTTTTAGATATTTATGTCAATATCTATTCAAAGTTGGGTGTTTACACAGAGCCGCGGCTCCGCTTACAGCCATTTAAAAACCAGTAGAAAAGCAGAAATGTTAAAAACAAATTCAGATTGAGCACAGCGGAGTGTAACTGTTTCAAACATAATCCATCCTAGAAACCCTTTGTGTGCCAAATGGTGACAAGATTGGGTTTTGATATTAAACAGTTTTGGCTGGATTATATTTCCTGAGTCGTTTCTGCTCACAGAAAACACTGCTACTTGTGTCTGGGTGTCGTTGTGAAAAGTATTTGGACCCAATGAAAAAACAGGTTGGGTACCTTTTGTAGTTCTTCTACATTCTTATAAACAGGACAGACTAGTTACTCTGTCATTGTCCTGAGTCTACAAACAGGTTTAAATTATCTCTCCCCATAACGTACATTTTTGTGAAAAAGAATTTCCCTTTGGGGACTGTAACTTCTAAAGCAGGGGTGTCAAACTCATTTTGGTTTGAGGGCCACATACAGCCTCTCTGATCTCAGGTGGGCCGGACCAGTAAAATAATGGCAAAATAGCTCCAAATCCCTAACTTTGTTTTTCAGTAATATGCTTTATCACTCAGCCTACATTTGTAACCTACATTATCACGGATCACAAGGGATCTCTGTAGCCCCCAGGAAATGTCTTAGTAAAGGTTGCTGCTGGCCATGGGAATAGGAAGTGCGGTGCTGCGCGCCGCACCAAAAATTTTGGGGGTATTTTGCTCAAAGATGCCAATGTGCACTAATGAAATAAACAACTGTTTATTTGAATACACAAATACAACAGGCACTGACCTTACAGTTGTCCAATTTGGTTTGCTATATGTACAGGGACACATTTTGTGTAAACATGCAGACTGTACAAAATACAATTAAATAAAAGTGCAACTTCTACTGTTTTGATTTATTTTTAAATACAGAGGTTATTGGTTGTTTTGGAATTCGTTTTTCCCAATTTAAAACATAAAAATAAAGCAGCATTGAAAATTAGGAAATAAATCTTGTAGGCCTACACTAGCATGCTCCTGCTCGTTTTGCGCACACAGAGCCACAGACACACCGCGCTTGCTAGTACATTAATTGTTCAGCACTAAAAATAAAAATAGTTTTATTTTTATTAAAAAGTAATTAAATAAAATGCACTAAAAATAAAAATGTTTTTTTTTTGGTTTTTACTTTGCCATAAAGCACTGGAGGAAACATTAATAGCGGTGAAGCAGGATTGCCATTTACCATTTCCCACGTTGCTAAAATGTGCTTTTTTATTTAGGCTGCCCCCTAGTGGCAGGAGTGAGCATTTCGGTTATTTCTTTAAAAATTCATAACTCCGCACAGAAATGGGCTAGAGACTTACTTTTTTTTTGACATACTCAGAAATGTATGCTCTACAGGTCGCGGGCCTGATCAAATCGTATGTTTGACACCCCTGTTCTAAAGGCTTTGACATAAGTATTCAGGTTGACACGACCAGCCAGGTCTGACCAGTTTTTCAGAAACCTGGCTAATTGACCAACCAGCCGGGTCATACCACAATGACGCTGACGAGCAGCATCATCCTGTTTTAATTAATGCCATAACCACCAAGGTCCTGCATTCTGTATTGATTCTAAAATAAAAAATAAAAATAGACCTAAAAAAGTTCTTAATGCAAAGAAAGACACAAGGCACAAAGAAGTTGGAAATAATTGAAGGAACAGATTTGAGTTCAAAGATTAAGAACTTTTTTGCAATGATTTCAGTGCTTTTGCAGTGATGAGAGCAGAATGAACTAAGCCTAAATGTCGCAACCAAACATAGGCCAACTTTATAGTTTTGAAGGGTAGGTTGGTTTGGTGATTCATGTAGAGAACCGCCTTTTTTCATTTGTGTGTGAATAATTTGTTGTTGATGTTGTTTTTTAAGTGTTATTTATTTCAACAATACCCCCAAAAGATTTCAAATTATTTAATGTCACGTGCAGAAATACAAAAAAGTGCAATATTTGGTGCAGTCAATTAATGTAAATGTATCTTATACCAGAAACTAGTAGCATAGAAAACGTGTGAGAAAAAGTGTTAGCTTTAGTGAATACTAAAGAAGAGCAATGTCTCTGTGTGAACTGATTATTTTGTAGATATCTGTTGATCTGTTAAACAATTGTGTGAGTGTCAGGGAATCAAAATAAATTGGTATGCTGGGTTAAGTCAGAAATGTGCTACTATTGTAAAATAATAATGAGCCCTTGCTCCCCCAACTGTCTCTGCAAGTCCCTGGTTGATAAGATAGTTAGTCTCTCTACAAATACATGTATGTGTTTATTGAGGGATGAGCGCACTCACACACATTGATAGGAGTAAAAGCATGGGTAAGGGGGGCCCATTGACTGGAGGTTTTCAGGGGCCCAGCCATTTGTGTGGGCAGGCCTGTAGACACACACACAGCATGTATGACATATTTTTATTTTTGACCTACATCTGCAAATACAAATATTTTTGTAGCAAATCGGATGGTGGGGCCTCTGTTTCTGCTTATTTTGTCTAACTGTTACAACTTACCCCAGCATGTGTTACAACCTATTATGGTTGTGGGGCAGGTAGATTGTAACAAAGGACATCCATGTATTTAATATCAGCACACATAGTCTGTGATTTTCCTTTAAACGTTTGAATTGGTTCCATTTTTAGTAAACAAATGTGGGTCGTTTGTATAAAAGCTTTTCAACTCTAGCTATAAAGTCCAGCGAGTTACATGTGCTGAAGCAAAAAGTGTTACCCGGTCTCCCCTACCTACATTACACCAAATGATTTACTTATTCGTATTGAATTACTTCCAGGCCTGTTCAGCCTTTAGAAAGGTTGAACCCTGAAGAGCATTTGTGAAGGTTGATATTTAATGTCAAGGTTGAACTTGGGGCGAGTATGTAAAGATAGTCCGACTGATAAAGTAGTCTTGAGTGTTTCTGCAGAACAGAAGTAGCCATCCACCCTTTATCTGTTGAAATGGGTCTCTCCATCATATAACATGGGTCTGCAGACCAATCTACTGTTTTTGCAGTTGCAGAGTAAAGGATGCTGCCTGCTTAAGAAAAATCAGAAAAATAATGTTCCTTCTGCAGCTCAAGATTTGATTTAGCCTCTAAATGTTCCTCTCTAAGTGCATCAGATTGATGCATTTTACCTTAAAACGGTACACATTTTCTTCCAGTGTGCAATGCCCTCTGACCCCCCAACAAGGACCAGGGTCCCTCCCACAGTGTCCCAAAATCATCTGGGAAAAACTGACTTTCTTAATATGTTTTTGCCAATAATTGTATGTATCTGTGTGGAAAAGTCAGTGTAATTGACTGGATAGGTAGGAGTGGGGGGGGCCCTTTGAGAGTCTCGGTCCAGGGGCCTATTATCTCATAATCCGTCGAAGAACCAACTGGATTCCACAATCTTTTTAATTTTCGTATTATTTATTAAAAAAAAAAAAAAAAAAAAAAAAAAAAAAACGGGGGGCCCCACACTAGGACTTGAAACGGGCCCCCATATCGTTAAGGCCGCCCCTGTGATAATGACAGAACTGGACTCCTACAGTACTAAGACGACAGGCCAGTCATTTTCAACAATGAACATTGTGTGCACTGCCTCACACACAAACTCTCAGTTCAACCAAGTCCACAAACAAAAATATAACAATTTACAATAGCGTTTTTCTCTTACTATGCATGTTGCTTAGTGGGACTTACTTTTAGCATGGAGTGAGCTGAAGTGGCGCTGAAGATTTGAAGCCTGGCTTGGTATAACGTTCAACAAAAAATATAAACTCTCCCTCTCTGTTTCGGAGCGAACTTGACACAAATAGTTCACTCACGGAAAACCTCCCTCCAAGCTGAGCAGGCAGTTTTATGTTGCGTCCACACCAAACGTTTGCGAACGTTATGTTGCGTCCTCAATTAAACATTTGCAAACAGGCATACACATACACATTAACAAAATAAAAAATGAAATAATAAACAACATGTAAAACAAACGTTCGAGCCGCGTGAAACGTTTGCGAACATGCACACACATAGGCCCACACAAAAAAAAGTAAAAAATAAATAAAATAAATTATAATCACAAAATTTGATATGAACTGAAGAGCCGCATGAAGCAAGGCAAAGAGCCGCATGCGGCTCACGAGCCGCAGGTTGGCCACCCCTGCTGTAGAGTATAATTGTGTACTCACTGCATTCCAATACCTCCATTAAAATATGCCACATTGTGGCAGTATTTCAATTTGGTCCAGCTCTACTATTACTAGTGTAGACTGATGTGTTTTGTTTGTTTAGACGTATGTATCACTGTTACTGTAAACATGTATCCATGGATGTTGCGGATTGCTGAAAACCTTTCTCCAATTGGACTTTTTTTTCAACTTTGCTGAAAATAAACTCTTATCAACTGTGCATTTGGACTCGCAAAAGGAAAAACACAGGTCACCAATACAACCGACCTTTGAAGTTCACTTAGTGTCACATGGGGTTTGTGTTAGTTAGCCCCCTCTTGCAACAGACTCATTGGCAGGCTAATTTGCCCTCTAGGCTCAGAGTCAACATCAGGCTGCTGCTGCCAAATGTGCACTCCTAGAAATCAGTATTTCAGGAATTACAAAAAAACCTTTTTCCAGGCTTGGTGACATTGCATTTTATTTTATTTTTATTTTTTTAAATAAGCCAGTGTGTTAATAATCCACCTGGTCAGAGTGAGAGAGAAATTTTAAGATTTGAGAATATTTTCCACTCATAGAAGACAATATCCAGTTATTTTTGGTGTGAAAATTAATTTAATTATCTATTAATGCACATTAGCTTGAAATCCAGTTATTCTCTTTTGGTTTCAATTAAAGTGCCGGACTTCCTGTGCCCCAGGACAGGACAACCAAACCGCAGGTGTTCAGAACACCAGGTGTACATTTAAGGCTTTAATAGAGGCCCCATTTCCCAAAAAAACAACTCAAATCAAAAGACAAATCCCCCCAGGAGATGCATCAGTACATGCTTGTGTATGATCATGAGCATGTGACTTCATCAATAACTATAATCCAATAATATCATTTTTGGATTATTCTGCATTCTTGCATCATCTTTCCCCAAAAAGCGTCCTTGTTTTTCAGTAGAAGAAGGACAAGCAGTCAAAAGAGTGTCAAGTTAACCTGCTGCGATCTCACAAACTCTGTTGCTGATAAAAGAGATAATAAAGTCAATACTATTACCGGTGATGTAATGACATAAAATACAAAGGGCCCTCCAGGCATACCTGTTTGTAACAGCGTGAATAGTGGTTTTGTGTTGTAAATGTGCTAACTCGAGAGGCCTTTCACAGAGAGAGAGAGAGAGAGAGAGAGTGTGTGTGTGAGAGAGAGAGACGCACAGACACACACAATGTAGAGGAACTGCCTTCATGTATGATCCAATGATACATGATCCATGAAGTCTGCATCATATAGCCGTGTTTTTTTTCTCTCACTTGTCTGTGTTTTGACTCTTGTTTATTGCCGTGGGGCTTTTCTGGTCAGGAAGAGGTGGAGAAGGCAGTATAGACAATACAATTACCGAGAATCAAATCACCCACAAACCCATGCTTTTCTCCCTCCCCTCCATTTATTCGTCTGCATACTGACAGTCAACACCTGGCCACACTTCCGGCACCCTAGCTGCTGAGGACGTGGTCGTTAAATGTAATTACAGCTTGTGACTCTATGGAGAGGGGAAATGCATGCCTTCTGATTGCATTGTCGTCTGCTTGTATAAACTATAGGTAAAAGGCTGATGTGGTGAGATGGCTGCTTTGTAAGGTAGATAAGGAAGCTGCCACTCATGCTCAATGGGAGCAGATGAAGAAAATTAAACTTAAATGTTAAATTTTTTATTTCAAACTGTAAATGGATACTTAGAACAACCAAACATGTAGATAAGAATTTGTTTGTTGATTTCTTTTTTCCCATGAAGATTAACCATGTGTCATGCCTCTTCAAGTAAGTAAAAAGTGAAACAGAAATCCTGTTCAGTGAGAATACAGCAATCAAATGTGGGTTTCTGTATAACTATTGTGTGTTGTGCTCTGTTTCTTACTCTACTTATTAAATCTGACTTTTTTTGGTTCAAGTCTTGTTAAAACAATCCTTTATAAGGAGGATTTGTGCATGATGAAGTTTTCGGATGAGAGTGAGAACACCTGTATGCACGGAATTAAATAATAAAAAATGTGAGATTTGTTTCACAAGTTGATGGACATTCATATGAGTCTATGGGAAGTGTGCATTTTGAAAGTAAAGATTAGAACCACCGGACAAAAAAGTACAAAGGTCAGATAACATGAGAGCTTGTGTTGAAACACTACACTCTGACATGTATCAAGCGTGCTCACCTCGCCTTTTAGCGCCCGTTGACCTTTCAGCCTCTTTAATCCTCACCTTGGACCAATAAACTCCAACGACAATGAACTCTGGGTGGTTTGCTTCCGCAGTGGGTTCACAGACCTGCATAAACAACCATTCCCATAGTTAACACACGATTCCACAATGTTTTTATAAAAGCCATTCCTCTTTTAGGAACTGGCAGTACATGAACTGGAATTTCAGTCATTGGCAGAGGAAATTCCGAAAACAAGAACCACATTTCCTCCCTTTAGGTATACTTTAATGAAGCCATAAGTGTTGTTGTATGGAGCCTGATCAGAACCCACACACACACAAAAGAGCTTAGAGAGCACCTTCACTAACAGCAGAGGAAATGGGTGGATGTTTTGGAGGGGTTCCTGAGAGCCGCTGCACTTCCAAGTCTGTATTCACATACACATACATACACACATACATACGACTGCCCTCGCTCCTTTGCTTTTCCCACTCCTACGAGTCCATACATGACCTTCCCCCAGCCCCCCAAATCAATGGGCCCTTTCACCGATCACTCTTCATAATGGCCCACTGTTTGAGCCCTACAGATATTTGTAGAGGTGGAAAAAGAGAGAGCGTTTGGCTGCAGCCTTTCTGCCTTGCATTATTAGAGGAAGCTGAGTTGACATGAGTGTAGAGCGAGAAAGGAGCTTGATCCTAACAGGCCAGGCCGAGTCAAGGAAGCCCGGAACATATCCTGAGGAAGGTACCGCTGAGCCTGAGCGTGAACATACCATATCAATATGCACTGTGGTATTGCTTTCAGACATTATTTTATAGCAACTTGTTGACTATAGTTACTGTAGTTCTGTTTTTTTTTTTAGATTAGTGTTATATTTTAATGTGGAGGTCTTCCGCAACATCTTGTAATTGAAACATGCTACAATAGGCAATTAGGCACTTAAGTGTACTTTACCAAAAAGAAGTAGGTCCTACTGGTAATTGTATTGAAATTGTGTTTCATAAAATCAATTCCAAAGGCAAAGGCGTACAGGCAATGTTTGCCCATCTTTGATTTCAGTACACCTTACCTGTAACTCTTACCTGTATTTTCCTCTGTGTTTTCATTTAAATCCATGGGTAACGTAGACTACATAGTGCTGAGGTTTCAAATTTCCTGTTACCACAGCTGAACCCATGAAAGAGAAAAACACTACAGACTTCCCTCCTTTCTTCAATGTAGGACAAAGAGAATACTGAGTGTGCAGGAGCTAACATGTCTAAAACCACTATCCAGTGATGTATTCAGAAAGCTAAGCCTACTAGCTTCCATGACTAGCTCCCAGTGAAATGGCTCCTCCCAAATATTCAATGTTGTCAATGGACAGATAGCTTCAATCGCTGATGATACAAAATGGAGAAGGAGTTTTGTTTTGAATGTTGGTCGGTGATACATTGCTATTACGTATTGCATTCAGCAGATCCCCATGAAAACGCCCGCCCTCAAATGTCAGTCAACAACCATGGTAAACACTCACCTAAAGACTGGAAGCCTAGACACAAATACAGTCTAAATTCTAATTTCAGATCAAGAAGACATTTTTCATCAGTAGTGTAAACAATACGTCTTCTGGCACAGAGTCCAGCTCTGTGTGTTTCTACTTGTATCCATGAATGGTGGGTGTGTTTTGGCCTATTTTTTTGTAATGGCTGTGCCCACAAAACAAGGTGTGCCACTGAATTTACTATGACTTCAGAATGAAAACAGCTGTGGAGAAGGCAGGTCGTTGTTTGCCAAACAGAACTGAACAAGGCATTGAACATCAGAGAGCCAAGAGTCCACCAGAGAGACAACGGAGCTTCTCTAGTCAAACTGCTCTATGGCATTTGTCAAAGAGGCATCATCATCATTGCACTTGAACAAAACCCCCTTTCTTCTCCAGGAAAGAGGACAGAGATTAGCGTGTTAACCTAGTCACACCATGTGTTTATGTAACCTTTTTGACCCTGCCAAATATGTGAGTCTCTCTGTCTTTCAACATGCAAACACAAATCGAGGATTTATTTGTGCCAACTCGCTTCATTCCTATTGTATGAAATCATTCCAAACACGTGTGCATTTGTGTTTTTGTTTTGTTTAGTCTAGTTTTGTACGTCTGTGTGCGTGTCCCTAACAAAAAAACACATGTTGATTAGTCGGAAATGTCCTACATTGAACATGTTAAAGCTTTAGTGCATAACTTCTGTTGCCCCCATGAGGAATTCTGAGCAATTACAACAACTTTTTTGGTATATCTACATAAGGTAAGCCTTTGGTGGCCATGCATGGATCTTATACCTTCTGCTGTACGTCCAGGCTTTTACTTAGCAGTAGAGTCAACAACGGAAACATTTTCCTGTTTGTAAACGCTGCCATACTGAGAGAATTGTGTGGAGCTGATAGGCTTAATCAACTGCGTGTCAACTCATATGGCAATGGCTTCAATGTAACTGACATTAATTTATATGAAAAAGCTACGCACTGTAGCTTTAAATGATCAACACCACATATTTGAATTAATTACATAAAATGTGAATAACCGCATGAAGAATTATTTTCTTTTTACATGTGATGAAATCAAATGCCCATTTTTTTGGTATGCAGCCAATTCTGTATTTTCATTTGGGCGTGTGCAGTAGTTTTTCTTCAATAACATCCGCGCGTCTCACTGACTGATACCTTCAACATCTTAAGGTGAACAAATACCTTTCCTCCCTGTGTCCTCCCTCCTCTCACATGTCTCGGGTCCTGGCAGCACGTTGAGAAAGGAAAACACGTCCGCTGTCCAAATACACACTATAAACAAGAGCTCCGTCGGGGGATAGATGTCACTTTTGGCCCTGTTTGTGTCTGCATGTCTAAACAGTTCCATCTCATTGTGGATACACACTGTGGATCTGTTACCGTCTGCTCAATAACAGGCTTGAATTGTTGGTTATACTTCCACCCGTGTTGCCAAAATGAGCCTCGCTGATGTTGCATCTACTGTATAATCTGCAAAATATGTGTTTGGTGTACGGTGTTAAAGTTATTGCAAAGTGGAAGAACTGATTCCACGTCCGCCAATCTCGAGCAAACCTTACTGTTGTGCACACATGATAAGAGATATAGGCTTAGCGGTGATTGTTTTGCTTCCTATTTTTCAAACCTAGATTTCTTGGTTGTGCTAACTATTTTGACACTACTGCGATGAATGTGAGAAGACATTCCTAAAAACTAGTTTTCTTACCACAAATTAATTCAAAACTATGTAGGATCTCTGTGTGTGACAGAGAGGTCAGTGAGACAGCACTGATGGAGGCTCCTAGTTAGTTAATATTCCTTTTGAAAGCAGGCCCTACACCCAAGCACCATTTCCTTCAAGCTACTGAACAAACTGTACCGGAGCACAAATTACAAGATCATCAATCATGGCAGGAAAAACCTCAACTGTCCAAATACTATCCCCAGCCATTAAAAAAAAGCAACAGGCACACACTTTTCTCAGTGAGGAGTGATAGATTTACAACATCTATGGTGGATATTTCAGATGCATGCAGGCGTGTCGATGTGGAATGATGTTTTTATGTTTTAATTGCAGGAAGGGATTAGAGCCAGACTGTGTAAACATAAGATAACACACTTGGGGAGTCATAGGGGAAGATAAAGGAATACATGCTGATCTGTTTTAAAGGGTGGTCATCTGCAAATCAAAATGTATTTCTGGAATCAAGTGTTTTATTTTCATACTGGTCAGGTAATCAGTAAGATTGTCTTGAGGTAGAAAATCTCGAGAATCTAAATGAAAATTGCAGTGAAATGTAGTGCAAAGATATACAGCAGCCATGCAAGCAGGTGTGGCTATTAGGAATGTCAATATTTGCCCAGTGGTCCACCACTTTGGTCCTAACTAAAAGAAGTAACACATGGATGAATCTGCATGAAAGTTGAAACAAGACAACCTTTTCCCTAGAAGATCCAAATGACTTATGGCCTGACCTTTCCTCCATAGCACCACTACTCCACCAGTGGGTTGACATTTGTGGTTTGAAGTGATTTATAATGACAATTGTAGTTTGGAGTAAGTGTTTATTTTGCTTCCTCTAACTAGCAGTTGCAGAAAGTAAAAGAAAGGAGTGATGGAGAGTTTCTAGGGGCTTCCTAAGAAGTTACCAGGCCAGATGCAATCCTTCCAGCATGTCCTAGGTCTGTACCATATCGGAATACTTCCACAGGCATCCACATCAGATATCCAAACTACTGCGAGTTTATTCCAGATGTCTGAACTTATTGCCCTATCTCTAATAGTGGGCCAAGAAAAATCTGGAAAGGAAACTCATTGTTGACTCCTGTATCGGTGATGTCCTAACTTTCCTCCAGCACCACCAGTGGGTTGACATGTGTGTTTTGAAGTGATATATAATGACAATTGCCGTTTGGAGTAAGCATTCATTCTTTGCTGCAGCTAACTAGCAGTTGCAGAAAGTAAAAATAAAAGAGCGATGTGTTTGAGTTGTTTGGGAGGGATAAGGTCAACTTTGAAGAATTTCCTGAAATGCATCATCCATCCACCAATCCATCTATTTTCTGCCACTTAACCAGAACATGGGGACATTGGCTGAAAACGAGGCAGCCATTACGTCTTTCTCCATAGTCATGTCCTCTAGCTTTTTCCATGGGGCTTCCAAAGAAGTTACCAGGCCAGATGCAATCCTTTCAGAGAGTCCTGGGTTTGTAACATATTGGAATACCTCCACAGGCATCCAAATCAGATATCCAAACTAGTATAAGTTCATCCCAGATGGCTGAGCTTCTTGCCCTATCTGTAAGAGAAGGCCTAGTAGACCTGAAAAGGAAACTCATTGTCGATTCCTGTATCAGGGATCTCGATCTTTTCAGCACATTACCAAAAGCTTGTGACTCTATAGAGGTCTTGAGCTTATATCGACTGGTAGAACACTGCTTTCAGTTTTTGCTCCACTTTTCAGTGTGACAGTCCTGTACATTACCATTAACATTTCCCTCAAGACAAGGCCTTGAAGGGAGGGGGGGGGGCGCTCGTAGTGTAGTGGTAAGAGCGCCTGCCCACAGAGGCTCAGTCCTCATAGCAGCAGACCACAGGTTTGAATCTGGCCCGTGGTCGTTCTCCGCATGTCACTCTCCTCTCTGTCCCATTTCATCTCTGTCTCTCCAAAACTGTCTAATAAAAATTAGAGAATTATCAGAGAAAAAAGAAAAAGAAAAAAAGACCTTGAGATACTTGAACCCAATTTCGATCCAAAGGGAACAATCCTGCATAATTCTGATTTCTTGTAAAGAAATACTATTTTGCTATAAAAAAATATCTATAGCTGATGGTAGTGCTGTGACCTGCCTTTACAAGTCCGTGACTGTGGTTGACTATCCGTTTGCACATGAGATTCAAAGGATCACGTGTGACTTCAGTCAGCCTTTCATCACATACAGTGTCGACTCTGAAAAGCTGGCATGCAAAAAACCATTAACCCAAATATTTACTATTAAAAAAAGGTTATAAACTGTATGTGGATCTAAGTGAGGCCTTTAACTACCTCTAACCCGTTTGCTGTTTATAAATATATATCCACTATATATACTGTATTAATGTTTGTGTACGTGTGAGAGAGAGGTAGTGAGGTAGAGAGTCCCATCATATCAATGGTGGTCTGTTGAGCATGGAGCAGGAGCTAAGAGACCATTCAGTTGTCAAAATAGTAGCCAGTGGAAGTGAACTGTGGGTCACTGCTGCAGCCATCCCAGTTGGTTTATTAGTGTGGTCTGAGCGGAGGAGTAGGCAGCCTTTAATCTAAACTGCTACAGTATATACAGCAGTGAAAAAGGGCAACGAGTTCCTCATGGTGGAGCTTCAAGAGCAAAGAAAAAAAGCTTTCTTAAATTTGTCATGACCCACATCCAGGATCTCACTGTCTCTTAGAAATAATACATTAATCACATGGATGAATCCAGAAATGGAACTGACTAGTTGTGTTTTTAGATTCTGTGTCAGAGCTAGCAGCTGCCCAAGGATTGAAAGTTAACCCCAAAGGCCAGTCCCCCCAAAAAACAACTTCTGAAAAGTCCTTCAGGAGCAGCGGCCATCTGCTGGTTTACTGATAGTTAAGGTGAGCAAGGTCTAATCCAGTACAGCCAAACACAACTAATGAAATTCCTCAAACTTAGCTCCCAACCAATCAGCATCCATCTGACACAGCAGCAAAGCGCAAAGGGAGCACTTCCTGTGAGGGTGTGACGCCCTGGCACAAAAGCCCCTCTATCCACACTGCAAGGCCCCGACCCCGACCAGAAATATCACTCACTGCTTTTCTATTTGGAAGCCACAGGGCACAAGGAAGCTCTCTCTCTCTCTCTCTCTCTCTCTCTCTTTCTCTTTCTCTCTCTCTCTCGCTCTCTCGCTCTCTCTCTCTCTCTCTCTCTATCCCTCTCTTTGTCTCTCTCTCTCTATCACTGCTGTTTCACTCCTCATTTGTGACCTCTGACCTGAAACATAACTGAAAACAGGAGCATTTACTGTGTTTCTTTCCCTTCATTCCAAACTCTTTCTTTTTACTATTTACATACTAAAGCTGATCATAATAAGTGTGTAGTTTGCATGGGCATACAATTGGATCATACCTTTACTAATTAATTGAACCTGCCTCTTGCTAAATATATCAGTGGCATTGCTGTTTTTTTTTTAGTCTGAGGCTCCGTTGATGTGAAGTAACTACTGGTGCGCAGTGAATTGTGGGTCAAAATTGCCAAAAAGAAAAGCTGCTGATTTCTACACTAAAAATCACAACTGGATCTAGAATGACATAAGGGTATGTTTTTTATCATGTTGCATCTGACCACATGTATTGGGCCATCTAAACATTTTTCTAACATACTAAATAGCAGGGAAGTGGGTATTTGATTGCAGCTTTTGTCTGCATCTGTAAGGGGTTGTGACAACAGTGGTCACAGTTTGTTGGTGAGCTCCTGAGAGTAGGAAACAACAATTATACAACACAGTGAGCGTCTTAATCAGCTCACTTATTTGGGCACAAGAATGTGACCAACAAAATTCCTTTTCTTTTCCACAGATCATTTGCAGCTGTCCCCATGACCCCTCAAACAAAGTGTTTGCAGGTTGGGAAACCAGGCCTTTTATTAACAGATGATGAAGGAAAAAAAGAAGGTTACTGTATTTCCAGCTGAATACTATACATCGACTTTATATACAATAGCTTCTCTTGTGGTGTTTCTATGTATTAGTTCAGTTTGGCAACCATTTAATTCCATGCACATTGTGATTCATATTGATGCAGGGAAACATTCATAATAGATGCAGAATTCAATACATTTTCTACATTAACTCACTACTGTACAGTTGCATATTCTTTTTTCACTTACCAGTTACCAGCTGCTCCAAGTACTCCCTTTCTCACTTTTAGATAAGGTTGGTGGCCTATAAAGTTTTATAATTAGATATTACTTTAAACCTCAAATTGGATCCTTTAAGTGTTGCAAGCCCACTTCCTCTAATGGCCACTAGACGCACGCCCCAAGAATACTCTTAATTGACTGAAATTAGACTGTTTTACTCTGGTAAGTCCAAATCAGGTATTTGATTCCACAATTGCTCAAGGGGCTCATTTCAAAATGCTTTCAGGCTATCCTCCTCAACGCTGGTGGCTGCAACACATTCATCCCAACTCTGCTCCTCCCAGCTCATTCCCTAAATAGTTTAGGTATTATGGCTTCAGTAATTTGACAAAGATGGGTGTGATTGGTGAACTGGTCAACTCAGGCTTGAAAAAGTCCCTTCAGAAAGCTATGGGTGATGATGTCACATACACAATGTTTTTCCACGGTGTGTGTGTGTGTGTGTGTGTGTGTGTGTGTGTGTGGCCCTCTGTATAGCTTATTACACTGAGCATGAGTATGACTTTGCAAAAGGTCAAAGTGGCAATAATCTACTTTGGGACCCCTTTACAGTCCCCTGTGGTAGGCTAACAGGTCAACAGGTCAATCTCCCAAAACGTACGTATAATGTTCCATTAACCTGCTGGACCACACCCAGAGAGAGAGAGAGAGAGAGAGAGAGAGAGAGAGAGAGAGAGAGAGAGAGAGAGAGAGAGAGAGAGAGAGAGAGAGAGAGAGAGAGAGAGAGAGAAGGAGAGAAAATGTAGGCTTTCCTCTCATTCTAACCCACACCGCTTAGAAAGCATTAGGCTTTGTATTGGTATGTGCAATTTACACACGCACATGTGTGTGATCCCCCCACCCCCACATGAATCCATTCATCTATCATGATCCTAAACAAGCCGGTCAGGTGTGCAGGCCACCCAAGTCTTACCTCAGGCCACACACACACACACAGTTTCCAGAGCAGGTGTAATTTTAATAGCGACAATGTGACAGTAATCTAAACCTATATAATAATAATAATCATCATCATCGTTTGAGAATAGTGTGAAGCCTGCTGTCAGTCAGGTGATTTCATGAGCAAGTTATAAGGCAAAAGATCAGGTTTGAATGATATCGTAAACTCCTCAGTCCGTCTTGAGCCGGCTGTGTATCATCACACTCCCTCACCCCCCCCCCCCTTCTCTCTCTATCTCACTCTTTCCCTTTCTCTCCCTCATTACACACTTACTCTCTGTGTCTGGTTTTGGCTCATTGCGACTCCAACCAGTAACCATGCATTCTTCCTCTGTCAGCCACAGGGCCAGCTTTCTTCCCCTTGGTCCTGACCTTGCATAATGCATAGACTAAACAATAAACATTATTTGAGTGGGTGTCACAGTCCATCACTTGTGGTTACGCTAAAGACAATAAAAGAAGAATCGCAGTTTACATGAGAAAAACGTTTTGATGGCAAAGATAGATACATGTACAACGTTTAACTTCTGGTCAGCTGACCTCACCCACAGGTTGTGTGAGTCTATGAGTTCTGAGCAGCTCCACCATAGGATTCTCATTCTACATGTGTGTATTTGAACTTTTAACACTATATATTTTAATGACAATAATTCTACTTAGAATAGTGTGTTTACAGGTCTTGGCTGTACTAGCTCTATTGCACCTGCAAAAAAAGTTGTATAAAGCCTTTTGTGGCCCCAGAGGGAGTCTGTTAAATGTCCTCAAGTGATTTCACATGAGTCAGAGTCAGTTGCTGTCGGGTTGAAGATTAAAAGTGTGAAATGAGAGAAATCTGGGGGCGTGGGGTTAGAGACAAGTGATTTTGCCAGATCTCTGAAGCCACTTGCTCATTTCTGGTAGAGGCTGCATCCCTTGGCATGACACACCTGAATCTCTGTTTGAAAGGTCATAAGACATGCAGAGAACTGACGAACCCGGTTCTGCTGCAGGGCCTGGGCCGGGGGTGGGGGTCTTACCCACTGCGCCGCGGGCACCCCCTAGGACTGGGGAATCTTTTGAACAACATTTTGAATTGATGAGTTTTACAGGCAATAGAGTACTTTGTAGTGCAAACAACTAATTTCCCTTCATATTTCTTTATTTCATATTAGTCATATGATCATATTCACAGTATCAGATATTGACACATTGGTGACCCCTGAACCCTTAGTTTGGGTTTAAGGACCTATTTGATGTGTTTAATATACATGGGTAAAAAATTCATTAAAGAAAGGTCGATTACTCCATCGATAGGACTCCAACATAACAGTAGTGTGTATGCGTCTACAATGAAGTGTTAACACTTGTAGAATGAAGGCGCTGCAGATGTTGAGGCTTTGCATGACTCAGAGTGCAAGAGCCTTAGAAACCATTGTGGAGAGCAGCGGAACTAATTTCCTCACAGTCAGCTCAAAGTCGCATTGACACAGTGAGGCTGCAGCCTGCTGTATACCACCACACCTCCTGCTCCTGAATAGACCACTGATTCCAGCCTTTAGTTAGACCGCTCGTTCTGGTCCCACCCATAAGGGAACAGCTTTTGTCACAAGTAAAAAAAAAAAGAAAATTAAAAAACCTTTTCAGATTTTTTTTCCATCCCCCTCCCTTCCTCCCTCCCTCCACAGCATCAAGTGCAGCCCGAGCGGAGCGTCCCGGCCGCGACTTTCTCTCAGTCTCTTCGAAGAAGCAATGAGGAGAAGGGAGCTGTCGCTCTGCTGATACTGGGACGTCTGGGATGCTCTAACAGCCGTTTTTGTTTTCTAGTGGGATCATATTTGTGTATTTCTCGGGGAAAACAAACAATACATTGCGGATTTGGCGTATCCATCAATCGGATGCGAGCAGGTAGGAAGCCTTTGCCATATTGCACAGTTATGCCAATCACTTAATGCAAACCATGGGGGGAACGTGTTCTTTATTTATTTGTATATATTTTAATTTGCAAATGTTTATTTGACATCCCCTTAGTATTGTTTTATTCAGTTTGTATTGTTGCTTCTTTTCTTTGTGGATGTACTTTTTCTTTCATTGTGTCCGATGGATTTAATTGGATTTTTAAAGCCTCGGTGGCGCACGGTATTTCTGGCTTTGGGCTTAGCCTATTTATTTCTGAATATCTTAGTATTTTCAGTATTTTTTTTTTATATTAACTTTAAGGGGCGTTATTCAAGCAGGGACAGGAACATCTTTTAAAGATAGTTTTCACATATTGGTTTAGAATGAACAGACACATTATCCCTCTTTCTTACACCTAGAGTCACCATGCTATAACTTATAAGCGAAACACATTTGAGTTTTTTCATTCCATGGAATTTTAATTTAATGGACAATTCTAGCATTGTCATATTAATATTTGGGTGAAAACGATAGCGCAGGCCAAGACTTTTCCAAGCCATTCTGCATTTGACCTAATTGAGTATTTTGGCACATTTCACTGGGCCTATTGTAAAGCACTCACAGCGTCAGTTTCCGTGCTTCCTCGGTGTCACACACTGGAAACTCTGTGTCTGTTATGCAGAAGCTGAGAAAATAGGTCAAAATGAAAGAAATCCCAGCCTATAATAAACTTGGTGTTGAACGAGACAATAGGTGGTGCTCACTGAGTTGGAGATGGACAATTGCGCCATAGCGCCCTCCTTTGGTCACTTTGCCTCCCGGGTGGATCTAGCGGCCCTTGTGACTCCATCCACACAGCGATGGAGAAAGGGCACAGCTTTGTGTTGGGCTGACAGCAGTGGAAAATAGTTCAAAATGAGCCCCTTCTATGAGCAAAAGCCATCATGACAGCATATCAGTTTCCACTCCATGCTCAATAATTGCAGGCTTTCTTTCTTTCTCTTTCTGGATTTCTGTTTTGTCTGAGTCAGTTTGTGGGAGTGTGAAGTTGAACTGACACTCAGGGTCACTTTTGTAATCTCATTTATTGAGACTGTTTACAGCTCTTGTGGGCTTGTATTTTATTACCATCTGTTTTATTGTTGGTTAGATATTGGACACTGTGTGGCAAACCTAAGTTCAGCAGTCTCCTTTGCAGTAGGACTAAATAGGATGACAGTGCACTTTGTGGAATTTATAGAGGTTCAACAAAAGAGGGGAGGGGGTTGGGCAGTGTCTCTGCAATGGATGATGAAGCATTGACATGGTCCACAGGTGGTTTTTGTGCATTCTCCCCCTCTCAGCTGAGTCTCCTGAGAGATTTAGCAAATCAGACTCTTCCTCATTTCCATGCCGCACCAACGTCTAATTAAAATGGAATGTGTGTCTGTGGACCCCCTGGCCAATCTCTCCAAGAGGGATTGTCCTCCAGCTGGCTACCCCTGATGTACTACCTGCCTGTCACACACCATTACAACCCCTCATACGTCAAGAATGAATGCAATCACTGTGGCTTTTCACTCTTGGCTTCTGTTTGAAATTAACTGCTGGATTTTTACATTCCTGCTCCAATGCTTCCTAAAGAACGGAATCCAAATGATTTTCTCTGGCCTGCCATCGGAATGGCCTGTGTGACTTCATCACCGCAGCATTGCTGACGAAATGTAGCTATTTCACTCGCTATTTAAGTGATGGTCTGCTGAATCTATTAAAAACATACCAGAATTGCAATTTTCTTTACGGGGTTATCAGGATGATTGGCAACACAGTGTACGCTCATACAGTAGAAGCATTGAAGCAGCAGAACAGTCTGCAGCCCGCATAGTCCTTATGTCTGATGTCATTCGTATGCACAGACAAGGAGTGTATTAGAGCTAAGGACACCAGATATGGTCATTACTGAAGGAGAAGGTTAACCATTGTGGCCAACCTCCAAGCCACTGTCTCAGTCCATTCAGATGATCTGGGGTTTGTCCTCTCCTCCTCACTGCCCACAGCCTCCAACAAGACTCAAAGGACATAAATCTCTTCTTAACCACACAGTTCATTTATCAACTCTAGAGAAACGTTTTAAGAGCTCAGGAATATTTTATACAAAGTGCAATTTCTTCATATACATAATGGCTGCTATCCTTTTCTGCAATTTGAGCATTGTGCGAAAAGGTGCTCTTTAAACACTTGGACTATCCCATAAGTGTGGTGCTCTGCCGAAGACTGCTGAGCTGCCCCAATGATAGTCTATAGCTCTGAACCAGTTGTCAGATGGGTCTAATAGTCTGGGCTACACTGCCTCCCAGTGGCTGCAAATTGATCAGTGTTTATTTTGTTCTCAACCTGGAGGATCAACATTGGATTTAAGGCTTTCTCACTTCAGGGAAACCTACGTTTTCCCAAATGTTGGGTCTGTTTTAAGCTGATTAAATATTCTAATTGGCATTGCCCTGTTGATTTCCTCTCCCTTACTAAGCAATGATGTTAAGTACCTAAGTATCACAGAATCATGAGTGTCATCAACCAGTCCAATAGCTTGTTTTCCTGTCAATTGTGATGTGAAAACTGTGTTGCAGATAGGTGGTTGCTGAGCAAATAACCTGGTCCTTTACTCAACAGATGGAAATAGTAACAAAATAACAAGGGACAGGTTGAACTTAGAGACTCATGTAAAGACAGTATCCTATTATTATGACATTATGACAGGTGGGGCAACCACATGCTGTTCTGTTTGAATAATAGTGTGACTACATAGCTAAAATAAAAAGGAGTCTACTGAAAGGCTAGTGGCTCTGTGAGGCTGTATAGGCACAGTGGTGTTTTGGGCTACATGCTACTGATGGCAAGGTAATATGCTCACAATGTTGGTTTTAGTGTGTTGGCATGTTGCCTATTGTGAATTAGCAGCTAAACACAAAGTCGCTGACACTCATGGGAACAATATTAGTTTAGCAAGTTCTCAGACATAAACCTCAGCATTGGACATGTTGAATTTTGACCGAATGAATTTGATGGCACCAGACCAAAACCACTAACCAAAGTAATTACAATTCATCCTGAGGGGGACATGGATATGCTTGCCAATTATGTAATAATGTGCGCAATTTCATGGGAGTCCTTCCAATAGTTGTTTCACCCCAAACCTCAAATGTCAATCTAATGTCAACACTGAGGAGCCACCATGTCAGATTAACCCTTTGAGTATCAGGGATGGTCTTTACCAAATTTGGCAGTCCATCCCATTCCAGAAGTGTCACAAACAAAATGTAATTAAGTCGCTAGAGGGAAAAGTCAAGTTATTAGCTTAACAGATATATGTAAATAAACTATGTATTTTTTTCTTCTTTCAACCTCTATTACAAGTCTCTACTCTTTACATTTCAGAGCCAGGCCCAACTTAACAATGGGCCCCATACCCCTGTGTGTCCTGCTCCCGGTGGCGGTGCTGGCTGTTGTGGTGGCTGTTGCTGCTGCTGAGGAGAATGCGGTTGATGACGAGTATACCTGGCCACAGTGGAAGGTGCCTGTGGTAAGGACACGACGCACTGTACCTCTCAGCAACCCAAACTTCTCAGCCCATCCTCAGTCAGAGCTGAGTGGGACCTGTGGGATCGAGTGTCAGCGTCGCCTCCCTGCCTCTTCTCTGGACGACTTAGAGAACTTCCTGTCCTACGAGACTGTCTATGAGAATGGCACACGCACGTATACCTCAGTGTCTGTGCAGGGCCTTGAGGAGATGAAGGCCTGGCCCAGGAATGTCTCTTCTAGCTCCCGCCGAAAGCGAGAGGTGTACGGCACCGATACCCGCTTCACCATCTCCGATAAGCAGTTCTCCACCAAGTACCCCTTCTCCACCTCTGTGAAGATCTCCACAGGATGCTCTGGGGTTCTGGTGTCACCTAAACATGTGCTTACTGCCGCCCACTGCATCCACGATGGGAAGGATTATCTGGATGGGGTGCAGAAGCTGCGTGTTGGTATTCTGAAAGAGAAGTCCAGACGAGGGAAAGGAGGCAAAGGGAGAGGAGGCAAGGGAAAGGGCAAAAAGAGAAAGGGAGAGAAAGGTAAAGAGGAAGAGCATGAAGAAGAAGACAATGGTGGAAAAGGAGACCGGAAAGGGAAAGGGAAAGGTAGAAAGAGCCGGAGTCGGCGAAGTGCAGAAGTGGAGAAACCATCCTTTAGGTGGACAAGGGTCAAGCAGACCCAGGTGCCCAAGGGCTGGTTCAAAGGTGTGTCTGATGGACTGGCTGCGGATTATGACTACGCTGTTCTGGAGTTGAAGAAACCCCCGAAAGTCAAGCACATGGATCTTGGTGTTATCCCCTCGCTCAAGAAGCTCCCCGCCGGGAGGATCCACTTCTCTGGCTTTGACGATGACCGACCCGGCAACCTGGTGTACCGATTCTGCTCCGTCTCTGACGAGTCCAAGGATTTGCTGTACCAATACTGCGATGCCAAACCCGGCTCCAGTGGCTCTGGTGTCTACATCCGCCTCAAGGAGCCCGGCAAGAAGAAGTGGAAGAGGAAGATCATTGGGGTCTTCTCTGGTCACCAGTGGGTGGATGTAAACGGGAATGGGGCGCAGCAGGATTACAACGTGGCGGTGAGGATAACACCTCTCAAGTATGCCCAGATCTGCACCTGGGTCCACGGGGACTCAAGTGAGTGCAAGGTAGCCTAAGACAACACAGGATCCCCAACCTTAACCACCACCCCTCTCCCATCCCTGGGACTGGCCTCTATACAAGGGACACCCTACCGGCTCCCAACCCCCACCTGTCATCACCATCCAGGGGCCCGACGACTGCCTCTTCTCTTTCTGCCTCCCTGTTACCTTCTGTAACTCCAGGTGACTCCTGCTACACTGATCTACAAGCACGCACACACACACACACACACACACACACACACACACACACACACACACACACACACACACACACACACACACACACACACACACACACACACACACACACACACACACACAACCCACAGCCATACAGACTCAGTGTTGATAACTACAGGAACTTGTCAGCGCCCCAAGAGAACTGTGGCTCCTAAGCTTTTCTAATTTATTTGCTAAAAAAACGACTGAGAAAAAAAATGTATTGTATGTATTCACAGATCTTTCAAATCAGCAGTTTTCTATGCTTTCTATTTTTTCTTTTTAAAGATTTGACCTTTTTGAATACAATGTTTGAAAGCCTGTACAGGTGTATTAAAATATTTGGGATAAAAGCCCTGGTACATTAATTTTATATTCCAATTAGGCGATGTATGGAGGGACTTCTACCCGACTGTAAAGAAAAGCATGTGCATTGGCTTTGACAAAAGACCCAGATGAAATTAATGTAAGTTTTTTTTTATTTTGAGATAACTGTTTTTATAAACATTTTTAATTGGATGAGCTGGTGTATATCTAGGACTTTTTACGTCTACCTTCACAAAAAGACAATTTTTGTTTATAACTAGAAAGAGAGTTCTCATGGATCCTGGATTGGAGACTTTTCTAATTTGTGATTCTTCTCTGTTCTTGCAACGCAGTGAAATGTGGTTTCATTGTTGTGCACATAATTATCTTGGTGCTTATCCAGAAGACGTGGTGCTAATTTATGGAATTGAAAACTTTTGGGGGAGGGGGACATATCAGAATTTATTTTGATAGCCTAGTACTGTAACTATGTATTTAACTTGAGGCTACATATTTGGTTTGTGTCAAGAGGGGATTGAACCAATTTATTTGAGCTTTTGAGATTCCTCTATTTCTAAGGGTTGAATGAGATTACAAACACAATGTTGTAATATGATAACAAATTTAAATCTCCGAAGTTAAAGTTTTCTACCTTTATGTTGTTTACATTATGTTCCAAAAACATTGAACCAAATACCTTAAAATTGATGCAGATTGAATACTACCAAACATTAAATCAAGATTTCTACTTGTGTGTGTGTTTATGTGTAGGTTTGTGATAATGATGTTGACTGACTACTATTCACTGGTTTTGGGATATCAGTTGTTATGGTACAACCAACGATAACAGTTACTGTATCATTTCACTATGAGTTGTTATAATAATGCATTTTCTAACTCAACAACAGATGATGCATCACCACCACAAGAAAAAACAATGAACAGCATGGCTGGATTATTTTGCAAGGGGACACAAGGGAAAACGTGTGTTGTGGGCCCCCTTTTCACACTCCAAACCTCTAACGATCAAATTCGCTATTTCAGCTTTTTAAGGTGATGATATGAACCCATTGTGCTTACAGCTTGTTGACCCACCCTCAAGTTGCAAATAAAATCAATGGTTTAAGTATAGTCCAAACAACAGATACATGACAGCTTCATTATACATTTAGATACCCAGAAACCAAACAGATGGACAGATCAGTCTTCAATAGGTCAAAATGCAGGTCATGAATTAGTCTGAATTTCATTTATGCAAATTCTCAAAAAAATGTGTGATTCATAAAATGACCAATAAACCACATGACATGCAATGCACACGGGGCATTTGGGGCCTCTCAGGGTCTGGGTTCATCAACAACCTGACATTTCTATACAATAAGTTTTGTTGTGATGGCGAAGAAAAGAAAATGCTTCATGAGCAGTTCAATTCATCATTGAATTTATTGCACCTGAAAGGGCTGACATGCACTGGGAGGGTTATTGAAAAATAAAATAAATGTACAACGAAACAAAAATACAATTTTTCAGTCTTGAAAAATGTTAATAATCTCCCGTTATTTTCTCTGAATCACATCAGATTTTCACAACCAATTTCAGTCCACTGAAATGACAACACACAGAGTAAGCTTTACATTAGTCTGGTTTACAGCACAGGACTGGGACCTCTGGTACATACAGCTGTACAAATGCATATCCACCCATTGATTCCATTGTAAGTCTGCAGGATCAGAGGAGCTTTGTGTTAAGCCTTTTGGGGGTTCTAGATCATGGCTAGACGGACAGTTGCCTCTTGTGAACTTTTACACTGTACATCACTCCCATGTGGCCACTTACACTATGTACTGGTCAATTGACAATGTGCCAAAGGTCAGCAATAATCAAATAGACAACTTGAACAAAAAATATGTTCAGACAACAATCAAATGAAAACGTTTGTTTTCCACTATCAATCTCAGTGCTCATCTCTGCACTTTCAGGTGAATTTGCTGCAATTATAATCTTGTCATGTCAGCAGTGCAGACATACCCACTGTCACTTAGCCAATTCTGTCCAATAGGGCTGGGTGCAACAGGGCAGAAACATAATTTTATTTAGGTATACTCTGTGGAGTTTTTGGCCACTAGTAGTGCATTAAAGCAATGTTTTGCTGAGTGGGCCCCTATGTTGTTTGTAAACAATGAAGGTCTCAAAGTTCTATGAAGATCTACATGCGTTCAAGCCATTCATTAGGCTAAAAGAACACACACAAAGAGAAGCAGTCAATGTAAACAGTCACAGTGAGAAGTCCCTCCTACTGGATCACCATGTTGTTGTCGACTTTTCCGTGAAATCTGGATCTCCATTTTGATTTAAATGTTTATAGAACTAAATATTGGTTTTGATTTGATCTGACTGAACATAGAGTTTGGTATGACAATGGAAAATCTTACTCTTAATACAAAAATAACCATACTGAACTTGTCATAGTTACAATGAAAGCACAGGCAACAGATATATCCACATGGGTAGTGTCAAGACTGCAGGTAGACACTTATACAGTAATATTGAAGGACGGTTTGAGTTTAATTCTGACTATTATTAACTAAACCATTTTCTCTGGAAGTGAGTTGTAAGATATGTTTTTTTTAATAGCAATGCCAGCAAATATCAACAGCAGTCTGGAGGATTATTGTTGAAGAAACAGCACATATAAATAACATTGGACAAAAAAACAAAAAAAAAATTAGCCACATGTTAAAAAAAATAAAGAAACCTCAATAATCACTTCCTGGTCCAGTACTATTCAAAAGCCCGTAGGAGTTGCTTCTTATTATACAGTTTATTAATCATATAGTGGTATTCATATTTGTTTCCAAATACTTCCAAAATATGATGGGGTAGAAGGGAATACAAGGATACTCACACAACTTCTTACAATTTCATGTCTGATTCACATTTATATTTCTCTTCAACAGACATACAGAATAGAGACGTTATCCTCGCCAGAGAAATCTATGTACATCAAAGAGGACCTTTCTGTAAACACACACAACATGTTTCTCAGAAAACCTACTGGCGCTTAGGTTTACCTCTTCCAACCAATCAGAGAGGTACAAAGAAGAGCTCCTCCCCCTTCATAAGGAGGCGGGGACACATATGGGTGGAGCTTAGGACACCAACGCACATCCATCATTCAACGTAACACTAGAAAGAAATCTAAACACATACGCCTTCACTTTCTCTCACAGTGGACTTTTTTTGTCAGGATTTTGAGTGATTTTGCTTAGACAAAAGATAAGTACATCTACATACGCACACACTATTTTTTTTTCTTCTTCTTATAACCGCTATGGTTCACTTTCACAGTTTGTGCTACGACATCACACAAGAGAGAGGGGGGTAGGGTGTTGATAGGGCGGGGAGGAGAAAAGACGCTCTTATAAGGTTGAGTAGCTGAACGGCGCTGGCATCCTGAGATGTTGACAGACACCAGGTAAAAGGTGAGAGAGCCCTGATCCAGCCGAGGTTAACATCTGGAAGACAGGAATATGGAGGACATTTTCAACCTACGAGTCATGTCGTTCTTGTTTCAAAGAAAGTGTAAGGCCTTTTCTCTAAAAGCTGACGGACAATTATTTCTGTTTAGCCTTGTTACCAGGAAAACTGACGCTTTGTTTTGCACTACAGAATGACCTCCAACCAGGTTCAACTTCACTCTAAATGGTCCCTGACACAGCACCCCTGTAGCTAATGATCCGCTAAAGTATCAATACATCTGAGACTTAACATTTTCACATCACATCCAAATGCTGAGAGGTATGCTTTATAAAAAAATCATTTTTTTTATATGAAAAGGAAGCCATTTGGAACAACTCAAGCTGAGATTTAATTTGTTTAAATGCACAATCAGTAAAAGAAAGCATGGTTATTTTCGACTACCGGGGCAGCAGCTCCAACTGCAGGTAGCAGAGTGGGCATAATGGAGCGACAGTTATTAACAAAGCTAATTAACCTCTGTCTACTGTCTCTGTCCCTGTAATCTGATAAACGTCTGGTGAAGATTAAATGTCAAGATTGTGGAAAGCTTGATTAACTGGAGCTCCCACCTGGGGCGTTATAAGAAGTCCTTGAGATCGAGTTCTGCCAAGGGGTCCTTGGGCTTCTTGGGACTCTGGCTTGCAGGTCCTGCAGAGATCTGAAATAAAAAGAAAAGGAAGACATTATATGTTAAGCAAAAATGCAGTGGTTGGTAAACATTATCTATACATACATTTTACAGCATCTTTTTAGGCTGAGGTGAATCTTTTCCATGTGAGTTACATATCAATGTGTGTAACTGGTTCACTGTGTGCATGCATAAAAGCCTTGCAGGTAACTAAAAGCTTTAGTAGTGGTTACCGGTGCTCCTGGTGCAGCTCCAGCCAACCCAGTGAAAGGAGGTCTCATCATGGGCTGTCCCATCATAGGCTGCCCCATCATGGGCTGCATCATGGGAGCGCCCTGATCACACAGCAACATGGCAAATTAGGATTTCTAACAGTACAAGATGCTTGTAATATACATAATATATATGCAGTTTCGATTCTCAGATTCAAAGCAGATGAATGTATACAAAATGAATAAATACATGATGAATTAAATGAAACCCACCATGGCAAAGCCAGGCTGTGCACTCATTGGCTGCATCATGGCTGCAACAGGTTGGGCTGTACCTGGTGCCCCAGGAGCTCCGGGGGCAGCACCGCCCTACAGAAATAGAAAGAAAAGACTACATCATCAGCAAAGCCTTACATCCTTATCCACAAAACTAATGTTTGTGAGGATTTCTGAAATTGGAATGTTTAAATGTTGATAGCTACCTCTTATGCATGTTCGGCAGTAGGCACAGCCCTTAGTTTACAACTACACTGTTCTAAAGTGTGATGTCACAGTGGGAATAGTGGTGTTCATGTTGTTCTTACCATGGGGGCTCCTTGCGTTCCCCAGATTGAAGGAGCTACTGTTGGAGTCCAGTTGGCGCCTCCTGTCAGCTTCTTCTCACCCATCGGGTCCCTAAAGGAGATCAAACGCAGGGTACACCTCAGGCTCTACTGTTGTATTTGTCCCATTATTTGCAGATGGGTCAGACACACATGTTTCCTTAGAACAGCGGTTCCCAACCTTTTTTAGCCGCGAACCCCCTTCTATGTCCAAACCAGGTTGACGCACCCACACACATAAAAAAAAAATGCAACAAGCTTTTTTATAGCCATATTAAAGGTGGCATGTTTAATCATGCTCAAATGACCAGAACACACATGATAAAATAATCACGATCACAACAAGGGGCAGAAAGCAGATAAAATGGGGAAAATATTATAGCCTAATATTTTGAGTCACGTTGAGCAACAATTGCAGCAAGTTTAAATGACCGTGGAGCAAACAACCCCGTCATCATAACACAGGTTATGGAAATAAAATTAGAACGCCAGTAATTTTAAATAAATTGCGAGAATGAATGTAGAGGCCACAAACTAGGTGCGCATATGCGTAGAAGAAGATAACTTCGCTTCATTTTGAATAGCCTCCATTTATTTATTAATTAAAATTCAAGTTTTTGATTCTAAATTCTACAAAGGAAATGTTTATTTACACGTCTTTATTGTGTGGAGAAAAAACACTGTACCCGTATTGGTCCGAGTATAAGACAACCCCGATTATAAGATGAACCCCCCGTTTTTCAAAACTCAACTCAATACATTTTATTTATTTAAATAATGTACGAAAATAAAAACGCATTGAAAAACACTTTTCTTCATTGCAAATAAACAGTAGGATAGTGCAAATAGACCGAACTCTGATGTGTTCACTACAGACTATTCTTCACACGCAAATTCCTCTGCCCCGCTGACGCTGTGATCGCTCTCGCTGTCATCTCTCCTATACTCTGGTTTGGTGCATAGCGGGTCATCCTCGCTGCTGTCCTCGGCATCTGAGACGCAGCATTTATTTAATGCTCATAGTTAATCACATAGCCTAGTGCTGAAACAAAAGCTATCAACGCCGTCGTTTAAGGCTGAAATGATAACCGGGGCACTTAACTTTGTCGAGGGGAAGCCCTCCGAGATCTCCGTTGGTTTCAGTTTACAGCTCACAAAGTGACAATCACCACCATCACATGGACAGCGTTTAAATAAAGCGTCTCATTCTTAAAATCATTAGAGCTTTGATGCAAATGAGGAAATCTGAACATTACAGCAGCAGTGCTGGTGTGTAAAAGGACAGCGCAGTTGGCATCTCTCCTCAGCACAACTGCAGCAGCTAAAAAGCCACAGTCGATTGCTCTGCCGATTCCTGCCTCTGACACGTTGACTCGCAACATAATGATTTGAGGCTTTGAATCGGCTTTATCGATGTCCCGTGACTCTTTTTTCTCTCCACACAAAGCGTTCTCTCTCCAAGTGCACAAACGCCCCGGCCGCTTCCGAGAGCACAGCCAGTGTTCCACCCGATTAACCCTTAGGTGCTCTTGGGGACGTTTTTGTCCTTTCGCACTTTTTTTACGCTCTTTTTTGTGTATAACTTTGGCTGTGCTTATGTTAACTGAAATATTTTTGGCCAGGGATTTTTTTTTTTTCAAATATTTTGTGAATTTCTACTCAGCAACTTTGTACCATCTATTATAAAGGCTGTACACTTTTTTGTTCCTCTCAGCTCCCTAAGGACGTTTTTGTCCCCTATTGACTCCCATTCAAAATGGCCTTTTTTCACCAATTTGATCCTGCTGTCATTACAGCATAAAATATTTTTTTCAATGATTTTATGCTTTCATCCTAGACACAAAGCATCAAAATTGATCATTTTCAACACCATCAAAATTTTGAGCCATTTCCCTATATTTGGCATAGGGTTGAATTACAAGCAATTTTCCAGGTTGTCGGTCCTGCCCCCCACAGTGCAATAGAAAAAAAAAATTCAACCTAAATGGTGTGAGTGTGATGGAAGGGATGTTAGTGTGTGGTGCATATGTGTGTATTGAGAAAATATAGTGTGTGTGTTTGTGCACACACAGCCAAACTTTACAAACTCAAACGTGTATGGAAAAAATGGCCCAATTTAAACTTTATTTTTTCAAACCATAGCCATGATGACAAACACATGTAAATTTGATGATATTAGGCAATAATCTAACACTTAAGACACCAAAATTGCTTTTTTAGCCCTATCTAGCTCAATCATTTATTTTCTCCAGTTTTTTTTGAGGATCAAATATGCTCCCTAAAACCATTTTTGTACTTTTTTGTAATTTTTTAGAGTTGCAGGCCTAAACATAAGAAATATGAGAAATTAATGGAAAGCGTGGATACATATGGATACCTTAGGGTTGTGTCAGTGTGTGTGTTGTGAAATTACTGTGTGTGTATGTGTGTGTGTCTTTGTGCGCATGCATATGTGTGCAGCTGTAATGTGCAATTTGTGGGTTTTCAAGTGGCTGCAGGTTTACTTTGTTACTTTGTTGACATCATGAAAGAAACTGGAATTAAAAGGTCAAAAGCAACTAACAATGAATTCATATTTGATATGTATGTAAAGAGGTCAAATGGGATAAAAGGTTTTTTAAAAAAAAGTAGAAAAAAATATTACTGTATAATGTGTTTAGGGAGGTCATGAGAGGGAGTATTTATTTTCATCTGTGACTGCACAAATACTAAACATGTATCAAAAGCAGTTTTACTGCAAATCATTAACATATCCCACTCAAAAAAATCCACTTTGCATCTATTATATGAGACATTTTTCAATTATTGTGTTTTTCTTTAATAAAAATGGCTCACGTCATCACATAAGCTTGCATGTAAAGGGTTAAAAGAAATTACAAATGAATGAATATTTGATATGTATGTGATGAGGTCAAGTGGGATAAAAGGTTTGTAAAAAAAAAAGTAGAAAAAAATATGACTGAATAATGTTTTTATGGCAGTTTATAGGGAGAGGACGTTTTTGTCCTCTAAGGTCATGAGAGGGAGTATTTATTTGCATCTGTGACTGCACAAATACTAAACATGTATCAAAAGCAGTTTTATTGCAAATCATTAACATATCCTAGAGTCTAATTATCCCACTCAAAAAAATCCACTTTGCATCTATTATATGAGAAATTTTTCAATTATTGTGTCTTTTTAAAATAAAAATGGCTCACGTCATCACATAAGCATGCATGTAAAGGGTTAAAAGCAATTACAAATGAATGAATATTTGATATGTATGTGAAGAGGTCAAGTGGGATAAAAGGTTTTAAAAAAAAAAGTAGAAAAAAATATTGATGTATAATGTTTTTATGGCAGTTTATAGGGAGAGGACGTTTTTGTCCTCTAAGGTCATGAGAGGGAGTATTTATTTGCATCTGTGACTGCACAAATACTAAACATGTATCAAAAGCAGTTTTACTGCAAATCATTAACATATCCTAGAGTCTAATTATCCCACTCAAAAAAATCCACTTTGCATCTATTATATGAGACATTTTTCAATTATTGTGTTTTTCTTTAATAAAAATGGCTCACGTCATCACATAAGCTTGCATGTAAAGGGTTAAAAGAAATTACAAATGAATGAATATTTGATATGTATGTGATGAGGTCAAGTGGGATAAAAGGTTTGTAAAAAAAAAGTAGAAAAAAATATGACTGAATAATGTTTTTATGGCAGTTTATAGGGAGAGGACGTTTTTGTCCTCTAAGGTCATGAGAGGGAGTATTTATTTGCATCTGTGACTGCACAAATACTAAACATGTATCAAAAGCAGTTTTATTGCAAATCATTAACATATCCTAGAGTCTAATTATCCCACTCAAAAAAATCCACTTTGCATCTATTATATGAGAAATTTTTCAATTATTGTGTCTTTTTAAAATAAAAATGGCTCACGTCATCACATAAGCATGCATGTAAAGGGTTAAAAGCAATTACAAATGAATGAATATTTGATATGTATGTGAAGAGGTCAAGTGGGATAAAAGGTTTTAAAAAAAAAAGTAGAAAAAAATATTGATGTATAATGTTTTTATGGCAGTTTATAGGGAGAGGACGTTTTTGTCCTCTAAGGTCATGAGAGGGAGTATTTATTTGCATCTGTGACTGCACAAATACTAAACATGTATCAAAAGCAGTTTTATTGCAAATCATTAACATATCCTAGAGTCTAATTATCCCACTCAAAAAAATCCACTTTGCATCTATTATATGAGACATTTTTCAATTATTGTGTTTTTTTTTTAATAAAAATGGCTCACGTCATCACATAAGCATGCATGTAAAGGGTTAAAAGCAATTACAAATGAATGAATATTTGATATGTATGTGAAGAGGTCAAGTGGGATAAAAGGTTTTAAAAAAAAAAGTAGAAAAAAATATTGATGTATAATGTTTTTATGGCAGTTTATAGGGAGAGGACGTTTTTGTCCTCTAAGGTCATGAGAGGGAGTATTTATTTGCATCTGTGACTGCACAAATACTAAACATGTATCAAAAGCAGTTTTACTGCAAATCATTAACATATCCTAGAGTCTAATTATCCCACTCAAAAAAATCCACTTTGCATCTATTATATGAGACATTTTTCAATTATTGTGTTTTTCTTTAATAAAAATGGCTCACGTCATCACATAAGCTTGCATGTAAAGGGTTAAAAGAAATTACAAATGAATGAATATTTGATATGTATGTGATGAGGTCAAGTGGGATAAAAGGTTTGTAAAAAAAAAAGTAGAAAAAAATATGACTGAATAATGTTTTTATGGCAGTTTATAGGGAGAGGACGTTTTTGTCCTCTAAGGTCATGAGAGGGAGTATTTATTTGCATCTGTGACTGCACAAATACTAAACATGTATCAAAAGCAGTTTTATTGCAAATCATTAACATATCCTAGAGTCTAATTATCCCACTCAAAAAAATCCACTTTGCATCTATTATATGAGAAATTTTTCAATTATTGTGTCTTTTTAAAATAAAAATGGCTCACGTCATCACATAAGCATGCATGTAAAGGGTTAAAAGCAATTACAAATGAATGAATATTTGATATGTATGTGAAGAGGTCAAGTGGGATAAAAGGTTTTAAAAAAAAAAGTAGAAAAAAATATTGATGTATAATGTTTTTATGGCAGTTTATAGGGAGAGGACGTTTTTGTCCTCTAAGGTCATGAGAGGGAGTATTTATTTGCATCTGTGACTGCACAAATACTAAACATGTATCAAAAGCAGTTTTATTGCAAATCATTAACATATCCTAGAGTCTAATTATCCCACTCAAAAAAATCCACTTTGCATCTATTATATGAGACATTTTTCAATTATTGTGTTTTTTTTTAATAGAAATGGCTCACGTCATCACATAAGCATGCATGTAAAGGGTTAAAAGCAATTACAAATGAATGAATATTTGATATGTATGTGATGATGTCAAGTGGGATAAAAGGTTTTAAAAAAAAAAAAGTAGAAAAAAATATTAATGTATAATGTTTTTATGGCAGTTTATAGGGAGAGGACGTTTTTGTCCTCTAATGTAACCAAGGCGTAGTAAAAGTTAAGGATACCCAAGGGTTAAAAAAATAAAATAAACACAACTTGGAAAACACGACCCGACTTTTTACGACCTATTTCCGCGAAAATAAAACCCTCTTATACTCGGACCAATATGGATTGTGTAATGATCAGACCGCCATTACATTCGCGCACCACACTTTGGGAATTCCTGCCCTAGAAGATATATCTTCAAACAAACTTACTTTTTCTTTACTCCAAGGTCTGAAGACAAGATGGAAAGAAAGAAGAACAGATTCAATTTAATAAACAATTTCTCATGAACAAAATTTACTGAGCTCCAGTCAAAAAATAAATAAAAGCTGCATTCTACCTCCAATCAGGTTGGCCAGTGATGAGTCCAGGTCTCCTCCGATGGTTTTGGTAGGAGGTGGGGTGGGGGGCGGAGCGGCTGCCATGCTGACGGGAGTTCCCATGCTTCCCGCTGTGCTGCCAGTGGTGCTGCCCCCAGTGCTCTGGGGCGTTATGGCGGGCATCAGCAAGTCGCCTAATCCACCAAACACTATGGCAGAGGGTGGCAATGGGACATCAGAGAAAAACAACACAGATTACAAAACTGCAAATCCCCAATCCAGCTACAACATGAGAAGATGTGAGACCAGGCGGGGCTTTGACAGCATCATTACGTAGTCAGCTGTGCGTGGCATGCACAATGTAGGACTTCACTGTGAACATAGCTTCTGAGCATTCAAAGGGAGGTAAATAGACTTGGCCAGTTGATCAGCCAGTCCAGTACATAGTCACATCTCAGGAGTTTAACACATTTTTGGAATAAAGCACTGGTATTTGAACCAGGTGTCATCAAGGCCAAGGAGTTTACAGGTTTTCATTCCAACTAACCACTACATAAGCATTGGGCTGTTGAGAGTGCATCCATCGAAGCATTAGTCCTTCAACCTTTTGAATCTGACGTACTTCTGCAGCTCTGTTAGAGAAACTGAAGTAACCCCTTTACTAACACTACCTGTTCCAAACGTTTGAATGGATTCAAAACTGCATATTATTCAACACTATTAATACTACCAATGGGATTGGCAAAATATAGACATTTAAATAATGTATCTATTACTTTAAGCAAACTAATTTAAACATTTATCCATTTGTTTCTGGTCATGCGCTAACAAGTCTTCATGCACTTGCATTTGCAACAGGTAGTTTTTTTCTAATGAAAACCAAATTTTTATTTATTTTTTTATTAAAGTAGTTGCGTCTCTCTATGGTCTGGCAACAGCCCTGGTTAAGAATCAGTTCACTAGGGGAAAATATATAAATTATAATTTTCAATCTTTTAGAGGCCTCACAGGGCCAAATAACAAGCTTCCCCACTGAAACCACTGCTGTTTACGTAATGGGACACTTGGTCAAATATATTACTGAACCATGTTGCTGTAGCACTCTGGGATTGGAATGAAAATCAGAATACTCTCCTGCAGACCCAGGCGTTGATGGCATGAGGTTACTGTGAGAGCCACTGCTCTAAAGTACTGGGGGTGGATACATTGTACAAACATTAACAACAACACATTAAGTTCTGTCTCATGCAGGACTCAATCAGGGGTCCTATTGCAACATGCACAGAGGCAGAAGAAGGGAAGACTGGTCCAAACCGCGCATGCTGCAATGCACTGTGAGGTCCAACTCACCAATTACAGATTAGAAGAAGCAAGCAATGACCCCGCAGAGTGTATGGAGTGGGGGGAAAGGGGTGAAGAGGGAAATAGAGAGGGAGCAGAAGAGAAAGAGGGTGTGGCAGAAAGAAGAAATGAATAAGATAGACAAAATATAAAGATTGCAGAGAGGGGTGGGGTGAGCAGG
The DNA here is from genome assembly GCA_026929865.2 of Hyperoplus lanceolatus. Taxonomy (NCBI): domain Eukaryota; kingdom Metazoa; phylum Chordata; class Actinopteri; order Uranoscopiformes; family Ammodytidae; genus Hyperoplus; species Hyperoplus lanceolatus. The sequence continues at coordinate 9,428,224 of CM049401.1, read as the reverse complement.
AGGTGGAGAAAGCACAGCATTTGTGAAAGTGTCAGAAGTTACAATAGAAGAGATTGAGAAAAAGGAAGATCAATCAATGCGAGAGAGGTGACAGTGCAGTCAGCAGAAACAAGGAGGACAGTGACAGCAGCAGCCCACGTCAGTGTATCATCCATGCCGGTAGTTCAGCTCTCAGCAGGAAGAGATAACCAGGACACGGTTAACGTACATGTAGCTCAGTTTTTAATTAAGCCGGAGCAGATTAATGTGCATAAAGCAGTGCAAAGTATGAACTGATTTTTTTTTATTATTCTCTAATATTTCACAATTCACAAGGCATGAAAATGAGTCAGACTCCTGCAATAAAACAAAACGTTAGAGGTGGAATCAGTGATTCTGGATAACAATTGTTGTCAAAGATCCGCTACCTGTCAATTGTAGAAAATCGGCTGTTAATACACAGCCTAGGCTCTGTAAACTGGCATGTAATCAAAGGGTATGTAAACACAGGTGGCACTACTTACCTAGCATCATGCCCATTTACAGAGCCTAGGCTGTGTATTATAACTGTATTTATTGAGAAACATGAGGAGATATTCACTGATCTTCACAAAAAAAAAGATGTTTGACAACAATCGTTGTCCAGAAATGCTGACTCCACCCTTTAAAAAGGTAATATTTTATGATCCACTTACTTGAAGCGTCAAAGCCACCAGAGGGCTGTGTTGTGGTGGTTGCAGATACAGGTACAGCTGGTGTAGTAGAGGACAGGGAGCTCAGGTCATCAAAGCCCGTCTCCAGGAGATCGTTCTGCACTGGAGCCAAGACCGGAGCAAGAGCTGGGGCCAGAGCTGGGACAGCGGTGGGAGCCAGGGTGGGGGACATCAGGCCTGATGGGGGATAACACACAAACACACACACACACACACACACACACACACACACACACACACACACACACACACACACACACACACACACACACACACACACACACACACACACACACACACACACACACCACACACACAGGACTGTTAATGTGACATCATTTGTAGCACTGTTTTTCAGACTCACCCTAATTCCATTTGAAGGAAAGCATTGAACATGATAACTGACACAACAGATGGCACATGAAACATCTTGACAGTGAGATTACATTTTGGTTATATCTCTGTGGGGAAAGTTGATCACCGCAGCAGCAAATAGTAGCAGTGTACAGCACAGATAAATACTAGAATACAAAACAGCACATTGCTCACTGTTACTAGATATTATTAAAAATGGTATGAATATAGTGCACTCAAGTAGATTTGATGGACTTGCAATTCCGTTTTGTATTTTGATCGTGTGCAACTTAAAGCCATAGTGTGTAACTCCTGTTGCCCCCATGAACAATTCTGAGTAATTACAAACATACTGTTGGCACATCTACATGAGCCTTCGGGGTAGCCTTCGGGGATCGTGCAAGGATTTAATTCATTCTGCTGTATGTCCAGGTGTTTTCTTAGTAGTAGAATCAACAACTGAAACATATTCCCAAATGCTATGGTGCAAGAAGAATGGCCTTTTATCTAATGTGTAAAAATGGAAGCAAAAAGGTAGGACACTTCTATTATATACCCATGAACTTTTGGCCACACAACAGTGACAGAAATGAAAGATAAATGGCTATGACATCAACGGGAGGTTGTGGTGGACGTGAATATTACAGACATTTCCAAATGATTCCAAAGCCACTTGGAAATTGCTGTGCGATAAAATTTGAGCTGTCCTGCCAAGTCTGTGTCATTACGCATCTCCATCATAACTTACTGCATAATTTCCTAATCACCCTAAAACATTTCCTTACTTTGCCAGCATAGAAAACTTTTTGTAGTCATTGTATGAAAAGTTGCTGGTGCATTCAGCCTTTCTAATCTAACCTTATTGTCCATTTAATTATGTAAGTGGAAGCATCGAAAGAGACTCACCTCCCAGCAGGTCGTCTGCGGGCCCTCCAGGAGCAGAGCTCTGTGTCTCCTCGACGGAGCCGCCGAAGGAGTCTGCAGAATGTTATCCACAACGCAGCATGCAGGGCAGAAAGGGTGAGAGGTTAGGCCTGGACCACACACTGGACACAGTGGAGGATACGAGACAAGACTGTCTCCATAAAGCAAACTATGACTAAGTCAAAATGTGAAATGGAGGGGGCACTTGTGGCACAGTTGGTAGAGCGTATATGTCTCTGTGTGTGTGTATGTGTGTGTGTGTGTGTGTGACACTATTCTAACCTCTCCCAGTCCCCTTAACCTTACTACCTAGCTGTGATTGCCAATTTCAGGAACATAGAGCTGTCGGACCATCGGGCTGTGGGAACATATGACCCCGTAAAAAGTATAGCTAAATTCCTCAGGCGAAGGTTGAATTCTCATATTTTTAACAGGCTAAACTCTCAGCACTTCATAACGTTGACTTGGGAAGTAAAACGACAATTTTGTAGGCTACTAATAAATCACATAGACAGAGACAAGCACACACCGTGAAATACATATTTTAGAAATATAACTAGTGGTCTGATCTATATCTATGATCTATCTACAGTCCATACTAATCTAGCAGCGGCTGAAATTAGATTTGCACTAACATCTGCAGTCTGTCACCACATCTAGACAATATTGGCTTATTTGGCACAAACATTTACTGAAAAACTTACTGCAACAACTGAGGATAAGGAAAAAAATACCCAGAAGAGAAAAGTACAATAATAAGAAGCAGGATTTAAAGCCACTAAGATGGCACGTTGGCGTCCCCTTTGGACAAAAGCGGTAGTATTTTTACGACGCCCGCTGTCGCAAAGCTGTTTTCTAGCGCGTGCCAGGCGTGCGAGTGTGAACTGAGAAGGTCGCAATATAGTGCATGTCTGTGTGTTGAAAGTGTGAGGACTCTTTTCGGCTCCGTGAGAGTGGTTTTGACACTGCATCAACTAATGCCAGTCACTGCCACACACACCTGATTGCAATGAGTTGATGCAGAAGCGTCACCTAACTACTCTCTCTCTCACCGAGCTGAAAGATTACGTGTCCTCACAGAAAGCGAATGAACGAGAGACGGCAGTTAGTATGGATCACGATGAGGTAATGTGTTTATGTTGTTGTAAATAATGACTATTTCAGATAATGGTTATCTGATGATGGTGAACCAAAGCAAACTTTGTGTTAGTACCAACCGCTCATTCATTTAGGAGTAAACACTGCAGTCTAGTTTCGCCTTCGTGAAATTGTATACACGTTGCTTGGCAACGCCCTCGTCCCACCTGTAGCCTATGTCACTCTTCCTTTTAGCTTTTCTTCATTGCATTTTAATTTTTTTCTTTGATGGTTCAGCCCCGTTATCAGTCATTATGACGACAAATAACTGTCTCAAACTAGGCTCCCTCTCCCCTTCCCTCACCTGGAGGGATAGGCTTCTCAAATCACGTTGCTGCGCCACACTGAAATCTGCGACCAATATGGATATGTGACCATAGAGCCTGCACGAGCGAACCGAAAATCGGACTGGGTGTGCGACCAGACCAAAAGCAGTAATAAAAACTATTTAAAAACGTCTTTCTTTGCACTGATGGTCTCGTTTGCTGTTAAAGGTAATGTATGATTATCAGAGGAAACATGAAGCTGTTTAAAAGATATTTAAATGTTACTCGTAGCCGCTTTAATGATGAACAGGTATATTGTTGTGAGGAGAGGTGTATGCGTCTGCGGAGGTACAGTACCCAGCAAGTCAATGACAGGTTCCGGCTCTGCTTTGGGCGGAGAGGAGGCTTCTGGGACGGGAGCTTCAACAGGTGTAGAGACAGGAGTAGTCGCAGCAGGAGCTGGAGACTCAAAGGAATCTGAACAGAGAGACAGAAGCAGGAAAGGATAACATTATTCTCAAATATGAATGACAACAGTTATCGGTGACAGCTTTATTTGCAAGGGGAGAACGTTCTGGTCGACCACAGTCATTAGTCTTGTTATAAAAGGCTAGTAGAAATGCAAAGCAAGCAAGCAAGCAGGCATCCCCGCATCTTTATTGTGTATCCACATCCTTGAAGATTGCTCCATTTGAAAGGTACAGGACTGGTGAGCATGTGTATACAGACACCAACACCATACAGAAACTCATTCTAAGAAGTTAAGGCTGGCTGCACTCTTCACGAAATAAGGAAGGGAAAACAGGGATGCGGTAAAAGATCAGTGGTGGACAAAGTATTCAATTCCAGTACTTAACTCAATATAAACTCCTGGTCAAATATTACTCTACTACAAGTGAAAGTTGCCCAGTCAAACCTGCACTCAGGTTAATTTACTAAAGTTAAAAATTAAAAATTAAAAAATACTATTAACACAGACAGGACTCGGTTTCCAATAAAACAAGGGGATCAAATTGAGAAGTGAAGTGACGCATGTTTGAAATAGCTGGCCTGGGTGACATGTATTTTTTGAAAACAAGCTGTGATTGGTTTCCTCATGCGAGTAACATAGCGTGTGGCCAATTGCATTTTAGAAAACACAACATCAACAGCTGACTCAAAAGCTATGCTATGATGTTATTTGTTACTGATTGTAACGATTAATGACAAGCCATGTAGTGGAGTCAAAGTATTATTGTTGTCATTATATGTGTACCTGTATGATATGTAGTGGAGTGAAAGCCATACATTTCCAAAAAAGTAAATACTCCAATATAGTAAAATACTCAACAAATGTAGTTAACTTTGGTTTGGTACTCAAGTACTGTCCACCACTGTGATAGACAAAGCAGCTCAACTCACCAGTCACGATGTCCCCAACCGGAGCTGGCTCGGGCAAAGGAGAAGGCCCGCGTGACACAGCAGGAAGGTCTAATTTACCAATGCAAGCGAGAGGCAGAACACGAGACAGAAGAAGAAGAAGCCCGTGGAGGTCGGAGAGCAAAGAAAAAGCATTAGCCTGGCAGGTAGTAAGACACAGCGTAGATAGAAAAAGCAGCCAACAAGGACTTGACGAGTGGTTCACATGCACGGTTCTCATACCACTATGGGGGACAAACCAACACGTGTGGTAGAAAGAAAAAAAAACAGTGGACAGAGGAGTGACGGGTATTCACACCAGAAGAGTAGAGCCCGGCCCCCCCCCCCCCCCACACACACACAGATATATGGATATCAACTCCTGTACCTGAACCAAATAGGTCTACGCTAGGAGTGGTAGCAGCTTTGGATTCTGTGGTAGGGCTTTGCTCAGGCATAGATTCAAGCATATCTAAGAACAAGGACACACAATCAAATGTACATTCAGATTGCAAGTCCAGTGCATACAGAATGATGGGTTAAGAAGATAGATGAGGGGGAAGCAGAGAGAGAGCAGATAGTTTGGTTATTAAACGAATGATCTGCCGTGTCTTTGGTCAGTGCAATGCAGAAGGGAACAGTGCAAAAGGTAAAAGGGAATACTGCCAATTCTCAGCATGACCACCTTATTTGCATTAGATATATTTTGATCGCATGACCACATGGTGGCGCTGGAGGAAAATCTAGTATTGTAGAAGCTAAAGCTATTTAACTGAATAAGCGGACACAGTCCATATAGGATATATTATCTGGGACCAGGAACGTCTATACGAATTCTTGGAGCTCCATGATATAATTGTTGATATATTTCATGTTTGATCCAATTGGTAGCCTGATTGTCACTGCTACAAGATGTGGCAAACAATTTTAAGTTTTTCTTTTCCAGATCAAGAAAAATACCAGGTCAATCTATCCTTACTTATTCTGTGCAGGTTTACGGGGTAATGTCTTTCTATGAATTTGGAGTCACCAATTAACCCAACCTGCATGTCATCTGGACTTTGGGAGCAAACCAGAAGACTGGAAGGAAAGTATACAAAAGTCTGACATTTAGCAATATTCCCTTCTAACTAATCTAGAGTAAAGCATTCTCAGCTGTCACTAGGTAAATATTGGTCACAAGCAGAGGAAGAAGACAGTTTTCCTGTCTGTTAGTATTAGGTTAATAATCATACCAAGTTGAGCCACCTCTGTCAATAAAATACATCAATGATCATTGATGTCACTCAATGTCAAATTTACACTGAGATTTTGGTCTCCAAACAAAAAAGAATCAACGGATTCACTTTGGAAATAATATACAGCATTGGCTTCATTGTGGATTCTTAAAAATATGTTAATTCTGTAGAGGCGGTCAAGATGCTTGATTATCTTCACTACAAGATGTGTAGGCCTATCTGAGGGCATCATGGAAAATAGAAAAAAACAAACAAATCTGAAATGTATAGGGACTGGGCAGATTATCATCATTGTCACCAACCATTGACATCATCCTCACTAGCAGAAGCAACACAGTCATCAGCATATATCACCATCATCATAATGCAGGGCAATGCAGTGAGAGGCATAATGAGAGCGATAGGACTTTACCACCAAATATATCTAGAGTCGGGGCGGCTGCAGACTCTGTGGTGGTGGTGGTGGAAGAAGGGGTGGGGTCAGCGGGGGCGGCGGTGGGGACGATGATAGTCGGCACGTCACTAGAGGCGGGAGGGGTGATGGCGATGGTGGTGGCCCCCGTGTCGGTGGGCTTCATAGCGAATAGGTCCAGCTCAGGAGCAATGTCCGCACTGCCCTCCGTCGTAGCGAAGGGGTCTTCAGAGAGAGAGCAGCATGGGTGGCGTTGAAGGGGTTCGGGGTTATGATTAGAGAAGATGGGAAGGGGTGGGGGGGATTGAGGGTTTGTTAAAGCAACAAACACTGTAAAAAGCATTTTAAAGAGGCAAGAGACTTTTGAAGCTCCAAATCAGGGTTAGGGACACAGTACAGGGGTACAGTTAAAGCTATAGTGCGTAACGTCTGTTGCCCCCATGAGGAATTCTGACGGAATTACAACAACACTGTGGCCACATCTACCAGAGGTAAAAGTTTTCTGTGTTGTAAGTTCAGGTTTTTTTCGTAACAGTAGAATCAACAATTGGAATATTTCTTGGGCGGTCCTTGGGTTTTTGCTGAGCTCCTGTGCCAGTGATGGAGGCGACACCAGCTTGTAAACTCTGCCATACTGAGAAATACAGACAGTTTTGTGGAGCTGATTTTGGCTATGGCTTGAATGTAACCAACATTCATTGATATGAAAAATGTACGTACTATAGCTTTAAGAGGCAAACAGCTTTGAAGCTCAAATTCAGGGTTATAGGTACACATAAAGTTAGCCTAGCACACGGCCACTCATTAACTTCAGAACTGCATCCACAAGCTACAACAGACAGTGGGGCACTACTATATCCGTCTGTAACCAATAACTACTATTATGGTTTCTTTTGAGGTTAATCATAGAAAACAGGACTGAGCAACATGCAAAAGTCAGCATACTAACATATTGTACATGATTACAAAATTACTATGCTAACATGTTGGTATGTTACGTTCACCATATTAGTTTAGCATAATAGCATGCCAACATTGGCTAATTATCACAAACTACAGAGTAGCATACCACTGACGGGACATCGTTAGATATTCAGCTATTTGATCAATATATGGGCTGTATAAATGTGCGCCAGAGATACAGTCCACATGCGTTTTAACACTGTGTGAAAGCTCCAAAGTAAAGGGCAAAGCATGTTAAATAAAATCAAACAATTTGTGGATTGCTGGGGTTAGTAGGCTATGCACAAACACAATGGACTGTAAAGGAGCATTTCTAATTCATTGAAAAATTAAAAGTCCTAGTATATGTAATAAGCCAAAGAGATGGACTAGAAAAGGCTTGAAAATGATTAGTACCCTATTATCATCCTCATCGCCATGTTTTAACAGGGTAAGGGTATTAAAAACAAATCATATTCACTCTTTCTTGGACTACAGTATAGTTAATGGCTGTACTGTGCTTTTTACAGTAGTAATCACTGAGTGAATTTTAGAAGGAGGAGAGTAGTTGAGATGAGGGAGGAGAGGGTCCATGACTGGGGCATTAGAGCAGGATTCGGGGTGAAACAGTAGGCCATGAGGGCATATGTTTGTTCTACTGTCTCCAATGGAAGCAGAAGCAGCTTTAATATCACATTCACACCTCTGTACACTCACACAACCAATTGTACAAAGAAGCTGTACTGTCACCCACCAGATCCACCGAAAGCATCAGAAGCTGGGCCCGCGGCCACGGCGGCAGGACCGTCTCCTGGGGAAGGTGCAAAGGCATCTAGGGTATTGCACACCAAAACAGCCGGAACGCAAACGCAAAGACATAACACCCAGACAAAGACACCGACAGACAGATGGATGTTAAGAACAAAGGATGAGTTAACAGATGGAATGGACAGGAAACAAAAATTGAGAGGTCAGCATCAGGAAAAAGCATAGAATACAAGAAATATGCAGCCCAGTCACCGCAGTGAATGATCCGATTGTACCATTAGCCATGTGATTAGTTTTGTAAGGGCTGCATAATGCTGCATTCAGTGAGTGCACTATCTGTGCAGGTTTGTGAAATGAGGAAAGTTGTCACAAGTTACTTGTACTCTGTGACAAGAGGGAAAATATCAAATTCAGGGAGGGTTTGACGAGGTACAGTTTCTGTTTGACAAAGAAACTCAATTGGCTTCTTTTCAGAAGATGCTTAACCCGTCTTCAATGTTAGTGTCGAAGTTAATATGAAAAAGACAAAATGTCATCATATACGATCCAGCTACCCATCCACATGACATGTTTATGAAACTTTCATTAACCAATCAGGTAGAAACTCATTGAAAGCTATAAACAAAGACAGCAAAAACAGCCGAATCTCCAAAATGGCTGTCCTAATAGCAGATTCATCACATCGCAGTGGGTTTATTGAGGCATACAATTATGACAAAACACTGTGTTTGACATAATTGATAAGACAATTGACTCAAAACTCATAAGTCGTTTTTTTGCAATTGTGCATCTTGGAATAAACCATGAGAAAAGCCAGTAATCCACTATACTGGCTCATATTTTTTGGATGAGCAACAAATGATAAATGTTTTACTCTGTGCTCAATGCAAAACCCAGTGTGAAAGCTGTATGCATGTTTGTAACAAAGCAGGGCGTAAACACATGGAAATCATCACATCATTGACAGAACTCATCTGCCAACTGTTTTCTAACCTTGTTGATGTAAATGTATGTTGCCTGACTAAAGTAAAAACGGTATGCGGAAATGGCATTTCTCATATAAATTTGTTGTGACATTAGCCAAAATATTAAAGTAATACATACTTATGTTATGCATGGGGTTATAAATATTTTTCATCGTGCAGCAGACAACATGTTTTTTCATCCAAATGGTAAAACTAGTCTTTCATTTCTGGAGATAGAACTGTAGCAGGCGTTGTTAAACAGCCTTCTGAGTTGTTCAAATGTGTAGCTATGTGACTGGAATGTAATGATATTACATTAGAGGTACAAACTGAGTCTATGGTGCCATCTGCTTACTAGAATGTCACAATGTACATTTAAATACTTTTTCAAGCGGGTTCTACAGGTTTCAGTCATCAGTAACAGTAATGTGATGGAACAATTTAATTTAGAAAGTGATAACATTGATCTAAATCTCAATATACCAATTTTGTACCAAAGGACACATATCAACAATGACTAAGGGGCTTGTTGCTCACAAACAGGCATGAGGCCATGCTGTGTAGCCTGGTCTAGATCCTATTCTTGAACCTGACTGACCTCCGAACAGGTCCAGGTCTGGGGCTGAGGAGGGGGCAGGAGCTGAGACAGGCAGTGAGGTGGGCACTGGAGCAGCCACAGCTGTAGCTTTAACAGCGACGGGTGTGGGTATGGACACTGCAGGGGCAGCAGCAGCTGCAGCATTATCACCAGCAGATTCATCCTCCGATAAGAGAGCTTCAGAGGCTTCTTCAGTGGCAACCGGAGTTGCTATACGGAGAAAGCCCACAATCCAATCGCCAAGACCCAGTCACAACCCCCAGAAGAGAGAAGAAAATGAGGGATAGGAGGAAGACAGCAGTGTGAAAAAAATTCAGAGAGAAGCCAATTTGAATGCCTACAGGCATTTTCTTTTTCAGTGTGAAGCAGTACTCACCCTCAGCTAAGAGATCTACATACAGACAGAGAGAGAGAGAGAGAGAGAGAGAGAGAGAGAGAGAGAGAGAGAGAGCAGGTGGGAGAGAATGAAGCATTGAGCTGGTCTGATGAAATGTAGAAGTTTTTCATTTGCAAGCTGCCAACATTACAAGAACAACTCAGAAAAGAAAACGGACATAGGCCAATCCAACTAAAAGCTCCATAATGTAATTTAGGCTTTAAAAGGCTTCAGTTGGACTCAGGCCAGCTTCTGGTATCAGTCAAGATGTGGGGATAAACAGGGGGCATGTCTCTGAGAGCAACAGCAGACTTTTAATGAAAACCTTCTGTCATTTAAACTAGGTTATCAAATATGAAACATCACAAAGGGTACCACTGCTACAGGGAGTCATTCCAAAAAAGACCACAATTTGTTTGTTTAAGTGCATTTACAAAAACATTGTATAGGCCTATACTTGATATTACTGCCAACCATTTCCTTCCTCCTCAAGTGAATGGGTTTGTAGTTAATGGGACAAAACATGTATACTATCAGCACAGTCCATTTTAAATGAATGGAATTTAAGTCTATTAAAAAATACCTATGCTCTGTCGTGTACTGATATGTCTTTCTGTGAGTAGATTCAAATTTCGTACAATCATTGATAATGTCTATCTATTGGATTTAGTGAAGTCGTAAAGTGATTGTTCTTTCATATCGTAGAAACTGGACATCATCGCTGGACTGTCAAATGTCTTGATTTTGAAAGAGAGATACTCAACATTTAAATAGTCTGCGGGTTGGTCTCTTATTGGTTGAAAATCTGCCATTGCTACTATCATACATTGCATTTGGATTTGCTCCCTGCCAGAACAGAAAAAATGACAGGTAAAGCAAAAGTAACTAAGCGTTCTCACCTCCCCATCCAGTCATGGAGGAAATGGCTGAAGCGCCCCCTGCTGACGAGGAGGACATGGGGTCTAGATCCAACAGGAAGCTGTCATTGAGAGCACTGGGCACAAAGACAGATAAGCAAGAGGGCGTGTTTTATACAAATAAGCATAATAATAATAATAATAATATGTTTCTTATGCAAGTAGTGATGCTGGGACATTGACTCTCAATGGACTCTTACTTGCTGGCGGCGGCAATGGTGGCAGTGGGGGCCGGTGTAGTGGGGGTGACGGAGGGCGGCCCAGGGCGAGCAGGGGGCCCAGGGCGAGCAGGGGGCCCACCGGGGGCAGGCCGGGGCCCACTGGGGGCGGCCCTGTGTGCGGGCCTGGCTGGTGCCACAGCAGCAGCAGCAGCAGGGGCAGCAGGAGCAGGGGAGCTGTTATTGGCTGGTGCATCCTGCAGCAGAGAGAGACCCCCGTTATTTAACTTGCTGACCACCACCGCGGTCGGTTATGTAAGCTCATGTGAACCAACAACTTTTTTACACATGGATACACAATAAATCACAGCCTGTCTATAGGAGGAACAGTCAAGGGTGAAGTTAAAAGTCAAATGAAGCTAGCTATCATAAATATTATCAGTATTATCACTACATTATTTTTGAAGGATAATCATAAAGCAGAGCTTACCTTAGAGGGTGACCTGCAAGAAATAATGATAGCAGGAGGTTAAAGAGGTAATGATGTGCATGGTGAAATATAATGTCTGCTAGTGGGATGGGAGGCAAAGTGGCAGCTAAAGTATCACTTTGCTGTTCTCATGCAGGCTGCATGAGAATTAAGAGAATTTAGCAAACATCTACAATTAATGGAATCACTGTGCAAAGCTAAGTGAAGGCATCTTGGCCCCAGCTACTCTTCAGCCAATCTTTCATGTTCAGCATCACGGACACACAGTAAAGGCTGAAGGATTCTGAATGGCATGCGTCGGAGGTTTTGTCCAATCATGGGGCTGAATGCAATTATGACTTTGTTAGTAATGATGCTAAAAGACAGCACCTGTCATTGTCTGTCAGTGATACCAATGGTGCACAATACATACAGTATGTTAGGTCACAAATGCAAACAATAAATAACAGGTTGTTTTTTTCTGTAGAAGTGCAATTCTGATCATTTTCAGATGCCATTTCTATAGAATAACTGAAACTTTTTACAGAACAAAAAAAGTTTCTATTTCAACACAAATAATGGTAGAATAATAATATTCTCATTGAAAGACAATACTTACTTCTCTTCCCTGAGTCAAGTAAAGACAGAGGAAATGACATGTTAGAGGTAACAGAGAATAATGGCAAGATCAATCTCTCTAAAAGCACCAAGTGAATACAGTTGCATATTAGACTGCCTAGCTATCCTAAGCCTGCATCACTTTAGATTTAGCAGGGTTTGAACTATTGCATTTTGAGAATTCAGCTCTGTGTTACTGCTGTTGAACAGTTCAAAATGCACCACAAGTTGCAGATGTGTTGAACTTACGGCTTCTTGCCCTCCAGAGTGTTAAGGTGGGTCTCCAGGGATTCCAGGAGGCTTTGTGGGGCCTGCAGAATAACAAAGAGAGGGTTGTAAAACAGGGACAAAGACATTGTAAAGGTTGGGTATGGTCAGGGAGGCTGACAATACTGATCGTGCTCCACAACAGAATAAAGTGAAGCTCACAGTCCAATAGAAACACTGAATTACTGGGTGTTGTCTGTCCATCACATTTAAGTCGAGTGGCTACTCTTTGCGCTATGCCTCCTCTTATAATCATAATAGATTTTTCTAAGAGTTTGTATATGAAACAAATTCTATCTGAGTGGATATCTCATGTGATTGTCTGCACAGTTTGATGTCACAATGGTTCATCTGCTTAAAATAATTATCAAAATAATTACCCTTACATGTTATAGAAAAATGTTTGTCCCACAACTGAGACAGGTGTCTTTATTTTGCCTGCAGGCTTTACAGTGTTAGGTAGCATGACACGTGCTATTTAACCGTGCCAGGCTAGCATGCTTCAGTGGTACAAGGTGTGTCCCATCCTGATCCAAAGAGAATAATTGTCTCTGTGCAGAATAATGGAATCAGCATCGACCAGACAGCACTGACACTTGGAACGCTTCACTCTATTCTCCCAAATGGGTTCAGGGTTCAGAAAGCAATTTGCATGCAAATTCTAAAAAAATATGATTTTCTTCAGTAAGGTACCCGTCTTTCTATCTTTTCTGTAATGCCAGTTTGATTAAGGCCTTAAAGGTAGAGTCAACGCTGAGGGAGAGAACAATTTAATTGCCAGCCACGATGCAATGCTGCATGCTTAACCAGAGTAAATGGGTCATTAATCAGAACAAAAAGGATGCTAAGATATTGAGTAAGCCTATTAAAAAAGGTCAAAGCTAAATCAACGTTCTTGAATTACCTGCTCTATTTCCTGAATCTAGCCTTTTAAAACTGTCCAGCCTATTATCGCTTAAAGAACAACAGAGCAGAGAGAGAGAGGCTGATCATGCTCTGCCATGGCAGTTGGCACTGACGGGCAGACCATTTATCATCTAAGGGAATATATGAAGTGTCTGTCCTCGGCACCAAAAACAAAGATGGCTGTTCTGCAGGCAAAGGACAGATACAACAGTGTGGTAGCCGAATCCCCCATGGCGACCAAGACAAAGGACTTTAGACTGGACTCTTTAAATCAGTGTTCCAAGTTTATTGCAGGAGTCTCCATCAGACAATACAGAGGGTTTCAGAATGAGCATGATAGCAGCGGGCTGGAGGCCGCAATGGCACTACTAGTTGCTAGTTACAGAACAGTGTCTTATATTCTCATGTGTGGGGGGTATCAAGTGTATCATATCTACAAATAGACAGATCGTTTCATACTAAGTCAAACACACGTCCATCTAGGGAGGTTCTACTTCTTCCTTGTGAACCTTTAAGACTATCTGCTCAGCAACTCTGAACTAGAGGCCATTCAAATCTACAACAACAGCTCCATCACCGAACTGCCTCGACACATACAGTAGCAGTTCTCTTTAGAGGAGGCCAATATAAAGGCTGCTGAACCATCTCCCTGTGCTTGTGACAGCAACATGCCTCCGGGCATATGTTTAGAATATGATGTGATATGACAGTGCCATCATTTGCACAGCATTTCCTACATCCATACTTACTGCTGTAAGAAAATAGCATGCAAGTGTAGGCTTCAAGAGTTATGTCATAACAGCACGTGTCAGTCAGTTGGTGGTATTATTCTGTGTTGTTGGTGCTGACGCAATTTGTGCTAGAAGGTTTAAGTGTGGAAATTAGTGGCTGAGACTAAGAGATTAATCCACTTCATTTTGAGTGTTCTGGGAGATTTATATGTTTTGCTCTCCCAGATACATAAATCCAGTTTTATCAGCCATTCAGTATCTCATTTATTTAAACAGGCCAGGGGCTTCTCAGATATGCAGGTTGGTTGGTGAAGATTAATGATGTTATCCTCCTTATTTATTGCAGTATATCTTGTCATAAATACTTAAAACACGGTTGCCCAGTGAGAAACATTTTGGAATTTTTCAAAGAGTTACTGGCAAAGTAATTATATAAGTTTGTGCAAGTATTCGTCAAAAACAGCTAAAGCTAAATCATTTATATTGTGAGGTTAAGGCAAGCCTAAAGTTTTGCACATCAGAATGTTACATCACTGCAAGAAATATTATCATTTGAGAAGCTTTTTCCGGGATAAAATCTCTATAGCAATTATTTTTCACTACATGCAAAACCCACACCTGAGTGCAACACATTGATATTCCATCTGTGGAACGCCGATTGAAGAATGGACTGAATAGAAAAACACATGCTGGCAAAATAGTTGTTTTAAGTTTTTGCACAGTTTAAACAAAGGAGATATACAGTAACATATAATTAACTGAGCTTGAGACGTTTAAAAAAAAGTATTATGTTTTCCCCGTTGCCAATTTCTGCTAAGCTAAGATAACCGTCTGCTGGCTCTAGCTTCATGTTAAGCATACAGACGTGAGTGGTATGAATTTTTTCAATTACCTTTATCCAATGAAGTCAAGTAAGCATATACCACGCACCACACCAACAACTCACCTACTGTATATTCTGGCCTCAAATCCAGTCTACTTACAGGTGGTTGGCTCTGACTCAAGCTAATCATGCAACTCTCTCCTAAATAGATAAGATAAAATCTCTTGACATGAATAAATAAAATTGTCTGGTTCTGGAGATCTAATGCTCCATAGCCAGTCAAACAACACTAGAATGTGTAGCCTCTGTTTTATAACTCTGGCACTCCACAGCCTATCAAGCCTGAGTTTAATGGGACAGCTTTACAGCATGCTTTTCATGCAAATCATATTGCCATGTCTAAAATAATAACCTTAACTGTTAAGGTCCACAACAAAACAGAGCTTACAAGCTTGAAAACTATTTTTAGCTCAGAGTTATAGCAGCCTGGTCAGCATCATTGCTCAGCATTATCACAGTTTATCCAATCATCTCTCTTCCAGTCACATCATCCCTCTACATCACAGCCCCTGATGTCTGTCTGCTGAGTGTGCTCCTACACAGTGCACTCAGGGAGGGTTCAGACGTCAATCTACATTAAGGTGTACGCTCTGTGTGTGCACTACTCACTACTAACACTCTAAGCCCGAATGATCAATCTGCATCTCTGGAAGTGAAAAAAGAAGGGGACCACGGGGGTTGTCAATCACTGAAGAGCCACTGCTTGTTAGTTGCATGGAAAAGAGCTGTGCACATGGGGTACAGTGGGATATGCCTCCTTTTTACAAGATGCTGTGGCTGTCTGTGAATGTCTGGTTATAATGGTAGAAGAGCAATTTCAGTGAACACAGGAGGATAAAAAAACAGGTGCTTTGGACAGTAACACGACTTACAGGCCTACAGTTAAACAAATCACAATACTGACATGCTCTATCAGTAAAAAGCCTAATATAAAACTTCATAGATCAGATAATAACAATGTATTGCAAATGAATCTAGGTGATTCAAAGCCTTGGTCAGTCTTACCTGAGTGAGTTCAGGGATGTCATTCTTGTCTATTCCCACTTGCTGTAAAATGAGACATTGACAGTTACCAAGCTATCAGTGATGCTATGCCGCTATCAGGGATGGAATTTGCTCCACACAGCAATACCTCAGCAATTTTGAAGAATTCGGAGACCCGAGTCATTCGTGTGAGGAATCTCTTGTAGATCTCCAGTCCGTCTTTACACTGGCTTCTCTTCATCTGGAAAAACTTTTCTGGAGGGCAGAGGTCGTGAAGAAAAATGTGAATCTTTATCCTCGCACAGGTAAATAATAAGTCTGGTGACACACTGTTGTGTTGCTATCCATTGAAGCAAATGTGTCAATTACTCCTGTTAGTAACTTCACCAACATGGAATTTATTAAAACACAAACATGTTGAAAAATGTATGTACTGTATGTAATAACCTCAGCCTTATCCTTTAAGGGGTTTTTAACTTTCGTATATTGACTAATTGGCCTAAATGAGTGATTGTACTGCAATGAGCTGACTCTTTACCTAGCAGGTTAATGATGCCGTCATTGTAGCACGCGTACAACTTGATCAGATCTTTGAAGAGCAGCAGAAAGCCGGCGTTTATCACTCCATTGTTCAGATCTGGTGGATGCACCTATGGGTGGGAGAGAAAGCCAAGTGGCACAGCATGGATAGGATTTTGAAGACGATTTTTTTTAAATGGCAAACTTATATGCGGCATTAAATGAAAAAGAAAGGAACACGAAAGTCAGATAATGTAACAGGTTAATCCTTATGTAATGTATAAGAACGGTAGCCTCAGCCCCGTGGTATATTATAATATAATTTCAGTTTAGACACAGAGGAATAATACAGTTGAAATCTTCACCACTGATTTTCTTCCATGTCAGTTATAAAGACATCAATGAATAGCTGACATGTCTTGCTGCTAGAGCTTTATAAAAACCCAGTTGGCAGCAGTTGTTTTTTTTCTCAAGCATGTTTAGTAACAAGTCAATCCAGCGACCTTGTTAAGTGACCTTTTGTACCCTAATCATTTGCGTGTAACTCACTTCAAAATCCAGCAGTGCGTCGATCTGGCTCTGTAGGGTGGCCATTCCCTTCAACAGCTTCTCCACTGACATGGTCCTCATCGCTCCGTCAGCTCTGGGAGAGGCAGGGGATGAAATAGAAGGTGTGAGTGACAGAGTGCAAACCCACGGCTGTCAAAACAGAGAATACCTGTCTGTATCTGTCGCACATTTAGCATCCGCCAACGTGTTTGATCTCTTCGTTTTTCAGTGCCAGCTTAGATAGCCAGTGGGACCTTGTGTCTGCAAGCTGAGCATGGGCTGTCATCTCTGTAAGCATGAGTTATAACCCACTCTGTATTCATCTCCAAACTACAGAACAAGCACTCAAGCCATGGAGTGGCTGACCAGTCATTCATAATACTCATAATATACATCTGTACATCTCTGCTATACATATTGTTTTATTTCACATTATTCTATTCCATGTACAGTATTTAATTCCGTTACAGTTACTGTTATTTTCTTTTTCTTTCTGTGTCCAGTATTCGATTTGGTTTACATGTATCTAATTTTGCATTTTATTTTATATGTATTTGGTGCACCTCAAATCTGTGCTTCGATTTTTATACGCTCAGTGCGCTGCTTTTGTGTTAATGTAGGTCTCAGGTTGCTCTCTTTACTTGTGTGTTCCTGTTCTTGTACATTTTCTTCTTTTAAATTGCATTGTTGAAGGGAGCCAACGAATGCTGCTGTAAGTGTTGTGCATATGACAAATAAACAATCTTAAATCTTTGACATGGCCCGGTGCCGGGCTGTAGTTAGCTGTGTCCATCCCACACACACACACCAGAGTGACCCCGTGTGGGATGGGTGTTGTGTGGATATGGAGGGCAAATAAGAAGGGATAATGATGTGGTCCTGGACAAAGGAACTAAAATACCCTGAACAGACTCAAAATCAATAAGAAAGCTGAAACAGTCGGTGTCGTGAGATGTGAGAAACCGTACCCCTTCTTGACTCGGCCAAAGTCGAAAGACATCTGTCTGTAGGCGAAGGCCTTCTCGTTCAGGTAGCGGCTGTAGCGCCGGATGAACGTGGACATGTCGTATCCTGAGGGAAACATAAACACACACAACGTCAACTCAGGCTATTAGTTTCATAATAGGCTCTTCAATGGCTTACAAAAAAACAATGCAAAGGTAAGGTAACATTTAAAAATTTCTTCAACTCTATTGAAACTAGGCTTTGCAACTGATAGCTGTGAAAAGCGTGGGTGCTAAAAGGTCATCAGTTGATTAAGTCTTTAAAAGTAGAGTTCAATTTTTGGAGAAATTCACTTTACACAATGGATAAATAGACATGTTCTTGCATCTACACTCTTCTTTAGAACCAACTAGCTAGTCATATCATTTATTTGAGCCACACAAAGCAAGGCAAGCTGTTTCCCGCTGCTTCCATTATTAGGCAGACAGTAAGTGTGTTTAGAGAGAAGAGGGTATGTCGCTGTCCAACAATTATGTATTCAAATTGTTAAGATTGACTTTCTAAAGTCTGCAGATCTTCCAGTCACCAGAGCCTACAATACGTATATCCTCAACAACAGACTGTGAACCCAGTGTTTTAACAACATGGGAGACTGCATGCATTTCCATGGAGATGGGTTTAATTTAAGGGAGCAGTGATTATCATAGCTGGAACTTAGGGGTGGAGGGCGAGGGAATGGTCAGGTTGGTTGTAACATTGGAACATATTCTACTGTTATTCTGACGGAGAGGGGGAGAGTGGAAGACAAAAAACAAAAAACAAATGGGTTGTTATCATGTTTAGGCTAAAGAGAGAAAGGAAGGAAGTAAACAGCACCCACCGTGGGAGCCAGTTTTGTCCAGGAAGTTGGCAAGGTTGAACAAGGTGTTTCTGGACGCCAGGAACTGCAGGAATCTCTGCAGGAGAGGACAAATACACTGGGGTTAGTAGTCTGCCAGGCACTGCATGATAAATATGGGGAAAAAATGCCTCAGGTTTTGGCTATGGTAAGAATAGCCTAATTTACATAACGTTATTGATGAAAACATGTGATTTTCTGGTGGTGGTAAATGAAAGCACAGTGCAGTAAAGAAACAGATAGTGGGGAATAACTATAGAACTGTGAAACATCTTCAGGTCCTTAAATCGAATGAATAGCATCGACAAAACGATACAAAATGAAAAGTATTTGCATCCATATTATATATCCACACATTACACATCCCAGTAATGAACAACACATGCAGTATATGATTCCCTGCAGTCATGGTTTATTATATTTATATGTTAATTTTCAAACAGATAGCTGCTGCATCTGAAATATACATAATGGAGGTCTGTTTGATATTCACAGCTATATCGAGGGGGCTCTCTACCCCAAACCTGTGAACTTGAGGCAGAAAACTGGAATTAATATAAGAGGTGTGATTCTATGCTTGTCTTTTTCTTCAGTGATTGAAGAGCAATCCAGCATTAAAGGAGCAGTGCTGCTGCAGCCTTGGTGTGTGGGAAGGTGTGAATATCAATTAGACACAGGATCAGGACATTTACAATGGGAATAGGAAAGACAAACAGGCTCTGGATATAAATACGTCCTCCACGCACGCACGCACACACACACACGCACGCACGCACGCATGCACACACACACACACACACACACACACACACTGTGTCCACATCACACAGATAATTCTGCAAACACGGGGAAAGATTTGTGAAAAGTGTGTTTGTGTGCATGTGTGAAGGGCCACACCATCCCATTGTGGCCCCATGGCAACGCAACTTACCCTTTCCGCCCTCTCTCCTTTGTGTCATGTGAAATTCAGTATGTCACATCAGGCACTTTGATGACGGGCTCTAAAGATCAGCAACATTTTTATCTCTCTGATTTATCCCTAGCTGCCCATTCAGAGCTATGGCCTTTTTACAGCTGTCAGGAAATAAAATGGGGTCACGGGGTCAGGACCAGGCCAGAAGGCCAATCCCTTTGCAAATACCGTAATGATGCCTGCTGAAGCCAACATTTACAACTATGGGGGCAAACGCAAAAATGTAAAGAGTTCTTTGCAGAGAAGACCTTGGAGTGAATTTAAGTCAGAAGGTAAACCATAAATATACATGGACAACCATGAGCTATTCTGTCGGTAAACACATCTTATAACCTTTTTGTGTCAGTAGAAAGTCACTGTCGGAAGCAGCCTTAGCAACCGCAGATGCTTTGACCTGCATTCATTGATTTTGTGGCCTCCATCAGACAAGCTGTCAACACATTGACCCTATCGTCACCTTATGTAACCCAACATTAGCATTCAGTTGGAGTATTTGCTGTGTACCTTGTTAATTAAGGTAAGTCCAATTTCCATTCTCCCTATAGCTCTGTTGGTCTCTTACAACTGCCAAGGGAGTTGGAAATGATTTATCTGCATCCTTAGCTGCTGAAAGCTGCACAGCTGGCTGCTAACTGCCTTCCGTCTATTAGTGCTGCAGGTATCGAGCAGTGGGTGTATCGGAACCTTTTAGCTAGAAAACAGCGGCCTGCCCCCAAAGCTGAGGGGGACTGCACAGTTGGGTGATACGCTTAAGCTTTCCACCGACTGTTTAATTAAAAAAATATTGATTTGCAAAGCTTTAAATGTTTAATATCAACCTGTTCCAGCTATTCAGTGAAGCTGTGGACTTTTTAGAGATACAAACAAACATCATATCAAATGGATAGACTCTACAGCACAAGTTTGAACAATGTTTGAAGAGGTTGAAACATGGATTCACTTGGTTGATTGGAGGGTTAGGGTTATGGAATATAATAGCATTTTAAAAGCATGACGTTGTTGTCCTGTCTTATTTTTTACCTCACAAAGCACAACTGTAGCACATTTTAACTGTGATATAAGTCTGCTGTGCTGATACTTTTTCCCTAGCCTTTCACGCCGTAACATGGCATAACTGTGCTCCTGCTGCGGTGTGTTTTTGAGCAGATATTTGTGTGTCTACTTTGGACACTAGTGTTAACGTTGTCAAAGCAGTGATGGCCTTGTACTTTACATCTTGAAGTACAATAGTCTTCTGCTGTCTCTACTAAGGGAACTAACCCCACACTACGATGGTGAGTGGATCAGCAACCAAACCACCAGCAAACCAGCAGCTAACATAGGTATGTGCTCGGCAGTGTGTGTGTAAAACTCTGTTCTAATATCTCACCTCATTGCCATGCACCATGAGATGATGCGTGGTGATCAGGGCTTTGAAGACCACCACCCAGCTGGCATTGCCGGCCCTCTCCATCAGCGTGTCGGCCATTGAAGGGACGTTCACAGTGGTCTCCTGTGTGGCCGCGATGAGAACTGTGGAGCATTGAGGAGAGGAGGAACAGGAGGTCAGATGATGGATATTAGCAGGGCACTGACTCAGGACAGGGACAGTACACACTACACAGCATGTTCCCAAAGCTAAGCCATGGCAATTTAAACCTCTGCAGGGATGGAGAAAGAAGAGAGACAGTGAGAAATGACACAGGAGTGTGCTAGAGTAAATGAGAGTAGAGTAAATACGGTGGTATGGGCGTGGGCCTCTCTCTCTCTCTGCATCCCAGTTTCACTTTAATTCGCCATGGGCATTTCCATTGACCAGAGTTTATTCAAATAAGTAAAACATCCAAATGGAATGAGATTTTTTTCCCTTGTGCCCAACTATGCTAGCTAATATTTGTTGGATCTAATATGTTTTGCAGGATCGATGAGTGCTTCATATTGTGCTACCATTGCTCTGGTGTGAGTCATACAGGCTACTGCTTTGTGTGTTACTGCAGTTGGTACAGGGAGAGGAAGAGTGGAATATTCCACAGCAGTGGAACATGTGCAACATGTGTCAGCAGTATAGTTATTGACTCTATACATCTCTGTTGATGATACAATGAAAAGTGATCACTTGCTTTCTCTCTCTCTATGTTATAATAATTCACACAACATGTCAGTGGCAGGACTACCATATGAGCATTAGGCTATGACATTTTATTTAAAGCATTAAATTGATATTTAACTGTGTGCAATAGCGACAACCCTGCAGATAATTATGAACTAACTCTGGTGTCCACCACCAGACAACAGACATATATAAAGTGTGGATAGTGGAGCATTTATCTGCTTGAGAGCCAGCTATTTCCCTCAGGAGTTGGTGGAAAGAAAGAGCTTGACAGAGAACACCTTGAATCGATGACTATACTGCTCCAAGTCAGCTCGGTGAGTGTGTTAGCATATCTGGTGATAGGTCATCCTGTAAAAATATGCTTATCTTGTAAACCTTGTTCTGCTGCCTCCCACCTGACCCAAATGGATCAATAATGCTTTATTGTCAAATGTCCAGGCTGTATTGTGAAAATGTGTCTTTTCTATTACTAATACCACATATTACACTGTATAATGCTGACTAACTACCATGATCTATTGTTTATGCCTAAGTGTTAGCAAGTGGGAGCAAGTGAACAATCCCTCTATGCAGACGATATTGGTGTCACTGTGATACACCTATTTATACAGCACATGGTCATTCAAGCGATGCCAATTGGTCAAAACATATGACGGCTTTCCAACTCCCAAATAAAAAGAGCAATCATCCAGTTCGTCAGATAACAGTAAAGCCATACAGAATCACGGATTGGAGAGCAGCCCTCCATAGCAAACCTCAGGGGCTCCAGAGACAGTGTGAGGAATGAGACTGATGGTGAGTTTAGGTGTGCACGCAGAGTGATGGATGGAGGGGAGAGAAAACATGAGCGGCGTCATTTTAAAAGCCTTGATTCAGCAGAGCAGGGCAGATACAGAGACAACTACTATTGAGTGCTGTGATTCATTAATAGCTTCATACCCATGTCTGCCCTTTTAGAGCCAGCAGCTGAGAGCGGTGTCTATTGAATTTGCTTAATATAAACCAAGTGCCACTTCGTGGAGTAATCTGACTGTCACCGGTTAGAATGACAGGGAAGTAATGAACAAGGGGGACTTTGGGAATTAAAAAGTTCAATGTTGAGATAAGAAATCAATCAGATGAAATGCTTTTCTAATGAAGTACCTGTTTTGACAACTTTTAAGTGAGAAAGTGACAATATGCAATTTGACAGTTCATGTTATGTAGGAAGTATTTCTATGAGTATTAGTTCTAGGAGTTTACAATGATTATTTAGATGCAATCTCAATTAGAAACAGAGGTAGATGTTAGATGTGAGGTTTCGTCTAATTTGTGCGTAATTAAAGGGAATTATCTTTGGTGAGTCATCAGTTACTGACTGTGACAATTTGAGACAACAACCACCTGTCCAAACAAGCGCTGAAGATACAATTTATTTGGGTCTTTTCTGTGACTTAGGGTGTATTCACACTGGGAAAGTCTGCTAGTTCACTTGCTTTGGTCCAGACCAAATAGAGTTTAGATTTTTTTGTGTTTGGTGTGGTCCACTTTAATATTGGCCCTTTTGCAAGTGAACCAGCATTACGAAGCAAAACCACACGTGATCTGAGGTCATTCATTCATTGGACAGACATTCTGGGGTGGAGAGAAGCAGGAAGCACGAAGTAAAAACTGCAAAATATATCATTGATATAATATGGGGTTAAAAATAATAAAAAGGCCTACATCTAGCCTATAAACAAAGAAGAAAAACATCAGATCAATGTTATTTCATATGGTTATAATATGTAGCCCTATGTCAATGCCACGTTATGTGGCTTGTAGTCTACGATGTGAAAAATTATTTTTACTGTATTTTTGCTGCTGGACGTGCGGCTCGCGAGAAGAATAGGCTCAAGCTGACACTCAGCTGATTAAGCTGGGTGTCAGCTGGGTGTCAGTTCGGCGCAGTTCAGCTCCAAACTGACACGGGATAGTATTGACGGACCATTACATGGGAAGCAAAATAAAAACACACACCTCTTGCGCAGCGTGAACCTGTTGGCACTGTGAGAGACGCTCCCCTCTCCTGCATCTGATCGCTGAACACATTCAGCATTTTTACGCGTCCTCTCGATCAAATGTAATATATTGTTCTGGGCCCCCGGTCAAACCACAACTTATCGTCCTAACAATGGCGATAACAACACTTTCCCATAATGTGAAGCTGACTGCAATTTATCAAAAAAGAAAAGAAAGAAGGCACAGGGCTTCCTGCATTTGGGTCGGATCGAGTCCGGACAAAGTCACACCACAAACGAACTGCAGCAGAATGCGTATGGAAGCGCACCGAGAACACCTCTTCAGCTGGGTCTCAGTGCGCTTGTTTGGTCCGCCCCCAAGTGTGATTGCTGTATTCACACCTGCCTGAAAGATGCACACCGAAGGCGGAAGTGCATCTGAGTTTGCTTCAACCGAACTAAACACGGCATGTGTGAATACACCCTAAATAACAGATTATCTCGCTGTTAGTTTATGTTTCTCTGAACACATCCTGTCCAATAATAGCCCACAGTGTTAGTAGCTGGAAGAATAATCATGCAAAGATGTGTTCAAGGTCACAGTCAAGCTACAAGTCGGCTAGCACTTTTGCTTCCTGTCATGCTTTCATCATGCGGTAATGATGGTTGTGCATGCCCTCCACAGTAGTAAGGCAGCAGATACACACAACAAACATACACACACTGGATACATGAGAATGATAATCCCTACGGGGCTGATTAGTCAGTAGCCTGCATCATCCTACTCTTTTCATCTCTCCATCCCTGTCTCTGTGTCAGTCTGTGGCTCTGTCCGTCTCACGCCTGGCCTGTCTCGCTCTGCATTTCCTACTGTGAGACAAGCTGCACAGCCACAGCCCTATCCTAATAAGAGAACGGCCAAAAAATGAACAGCTGGCCAGTCGCGTCTGCTCTATCCTTGTAATTCAAACAGTGGTTCAACGCTACTAAAGGTCTATTCTTTTTTGGTCTGTTCAGCTTTTGTGGCAATTGCTTCTCACGATAAACATTGATAAATCCTTTCAAAAACTCACCATTTTATGAGTTGCTAATGTTTACCACTGTGGGCATGACTTTTGAATTTGAATCTGATTTGGAAAAGTCTAGGGAAACGTGCAGCTAAATATAGAGTGCTTAATCCTGCAGCAGCAGAGACAGAGACACAGGCAGAGCGTCTCTGTTCTGATTGAGATGCTTAACAGCAATCCAGCAGGAACTCCTGACTCACACCTCCCCTCCCACACACACACACACACCTCTGCCTTCTCAATAATGCATGTGCGAGTGCGTGAGAGAGTCTGCTCAATATCTGGCCTTGTGTCAAGCGCTAGCACACACACAGAGTCACGATGACAATTCCTTGCATGCTGGGATCCACAATTCATATTCTGTATGTTTCAGCAAACAGCAAATTATATCTTAAACACTTGTATTGCCTCACTGCCAGAATAATACATCCCAATGTCTTTTTCAGACTGAGTCATCAATATATTTCCCAACAGGAAATTAGTTTTTAGTAAAACATTTTTTTCAAAAGCTCTTAACCCCTGCTCAGCACCCAACAGCAGACATAGTCATAGTGGAGCACTTAGTCGCTAGCATTTAGCTAAGGAGACCAAAACACTGTATTCTGTGATAATATGTCAACAGTGTGTTTACAGCTTGTAGCAATCCTCTCAGGTGGAAAACCCTGTTTAAACATTTTCTGTCATTTTTCCACTTTATACATTTTACTGGCATTTGGCCTAATATGTGCTTAACTTTTATTTTCTTATCTTTTTGATAACATGCATAAAGCAGAAAGCCACCAATTCACTCAAAAACATAAATAATGTTACACTATACAGTTTACTGTGTTCTTAATACCTGGTAGCTACAATTATCAGCAGACTGGGTGTAGCTACGTCTTATCCATCATTTGATTGAGTCTGGGACTGTAATAATGCTATGAAGTCTGCATCGTTCACAGAGCATGAAATTAAAAATGTATTCAAATACTGAGATCAGAGTGTTCCGAACTCCAATGGTAACACTAGCACAGGTAGACACTATGCGAGTACAGAAATAGCCACATGACACCTAAGAATGATGAAAGCCCGATGGGAATGTAGCATTAGCGAGGGCTATCACGGAAGAGTGGAAGTATTGACCGACTGAGAGTAACTGCATAGTGAGTCTTGCAATAGCAGTTAACCATCCGCTGGTTATTACTGCAAATGTCACAGCAACACCTAAATCTACAGAATTGCAGCCGTTCATCAGCACTTGTCTCTTTTATATGTAGTCTATGGTGCTGACCCATAGGCTACAGTGCTGTTTGCTTTTACACACATGCACACATTCACAGGGATGTAACCTGTAACTGCTGACTAAGAAAATTCATAATTCTGCTGTTATATGAGAATTTGTTCTATAATTTTCCATACTGTTTACTTATGGATCCTGAAAATGCAGTTAATATGATCACTGTAAATGCAAACATAGTCTCTCTATTCTTTAAGCATCCAGATCCAAATACTGTCTCCTGCACTGTGGTCCTGGTATGAAATTTCAGTCCAGAAAAACATCCTCCATTTAGAGCCAGGGGATTTATTTTTTATTTTTTTATTAACCTTTATTTATACAGGTAAAATCTCATTGAGACCCAGGGTCTCATTTACAAGAGAGACCTGTTCAGGTAGGCATCAGCAGCAACACAAAGTTACAGACTAACTAAACATACAGGAGACACAACACAGAACACAAACGGTAAAATAACGCAGTACAAAGGGCAAAGAACAAGTTAAGTACAAGTTAAGTTATGTACAAGTGCAGACCCCCACGGACTGTCTCAACAGCCTTCCTACACACACACACACACACACACACACACACACACACACACACACACACACACAGAGTATGTGCACACACATCGTCCCCTGCTCTAACATTGCAACCGCAGCACCTGAGCCATTACTGTGCAGTGCAGCAATCAAAGGGAGGAAAACCGTTCGCCTGACGTGTCCACATCATCTACAGTGCGTGTGTGTGTGGTTGTAAAATGAGAGCGAGTAACAGATGAAACCAGACACCTGCCTGGATGGGAAGCCCTCGTTAACAGACATACTTGCAAACATGTAGCTTACATCTACACAAACAGACGTTCACATGCAATGCTTCAGAGTGCAACCACCTGTGAGTAAGGACTCGGTCTGACAAACAGCCATGTGCTATATGCAGCCTAATCTGTTATGCATGAAATGTCTTGTACAATTTTTTCCAAACTGAAATGACCATGCTGCAAGCCGACACCGGGGGAGGATTACTATCCCAGAAAACAGCACTGAATACATCTTTGAAAGTATTTGCTGTGTAGCCACTTCTTGTAATGGCTTATCCTTCCACAACAGAACACTATTGTTGCCCGTGTCAAGAACACAAAAAAGAGTTGCATTCAACTGATACGTTCCTTCATGGTAATACACACATTGGTCAGTGGTTTATTCTGAAAACAACTCTAGCTCTGCAATTTGAGGTCTCTTGAATCGATGAGCACCAGTTGTCACTGAGCATAGTCAGGGGTTTTGGCACCTTGTTTAAAATGTTTTTTATGTTTATTTAAATTAAGGTGTAGGCTATGTCACTCAGTGCAACAGTGCGGCTCTCTTGTGTGATTGTATTCACTTTCAGGACAGCATAATCCCTAAATCAGGCTGTGGCTACACACAGACATCACTTCCTGAGATACTGTAGATTCATCCTAGGTATTTTCATGTGATTTACTGATAATAATAATAATAATAATAATAATAATAATAATAATAATAATAATAATAATAATAATAATAATAATAATAATAATAATAATAATAATAATAATAATAATAAAATACAAAGATTAATACAAGCCTCATCTGTTAAACTCAGACTTCCCCTTGCCCGTGTGATGTGTGTATAACGATATAGGGGGTGAACACAAGCTATTTTGTAAATCTACGTGGACCTTATGGCCCAGTGCCACTGGCTTCTGTGAGTGGATTACCTGGTAGTTATACGTGATGGAGGTGTAATATAGTCCAGTAAGGACACATGATGTGTAGCCAAGGCCTAAAAAAGCTTATTCCTCAGTGCCACAAAACTATATTGTTGACTAAAAAACTATTAACCAGAGTCTAAAGCCATGGTAGCAGCTATGCAGGGCTGTAGCATATTGGGCTAAATGCTAGCATCAGCATGCTGGCAGGCTCACAATGGCAATGCTGACATACAGATGTTCCCCAGCTATAATGTTTATTTCTGTTAACTATCGAAGTGAGTGGTGTCATTATGCTTACATTGGCTAATTTGCACATGTTTAGCTGAGGCTGATGGGAAGGTCTTCAGTAAAGCAGCTATATCCAAATTATTTTCAATCTCCACCAATAAACATCCCTTAAAAAACACACAGTCTAAAATAGACAAACTATTGAACATGAGTCACTTGTTTCTTTGATAACACATTCAAAATCTTCACCAGATATTTTCTGCAATAGCTGAAAGTTGCCCCCACAAATGCACCATTTACTGCTGGCTGATTTGACATTTGCTAAAGTGTCAAGTGGTTGAAAGTGAAAGCATCAATTTGTGTCCTGATTATATCTTCAGAAGGATCAAGCAAGAGACAACCTCCTGATGCACTGTAGGTTTTGGTATTTTAATGGGTATTGTGACAATAAGAAAATGATAGACTAATGTCAGCAGGTTATTCAGTGAGCTTGTATTGATCAAGATCTTCTAGTCTCACACTTGGGACTTATGTGCTCTATTGACCCGAGCAGTGTCCCTTAACTGTCACTCAATACCCCACCAGGATGCCCGGCGGAGTCTGCCACTCCCCACACTCTGATGACAGGACTCTGATTTCAGACTGCAGACTTTAACATATCAATACCAAAGATACTGTATGTGAGTATAAGGGAAGAAAAACTGTTTGCTTTACGCATTGACACACACTAGCCCATTACAAGCCTTCACGACACACACTCAACAAGCTCCTCATATTTTTCAAAGATGGATTTTTTTGTCAAATGTTTCAATATGTACCACGGAGGACATGCCAAGGTGGTTTCCTAGGCAACAGGCTACATTGCAGTGGCATCAGTGATGCAGTAAAATCCGTTCAGAAAAATCATCTTCACAAAGGCAAACTCCCACGGCAGCACACTGACCAGGGTCATCCAGCCAAAGCAAGATGTATGTGAGTCATAGCTGCCACTGCTGAAGCATCCAGCACTGAATTCAAACAAACACTTAGTAATACCTTTCATACACTCGCTATGCTGAGCATGTATTTCAAAGTGGCAACATTTATATCCCTCTAATATATCACACAGGTCCGTATAGTGTTGATGTTGAATAGGTGAATATGAGCGATGGTGTATCCAGTGAGCTTGCTGTCCATGTAAGCGCACACAGGCAATTATGTTGCACGAGCGATGCCTTGTTGAGCTACACATGAATGGACAGTGAAAGTACCGTGTGTATTTATAGCTCCACTCACCCTCAAGCAACACACAGGGAATGGGGGGGGGCGGGGGGGGTTGGGGCAAACATACCCAGAATGCACTCTGTCCCAGCACAACATAGCACCAATGTGGTGTGGCAGCCAAACAAAGAGGGAGCCATTGAGATCCCAACACTGTGGAGGCTAAAAGTGACATCTGAGGAAAGAGCTGGCATCCCACACAATGCTGGTGGATGCAGATAGCAGCACTTGTCTTCACATAATAGTTTTGTTCTATTAGTGACATTTCACTCAGCTCTCAGCTATTGGTGGTCAGCTGTGATCCAGCTCATGGGTAATGGGTAGAAAATCCCACATTCATTCAGTTTGGGTAAGATGTGAAAAGTGCTTTGTGTCCAATGTGAAATACAAAAACGACTTAATATTTGAAGTAGATATCAGGGAAATTCTCTTATAATATAATAGATTCTCAATTGTGGCATGAACACCAATGGGGACATGCCAAGGTGGATTTATTAGAATTTTAAGAGCCTCACACTTATAAATTCTGACCTGTCTCTTGAGCCTCCATACTGCAGATTTACTGTCCTGTTCTATCATTCAGCGACCAAGTAGGAAAAAGGCTTTTGCTGATCTGCAGGCAAACCTTGTGCACTCTTATTCATCATTCAAAAAGGCACCCACACAGACATCCAATGAATATTTTCTCCCCATGAGGAACGGATCTGCTTTTTCCAACTGTGCTTACCTTTCAGTCTTTTTACTCAATATTGTAATTGTCTTGGGTCTTTCCTCTCAGATCTGTGGTTTTGCTTAGCCTACAACCATTATTCACAAAGATAAAATAAAAACATCGCCAAATTAGACCATATATCTTAACATCTCTTCCTGTGTGCAATCATTTTGCCCTCCCTTGATCCCAGCGCCCTCTATTATCAGTGTGTGTGTGTGTGTGTGTGTGTGTGTGTGTGTGTGTCGCACGCCCCTTTGAGGCTTTGTGCCTCCCTGTCGGAATAGAAAATCCCCTCTGCTCCAAGGAAGGGAACAGAAGCAGATATATTAAACCAAATTATGCGGCTAAAACCATTTATTCTGACAGAGAAAAGAGTGTATCTGTGTGGGTGCTACAATAGGTCTGTCCAGGGCCAAAGAAGTACAGGAAGCGAGGGTGGGTAAGTAACTGCTCTGCACGAAGGAAATAAGAAAACTTGGACTCAAAACCTCTGCACCAAACTCATTAAGAACAACTGAACAATATCGCAAAAGGAATCCCAAAGAATAATTCCTAGAGCTGCACACACGATGCCCACAAATGGAGAATGCTTATTCAAGTTTTTGTATAAGCGAGTAATCAAAGAATCCGGGAGGAGAAAAAAGGGACTTGATGCTGCAGGTCAACAGCCGGTGGTATGCAGCAATTTATCTCCCTGAGATAATCTTAAAAGAAAAAAACACAACAAGTATCCAATTAAAGCCATATGGATTGAATACAAAGCCCGATCTAACAGCTCTCCTCATACTGTATCCAACACGAGGAGCTATCTTCTCCTTCTGCATGGATCTTCACATTTTGAGGGTGTTGATTTTTCACCTGGGGCCTCTACGGAAAGTCAAATCTCCTAACCTTTAAGCCTCCTTTACTTAACCTTTGTGGAAAACATCATCCGGTCAAAGAGAGATGAAAATGTGTTTCCGTTCGGACATAGGAAAAGACAGCACTGTTTAAGATGAATTCGACTCCACTTTTCCTAACCGACGTCATTCTTAGTATGTAGACTTTGTATAGCAAAGTGCATATTTAAGACACTTCTTTTGTTTGCCGTTCAATTTCAAAATGGAACAATGACTCTTTCACTAAACGAAGAACAAAGACTGGTTTTCAACCTCACCCAGTCCTTCAAATGAATTTTGGCCAAATGGTTGAATAGTCCACAAACAATTGCATCCTTGAACGATTGATCTTACTCTATATTTTTGGGGAGTCTAAGCTGAAAACTATTCCTTAAACTCTGTGGCGCTAAGTAAATGTTTCCACAGGGTTGGAGGTGGCAAACTGTTCAGTAACACTTTTTTAATGCGAAGTGCGGCCCTCAGGGAGAACTCAGCATTCAGACAGAGTCATAAAACCAGCAGGTCACCCAAGCCTCCCTGCATTATTAATATGCAGCCTGGGTAGGGACATGGCCCTTCATAATGTCTGAGCTGTTGCTGCTTCCTTGCATACAAAGGGCTGTTTGCCTGCATTCTCCCCAAGGTAAAAGAAGCATTCTGCCCATTTATGTGCAATAAATTCCTTCCCATATACATCTGTACTGTATTATTTATATCTTCATCCTCAGACTTGCAAGCCTCAAGGGCACTGCGACCTCCAAACAACATCCCCAAAATGAATGAGAGTCACTGGAAGAGGTGGGAGGTACTGTATTAAGAAAGGATGAATTTGAATCAGCTGCTCCGTTTCAGTTTAGAGTGGATTATAATGGTCAGCTGGTAGCAGCTGTATAGGGGGTTCTTGGTTTCAGCTCATTAAATCTGGGCTCACATTGTTTGGAGGACAGTCCACCACCCACACAGAGATTGACATTAAAGAGATGCAATCTGGGACTTTGGAGGACCCGCTGTGAGATCAGCACTGCAGTACACGCAGGGCCCTCTTAACAACCTCTTTTCTCATTCCTCTGTTCACTGCACAGAATCATAAAGCAGCGAGGAAGGAAGAGAAACACAGTGGGAGCTGTGGTGAAAAGACAGAGTGGCTCTTCTCATACACAGAAACACACATACTGTACACACGTCAGAAGCATCCTTTACACTCATCATTAACTGCTCTACATGCACTGTCTGTTTAGTTTTTGTCCAGAGCGGAACTGCCCGATTTGTAAGATTTTGAGATTTTTTTTCTCGCTGGTAAACAGAAATTATTCACAGACACACACTGCCTCTTATGTTGCAATTCAGACTTTTAGCTCCAAACGAACCGAAATAAGGTCTCATAATCAAAACTCGAGACAGGATTCCATGTGTAACATCTGTCAAAACACTATAGTCCTCCTAACGCACAGGATTGTTACAGAAGCGCTATGAATACAGCAGCAGTTCCAATGAACATATCCACACTGACAGCGAGTGGAGGTGCTTAAAATATGCTACTTTGCATCTCTTTGTCCGAAAATATCCAGGTATGACACCACTTTGGCTATGGCTGTGAAAACTTTCTTTCTACGACTGAAAACAGGTTGTCTAAATGCTATCGAAGCTTGTCTGTCACAGTACTTTCCCACATCCTTGGTACACATCTGTTTTTTTGTGATAGTTGTATTGAAATACAAGTGCCAGATAGAGTCAAAACTCTGAGTATGTACACTTACACAGAAGACCTTACAGACCATTTTGATAGTCTCTATCCCCCTCTCTGCTTCCTCCCATGCCAGAGCCACAGTTTGCCTCTCAAATCTGGAAACAAACTGACGATGACTCATGGTGCGCTAACAGCAGCACCGTAGCAGCCAAAGGGGACTCAGCACGTTGCTTATGTTTCTCAGTTTACCCCTCACCCCCAAATCACACACACACACACACACACACACACACACACACACACACACACACACACACACACACACACACACACACACACACACACACACAACACACACACACACACACTACAGGTAATGTATTCTGTTTTTGCTCCGATCAGAACAGAATTGCATCACCTAAAAACCTGTTAATTGGATAGACTAGATTTAGAGTGGCATAAAGAGCAGGTGATAATAATTGCAGTGAACACACTCACAGAACCTCAGATGTTAGTGGTCTCATAAGAAACAAGGTCCTGATGATTTAACATGGTCTGAGCTTTAACCCCGTATGGATGTAAAGAACAGGCAAGACACCCGAACAAGAAGGTTGGAGAGACGAGGACATACATTTTTCAAAATACAACCTTGCAGCTACAGCCATTCTAAATATCTCAACAGCAGGAGCATAAGGACGTTAGGGCGTTATGAGCGGCAGAGGATAACGCTGTAGGCTAATATATTAGGAGCAGCAGGAGTGGCGGGGACTGACTTTGGAAACAGAGCCATCTTCATTTTGGCTGAGGTTCAAACCCTGTTACACTAGTCCTGTCTCCCTGTGGGCTACAGATAACCTGCATGTCCTCCGATGCGTGCTCCAGGCCTTTGGATTCACATTTAGAAGCAGCTAATTTCCTATCCCCACCAAACCAGAAAAAATGTGGCCTTTTCAAGTGTACTATACATCAGATATACAGTATATACTATACATATATCAGCTCCTACTTCCTATTTCTAATCAGGACGAATAAAAAAATTGCAAAGATTCGATAATTATTATCGATTGTGTTTGTTTGTCAGTTCTGCTTGTTTGAGTATTATTCCCTTTCTTTTACAAATCTGACAAACGACTGAGGGACAAAGCATATTAGTTGACCTTATGTTGTTTTGGGGAGGCATGTGGATGGGGTTGTATTTTTTTTCTTACTTTGGTTTTGGAGTAGGCTTGACATTGCATGAATCAAATGTCTTAAAAGCATACTCAGTGATTGTAGTCCAAAACACTTTTCTGTCAAAATCAGTAGAATCAAACCATATCTACTATCCGCTAACTGTCCGAATTGTGTGTGCGCCGAAAAAAAAAGCCTGGTGTTTATACAAAGCTGAGGCTCCGTGAATGGCTATGCAAACAAAGGGAGTCGGTGCAAGCCATACAGTCTCACTCCCAGCATGTCGAAAACAACGCTTGGTCAGGGACATTTGCCATTTGGTTACTGGTGCAAATGGTTTCCTTTAGCGTCTTTATCAGACACAAGCATTCTCTAACATGGCTGAGCATACACTTAAATGGAAACAGTGGACATTCCGTACTTTCTTCACGTTGTTTGTTTGTAATTGTGTTAACCTTCAAATTTAAAAAAATTATTATTGCTTCATGGTGGAATAAAGAAATGGGCCTTTTGACAAAACTTATCATTTGGCAGTTAGTGTTATAGGTTATAATTGAAGCAGCATAATGAAGCCCGGAAACAAGTGTGTGCCAAGCGTTTAATTGACAATTTAATCAATCCTTTTGCCAGATGTTGTATAACATAATTCAACTCAATCAATCCAAGCACACAGAAACGCTCCGTAACACAGTCCTGGTGGAGCATGTGAGGCTATTTAAGTAGGCTAGTTTAAAATGTGGGGGCACATTGTAGCTTCTCACTCTCTGACACCAGACAATTACGTTAGCTTGTTCTGTGTTTACTAAATCATTGATACAGCACTGTCTGATTCTCACACATTGCAGGCCTTGCAGGCCTACAGTACGTCACAGTGAACATGACTTGTGTGTGCCATTCCCCGTTCCATCTTGAATGAGTCTAGTCCCTGCCAGCCTGCCAGATGGTCACACTACTGCACCAAATGTATTCAAAAGCTCACTGTTGAATTAGGGAAAGGAAGTGTTCTAACCGAATCAACCCAAATTTAAATGTGGGCCCACTCTTTAACACATTGCTCCATAGCGCCACTGTTGGTCAGAAACTCCACAGGGTTCCTTTCATTTATAACACAACCACTTTTACTTTGTGGCTCAAAACAGGATGATGTTGTTACTACACACACACAACAATGGATCTATTGGATCCTGACTCAGGTCGTTTTTAGGATGTCGCCAATGGCATGGCAGCTCTGGGTGTATGTAAAGCCGTGCATGCACACACAAACAAACACATGGCACACACATTCAGCCATTGCGACTCTGAGCGATCGAGAGCCTCCTGTGAAACACCGCCATGTGGGGTGTCAGGCAATCTGTGCTGCTGCTTCCCGAGCTCTAATCTTTTAGTAGTTTAGAAAACCTCCGATCGGTATCGCCCGTCATCTGTCAGGCTCCCTAAATACACAGCGAAGGTGTCTCCAGATTTTATGCCCAACCTCGGGAGACACATATCTAATTGTATGCCCTATATTTCTTTGGATCACTACTATTCTTTTAGCTTTTACTTGTCCCTAGAGTCAGCAGCTTGTGGCCCGAAGACACAAGCCATTTAGTCACAGTCCACTGTCAGGAAACCTTTACAAACCAGCCTCCGACTATTACAGTATAGTTAACAACATTACATTAGATTTATCGGTTAGATTCAGGGAATAAAGCAAAATAGATGAAGGCCTTGAGACACCACGCTTTAAAAACCAGCATGTCTGTTTTTACCTTCATCCCACACGTTTACAATAGTATCTATTTATGGTGCCTTTAATACTCCAAGTGGCTGAAGGATCTAATTCAGTGTGAAGGCTCTTAGTTTATTATCTGCCTCTGTCTGGGGCTTTGGGGTCGCAGCATCGAGAGAGCTTACTGTCCCACTGCTCTATGAATGTCCCTTGAAGTGAATCAGAAGGGCATCAGAAAAATACACATCAGTTTGTCAGTGGAACAATCCATACCAGACAATTATTTTTAGACCACTGGACACACGTGGAGAGACTTGCCCGGATAATGGATTAAAGATAAAAGATAATACAACAAATGCATCTTGTAATTGTTGTAACATCTTGAAATGTTGGAGTTAGGGCCAAACAGAGGTTAATGCATGTGTTATGCATGGTGGTATTGCTGTGATATCGCTGCTCAGATTGACCAATTACAATTTAGAATGGACTAATGGAGCTCAATCGGAGAGGGAGAAATAACCAGGATAAGATATAAAGCTTTATTGATCTGTTACTGATACATTTCAGCTTTAATGTAAGGAGCAGCCCACCTCAGAACACAGCCAGAAACCCAGGAAAAACGTAATATACAAGATAAGGGGGGAAAAATAATATCTTTCAAGAATATTAGCATAATTAAATATGTAAATGAGAGTCAGAATGTCAACGAGCCAAAGATAGTAAATACATGCGCGGAATGCATGTGCAAACAACAGAATGTACACATATTTGTAAAGGACCATATTAGCATGATAGGAAATCTTGGCAGTGGAATAGGAGGTTATAATGATGACTTATTATGACTTATATTACTTACATATTACATTCTTGTATATTCCGGTTTTCCTGGGTTCTGAAGTGGGCTACATTCGGGCTGATTGGTTAAGAAAAATGCGATGCTGTGTTATCAATATGGGTACAGTATAACACTAAATAATTCATATGGTTTGTATGATGGATGTAGTAAATCTTCTTTCGTTGCAGGGGTAATGGTGTGTCAAGCTCCTCATTTGAAACAGGACAGTACAACTGTGGAGGTAACAGGTTTCACTGACAGACAAGATTAATATTTCTGCTAATGAACACAAAATATACCCTTTTTCAGTTGCTAAATGTCATCCGTGGATGAAATTGGGTATTATTTCAGGCAATTATCCCGTGGCATTTTCTGTATTGTGATGTAAATCCACCTTTCCCATATATCCATAAGCCCTTTCCTGAGGAACCGCTTCCTGAAACATTCCTGGACATTGAAATGCCAATTAATTGAAATTCTGTTGAAAGTCTTGCTACTTACGTCATACAGTAATTAAAATCAATATATTCAATACAGGTCAAAATGAGAGTTTTACTTTGGAGTTTTCTTCTACGCATTTAGCTTTATTGCTTTAAAGTAAGACTGCTATAACTTTTGCTGAACATCACCCACTATGGCCCCAAGTAGCACTTACAGGATAACTGGACAGGAAATTAATTTGCCTTCATTTCCCCAAGATTATGTTGAAGCGATTTCTTTTAAGACATCTTTATGTTTCTTTGCAACATCCAGTCACTAAACAAAAACACTAATAGAAATTCCGGAAACGGAGTAATTAAAGATGTAATCCACCACATTAACATCTAGTTTATTGTCTTTTAAGTTCCTATTGATCAAATAGTGAGTTAAAAAAAAATGGTGATTTAGCATTATGACCCACTGATGAAAGCGCCTGTATTTGCAGCTTTGCCCCGTTATACTATCGGAGGGGCTTCGCCGTATTTATCGCACTGCAGCGGTGCGTTCCTTTACTCAGTCTCAGTAGTACTGAGTTCAGACCTGTTTGCATTGCGTTTTTGTGATTTATATAAAGCCTATGGTTTGTATAAGACATGGTCCTAGTTACCACCTGAGCCACAGGCGAGCGTGGCTCAGGTGGTTAAGCGGGTTGGCCAATGATCCAAGGGTTGGCGGTTCGATCCCCGCTCTGCCACCTGTGTCATGGTTGTTGTGTCCTTGGGCAAGACCCTTCACCCACCTTGCCTCGTGTGAATGTGTATGACTGCTGTATGGTTGAGGTGGTGGTCGGAGGGGCCGTAGGCGCTGAATGGCAGCCACGCTTCCGTCAGTCTGCCCCAGGGCAGCTGTGGCTACTATGGTAGTTTACCACCACCAGTATGACTGTGTGTGAATGAATGGAACCTGGAACCCTGTAAAGCGTCTTTGAGTGCCTTGAAAAGCGCTATATAAATCCAATCCATTACA
Source organism: Hyperoplus lanceolatus (assembly GCA_026929865.2). Classification (NCBI taxonomy): domain Eukaryota; kingdom Metazoa; phylum Chordata; class Actinopteri; order Uranoscopiformes; family Ammodytidae; genus Hyperoplus; species Hyperoplus lanceolatus. The sequence goes on along the minus strand of CM049401.1, from coordinate 9,390,282 downwards.
TGTCTGGGCGAGTTCTCTCACTTCGGACTGTAGCAATGCAGACTATCTCTGTCTGCAGTTATCACAATGCAGGGTCACAATGTTGGATCAGAACACAGAGAAAGCATTCTGAAGGTATGCCAATATACTGACTTCATACAGTCAATAATGTTCAGTTTTAAAAGAAACTCTGGTCCAGGAGTGCCCACAACTCAGTTTACAGCCACTAGAAACGGCAGATTACAGCTTTAATGACACAACTGTCTATTTGAATGTTTATGCTTACTTTAGCCAGCATTAGCCAAAATAAGTTAGTGGTCATACCAAACCAAGTAAGGCTGTACAGTAGAACACCTTTGAAAGTAAGGGAAAAAGGAAAGAGTTTATGTTCTTGCTCAACATTTCATGAGTAAGAGAAAAATTGGCCTTGAGACTTCATTTGAAAGTCAAATGCTCTCGCCACCACAACAAAGCGCTGACACAAACGTTGGCATGCGGGCAAGCTTTCCACTTTGCTGTGCTATGATTTAACTTAGTTCATCATTCAGTTTGATTTTTTTTTTTAGACAGGACAAGGACAGACAAGCCGACTGATTTCTCCCACTCGGTGTGAGACTGCCAACTTGAAATTGCCTTCAGATGTTACACCAAGGAATTGATGAAGGTGTGACTTCATCTTGCAGTGCAACAGTGCATTTCGGGTGTAACCTAGTCTACTGTTCAATAACATGTTGATAATATACGTTCATGAAATATGTCTAATATAGTTTTTACCTGACTGTCTAAAAAGTCAGTATGTGTCTTTTCCATAAGCATCCAAATTCCATCCTGTTGTTTCTCACACCTTATTATGAGTAATAATGTCCTCCAACATATCGTAATGTTTTTATTTGTCTTTCAATACATTTTGAGCATATTAGCTCTTCTAATTGTTCTAATCTTTTATTTCTAACTGATAAACACTGCTGGCTTAAAGTTACAGCAAACTATATGCTCTCGTTTTACCTTTCATGTGTTTAATTTGTGTTGGTGCTAGAGTGGGCGGTTAAATCTCCATGAACGTTTGGCTTTGTTATTTGTCATTGTTATGAGTGTGTTATTTCGTATATCTTTAATATTCTGTATCTAGTGTTGTATTACGAGGCCCCCTTATGTGCTATTCTGCTGTGTTAGTGGCTCTGGAGCAGCCAGTGTAATATACAGGGATGTTCCGCTTTATTATGTGTCCCTGTCAGAACAAACCGGAGATGAACAACAAAAAGATCAGTGTGCAGGGACCATGTGTAACCAATGGGATCTGGTTACACTGGACTCCTCAACGTTGAAGGCTTCTCATCAACCATAGTTATTACCAAAGTTAGTTAGTTATTACCATAGTTATTACCTTAAAGGGACATACTGTATATCCTGCAAGTTATAAATCATAATACGGATGAGATTGGTGTGGTCTTTACTCTGTGTGTGCAGGGGGTCAAAGTGAAGCATGGGACTTATCTAAACATTTTCAGGGACGTGGTGTATGCATACACAAAAGATAGCTAATTAAAAGAATATGAAACCCAAGTATCATGTGGCGGCTCCTTCTGCTGTTCTCTTTCCAACATACCAATTTCCTTATGTCCACTCACTGTCACATTACTGGTCGGTTCATGCTGCACTCTTTTCACTGCACTCTTTTCACTGAATGCTCATACTTACAGTAGGAACATACATACCATCTATCATTGTATAAATTCTCTCAGGCATGGCTCTCATCTGTATGTTTGATATTTGCATTCAGCCCTTTCCATATACTTTATGGGCCTTCTGCGCACTTCCTCTCAGTGTTTTTAAATTGAATTGGCTCCCTAACCCCACGTTTACCCTGCCATGTTTGCACAGAGCAATATGTCAACAAATCAGTAAATTGCACCAACAAATTATGTGTGAAATATGCAGGCAGTGCTGCTATCATGGGGGATATGAGCCAATGTGCAGGCCTATTTGTTTAGCGGAAAAAACACCACCTTTTCAATTATGCCTTCACCAGCACTGGAGCAACATGGGGGCGATGGCCTCCAGTCAGCGGGGCCTGAGTATCTGGTTTTAGGCTTGGAGGCGTCACCCTGGTTTTTACTATGAAGCCCATCTGCCTGGCACAATGGGAGAACTAGCCCTGCTGGGATTAGGCAATAGGTCTGGTTTGTTCAATTACAGCCTAAATGAAAGTTGTGGATGCCTTAAGCATATATATATATATATATATATATATATATATATATATATATATATATATATATATATATATATATATATATATATATATATATATATATATATATATATATATATATATATATAGTATATATATATGTGTGTGTGTGTGTGTGTGTGTGTGTGTGTGTGTGTGCACACATGTATGTAGGAATGGATGGGGGAGGCAACCGTCATGGCTTGGATGAGTGGCCTAGTTGTACATGAGGAGGATGGATGGAGTTATAGGGCATCAGATAGATAGATAGATAGATAGATAGATAGATAGATAGATAGATAGATAGATAGATAGATAGATAGATAGATAGATAGATAGATAGATAGATAGAATACTCACATTCCATGTGTTTTTTCTTTGGAGCTGTCTGTTCATGTGTGGTGGCTTTGCAAACAGCTCGGGCCACATCGGATCCCGTCAGCGTGTACTGCGCCGCGGCGATACGGTCCGTCAGCGTCTGACCCGACATCTTTCCTCTCCCCGGGGCTCAACCTCTATTATCGAGAGTCCAATATGGTCCTACCCCCCCCACAAACACACACACACGTACGAGCAGCCTCAGTAATCCCAGCTGCCTTCGAGAGCACCACAGAAAACACAGCACTAAAGGAAAGATATGCTACTGTAGGTCACTTCCTATGAAATTGCAATCGAATTATTGCATAATAATCGTGGAATTGTCTGATTCCCACTCAGTCGTGTTGGATCCGCGTGCGTCTCTGGAAGAATCATGAAGAGGCTTCCCTTCCCCCAGGACCAGTATGATCCTGCCCTTTTGAAAATAATTGGCGTGAATAGCCTATTCAACTACAATGGGGCTTCTACTCCTTTTATTTTCGACCAATCTCTTACTGTTACTGTACCGCGGTGTTTTGTCGAACAGCCTCCCTGATAAAACACTCAGTCTCCGGATGATGCTCGGTGCTGCCTCCCCCCTCCTCCTCCCTGTCCTCCAGCCTCCTGAATAATCCTCACCAGCAGCAGTAGTAGCCCGATAGTCCCTGTCAGCGGGGCGTAAAGGGGAACATCAGGCCCTCGCTAGCATCATAATCATGCCCTTCCCCTGCTGGACCCCTTTCTTTTCAGCGGCCCACCGTCAGCCTGCGAGCCCCGTCTTCAACCTGTGTAGTTGAGTTGGACGGATGGACGCTCGGTCGTTCTCGGTGGATGTACTTCCCCTTGTTTATTTAATTATATATTTATTGGATATGTGTCACCACCACACCCCGCCCCCCTCCTCTGAGTCATGTCAGGTGACGCGGTACTACCAACCAACCCTGCTGCTGCCTCTCATCTCATCGCGAGATCCACCACCACTATATGTTGTGGATGGGAAGTATGCCTGAGGACCTAAGGAAACGAAGGGGTTAATAAAACTCCTCTACAGCCTAGCTTGGTTCTCATCATGCCGTTACCGTACTATGAAGGTCATAAGAAGCGTGCCGCCCCAGTTAACACGTTCTTTGATGATGGATCATGCACGTTCACTTGACGTAGACAAGGGCCTCTGCCTTTGTCTCTGTCCATAGTGCTGATCTGCCCTTCGTTGTGTGACTGTTTGGCACAAGCCGGTTAACGCATTGGTTTGGTTTCTGATAGTGGAAGCACTCTAAGCACGAAGATGTTGTGCTTAAGTAAAAGTATCACAACCACATTGCTACAATATTAAATTATAAGTAAAATAAGTCCTGCATTCAAAATCCTACTCAGGTAAAAATAAAGTGGGCTATCAAATGTAAATGTGAGTTATAGCCTACAGTATCAGACACATCCAGCTAAAATGAATGCAGTCTGATACAAGAGTCCTTCAATGAATCCTGTTAGCATGCATTATACAGACAGGTGTTTCTCTGAAATGTGAACTTGACTTAAACTTGGCTGCCTTGTTAGTTATAATGTATCAACACACACACACACACACACACACACACACACACACACACACACACACACACACCAAGGTGGAGTTAGCCATACCAGAGAAAACTTGCTGATATTTGAACTCACCTCCCGTTGTGCTCCTGCAGAGGCTCCTCACCCCAACACACCTTGCCTGGCAACAACAGTCGTCACTAACTACCTGTCTAGTAGTATTTTTGTGACTATAGTCACAAACGCTGCCAGTAGCTGATTGGTTGGAGAAGTGTTGATGGGCTCGGTCTGACTGTCTTTGCATACACGCCTGTTTACGAAGACTTGGTTGTGTAGAAACACCAGACTTTTTTTTCAACACATGGAGTATGGACAGGTAGCAGACATTGAGTATATATTCACTTATTTTGATAAAAAAAAGTGTTCTGGATTAGAATTGTAAATGCATTTGGAAGACAGTGACATAGCACATGTAACCTTTCCATTAGAAATCTTTATTAAGTCACATCGATATGGAATGGCACAGCATCTTCACTTAGTCCAAAAGGACTCACATGAAATGTTAAAAGTCAGTCATCAAAGCTGCTCCATATGTACAAATAATTAAAATTAAATACCATAGCTTTTTCAAAAAGTAAAATAATCATTATAAATACAAAAAATGTACAAACTATTTGTCCCCATTTGTGTTCCCTTTGTTTTCTTAAATGTACAAGTTGAGTTTTTTTTCACTAGTGTTGATCAGTAATATGTTAGTCCCCGTCCCTCCCCTCTGCTGTGTTCTCACGTCTTGATAAGGCCTTCTAAAAAGTCTTTCTCCACCATCTCCTCGATGTTCTGTCGAGCTCGACTCCAGAAGACCTTCTGGCTCTCCAGTTTGTGTCCCTCCTTGTGCCCTGGCATGGAGCCGTCTGCGGGGTTGTTGTTGTAGGTGGGACCGGAGCGGCTGCTTGCCTTGCTGTTGAACACCTGACTGAGCAGGTTGAAGAAGGGCAGCAGCTGCTCCATGTTACGGATCACGTAGAGCGTCAGCATCAGGTGCCCTGGCTCCCAGGTGAGGGTTTGGGTGGAGAAGTCCTCCTCTGGGTTTTTCTACGAGAGAAAGAAATGCATCATATTAAATTAATTAATTAATTAATTAATTAATTAATTAATTAAATTAAATTTCTGCTTAATTCAGGCCATCGCCAAACGAGTTGACACAAAGTTGATTAAGCCCTCAGCTCCACTGTATGTCTCAGTATGCCAAAGATAACAAATCGGTAAAAGAGAAATAATGTGCTATCCTTCAGGTGGAGGCAATGCATCATGGGTGAAATGGGTCCTTGAATAAATGTTTCCCTGAACATACTCTTTGTAAGTTAGAGTAATTTGTCTCCACCATTGAACAGCCTTGTGTGGACAGAGTGAGTGAGAGTGAGATACCTTGGCTCGTTTCCTCAGCAGCTTTGCCAGTCGGACTACGTAGGGTTTAAACTCTCTCTGGTGAGTTCCCTGACGTCTCACCTCCAACCCTGAATCATCTGAAGCCTCTGGGATGAAGGCCCAGCGGTACCTAAGGAGGTAATGAGGCAGGACTCACTTAGAAATAATATGAAATAATATTCTTATGCAGTCCACGTACTGATATTGGGTAACCATCTTAAATTGTCATCGCAAATGATTCCCGCTGCATTCATCCATTCCAAAAAGCGAATTTTCCCTTTTCATTTATTATTAGTTACTGATTGCCCAATCCAAGGCGATCACATGCAATGCCTATTAAGACCAAAAGGTGTCTGTACTGACATCTGGAACTGAGGCAGGCTCTCAGGAGGCAGGGCCAAGGCCAGGTCCAGCAGTTTGCAGGCAGACAGATAGAGGTTGAGCCAGCGCTGGCTGTTGTAGGAGGTGGAGAAGCCGTTGCCACCAGAATAGGTGGTTTCCAGTCCAGCCACAGACGGCCCTGACGTCCTAGAGAGAGACAACAGGGGATGCATCAGCCACGGAACACAGGGGGTAAGACATCCAGTTTGTAATATCAACAGATAATGTACCTTGTTATGTCCTCATCTGCTGTTAGCTCCTGCTCCATCAGAAGAAACACTTGGACCTGCAGGGAAGTAGAGGCTGAATGAGTGTGTGTGAGTAGAAGAGTGAAAGACCTAAAGAAAGTCATGATGGTATAGCAAATGAGTGAGAAAGTGAGAAAGACTGTAGTGGTTGCGATGTGGTTCTCACCAGTTCAGTGATCATGGTGGGCCACAGTGAGGTGAGGTGTTGAGGGGACATACGCAGCAGCAGCACTCTGAAGAACAGGAAGACCTGAGCATGGAGGATGGGCACCTGAGGCAGACGCAGGCTCTCCACCAGACGCTCTGCACACACAAACCACAAACCTTCAAGTCTTTGCACAGTGAACATTGGTGAAACATGTAGGTTAATAAACCTCAGGCAGCTGTCCTTATTATGTTACAACTGTGTTTCTTTGTCAAGTTGTATGAGGTCTGCACAGCTTGCTCAGATATAGATTGCCTTCCACAAGTCCTCATTTCCCTACACCAGGTTAAAATAAACCAAAATGTTCCTTTGACACCAGGGTTTCCCGCAGTGCATTATAGTGAAGGGCAACTGTCTAAACGACGCATGCCTCCGGCCTTAACTAACGATGCTGCCCAATTGGCCCGTCATTATCGTCATCATTTTCTCCCCTTTATTGCGTGGTCATATTTTCTGATTTATTAATTAAATTGGACTTGTCTTTCTAGTGCAGAGACAATCACTTGACACATCTTGCACAGTATTTTAGTCTGTACCAAGTCAGAGTCCTCAAAGTGTAGAACTAGTGTTACCTTTCTTCTCTAACAAAGGCCACCTTTCTGCCTTCTTCTAGAAGTTTTTCAAAACACGTCAATACACACTGTGGCTTGCTGCTACCATCTCAGCATGAGCTGAACACTGTTTCGGCTTTGGGGCTAGGGTGGAGCGGGGCACACAGTTGATGGAAGGGTTCGCTGCATTTACCACACAGTAAAAAACCTTCACGCCACAGCGTGTGGCACAATGATCATTTTATTTGGATCATTTTGTTTTCATGATCGAGAGGAGACAAAATGGTGATCGACATTGAAATCAAATGTGATCTCCCAGCCCTTGCTACACAATCACTACACGTACAGTATGTTTTGTTTACCTTGTATGTCTGGCAGGTATTTCTGGTACTGGTCCACTTCACTGCTGTAGATAGTAAAGGCCAGGCGTTTGAGCAGCATGGCTCTCTGTTCCAGCTCAGCGTCTCTGTTAGTGAACAGACTGAGAGAGCTGCTCTGGGCTACAGCCACTCGGGCTAAAGGGATACACACACACACACGGCCATTATTAGTTAGGTATTAATGATCTATTGCTAATATATTGATCAAATAAAAAGGATTAGACTTGACTAAAACATTTTTTTTTCAGGATGTAGGTTTTATTCTGCTGGAAAATGTCAGAAAGAAAAAGATTATCTGATAAATGGTCTGTAACTACATCTATTCATAAAAGCATAACGCTTACTCATGAGGTCTCTGAATGTGGTCTTGTCATGAGTCATCAAGTGGTCAATGATTGCTCTCCAGCTGAAAATTAGGAAAACGATGGTGACGTTAGACTAACATTCCACAAACACAGCCCACTTATATGTGGCAATAACATCTTCAAAACAACTTCCAAAGTAATGCAGGAAAAACATGTATTGACACTTCAGAATGTTTCTCTGGTGTCCCTTAGGTTCCTATTTGTACATTTTCATAGTGCTTAGACTGTCCTCTATTTTCACAACAACTTGTATACTGTTATTTCTCTCTGACTGAGAGGAAACACATCGTCTTGCTTCCTCCTTAATACACATATCTAATAAAATAAATAGAAACAATAGCCAAGCTTTTCCCTTGATTACACTGTGGTTGGATTTTCAGATAAAAAAAATGTTTCCTGTAGCAAATTGATGTGGTAGTAAAATAATAAGCCATTATTGTCGTAAATGAAGTATAATATAGAAAACATAAAATATAAATATAGGACCTTCTTTTTTACAAGGATACACTCAACCTGAAGGATAAACCCTTATAGACACACAATCTTCTAAAGTTAAATATCAGAAATAGGGCCTAACAGTTTGGAAGAAAAAGATACAACTACAGGAGCTCCATCACTGTGTATTAGCTGGTTTAGGATGTCAGGGTCTTAAATGCATCTTTAGTAATATATATAATTTTGTTTTTCTCTCCGTGTAAAGACCTGGGCTACATGTTAACACCAGCTGTAAAAGTGGTATCGCCCACACAAAGTCAACTCTCCTCTCCTACTCACTGGCTGACGCAGGAGGAATCCATCTGGAAGAAGGTGTGGTCCATGAAGAGGTCGAAGGCCTCTTTCTTCCAGGCGCGGCGGGTGTACTGATACCCACTTAGGCTGCTCAGCAGTTGGATGCAAGCCCGGTAGCTGGGGGCGTTGTGAGCACTGCCAGGGAGCAAACAGGAAACATTAAACATGCAGGAGATCAGCTAGGACTTAGTTTCACATTTGGAGAAGAAATATCCGTGAGAACAACGTTGAAAAAGAAACCCAGAAAGTAGTAAAAAGTTGATCCCCACCTGTGGTTGCGGAGGTAGGGCACTACGTAGTGCATGATATTAACCAGCAGTGGGATCACTCTCTCCTTCTCATCACTGTAGAAGACCATGTCCAACAGATGAGCCAGCACCTGACAAATTAAGACACCATTCATTTACGTCAGTCTTACACCTGTTGTCAGTCACCATGGCAACACGGAAAGACATTCCTCCAAAATAACAGTAGAAAGTAGCACGTCATCTCATAACATTGAATTACTGCAATTTTGCAGCTGGAAAATCATGCACAGGACACGCACCATGTAACTGCACCAAACATCGGTATGACAAACTGCAGCATTATGTTGATATATTGCCATGAATACACCCAGTAATCAATAAAGCTGCAAACAGCAGTGAAACACAGGCAGAATCTAAATAACTAGCTCCACCTGGAGCTAAAAAAAAGCCAGTGATTTCGATTGTTCTGCTCAGCTCATTCACAGTACCACAGTAAGTCCAGAACATTGATTTGTGGGTTAATAATAATTGAAGCAGAAGTGGGGTCGATGGATGAATTAGCTATAAGGAGCTCAGAGGAAGAGTGTTAGGGTACTGCAGAGCTGTTCCTGAATCCTGACAGCAACAGGCATAAACATTCCTGATACACACTGCTGGTAAAATGTGATTGAGAGCAGCTTGAGACAAAATCAAGATGAACTATAGAAATAACTGTCAGGGCCACAGAGACGTGAGTGTGTTTTACCTCGGCCAACAGTGTGAGGGCGTGCACGCTGTACACTGATGGAGTGAAGCTGGAGGCCTCCATCACTGTGAGCATTAAATCTACAAAACACACATACAGACACACATAGCAAACATTAGCAGCAGCCGAGGCAGCAGCTGCATAGTGGCAAGGTATTAATACTGCCATGCTGAAGCCTGCTGAACATATTCCCATTTCACGTGCATTTTGTAGTGCATGTTAACAGGAGCATATTTTGATGTTCTAGTATCTCACTTTCAGATTAGTTTTCCCACTTGATTTAGCCAGATAACATTACACCCTGAAATTAAATACATCACTAGTATTTACACAACAATTATCTTTCTCTTGCCAAAATACATAGCGCCCTGAAAACAAATACTAAGAAGGTAAGTGTCCAAGCTGCCTGCTTAACTAACTACTCCTACTTCACAAACAACTGATATGGAGTAAGTGTTGAATTGAATAATCATATGCCAGGTACACTATAGTTTGAAATAACTTACAATAGCTACTGTCAACATGCACAGCAGACATAGGTTGGGCACATTTCGACTTGAATGTCATGCTTGTGCTACTGTATATCATATTACACCATAGCACCCATACAGTTATACAGATTTTAGTGTGTTTACTGTGATACCAGTTGTTATATTCTGCAGCATATATCCTATGAAATAGACATGCTCTTCATTGGAAACTTGATAGAAACACACCTTCTACATCAGTCTCCAGGTTGTTTCCGTCCACAACGATCTGAGGAGAGGCCTTCACCTCCAGGTTCCTCCTCAGCCACGTGGTTTGCTCCAGAGAGGAGCCTGCTATGGTCCCGATGGCCTCCACCACTTTATGGGTCACATCCTGAACACATTCATTCATTAGTCACTTCAGTCATGTTCAGCTATATTATTGCACTTTGGATTTCTCTATAATTATGTATGTTGATTGTGTGTGAAACAAATGTAAGACTTGTCATAAGATGAAAAATGTAAAAAGGGAAGGGAAGAAATACAGTTTGCGGGTTGAGTAAGAGTCAACGTGGTTTCAGTAATTACCTGCAGCTCCCGTTGGTCCTTCTTGCTCTCCAGATTGGGATTCTTCAAAATGAACTCATTCAGAACTCTGGAAAAAACAAATAGAAAGGGAGAACTGATAAATAAGTTAAAGAATATAATGTGGAAGTGAAGCAATGTGCCATCTCTCTAAGGACTGGTCGATTATGATACATGCTGTGACTATACCCACTAATATGCACACAGTATTATAATGAGTAAAAAATAACAGTAGAGAAAGAAGAGAAACTAACCCTAGTATAAGAAACTGTCCGGGGGCAGGCAGGCCTAATGGTACGGAGTCCTTCAGCAGTGCCAGCAGGGATGGCCAGCTATCTACTAAACTGGCAGCAGGGATCCTATGACATAAGCAGGCCACAATCATGAAGGCAAAGTAAAAGCTTTGAAACAAAATGGGGCCTATATCATTAACATTAAATAACAATAGCTATAGTTTAAATACTGTATATACTGCTGTTTGGAAGTGGTGGACTCACCTCTGGACATAGGCATAGAAGAATTGCAGCATACAGACCTCCAAAGAGAGGTGCTTCTGTAAGGAACATTGAAAAAATAATATTAATTTAATTAATTATTTTGTACAGCCTACAGCTCTACAGTGACTGATAGCCTCCTTATAAGGGAAATGGTGATGGGGGTCAAATCATTTAAGCTAATGGACTCCTGAAACAAACACCAACCTTGTCCTTTGCAATGGCAGGCGGCTGCTTCAGCACCTCTTTGACGGTCTGCATGACCGTCTCAGTGCGCATGGCGCTAACCGAACGCACCAGCTCTACCAGTAACAGCTGCTCTTCACTGGCTAAAGGAATCACCTGACAGACATGGATACAAGATTCCAAAATTCTATTTGACAGATACATGCTTTATGGACATTCTTTTGAGAACAACAATGGGGAGAGAATAAAGAAAAAGTATCCACAAGTTGTTAGAACACCCACCTTATTTCTGACTGGAGTCTTGACCTGTTTCCTCTCATTCCAAACATAGGCAATTGCTGCCATGAAGTGAGCACCATGATTCATGGAGATTGGACCCAGCAGCTCCAGGATTTGCTGCCGGAGGTTCTATAGATTTAAGCAAAGTAACAGTAGATTAGACCTAAGCAGCTCATAACTTATTATGAAAACAATCTCTGTAAGTCATTCCTGTAACTATACACCCTTTAAATATCTATCTGTGTATTTTGCAATATATTGTATGAGGAATAACATTACTGAACGCAAGAAGTAAATCGAACTGTAGAATTTCCTCAAATCACAAGACAGACACACATTTCATTTTCAGATATGTATGCCATGCTAACTTCCACATTTATCCCGAGATAAAATAAACATCACCTGAATTACAGTTGAGTTGCTGTTAAGGTCTGTGTACTCAGTCCAAATTGAAATGCTCAAACTGGCAGTGCATGGGAGTTAGTTGCAAAAACAATTTAAGGTTTTTAGGCCTTTAATTATTCCTCCAGCAGGGACACAGGGACAGTAACAATAACAAACTATGTTCTGTACAGGGTAACAATATCACTATTATCTCAGTGAAAATGACATTACCAAGCCAGCTCCGGAAAAACCATCATCATCTGGATAAAGCTAATATCTACTTGCAGACGAACACAGAGCTATAATTGCTGAAAATAAGTCCTTCAGTGCCTGTAGTGCAATGTTGCTCTTTCTTTGGAAACCAGTAATCAAAGTATTATGTGTGGAGTTAAAATACTTTCTCTTTAGAGCATTTTAGGTCAGTCTGCCCACATGTTTACATTTGCTCTTGGACTGATTTTCACTTTTCCATGAACGCTGCATACTACAGATGCGTGTCTTATTACTGACCGCTGGTAAGTGCTGCAGGAGACATTTGAGGTCATTTGAAATCATTTGTGAGCCAAGTGAAATATATTAGTGTAGTAATACTTTCATCATAATTTTCAACAAGATATGAGTTAAAGGTGGAGTCAGCGATTCTGGAGACAATGGTTGTCAAAATAAATTTTTGTCAAAATCAGTGAACATCTTTTCACAATCCACTACCTGTACATACTGTGCGTGTGTTTAAAATACAACTGGTGTTAATACACAACCTAGGCTCTGTAAACTGGTATGTTAACAAGCGGTACGTACAGGGAGCTCACAATAATTAGCTAGCAACATGGCCATTTTCAGAGCCTAGGATGCGTATTAACACTGGATTTTCTTTCGAAAGGTAGCATATCATGAGGAGATATTTACAGATTTTGAAAGAAAGGGGTGATTTTGACTAAAAGTATTTTCCAGAATCACTGACTCTACCTTTAAATTATGAAAAAGGCAAACTGGCAAACAACTAATTATCATCTCATCTGGACTGACCAGGACGTGCAAACACTATGCTATTGAGTGTCTGATGAAAAAATTCATGTTGCGCTTTGTGTACCTTGGTGGAGCCCAGGTTGATGTTGGAGGTAGAGGCAGCTGAGGCGGCGGCGGGCTTGTCTGAGCAGTCGGCCTGGTGCAGGACGCTCCACAGCATGGTGACGGAAGACATGATGGTGTGGAGGATGGACAGGATGCCTGAACGCGCCTCAGCCAGGTGCTTCTGGTCAACACTCACTTGTAACTGAGAGGCAGAATATACAGTCAGACTGTCAGTGCTTTTATTCTATAATGCAAGAAAAAAAATATCTTGATATACTATATGAACAAGACTTTGTAGAGGTTGAAACATTTCTGAGAAATGGAAAAGCAATAAGCAGCAAACTGTTGGTGCATGGCGCCCTCACCTGGTGGTACTGGGAAGTGGGATCCAGCAGACAGTAATGGATGATGGCCGTCACCCCCTCTAGCACTGTCAGAATCAGGTCAGGAGGGATGCAGAGGGCCATCCACTGGGGTCTAGACGATATAGAGAGAATATGCAGTTTAATCTATGCATACTTTTCAATTTATGTTACTTTATTATTTTCTATGCAAATATTAAAGACTGAAGGTCAATCACAGTGGGTACATCCGAAAGATGGATGATGTATAAGAAAGCCATTTCATCCTCTGGTATAGAGCGCCATCTGGTGTCCAAACTCTGCTTAGCATTTAATTGCATTGTATTGCCTGTATGAATATAATAACTAGATGTAGAGTTTGTATTAATATGTAAAACAACTCTACATCTAGGTACTATATTCAGACAGGCAGTACAATTGCATAAATATTATTCTTCATATGATGACCCATCAACAATGAGACCCTTTGAAACAGATATGAAACAAAAGGGTGACAAAAATAGGTATGGCACCGTACGCTTATTTTGGTACCCTTCCAAACTTTTGACAGTGGGCTGGCAATGCAAACAAATGCATGACGTACCATACCAAACTGAACTGAACTGTACCGCTCAGTGGAAACGAGGCATTAGTATAGCTAATCAGAACAAAACATGCTAGGTGTTAATACCTGGTGTCGGTGATCCCGGTCTCGTAGCGGTACTGCTGGAGGAGATTGTCCAGGTTCCTGCACAGCTGCAGGGTGACTGAGGCCACCACCCTCCTCAGAACCCTGCCCATGTAAGGCAGGGTGGCTGTGATGAGGCCTATCCACTGGGGGTGCATCTTACACGCGTGGTGCTGATGCAGCGCCCGGATCACCGCACACAGGAACATTCCCTGGGCCGTGATCGGCTGTCCGTGGAGGTACTGCAGTGATGTCATCGGCTGCTGAGGGTTGACGTGCTCCACTTCGCCACCTATGATCTCAAAGCCGGCCCCAGGACCTCCTCCGGTCCCCGCACCTCCTGCCACTCCTCCCACAGACACTCCTTCTCCTCCTTCTTCTGCCGGGAGCAAGACCCTGTGCTCCAGGACGACCAGGCTCTGAAGCAGTCTGAGCAGCTGTGACTGGACGGCGCTGCAGCTGTCTATCTGGTCTTCTGATAGGTTGATAACACTGTCCTCTGAAAGACCTTCTTCCACAGTGGCCATGTTGACCCCTGCCCCCCGCTGCTCATGCCACTTCTGGGCGCTGAATATAGAGGAGAGCAGGCAATGGAGAACCACCTTCTGGACTTTGCACTTAGACAGGACGTCGCTGATGAAACTAGCAAATCCCTTGGCCGAGCTGTCCGTCACCTTGACCAGCTCGCTGAATAGAAGAGTTAGGACCTCCACGCTGGTCAGCTGCATGGCCCGGTTCCCTGCCAGGTCCTGCTGGCCCGACACCAGGTGGGCTGAGTAGTAGCTCCTGAGGAAGTAGAGGCAGAGCGAGATGATGATCTCCAGGTACATGGCGCTGCGGAAGGAGTGGGAGTGGGAGTCCTGGGGGATGGGGCAGTAGAAGTCTTTGCCCATGACGGAGACCCTGTGTCGGGCCAGCAGGTTCTGGAGCAGGGAGAGCTGTGGAGTGTAGGTGTTGTTGATGCTGGTGGTGGAGATGGCGCTCACGAAGCCCGAGGGAGCGGCTCTCAGCATGGCGGCGATGGCAGACAGGGCGTGGAGGGCCCGGGAGGAGTCGTACAGCTGGAGGTAGAGCAGGACGTGCTGGTAGAGAGGGTGGATGTTGAAGCGAGGCGGTGGGGCGGAGGAGGGTCTGCGCCCAGTGACGTTGCTGACCCCCCCCACGGTGCCTACTGAACCCCCACTGGGGGAGCCTGTGTCGCTCTCTATCTCCGACACCTCGCCCTCGCCGCAGCTGTACCAGTTCTCCAGGTCCAGGCTGTCCCCGAAGAAGATGCTGGGCGGCCGCAGTTTCTCGGCTTGATTGGCCAGTAGCTTCCTCTGCCTCTCCTCCTCTTTCCTCTTGGCCTTTTTGACCTTGGGCTTGGCTCCGGGATATTTGTCATTGGCCAGCCTCTCCATGATCTTCCCTTTGAGGCTGAGCTGGGTGCTGCTGTGGCTACGTTTGCGGGCCTGGGGGTCTTCCACCTGCAGGTTGTGGTCGGGAGTGGACGGGTCAGAGACGTAGGGTAATGTGATGATAGAAGGGGACGAACTGTGACGGGTGATGCCTTCTCTGTGCTGCTCCTCTGATATATCGGCCGATGTAACGGAGAAGAAATCCAGGGTCCCTCCTGCAAGCATCTCAGGCAGAGTCTGGTGGTTGGGGTTGAGAGGAGGGCCAGAGTCCAGACGGAGCCCAGTGGATGTGTCTGAGGAAGTGCTGTCTGTGTCTGTCTGGGGCCAGTTTTCTTGGGGAGTTGAGACTTCAAGAGATCCCTCGTCTACCAAACTCAAAACCCTGTCTATCAGCTCTTTAATAACAGAGGACACTACCTCCTCCACAGAGTCCTCACATGTGTCATCTGTAGAACCAGGCTGTTGCTCTGAGCCGTTGACTGTGCAGTTGACACCATCTACTTCCTCAAAGCTGCAGTTTTCCACTGTGGACGAATGAGAACCGCTGGATTCAGAGCTGTGTGGCTCCCCCTGTTGGTCGACAGGTTGATATTCCCCAGCTAGATGCAAGTTCTCACTGCTCAGGCTCAGTAAGGACAGGCTGTCACTCAAAGGGTTGACGGTCAGACAGAACGGCTCCATGTCCCCCATCACTAGGCCTCGGAAGTCGTCGCGTGCCATCCTATCCCCTTGGATCTGACCAAAGTCTAATGAAAGAAAGAGGGGTTTTACATAAACAGGGAATTGCTTCAAGATGTTTTTATTGTTTGGAGTTTATATGGAAACAAACCACATACAAAAGGGAAATAGCAACAACCACTAAAAGTAAAAAAAAAAAAAAAACATTTAAAGGTCACCTATTATGCAAAATGGTTTCCATGGTTTTTCAACATAAATAAAATTAAGGTCAATTTCTTTTATAATGCTTTATAATGTTTTGTAAATAGTAGATTATTTTATAAATATAAATAATTTGATGTACATTATGTAAATATTGCTTAAAGCTGATAAATACATATGAGATAATCATGAACAGTTGAATAAGGGGTGGTAATAAATAAGCTTTGGCATTTATTTACACATTTATTTTATAAATATTGTTTAAGGCAGTTGTACTTTTTGTTATTTGGTGTTATGTGTATTTGTTTGATGAGTCATACTTGCTCTTTCTTTTTTTTTTAAATACAAAATGTAATTAATTGAAATATATTAGACTGGGTGTGACTGTAGACTTTTAAAGTATCAGAAAAACAACCTTTTCTCACCTGTGATAGGAAATATAAAGTTTTTTTTGACACTACACCATGAAAAACGGTTTCTTGTGGAAACCCAAATTATAATTTTAAACCTGACAATGAGCATAATATGTGAGCTTTAATGGCCATTGCTTACTGTCTGAGAAGCCAGAGTCCCTGGTGTAAAGGGGTTCAGGTGGCTCCTGTTCAGGCGGATCAGGGAAGGCCTGGGTCCAGTGGCGCTGGGCCTGTACCCTCTGGATGGATACTCTGTGTGTCTTGGGGTGGAGCAGAACCAGGAGCAGAGGTTCTAAAACCCGAGCGATGTCATGTCTCTGGAGGACCTGATTCAGCCAGGCTCGACCAACGGCGCTAGTGCACGGATCCCAATAACTCAGACAGTCCAGCATGATGAAAAGAGATCTGAAGGACAAAGGGAAAAGGTGTTGAGAGGAGGAAAACATTAAAATGACAGTGAAAAAGTATTACAAAATTCAACCGTCATAATGGAAATTCCCTTCCAAATAAACTAAACAGTATTGTCACGAGGCCAGCCTACCTGTCAAATGTGCGATTAAAAGGAGATGACTTGGTCATGTTCAAATCTCGCGTCAAATGCCACAGCACCGAGAACTTCACGTGCGCCTCCAGCCGAATTCTCTGAAAGAAAAAAACGAGCTTCAGCATCGATTTCAAAGAGAGACAGTGTGTGTGCAGAATGAGTGATGGAGTCCTTGTGCTGTATATTGTGCGTATTTCCTGGGTATGTTGTACTGTAAGAACCTTGTCTCTGTGCATGAGCTGCTGGCTGATGACGTCTTCACAGATGCTGGAGGAGGGCACCAGGTTGTGAAGCTGGTAGAAGAGCTCCACGCTGCGTTGGTGGTGCTGAGGTGTTCCTTCACTCAACTGGCCCCATAGGATCAGAGCCACACTCTGAGGAAAACAAGATGGGAGATCAAACAGGGTCAAGAACACCATCACAAAAACAAATGCCCACCAATAGCTCAAAAGTAACTCCCAAGCCAGATCTCCACCTTGAAGAAGTCGGTCTTGTCAGCGATGTACTTGAGGATTCCCTGTGTGAGTGGAGGCCTGATGACCACAGCTACTCGCCCCTGGCTGGGGCTCATGGGCTGGGCGGACTCTGAGCTGCCGTCTGAGGCCACACTCTCTGCTGTCACCATTGCCACAGACTGGGTGAGTCCCACCAGGTCCATGAGCAGAGAGATGGCCACGCCCTGCAGGCTGAAGTCACTGGCCAGGCAGCAGGCGTCCATCAGGGTCTGCAGCCACACCGGCAGACGCACCTGCTCACTGTCTGTGTTCAAGCAGGGGGGGATTTAAAGAATTAAAAACTGGAATAAATCAACGATCTTAGCATTGTGTTAGCTACGGTGGGCCCCATTGTTTCCATACCCTAAGTTTACATACTAGATTTTATTTCAAAGGCAAACACAGTACTGACTGGTAGCGATCGTGACGAGTTCTGATTTTGACCAAAAGTGATTTCGACAACATGCATTCTCCAGAATCGCTGTCTCCATCTTTAATTGAATTGAACTTACCGAGCTGTTCTTCCTGTGTGGGTGAAGACTTGAGGTTGCCCTCAGCAATGTAGACAGGGAAGCTAGAGCATTCCAGAAAGAGCTGGCAGGCAGCAGTAAAGGCAGCGACACACTCCCTCCGAACCATCCCTGATTCTGAACATGACTCCATATGATCACTGTGCTGGGAGCTCTCTGAAACCAAGGGCATGACCTCGCCTCTCTCACCGTCAGCTCTGTCCACCCGCCCGGGGATGATGTACAAGGAGATGAGTCTGGAGAGGAACTGCTGGAAGTGTTCCAGGCAGCGCTGCATGACGGGTTTGTCCAGAGGCTTGGTCTGAGACGGGCCAGAGGAGCACCGGCCTGTCCTGACGGCATGGTTGGGTTGAGGGGTGCGTTCCTTCTCCTCTGGACCGTCTCCCTGGTACTGGACGAAGTCTGTGAAGCCACTTTCTGAGGAACAGCTGCTGTTAGGGTTTTCCAAGTCCTCAAACACCTCCCCGCCGCAAGCTCCAGCTAGCTCCAGAGTAGCGGGCAAAGCCTGTGAGAGGACAGTGGAGCACAGGTGAATAAGGAAGTGAGCGAGCTAGGATAATACCAAGAGTAGATTGATTGTGTGTATTCTTATAGAGAATTTGTGACCATAATACTCTTTTTTGATCTTTCGTTCACCAATATTTTTTTTTATATATATATATATATATATATATATATATATATATATATATATAGCAGGAAAAGTCCGATGTGCAACCAATATTAAACCTGATGAAGACACAGTTCAATGAAGTGTCACAGTAAGTCATTTAATTGAGTATTGATAAATCCATCCCTTTAATATCTCAAATTATATAAGGCAATTGCAAGCAACGCTTTATGCCAATATATAGTTTGAGTTTTTTTTTGTTGCATCCAGCTTCAATTGTAATGTGATGCAGTCACATGACTTCTATTTGGTAAGTGTACTGTAAACTAGTAGTCGAGGTCTCACAACATTAAGCATCACTGCACTGTGCTGTGTTCTGTACACTGGTCGTTCTACAGCGAGCCTGTATCCACAGCTGTAGGGTTTAACCACATGAACTTGTGTACACTGAGCTGTGCACCAGGCTACCATCCTGCTGCAGACACACTGACAGACTTCAGTTCTCTCAGTTCTTTGTCAGTCAGCCTTTGGGAGCCCCAGGGCATCCTGGGATGGAGGCAGCAGGCACATTCTGGAGCCTGGACTCAGATGGCACGTTAGCGAGCACGTTCTCTCTATGCCCCTAAGGGTGGGGTGGTGGGGGTGGGACCGTTATAGTACTCAGTGGATATATGTGAAATGTTTTCCACTCTGATGGATATGATGCTCCCAAGAGGCATCACAGGCTAGTCTACTCCTCTTTCCTCTGAGAGAAAGGGCAGCCTGGGCTCAGCTGTAGATTAACTATCTTCTGTCTTTCTACTTCTGCCCCTCATGGGCCAGGTTAAGGGTTAGTGGAACTACATTGAACTGAGGGACACAACTTCTAATCATGCCTCATTGAGCTCTTAAACACCTCAACAGCCAGGTTACTGGACAGGGACCAGAAGAGACCAGGGCAGCCAAACTATCATTTTGTTCTGTACAAGTCTTCAAATGCCTTCTGTCGAGGGAGTGTGGGATGGCAGGGCCAGTCATGGGACCATCCAGCCAACCGGAGCACAGGGCTGGAGGCTGGCAGGAGCCAACCAGGGCCGGACAGGGCCCTGCTAAGGGACCAGGGCACACCATCAGAGCCTGACATACGCAGAACTTGTAGGGGACGGGGGTCAACCTGGGATTTGCTATGACTAGAAAAACACGGCTCATGCTTTTATCAAGACAGGCTTATCAACTGGCAATGTTTTCAAAAGCAAAGTAGTGGCATCTGTTTGGTTTTGGTGCATGTGAACAATTTTCATTTCAAACTGAACCACTGAAGCGAACAGATACTCTGATCTTATCTTGATCAATGTGACAGCAAAAACTTGATATTTCTCATTCCCTAATGATTATAGCATTGCCCTTTGTTTTTGTGGAAACATTTTGAATAGCTTTTTCTTACTCGTTTGTCCTCCTTGTTAGCGGTGGAGTTTGCAAGGCCCTGAGTGCGGGGGCCAGCGGGCAGGGTCAGAGGGGACACCAGAGGAGGCTGCACTTTGCTGAGGATCTTGGAGCAGAGGCGGAGGCAGTGTGTGAGCTCCCCCAGGCCAAGAGACTGCAGGTGAGCAGTCAGAGCCGCCACCATGCGCAGCAGCAGCTGAGGAAGATGCTCGGTCTGGATCTCTATGTAGGTCTCCTGGACATGTCGGGGGGGAAAAAGGCAAGTGAGGATTAAAGGTGCATTGGCTGGGTATTTGGAGGGAGGGGAACATGATAATGTAGAAATTAAGGCTCTTGACTTAACTAAGGCTGGTGCTGCTGGAGTTTGACTGACTTTTATTGGAGTCTATACATTGTCATGTAATGCAGTTTGCTTAATTGAATTTGCCTAATTACACATTTACATAGAATGATATTCTTATCCTTTTTACAGCTGGTTATCAAAAGTAAAACATTAAGCCCTTAGTATAATGAATTATTCAAAAACTGATACAAAGTATTAGTATATATTATAATAACACATTGTATGTTAATTACATTCAGATTTTAACAAATAATGTCCATGTCTCAATTTCAGTGGAATTACAAAAGTTATCTCCTACCATCAGTTTCAGTTGAGTTAACTTTGACTCAACAAACACATTTTTTTTTTACAAAAAAAAACACAATAAAAATGATAATATGAGCATCACACCATGATGAAATAGATCAAAATAGTCATATTTCTTACAAATATGTGAGCAATGCAATAGTGTATAATTGCATACATGCTTAATATAAAGCACACATACACACTGGGCAGAGATTTCATTTGCACAAGATCCACACCAAACAGCCGGGTTAAGTTTACACCACGTGTAAATAATGTTATAAGCCCACTCCTTCCGCTGGATCATTTGTGGCATTTAAAATGACATGTCAGTCAGCCGTTGTGAAATGATCACTCAAAGCAGGGCGGGAACAAGAGGGGATGTTGGCAGGACGTTGCAGAAATGTTATCATAGCCTCAGTGAAGCAGGGTGAGGTGAAAAAGCAGGAAAGAGCAGTACTTTACCTGGCAGATTACCCTCATGCTTCTAGTAGGCTTCAAGGAGAAAGAGCAGATAGTTTGAACAGACAGGAGCAAGCAGAGCACAGGCCACACAGCATTTGGTTTGCACAAACACACACTTTCCCGATCTCCCTAACAAACACCCAGAACGCTCTCGCTCTTTCAAACAAATACACTTACACACACATACACATGCAAACACACACACGCACACAGACGCACACACGCACGCACGCGCACAACCCACACAAGCATTTTAACAGGGTAATAAAGGAGTAAGGGATTTCCAAACTATTCAGATTGGAAATACTGTAGTGTACAGACAAGCATATTTCTAAGAGGACGCAAACAATATTATCGGCAGGGAAACTAAAAACAGACATTTTTGAACCTGTGTATAGATTGCAAAGGTACTGTATACAGACACGGGAGAGAAACAACGTACAGACATACACACACCTCCCGAGGTTGGCCATAACATTCCAGAATTGGTTTTAAAAAAAATAGTCGGACAACAAATCTGACAACACGGACGTCAAATTGCAAACGTTTATGGAGGGTGCGTGCTACTTATAAGGAAGACCCTGGATTTTGAAAGGAGGTGTGTGAGCCATAAGGGACTGAAGAACAGAATGAGATGGAAGCCCAAGCAAAGGCCAGGAGACAAGGGACGGGAGGAAGAGGAAGAATGTGGCAGAGAGATAGAAAAATAAAGAGGAAAATTCTGATAGTCCGAAATCTAGGAAGGGAAAAATAATATCATGGAAGGATAGATTGACGACTGGATAATGACAAAGACAGAAAGGGACATCAACAAATGGGTAAAAGAGTTTAACAGTAAATGAAAGGCAGAGTGAGTTAATAGTAAGGACAGAAAGTGGATGAAAAAGAGAGAAAATTAGAGCGAGAGAGAGAGATAGATAGATAGATAGATAGATAGATAGATAGATAGATAGATAGATAGATAGATAGATAGATAGATAGATAGATAGATAGATAGATAGATAGATAGATAGATAGATAGATAGATACATAGATAGATAGATACATAGATAGATAGATGCCTCACCAAGGAAACAATATCCAGCAGGAAATCAACGAGCTGACAGAACTCCACCAGTGAGAGCTCTGGGGGATCTGAGCTCCCAGCATGCCGTGGTGCATGTGCGCTGCTGTTTACAGTCCTCCTGCAACAGAAACTTATTTTAGGGGATTCTGATTAAAAAATACAGTGGTAAGCAGTTAACATCAGTGTGGATCCAATGTGTTTCATGTCAGACGTTTTGCTGTGGGTGTGATGTAAAGTATCCTGGCATCAGGTTGGTTCAACAAAACAGTGTTCCAGAACTACAGTAGCAGACCAGTGTTATCACGTCTACTCTCTTTCATTATTATCTCAGCATGGCTCCAGAAAAGCAGCTTTCCCAAGTTCTCCACCTCTGTTTTTTTTTTTTTACTCAGAATTGTGAAGAACAAACCTGCAGCACTCTTCAAACCAGCGAGCGATGTAATCCCACATGTAGTACGGCTCAAACGAGTTGAACAGGAGGTTTGCCGTTTTGATCAGTTCCGCCGTCTTTTTGTTCTCTCGTAGTTTGCTGAGAAAAGGAAGGCTTAAATCAGCATCATGCTACTCATGGTTTGTATGGATTAGTACATTAACGTAGTCCCTTATAATGCTAGTGGTTAATACCTCATTTAAATCGTTACATTTGAAAAATCCTAAATTACTCAAATTAGGTGTGAAAGAAACATAATATTAATTTTCACTGAATATCTTGTGTGTATATTTCACATTCACAAATTCTGACTGCCAGCTATCTTTCGTTATTATTTTTTTCATTTATGTTCATATTTCTATGTTGTCATTTTACTTATATAAGATAAAGAATGAATTAAAATCGTTAGCTAAATTAGAAGGGGAAGTGTTGTAGTGGACTGACCTGCTGAGGTGTGTTTGGTCTTTACTGAATGGACTCTGGTTCTGGAGGTCCAACTCAGTCCGGCACTGTGTGTGTAGAGTCCTGAACACCTCGATCAGAACGTCCTCTAGGATGGCTGGGCCTGGAGAGACACACATGCATATACACACAGTGAATATGTTACATTTAGTTGCCGTGTGTGTAATATGCATCATTGTTGACACGCTTTTGTGTAAATACTTATAGACTGGTTAGAAGTTACCAAGCTCTGGTTTGTCCAGTAGACTGATCAGGATGCGAAATGGCTTAAGGTCATGCATGAGGACGCTTTCCTCTTCGCCGCCGCGAGCCTTGCCCTGCAAGATCCCCACCATGGCCTGACAACAAACAAACACAAAGCACACAACGCTATTACAGTAGAGTTCAGAAAACATAATATGTAAACTCTAGAGCCACGTTCGATACAGCAGAGGGCACATTCATTTGTTTTTGATCCCCTTTTCATTTTTCTTTCTTAAATAGAACCAATTTAATATTTCCATTGAACCCCCTTTGATTTTTGCTCTTTCTGTGTGTGTTTCACGCTTCGCCGGCCACATAATGTGTTGAAGGCGGGAACAGACGGTCTCTGTAGTACCGACCTTCTCCCAATGGAGGGAGCTCCATCAAACTACCTTAGAGCAGATGGCAAGTGAGGAGGAAACAAAACAAAACAAAGCTTCCCCTTGTCGCTCTGTGTTACAACCCCTGGAGTATCAGAGCTTGTCAAACGGCACGAAGGACAAGGCTGTTTGGAGCGGCAAAGGACAGATTATACAAGTTTGTCTCTCTCTGTGTGAAAAGGAGAAGAGAGGAGGACAAATATGCAAACCCCATAGATGTTGTGGGTGAAGAAGGATTAAAGGGGGTCTGGATAAACTGTGGCAGGGGGGGCCAGATCTGTGGAACTGAGGATGAACCCCAACTACTACAAACACTTCACCACTTCACACAATTACACGTTGGATCTCAGGAGACGGCGGATTTTTTTGGAAGTTTAAGTTTACATATTATACCACGCAGTGCCCTATTTCCAAATAGCGTGACACCTCACCTGGACTAGCATGTCTTTGGAGAAGGTGTTGAAGTAGTGGCTAGCGTGCTCCTCTGGGTTGCTCTGACGAGTGCTGCGGGGGCCTGTTTTCATCCCGTTGTTGTCAAAGCCTTTTAAAACAAACAAGGACACACAGTTAGAATTGCATAAACACTATATATCCAGAGATATAAGTAAAGCACTTGTCCAAAGAGGAGCAAATGAAGATTCAATCAATATGGAGATAACCTATCCGTATCTTCCAGGTAATCCTCTTCTTCTTTGTTAAGTCCTAATTGCCATATTTTTAGAGGTAGTGCCAATTTTCAGTATCATTAATCAGTTAAAAAATGTCAACCAAATAGCTGGTGACGGCAGTCCTGAGCCCACACAAAACATATGAGTATACATCCTTCCAAAAAACCCTGACTTACAACTCATTATCCGCTTCTTATCTGGCAATCTATAAATATGACATATTGCATCACACTGCAAGCTGTTTTTGAGAAGAGTGTAAGCTTGATTATAAGCATACATCCATACACACATACATGCAGTACATACACACGTACATACATGACATACACCTCAGCCACACAGCCACTTACCAGCATGTTAATCCGCAGCGAGTTGCAAGCAGAAGAAAAGAAAATCAGATAAAAGGATATTGCATGTTCAACCGAGCAGACACATAGCCAAATCAGACATCAGAACAATGTGAATGTATGGGTTTGTTCATCAGGTTTCCCCCATTCTCCATGTAAAATGTCTGTAACTCCTTTGAGTCAATGTCTTTTCATTATAATAAATAATACTATTGTATTCCTGTTGGATTATGCTGTGAATGGTTCAATGTCTACTAAAGGTTAATACATGTGTGAATTCATACAGCAACTTCCCCAAATGAAAATCAGCTTATTTTATCCCATGGTCAAAGTTTCTCTAGAACTGCACAACTGGTGCGTCTGAATGTCAGAACTGTATGTATGTATGTATGTGTGTGTGTGTGTGCATTTCCCACCCAACAACCAGGCGTAGAGCCTGCGGTTGAGGGACATGTCTCTTCTCAAAACCACATGCAGAGCTGCCGACAGGATCCGGATCATGTCAGGATGGGTCGCCTGAAGGTAACAGGACAGAGCAGAACATTTCAACACACACACACACACACACACACACACACACACACACACACACACACACACACACACACACACACACACACACACACACACACACACACACACACACACACACACATTTACAACAATAGTTGTATAGCTATATACAGCTTTACTGTTGTTTCAGCCAGTTTCTTTACCTGGCTCATATGGAAGGGAAAGCAGAAGAGGATCAGGTCCAGCGTGCTCCTCTGCACTAGCACGCTTGAGTCCTGAACTGAGGTGCTGACTGCCTCAACCTGGTGAGAACAGACACCTCTATTAAACCTGCCTGTGTACATTGCATGAAGTGGAACATTATACAACAGTAAACTGTTTACACCATTTGAACCAACACTTTTTAAACCACTCAACCGACTTAATGACGCTCCTCATATCCTGGGTTAAAGATGCGCTCAGTAAAACACATTGCTCATGCCTATGTTTATAAAATGGCCCATATACTTTTATAGGGGGAGTGTGTTGACATACTTCTGAAAAACGCTTGGGATTTGTTTTGTCTAGTGACATTCATTTCACAGTTTACAGCACCTTTCGCTCAGACTTACCCACAATGTGAAAACCCCCCTCCTTCTATTCCAAATGTAAAATTTTACTGATAGTAAAGAATAATAATGGAAATATTAATTAAATTAAGTTGAAGTTTTGGAAGAAGGCTGTGTAGTAAATAAGTAGAACTTTCAGGTGTGCCAAAGTTCTTTTTTCTGCTCAGGGACACGGAAGTCTGTCCTTAATTAATTTGATGCGAGATGTACCATGAGCTCGATGTCACTGCCTATGACATAGAGCTGGTCCTCCATGGAGAGCTTGCGATTGAGGTGCAGCAGAACAAAGGACACTCCAGGAAGACGCACAGCAGGGCTGGTCAGGATGCTGCCCCACAAGGCACTGTAGAAGGCTGACTGCTCCACTGCTGCAGCCACCTTCTCCAACAGGGTGTTGGTTCTATGAAGAAAAGACAATCATTTAGCACACAGCAGTACTGACTTCTATAATTAGTGTACCATCACTTAACGGCGTACAGCACACTCATGTAATCTGTAAGTAGGCAAAAAATATGAGCAGCAGATAGAGCGATACATTATCCAATGTTAGGTAGAGCTCTCACTGTAGACCTTCAATTTGCCACCTAAGCTTACTGACTACTACAATCTATTTCCAGCATCTATACATACATAACTCTAAATTTAATTTGGTAAAAATAGAGGAATTTTTCAAATCGCAATTGTTATTGAGGATTTTATTTTTTTAAAGTCTAGAATAGCTTTAAGATACACAGAAACTGAAATTACTTCGGTGTGGTGACTGAATTACTGAAGCAACAAAGAGTGAAAGGAAATTACAAGAGCAGGTAATTAAACTAATGCAACGTGCTGTTTACTTTGGCAATCTGACAGAAGCAAAATACACTCAAATAATGAATGGCAGATACAAAAAATATAACTTGTAGTATTTAATTAAAAAAACAATATGACAGTCTACATGTTGACCTCTATGGATTGTTTTTGTGAAGTATATAGGGACACAATCTTAAAGAGCTGCTGTTCATTAATTCAGCTGCTATACCATTGCTGTCACTGCTAAAACAAGTTCCAAGGTCTACCATGAAAATGTGTTATGATGCAGGCCGCCTCAGCCATTTACTGTATGGCACCCTGACATAATATGCAACTACAGCGCCCTCTAGTGAAAGTAATTATGGTAGCAGTAATGAGAGGAATCACTTTTTGGGTAATACTAATTTTTGAGATATCATTCTCTCCTACATATAAAAAATAATAACACTTATCATAGTTGTGCCCAACAATGAACATGTTTAAATGTGTAAAACTAAGCAGGTTTTCTTTAAGAGACAGAAGTCTTGTGATGAGTATTGAGTTTGTAACATTAGTCTTGCAGTGACTCATACAGCTCATGTATCATTCATACAAACTGAAATCAATTCCTTCCCACATTATGCTATGAAAGGCCTTCTCCTAATGGCCTGTTCCAGTGTCCAAAAGTGCACTCTAAGATCTGTGGTGTTTTTCTTTCCATCCCT
This sequence comes from Hyperoplus lanceolatus, assembly GCA_026929865.2. Taxonomy (NCBI): domain Eukaryota; kingdom Metazoa; phylum Chordata; class Actinopteri; order Uranoscopiformes; family Ammodytidae; genus Hyperoplus; species Hyperoplus lanceolatus. The sequence continues at coordinate 9,362,753 of CM049401.1, read as the reverse complement.
TCTCCTCTCACCTGTCGTAATACTCGGAGCCCTCCTCCAGGCCTGGCAGTACCCCAGTCAGTAGCCCCTGTAGACCTGGTTTCAGAGTCTTTCCCAGGGGCAAGTAGTAGGTCTCATAGAGGCCCAGCAGCACAGGCTTTACAGACATGGCGGCATTGGAGAGTAAAGGGAAGAGCCCAGAGCTGTGGTGATGAAAAAATATGTGTGAGTGATGACTGCATGTTTAATCAGTTGCTGAAAACCTTCTGTGTAGCTAATAAGTGTCACCTATAAAGAAAAAGGTCCTTGGCCAGCCTCTTGGGTCCAATGATCTTGAAGATGATCTCGTAGGTCTCCAGGGCCTTGCGGTGGACCCCGCTGGGCAGGGCAGGGTGGAGGCATTGGGCCAGCCGCTTGCCTATCGTCAGCTTCTTGGGAACCACTTGGTATTTTGCATTGTTCTGCAAAACCTGAGACGGGATGTAAAAAACATGGAGGATATGAGTCATGCACAGATAGCAGAGGAACAACCAGGATGTTTAGCTCCACAACAGCAAGATTACAAGTAACGTGTGTTCACATACTTTTTAGGTCCCGCGTCATAATAACGGAGGCTCACAAAACAAAATGCTAAATGTTTCATTCAGACGTTTTTGTAGCCATGAAAACGTTCCATCTTGATCAATAGCAGTTGTATGTATTATTCAGTCTGTTAATACAGTGCATACTTATAATGTATTTGTCTTCTGTCCAACAACTTGTGGGTGGACAGTGTGTGTCAAGCGGGGGCCTGTCAAAGAACCTTACCTTGTTGAGTTTGCCCAGGGCAGAGATGAGGTCTGCCCACTCACTGGAGTACTCAAAGTTCTTGAGGGCTTTGTCCACTGCTGCCACATAGTTCCTGTACTTGGAGTCACTGAGCAGCTCCACTTCCTCAGCGTTCATTCTCCTGGGTGGTTATTACGCTAATGTCAAACACCAGTTACACGTACGTACATCACACCTGCTATCAAAGACAAAAGAGATGAGAGAAACAATAGAAGGTGAAAAGAAAAAGAAACAACACCGACTATGAATTAAAGTGTAGTCATTGTCAGGCAGACTAATAACTTTGTCGACTGATGTCTTGCCAGGATACAACTGGAGCTATTTCTGAATATCGAGTCATATAAATCAGGGGGAGTAAAGTGGGACATGAGCTGCCATCTATCGTTGCTATCTTTGTTTTGTTTTTAGTGTTTGGGAAAGAGGCAATATGACCGACATGCTTATTCATTGAATGACCTCACAGGAGAAAAGTATCTGCATAGTTTAGGTAAGACAAGGAGTCATCCACTTTCCCACGAGGCATCTCCTGTCACTCCTGCTATGCAACCAAAACATATTTCAAGAGGAATGGCGTATAAAACAACATACTTCTGCTTCTGGTGAACAGGAGGGATGAGTCTATTTTTGGTAGTTAACGTCTTGAGGCAGTCAATACAGACTTACCATGAAATGGGCTATTGTTGGCAGCACACAGTAAAATGCTACAAGCTAGCTACCATTGTAAACACAAGTACTGTTGGTCCATAAACTGTTGTAAATGTAGGTCAGCTTACAAGCACATGAACACACCTATATGACAGGCCTTATGACCTTTAGTTACTCAGTGTTTGAGAGGAGGAAAGGATATGAAGCCAAACTATTATCCCAATAGTATGTGCTCTTTTGATATTAAGGGCATTACATTTATGATAAGATGAGCACATATGGAAAAGGCTGGTGATGACATTATTGTAGTAGGCTAAGCTTTGCGCTCTAAGGTAGGCAATGGACCATTTCACTGTAGACATTTTGTAAACATAAGTAGGCGGCAGGCTGTTAGACTCTAGTTACCTCTCTTTTATAAGAGTTTGAAGTGCAGGCTAACAACTGTTGGTGCATCCACACCAAATGCTTTTGGTGTGTGTACGCACCATTACTAGCACATGAACACACACCTAATACAACAGGACATATGACATTTAGTTACTGAGTGTAATAGTTTTATGGAAAAGGGTTAGTAGGCCAAGCTAATGTCCCAATATATATTTGAATAATATGTGCATCACGTTGAAGAGGAGCTCAACAAATTTAGAGAAGCCGAGTGGCATTTCTGTTTAGCGTTTTGCCCACTAAGCGAGGCAATAGAATTATTTTTACCTTAGACCTTTTGCTTTGTCAAATAATGAACAGGTACAGCTAACAGCATAAATGACAGCTCAGCACCGTTGCCCAGGTAACCACATCAGTAAGCGCGCGGGAAGCTATTACTAATTGATGCTAATAATCACACCTGTGCTTTTTCCACGGTGACAGGTCGACATGTCCACCGTGAAAAGTATCTAAAGGAGGTGGACAGGGACTAACTAAAAACGAGTCTGACACGCGTTTAACTTGCCAACTTATAATAGCAATGTGGGGTTTAACGTTGTGTGCGAGAGACATGGTTCTTGCCAGCTGTCAGTTTTGCTCTAACCGAGGTAAACACACCTAAGTAAAACTGTCAAGTGTCTACAGCACAGTGACGACAGAGCACGTACGTTCCCCGATTACCTCTCGTCTAAAATACACAAACAATGTTTGTGCTGGAAAATACACAAAACGAAAAGTAATGAATCCACATTTGCGAAATATTAACAAACCCCTTACAGAACTTTAAATGTGAACAAGACAGCGATTGTTACTTACAGGCAGCTAACAGCTCCCTTTTCCCTAGCTAGGTGAGGTGACTTCAGCTAACGTAACCCACACGGTATGGCACATTGTAACGTTAAAAACGGTAGATGACTTAAAAGCTTACCGTTTTAAGATATGGACCAGCAACTGTCATTCAATCATGTGTCCGGGACATATGGTTAAAACGGCTGCTGACAGCGTCAATAATACGAGCAGCGAGCTAGCTAACGCTGGTAGGAGGGTGTTTAAATGATGGAGATGCAGGGCCCGGCTCCGATGTCACCCGTTCATTGAAGTCAGGTCCCTTGATAATGAGGTTTTGGAAGCAGATAATGGGGTGTTCATATTCTACATATTCATTGTTATCTTAATATTGTCCCACAGTGTCTGAATAAACAGAGATGAGCGCGTCGGTAGCTTCCAGGGGTAGGGATACAAAGCGAAACGATTGACAGCTCCCAGACTGCACTGCAGAACAGCTCGGCGTCCAACCATAGCGTCCAACTGATCAGGTCTTCCGCATGGACGTCTTCCGCCTCGTTGCTCTGTAAAGTCACCCACATACACCTGCACGGAATAGTATTAAACATGTGTGTTGTCTTCAAAGTAAAAGCTGCATATTCTTCACATTTGAAAACAGAACATTTTGAATTTAGCAGCGTTGTTGTTTTGTATTATTTTAAGTCCGGGGGCCTATTGCATAAAACTGGGATAAGGGATTAACCTAGGATTTTTCGGTTATCCTTAGCCATGATCCGGTTGCATAAAAGCGGGGGGACATAATTTACCATGGAGATTTATCCTTTACGTTTAGCCTGGTCCCGACCTGTTTTAAGGTGCCACATAAAAGACTGCATTGTCATTTAGTTAAATAGTTCTTATTTTTTTTATTTTATTTAACCTGAACCATTTGATTATAATAATTTATGTGATACTCTGTTCATTTTGCAGGCTATATTTATACACTTGATCATCGATGGCAGATGACGTTGCATAGGCTATGTGGGTCAAATAAATTAATCTAAAACAACATTCAATATCAATGAAAAATTCATTTGTTCTGTAATTGAATTCATAGAGTGAAACTTAAATATATTCTAGAAATTCATTACACATGAAGTGAAATTAATCTAGAATAAACATACTTTTCAGAAGGTCGACATTTCTGTATTATAAATCCTTTTTCTGATTGGTTGTATGTAATATTCTAATATTTTGAGATACAGGATTTTTTATTCCATGATCAATCAATCATCCAAAAAAAAGGCCTGACATATTTCACTTTGTGTAATGAATCTATGAAAGTTTCACTTTTTGAATGGACTTTCCATGATATTCAATTTTTTATATGCACCTGCAGACTGCTCACTGTCAACTATTTTATCATAAAACAATGCAGGGACATTAAGATCAGTCAGCAGAGAATACATCTACTGTATGAAATGAACTGCTCCCTGATTTACGGTTTAAACTAGCAAGGCATTGTGGGAAAATGTAAATCTGTGTTCGATCTCTGGGGGCCTTCCGCTCTTTTTGAAGAAATTCCTTCCTCGAGATACCCATCTCGCAGATAGTGAATCCGAATAACCAAAATCATAAGCCACCCTCCTTTGCAAGACCTGCCACCTTTGCTAAAGGAGTAGATATGGTATCCCATAATCCTTTACCCAATATTTACACACCACCGCCGGAGTTTACCGACTCTACACGAATCAAAAAAAAAAAAAAAAAAAAAAAAAAAAAAAAAAAAAAAAATAAAACAAAAAAAAAAAAACCCCCCCCCCCATTAAGATAATAAAGAACTCATAAAAGACCAACATCATAATTTATTATTTTCGTACACATCATTTCACCATAAGAAAATAAAATACCAACTCACATTTAATAGTACTGGGCTAATTTCAACATCAACATACTAGGAGCCTCTTTTATTCCACATGTGAATTGGGATATAGGCATGGGGGTGATTCTCACTCTGTTGGGACAACCTGATTACAATCAATATGAAAAGAACGCAGGATCAAACGAGCGCTTTTGAAGTCAATTTTAGAATAGTGGTTTCACACACTCGCCGTCGCAATGACTCGTTAGGAAGGGGAGTCGAACATTTGAAACACCTGTCCTTTCCTATGTTCGATAGAGCACCTTTCATCTCCCCTTAACCCCGTGGTTTAGGGGTTAGGCATAGGAAAGGAGGCTGTAAGGAGAGGCTTTCGGAAGGCCCCAGTCTATCAAAGCTGTGGGCTGGCACTTAACAGAATGACTTACACCTGGCTTGACAAAGCGGGCCCTTTTGATCCTGGATTGGCGTTTATGCAACTGACTGATCCAAAGTGCCCAGGCTAGACTTTGTCAAGGCTGGCTTTATCAATCATCCTGGATATCTTTATTCCACTTTTATGCAATAGGCCCCGGGTCAAATGTTCAGCTGTACAAACAATCACATTTCTAGAGACACACATTGTTATGTTTCTCACTGTTTAGGCAATATTAATATTTATAATAATAATAATAATAATAATAATAATAATAATAATAATAATAATAATAATAATAATAAAATAATAATAATATAATAATAATAAAAACACGTAAACTCATTTGAAATTCAAACTACCACTAAGGAAAAATATCAAAGGATGCCTTAGATGATATATTGGTTAAACTTTTGGCTCCGTCTTTTAGAGGGGTCTTGGCAATGGCCACATGGCATATATTAGGCCTACTGCTACTACTACTACTACTACTACTACTACTACTACTACTACATAATAATAATAATAATAATAATAATAATAATAATAATAATAATAATAATAATAATAATAATAATAATAATAATAATAATTCATTTTATTTGAGGGCGCCTTTCATAGCACTCAAGGTCACCTTACAGGGCAGTGTTTAAAAACAAAATCAACAATCATAAAAAACGAAAAAATACATTTACATTTAAATACATTTAATTTGGTGCATAATATGCAGAAATATGTACATATATGAGACCCTTTCTAAGGGGGAAAAAAAATTCAGCTATTATGCACTAAATTAAATGTACTTATGGATATTATAATTACTTTCTACAAAATCTGCTAGGAAATAAAACCCAAAATTCTACACACTGCAGGTTTAAAATAGGAGAGTCTAAGATAGGATTTTCTCTGATTTGGTATTACAGAAGCAAATCCTAACTAACTTTAGGAATCCTATCTTATTTAGGAAATCCTAACTGCTAAATCAAAGTCAGTTTGCAGCATTTCTGTCTGTTGCATAGCAACCAACAGTGTTCTATCTCAACTGACTCTCAGCCCAGCCTGACAGTAGTGTGTAGGCTGACAGCTAACTTTGCTTTATGGAGCAGAAAAGGCCTTTGACTTTAAAAAAGACAAGTTTGAGCTGTTGGTGACATCTGTGGAGAGGGTGAAGGAAGTTTTGTCTCCAACATTTTTTTTTCTTTTTTTAAGAGTAATTTCAAGTCATTCAATAGCCTTTCAGTAAATACATTAACTATGTCTCCATGGTTTAAAAAAAGAAAACACAGCTAGTCTGGGTCTAACTGAAAAGTTAGGCTGGCTGAAGGGTTATCCTAAAGTTAGGAGAAATGTTTTAAGATTCTGGGCAGTTAGGATGCTTCTGTACTACACTTTTCCTATCTTGACTTAAAGCTGCAGTGTGTAGAATTTTGGGTTTTATTTCCTAGCAGATTTTGTAGAAAGTAATTATAATATCCATAAGTACATTTAATTTAGTGCATAATAGCTGAAAATTTTTTTTTTGAATTATTATTTTTTCCCTTAGAAAGAGTCTCATATATGTCCATATTTCTGCATATTTTGGACCAAGGCCTAGTGCTGCCATCTTGAAAGTGTCATAGTTGGAATGTCATCAGGTGCATTGTTTAAAATGTAGAATTGTTCTTGTCCTTGAAGGCCACTGTAGCTTCTGTTATTATTCTAAAGGGGTGGGGTTACCCAGGGAGCGTTGCATTCTAGAACTTTGTAGAACTTTCTTGATGATGTCATATTACACACTGCACCTTTAAGATAGGAACATTGACTTAGGAACTGTTCATCTGTAATGGCTATTTTCCTAAATCAGGTCCTAACTCTAATTACCATGGTTACCAAACAGTTAAGATAGGAATTGTTCAATCCTACCTTGAGTCAGAATTTCCACACACAGTCTTGGTATGAAAGAGAAACACAGTTCTGAGATACATTGATTGAAAGTAAACTCAAATACTTTTACAACCTATTTGGTATATGGACACCAAGTAGAACATACATTATTACAAAAAGGTTAGGGGCTCTGGCTTGAATGTGTATTAATGTATTTTCAATATTGCTTTACTAGTAGGCTATATGGAGAAAACTGTTAGATTCAACCCACCATCACCAACATCTTTTTGAATAAGGGTAACATCCCAATCTAACTTAAATGTTTACAGAATGGGATCACGTTTAAATTATGGGTGAAAAATGTCATGTGCACAAAGGCTCAAAACACAAAACAATTATCAGACAATTTCAATGAATGGAACTGAAAAATGTCAACAACAAAAAAAAAAAAAGGATTATTTAACACTTTTACTTTGAAATGTCTGACCGGATGTTCATCTGTTATTATCTTACACTTGTCACCGGCGGCTTAATCACGCTGTAGACAAGTACCAACCTCTGGATTCTACATCATATGTGCTTTAATATCGTTTTTTGCTTTGGATGCGATTGCGTTACCCAGGGTCTCCCAGCCACACTAAATTTGGATTAGTGCCTGATATATGTTTGATCCAGCAGTCTGAATATAGCACTGACTGAATTGCACATATGGAGATGCCATCAAAAACACATGGAGTTGGAGTCTTCTTGGAGCTGAGAAAAAGGCTTCAGACTGGACTACTTATTGTGGGGTAAATATATTGATATGTAAGCTAGCTATCTGTTGTTGCAGTGTGGTAACAATACTCTGTTTCTTGCCGTGTTTCCAATGCACGTTTGACAAGCTAGTAGCATTTAGCTCATGTAGCTACAACTGTAAAGTGATGCAGTGTATGAATAGCGTCGTGACCATTGGCTATTGGCTAATTTGTCGACCTTAATTTCTCTCAGGGACGGTAACAAATGATTAATAGATAATGCACACAATAACTGAGACTGACTATAATCGGCTTTAGTCCTAACATTACAGAACATTATTACCAAACATTTGTCTCTGCTTATCCATCGTAACAAATGTAAAAACAGCCTGTTTCGTTATTAAATTGAATTATGTGGTGAAACAAGAAAGTGAAGGTTCATACTCTATGTGTATTTTCTATTTGTGTAATGTTTGTAAAGCATCTTGTATTTTGAAGGTGTTCCGTGAACAATTAGTGGAAGTGGATGTAGTACACTTCCAACGCCACTAGATAGAGCTAATGCTATTTGACCGACAGTAACATCGAGCCTCCAATCCTACGGTGGCTCTGTGCCCTGAGTGCACACTGGGATAAATCGTATTTGTTCTCCGTATAACTACATTTTGTACAACTAATACTGACCTGAAAGTTAGGCAAAGAGTATGAGAGCTAAATCTAAAATTTACGAAAATAAATGCAATGGCAATGTTTCCAATGCTTTTAGAAAACATTATAACACATAATACAATCCCTTAAAGCAAATCTCTCTCCTCCCTAAAGCAGCCTGCATCACGTTTGTTTTCTGTTAAACAGAATGCTTTTTATGAATTCAGTCATTACAGAAGTCCCTTAGTTGAGACAGCACCCAGCAAGAACTATGGGCGGTGTTTACGATTTAATGTTATTTACAATAGTTAGCCTATTTACTTTAGAAGGCATCAACAACCCAGAATACAAAATGACCCAGTTTTGTTTAGTTAAGAGGTAATTTAAAAAGTTTTGTAAGAAATCTAAGCTACATTAACACCGAAATGTTGATCACCTTAATGCTTTTTGAAGTTTAATGATTTGTAAAACCCAATGTTCTGCTCAAATCTGTTAATTTCAGAGAGTTGGATAATAAGATTGGTATAGAACTTTAATGTATGTAGTGTCTATTCAATATACGTTTACATCCATAATCTGTTCCAAGTAAACCAAATTGACCCACCAGCACCTCCAGGGTTTTAACTGCATAGAGAAATGTTTGGCGCCCCCCAAAGTGGTTCTATGCTTCCCCCAAAGGAAAATCTCCAGCTGCCTAAATCAAATCAAAATTCTGTGTGTTTACCCTGTACAAAAACAAACCCATAAAAAACACTGGTTGTAGTTCTGTGATGGGTTATTTGCTAAACTTGTAGCTGGGACTGAGAGCAGTGACTTATATAGGATTCCTGACAACCTCATGATGAAAACAACATGACTACAGGGGACACAAGTAGCCTGTAGCAATGGGCTCCCCACTCTTTCCAGTCTTTGTGCTAAACTAAGCTGATCCTGTCTCTAGCTTAAAATGTACTATATGGACATTACGTATATTGATCTTCAAATGTAACTCTTTGTAAAGAAGATAACAAAGATGGGAAATAAGTATATTTCTTTAATTTCTATTCCCTTTCAAAGCTGTCTTTGTATGTAAAACGTTTTCTTGCATCTGCTCTCCAGGAAAGATGTAGCCAGCAGTCCTGCAGACGTGGTGGTGACAGGTGGTGACTCTTCACTTCACATCCAGACTCCCAGAGGGGAGCAGAGTCTGACTCTGCCCCTAGGAGTCACCTTCCAGCAGGGATCCTGTATTCCAACGTCTGCTGGAGAGTCCAGTGGAGAGGAGCTGCACTTCAGACTGCGCCTCAGTGTCACAAAGGCCACTGATGAAGGTAATGTCAGGGACAACCGTGGAAGCACATCCAGACACGTGCAACCTCCCTCTGCTGTGCCAGACTCATCTATGCCAAGGCAAGAACAAAGTAATTTGGTGGCTATTTAAAGCTCGCTGTCTATTCTGAATTAATTGGACTGAGTCACTTGGTCATCTGAGACAGCAAGAGTGTATATTTTGCTCTTGGGGACCTCAAATGCCCACAAGCAACTTGATCATAAAACCCTTTTGAATTGATCTCATATCATAAAAAGTGTACCCTAGAGTCATTGCATCATATCCCAAACTCCATCTTTTGGCATTTCCTGAAGATTTGTTTTATGTGCCTCCCGCCGCAGGAGGAAGTTATAGCTAAGGACACTCATTGACAAATCCAATCAAAATGCGATTGATTGCCGGCTCCCCAGCCAAGCCACCTCGGCTACCCAGTATTTAATCGAGTTGTTGCTGTGTATTACAAGGTTACCACCCTTTCACCAAATTTGGCTCATCTATTTGCTTGCCTCTATCCCTCCACAGAGGCCTGTGACAGCGTGATGGAGACAATCCGGGCAAAAGAGACTTATTGCTTCTACTGCCAGGGCTGCATGACCCGGCTACTTGAGGACAGGTGAGGAGGAGCATCAGTGGTAAAAGAATGTGTTTTAATTTACACCCTCCTCCGCAGGAAGAGGAGCTGCTGTTTATTGATTGTGTGACCCAGCAGTAGTGTGATGGACTGGGAGAGAAACATTGATTGATGCCGCTGGAGCGGGAGTCCACAGTTGTCAACCTGACTGGGTTAGAGTTATTGAGTCGGTGTGACGTTAAGGTCTGCTCTTCCCATTTAAAAAGAAAAAAAAGAAGAAGAAAAAAAAAACTATTGTGTGTCTTGACTTGAGTTGGTTCAGCCAGACAGTGTTCTCATTGCCCTGAGCTTGTAACTTTCTCTAGTCAGCAATGTGACATGCTATAAATTGCAATAGCTGCATTCCCCAGGCCCTTGGCCTCTGGCTACCCACTTTAAGTAGCCATAAAAATATTATACAACTCGTGCACGGTGAAGGTTATTATTTCAACAACATGAAACCTAATCATGTTTTAAATTACAATGTTATGGCTAATAAGAGGTATTCATGCTACTACGGAACATATCTATAAGTTCCCTCTTTATATGGCCTTAACTAGTGCATGCTAAGTGTTTTGCAGGAATGAATAAAACAAGTATTGTATTAAGCTGAACTATCCATTGCTGTTATATTAAAATGGGTCAAATGACTACATGTAATGAGAAAGGGGTTACTAGTTGTGACATTCCGCAACTTCATCTTACATCTAACTCTGTAGTTCCCTCCTGTTTTCCCAAACTTTTTAAACATCCTTTAGCTCATTGTCGCATTGCGTGTGTTTTCAGTTCTAAACCTAATAAACCTACTGTAGAGTACCTGTCCAGGCAAACCAACGTAGTGACTAGTGGGTGGAATAAGTGGAGCACCTAGCAGCTAAAGAGCCAGATATTTCGCTCAGGAGCCAGTGGAGAGAAACACAATTAAAAGGAGAGTAATTACTGGACTTAAATCCATTGTGGGGTCAGAAACATGACTCCAATTAATGGTGTTAAATTATTATTACTGGAAGTCTGATTTTAATACTTTTGTGTTCTGATCTTATCTGGCTCAAAGGAAATGTTGTGTCTATTGAGACCTAAGAGCTGATACCTAAAGAAAGCTTCCAACTATTTGTTTTCCCTCTGCTGTAGAATGTTCAAGCGAGTTCTTCCTCTTCCCAATGGCAATTGGAACGCCATTGTTGACGACTGGTGTTGCCACGCAGATCCGTTCCCAAGCAGGAAGCTGATGCCACGAGCGGAGGACTGTTTACTGGGTGACACCTTCTTCCTCCTTGCCAGAGATGGCAGCTGTGAACACACTCTTACTGAGGAAATAAGCTCTGTTGGCTCAGAGGACAGTCAAGATTCAAAGGTTGGGAACATGTTTTGAGAATCAGAATCGCTTTATTGTATATGAAATGTCTGTTTGAGACAAACTAGGCTGGATGAAAGAATGATTTTCCGAAAGTGAGTCAGAGAAAGCACTAAATGATCAATACTAGATATTCTTTTAAGCAAAACATTTTATTCATAGTCTTATTATACAGACATAAACTTACCCACACAGACACACACTGCATCAGTGAAGTAAAACTCCAGCACTGCAGACGAGGATTGATCTCTCTGCTCTGCTACAGTATACATCATTCTTGGCACGAGTGGCACTTTGCATGACTGAAACTGAGTGAAATAGAAAGAGCAGGGGAGTACAAATGACAGTCTGCCTGCTGTACATCTCTGTCCATCTCACCTCCGTCTCTCTCTTCCATCCTGGCTGTAGTGGCAGTTGATTGCTCTTTTAAAACAGCCAAGTTAAACATGGCTGTGTATGGTGGTGACTGATTTTCATTATTTAATTTTTATATGGGTTACGTATAGAAGACCTGCCGCCGCCTGAAACTCGTCTCCTGCAAGAGCTGCTCATCAGTGCTGGGAGAGGCTGTGGCACCAGGTATAATACAGCAGTAATAGATTTTCATAAATCATTATATTCCGTTGTGTGTGTGTGTGTGTGTGTGTAAACCCTCTCTCTGTTGTATCCTACAGAGACCCTGAAACTCTACTTCACACAGGTGGTGGTGGAGCCTGCTGTGGGAGACAGAGAGCCAGACGCTTCACTTAACAGGCAGGTTTTTTTTATTCTGGCTTCTAGTGCTGACAATTAGGAAACTACAGAAAAATGCATAAAGAGCGGTTTGTGCTTGGAGCAAGGGATGGAGGAGAGTAAAAAAATAAATAATTGCACACAGTTCTTGTGGATCTACCACAAGAACTTTTGTTTTATATTTTTCACAATAAAATCAGGTCAATGGTCTACAAACCAGTTATAGTTTATTGGTTTATCTCTCCCAATATCTGATACACTCATTGGCTGACTGGATTTGGCTGAACATGTAACCAGCTTTGGGTTTAGAAAAAAATAATTACAATTGTATAAATATATTATTGTAGGTCGCAATTAAACATGTTAATAACCACATCTACAACATTTACTAATACTCTCTATTTAAAAGCCTGTTTTAAAGTTACTGTACATGACCCCTGGATTGGCTGCCTTATTTGACTTATGGTACCAATTTCACTATGAGTGCAGGGCATCTATGAGTGATGGACATACACTGAACTTGAGGCGTTTGGTGCTTTAAAAAACAAACGCTGTGTCATCTTGCCAAACACCATTGATTACACAATTCTATTATTATGGTAAATGACTACATTTTAATATAAAGATCAAATGCATAAATGAATGAACGTTGTCCCTTTTGGATAGATCTCTCTTCCTGGAGAGGACTGTAGCAGCCAGGCTGCTGGATCTCTCCAACACTCTGAGCACCTTCCACTTCTCTGTCCAGACTCCTGATGGAAAAGCCTTCTTATTGGTAAGAACATCTTAACATAATCAAACAAGCCTATGACAATTTAGTAAAAATAGGCCACTTAATTATCTGTTAAATGGGATAGAGTGATGTGGCAGGCTCTTCAAGCAATATGAAAAGCTGATTGACGGTGATTGTAGAGTTGATGGGCATACTTTCAGCTTCTTTCAAATCAGCTACAAGTGGAAGAACAGTAACAAATAACTGCAACAGAAAGAGATTTTGAATGTCCAATATATTTATTATTTCAGGCATTATGCTATAGACCAGAATTGCCCGTTTTCAGTACGTTTGACAATGCACATTTGGTAAAAGTGATAAAATACAGAATTTAGCTTAAAGCACTGTTACTGCACCAATTATGGGTTATGCATAAACACGTATAGATTTGTTCTGCTTAACAAAAAGTCCTACACAGACAAAAACATGCACAGTATGTTATTCCACATTTCCTCAATACCAATAAAACAATATATAGTGCATATGGTGCCTATGCTTTGCTTACTGTCGCAGACTTTCGTTTTCATGAAGTATAAAAGTAATACAAAAATGTAATTATTTTATTGAGCGACCACAAGCCAAATATTACGGTCATTCAAAGCACATTATTGTCCCAAAGTATCACTCTAACCCTGGGCATGCATGAGTGAAAGCATAGATTGTATGTGGTGAAGTGTGAACGCTAGGCCCAAGGGACATCCAGCATGTGTTAAGTGACCTGTCTGCTCCCCCTGCAGCTCTGGCTGTTGAACACTGACTCCATTACAGCGTCTTTCCCAGGGACGTGTGTCGGGGATGAGGAGTCTATAAGCTCCCCCACTCCTCACAGTGAATCACCAGGAGCTGCCAGAGTGCTGAAACTGCTCTACACTTCCTGCTCTGACCCAGGCGTCCAGCAGAGAGAGTAAGCCAGAATGACACCCCATCCCCTTCAATCTATGTTTTCCTCTTCTTAAAGCTGGAGTCAGCAATTCTGGAGAACGCTTGTTGACAAAATCACTTTTTATCAAAATCAGTGAATATCTCCTATAAACTGGTGTGTAAACAAAGGGTATGTTTGCTTATGTATTAACACTAGGGGTGTTAGAAAGTGTAAATATCGTGATACCGATATTAAAAAATATATATATATGTTATATACTGTATTTCAGTATATAAGACATGGATTTTATTTGCTTTCATGCCATAATTTACACACAATTTACAAATTTTATTTTCTATGTCTTTATATTCTTTTTTATGATACAGAGACAGGTCATTCCTTTGTTCAGATTGCACACAAATAGTGTTATGTTGGATATTGCAGGGACCATGTATTATAATTAAAACACTGTTTACAAAATTAATTTCTTAATGTATATCTTAGCCTTCCTGTACGTAAATGCAGGTGTGTGTTTTTCACTGATTGAGGAAGATGTTAATTCCTCTGTTATAACTGCACAAGAAGTAGTACCAGGATAATTGACTAATAAAAACAGTTGAATCTATAACTGTGTAGACCCTATGAGAGTTTTTCAAAAAATATATTGCCTTTCTTGTAGATTGCAATATATTGTATCATCACCCCTGTATCGGGATACGTTTCGTATCACCAGATTCTTGCCAATACACAGACCTAATTAAAACTGGATTCTTTTTCAGTGTACACACACACTACGTACAGGTACAGATTGTGAGGAGATTTTCACTGAGTGATTTTGACTACAAGCATTCTTCAGAATCACTGAATAAACTTTTAATCTTAGCCTTTCATCTTTCCTGAAGAATCCTCTCAATCACGCCCTGTCTCAGCTCACCACTAAGGATAAAGGACTACTTTGTTGTTGAACAGATTTGAGTTCTTTGCACTAATGGTCCCTGCTTAGATGGAACTGTTTTATTATTTTGCGATTAAAATAGCCATCAAAGGTCTTCATAATTTCAATGTTGTCAGTTGCGTAAGCCATGCCCCTGTTTGTTGCTCATACAGGGCAGTTGTTATGACTGGAGTGAGGCTGTGTACCTCGCTGTGATGCATTATAGAGGTGTAGGTGGATGTGCTGCATGTGGTTCGCCCATATTTAGTACAGCAGAGCAGCCCCCCACTGGAGAGGCTTTCCACCTTCGTTACTTTCATCTTAATCAGCATTCCTCCTCCTCCTCCTGCTCCTCCTGCTCCTCCCTGCAGCCCCAAAGACTGAAGGCAGAAAAGCGGAATTTTGTTGTTCTTACCATTTTGACAAGTAGCTGAATGAAAGAGAATGGGTAATTCAAAGTGAAACTCGCATGAAAGGAGAAAGGTTTGCCTTTTCAGTGATAACTAGCTGAGTAAGGCATGGGAAACTGTTTTACCAAAGATTCATGCTGGGTTCTAAGGGAGCTGTCATTATAGTAAAATAAGCCTTGACAGAAGCTATACATTTGTTGTCCACCCTGAATAAGAATTTACACAGCTATTTTTTAATTTATTATGAACTATTTCAGACTGTCATTTTAAACGCCTGCCTGAAATGGAAAACATACATCTGTTCTTTATGATTCTAAATTTCAGGTTTCAGCTGTTTATTGTTACAGACTGACTTTTTGAGGAGTACAGAATTGATATTTGAGTGTTTAATCAGCCAGATTATTATTTTTACATGAACACAAAACAAACACATTTTTTTTTAAAGAATCGCTACAATATGGTTAAGAGGTATTGTACAGATAACCGGACATTTTCCAGATGAGGAATAAACTTGTCATTGCCCCATAGTGGACAAACTATGTAATGACGATACTGTTTGTTGTTAATGATCTCAATTGGTTTTTTTAAAATCCTGCAATTCCTTGTCACTTATCAGACAAAGCAGATGTAGTCAGCTTCAAGGTGCTTCACATTTGATTTTTCACCTATTTCTGACAGCTCTCTGACGTACAAAATGCTGGTATTACTCACACTTCCATTTCTCCCTACATGGCTAACTATTCATCCTTCATCACTCATCTCTGACATTTTTAAATTAAATGTTCTGCCTGGGGAGCTCAGGTCCCTGGATGATGGCCCTCTTATTCACGGTACAGTTGGTTGTAGCCGACTGCAGCCAGAGGTTGCAGTTTGTGTTGGTAAAACTACCAATAATTGGCTGGAAAATCAGTGAGCCAATGCCTAAGTGGATTACACTTGTCACTAATGGCAGTGACTTGATTATGAGTTGAGTGAAAGTCGCATGCACCAACACAGCCCAGAACAATGGGAGGAAGGTCTCATAGATATGGAAATTGGGTGGAATGGGAATTATTTGGCCGACTTTTCGATAGAATTTATGTGAGTTGTCACACCTCCCTGTTAATGATGCAATGTACATCCACATGCTTATACTGTTTGTATACTATAAGGTTTCTGTTTAAACAGCTTAATCTAATTAATACACTAGTTGTTGACAAGCACATGTCCATGCATGAAAACATTACTGCGGCAGTAGTGTCATTGTGATGTGTTGTGATTGTTGAACTCCCAAAACTTTGTGACTTCTCCCTAAGCACACATGGCTAAATGTCACCCCCAGCCCCCTCCCCACCCCCGAAAAACTGGATCAGCACCACACAGATGGAGCATCAATCTTCATTCTCTCCACTTCTCCTCTCAGCCCCCTCTTCCTTGTCGTCTCACACTCATACACACACACACACCATCAATCCACTTTTATGTATCCCTTGTTATCTAGTTCAGTTTACAGTTTGAAACTGCTTAATTGAAACGTCATTAAACCGGGATTTACTGCGGCTATTTTAGTATTACCTTGGTTCTATAATGTCATGGCAGTCACTATAAATCACCTCTGCTCTGTGTGTGTTTCCAGGATTGTAACTAGCTGGGAGGTCAACGCCATAGGACACCCTTTGGTGCTGCCACTGACGGTGTGTGAGGAGCTGCTGCAAGTTATAGATGACAGCAATGCTACACTCCCTGCTTCTATGCGTAGTATGAGGTCCTATGAGGTAAGACAGTTACTGTGTACTGTAAGTCTGGATCCTTGGCTTAGCCACTTATTTTTTGGGATATACCGTATGTAAAAGCTCGTCCTTATGTTGTTCGATATAAGCAGATATAATTTATCTTTATCTTTTGTAAGAAGCTCATAGCCATAATTTATTTCACTTGTTTCATACTTTTCCATTATTCAGCAGTGTTTTACAGTGTTACTCCCACCTTAATTAATTCCAGGATTCAGAGCTTCTTGTATGTGGTTCAGATATAGGGTTTAACTTTTGTCTGCCTTGTTTCAGCTTCTATACACCTGCAATTGTGCAAAATGAGTATATTTAGCCCAAGTGGCCAAGGAATACCCTTTGAGAAGAAAAATAGGAGGTGTTACCTTTGCTGACAATTCTATTCTCCTAACCATTTTGAACATAGTGTGAGGGGTAATTAGGACAATTATCCCCCACTTCCTGCTCAGAAAGTTTAGGAAGTGACTGCGACTACTTAAACAAGTTTTCTTCTAGATAAGCAAGCTGGATAATTAACGGTAAGCAGATTTTTGAGAGGAATATCTGCCATTGTACCTTGTGTGAAGCCTCTTTAGTGGTGAGCCTAGTTGGGCGGTTATCATTTGAAGTCTTTTTTTTTTCAATTTGAACAAACAGGAATAAAAAAATTGAAGAAAGAATACTTCCTTGCACTAAAAAAATAAAGCATCCAATTTATTTTTTGTTTTAATGTCAAACGTTTCACATTGACTTATCCAATACTGAAATAAAACAGACTCACTAGCGTTTTCAACTGCCTAATGGAACAAACGTTAGTAGCTTATAAAATCTGCCAGCAACAGTTGACGGTTGTCAGCTAAACATGCAAATGTGCTTTTGGAATGGAAACCTTTTAAGTAGCAACAGTAACTAAAAAGGTCCTTTGGTGAGTGGATGGGCATTTATACCATGGTTTTCCAGTTGTTTTGGTTTTAATTATGTATTGGTATTTCAAAGGGTTGCACACCTGTAACTGCAAACTTGCTGCACGGGGAAGAGCCAATGGGAGGTTTGGAAAGGAGGGCTCACCTAAACCAGGATGGTATTTTACTTATTTCACATAGCGGAACATGGTGAGCAGTTGGTGTTGTCTGAGGTAATAACATGAAAATGGTAGTTGGGGGGAGAAATGAGGCTGTGCTGAAATGGTAAAAGGCCACAGATGGGGCGAGTGGTGGAAGCTGTTACCGCGGTAAATAGATTGTGATAAATTGAAACACTCGAACACATCCTGATAGTAGAAGCTTGTGCTGTAGGCAGAGTACAGGAAGGTAATGTGATCATAGGGCCGTCTAGAGTTACCAGAGATGGTCTGAGAGAGTCTGAGAGTCCTCCTTTGATACTCTGTTTGACAAATACTGTGTGTAGTGACCAATTGTTGGCGTTGTTGATCTTTTGATAGCGACAGGCATTGTCTTTTGCAGGTTTAATTTTAATTTATATTTAACAAATTTAACTAAATCATTCATACTAACTTTTTTGAAAGAGAAAATGTACTTGGATAGTAAAGGCCCAGCAAACCCACTCTCAGGTGCTCTCACTTATTGTCATTCGATCTATGCCTATGTTATATGTTTTATTAAATATGAGACCCCTTAACTTCATCAACTAATAGACATTTTTATGGCAGACATATTGACATGTCATAGCATTACATGCACAAGTGTTTAATTAATAACATGAATAACCACTGTTTCCTTTTAGATGAGTCGTTTTCCCTGGTATTGTGCATGCTAGCACACTGGTGTGGTTTAATGGAACTTAAACATACTGAGCCAATTTTAATTTTAGTAACCTTTGCCTTTGATGTTATGACAATTCAAAGTGTTGCTGTGTAAACTGGCCTTTTAGAATAGGCAAGTCAAGCAGATGCTAAACAAGCCCCATTCCTATACAGTCCTGAGAAGAAGTCAAAGTGAAATGTAATTTGTGAGTTACTGTTTGTATCAGTTTTTCAGGCTTGGAGTCTAAAAATACAGGAAAAAATCATTATAATAAATCTTTCGAGTACATGTACCTTTTGTAGCATCTCTCCTTTTCGTTGGCTTCGATACATTGTGTTTAAATGTGATCTGTACATCTGACTGCTCACAGAGGTAACAGGCCTTAATTCAAGGCAGACATTTTGACTCATAGCAGGAAAAGTACAGGTTATTAATAACATTTATGGTGTCTCTGTGTCCTGGTGGGCTATTTTAGTGAGCCAGCGTGCACAATAGGCCTGTTACACAGAAAACATTTTGACATGTCACTGCAGCAACAGCACAGGTGTAAATACAGAGATTAATGATTGGTGCATTTAATATAGCTGTTTAAGTTTCAGGCTCCTGGTATTGTGCATGCTGCTGCAAAGTCACACTAGCATAGACCATTGGGACATTCGAATAGAACAGAGCCATCTTTATAGTTTTTGGCAACACACAGGGTTCCTACGCAGTATGAAAAGGTATGGAATTTAATTTGAGTAATGTCCAGGTCTGGATACGTATAGAAATGGATGGAAAATATTTTGTGTTGTTTCCAGACTATTGTCTCACTTTCTTAAATTATATATATATTTATATACAAATCAAAACAAGCTTTCTTACGCTACATAGCCTACCTGTCGATGAAATTAATCAAGCTGTCTGGAGAATGGTGTCTGGTTACCAAGGTTACCTTTCACTGGATTGATCCATTCTAGTTTAAAAGAAACCACATTTTGAAATGGAAAATGTGTAGGAACCTTGAACACACTATGCTTCTCTTTCAATGATGAGTCAAAATGTCTGACTGTAAAAAAAAAGGGGGCTTGTGCCAGGGCCCTAGAACTCGCTAACCTAAATGGAATGCAGTTGTTATTAGTTACACTGGTAATAAATCTACTACAACTTGAACAGCTGCAATATATGGGCCCTATAGGATGAAAATGCAATGTTGTAATTGGGGATAAAGGCTGGTGTCAAAATAACCGCCCCGAACCGCTCCGACCCGCTCTACTAGGTGGAAACGAGGCATTAGTCTGACCTCAAAACTGTTTTTATAGGTGAAATAGTTACATATTGTTGCTTTAATGTTTATTTCCAAAGAGGCGATACACCTTTTTTATCAGTGTAATAGATACTTGCAATATATACCAAGCCCAACAGTCCCACACATGTGTCAGAGTTTGCAGGTGTGTGTGTGTGGTTTTAACTTCAGCCCAGAGTGAGTAGATCAAAGCCTTCATCATATCCCAGCCTGTCATTATGCTGCATGTGGAATGTCTATTGTTGTCTGTGCTTCTTGTGTTCCTCTGTTCCCTGCGCTCCATCCCTGCCTGTGTAATGGGGTGTAGCATGTCACTCTTGAGCCCAGGAAACGGGCAGACCCCTCCCACATCATTCATCTTCTCCTCAACCCTGCAGAGAGGGCATGCAGGTTAGACAGGAACTTATCCAAAAGCTCATCCAACATTTTACCATGAAGAGCTGAGGAGATGTATCCATCATACATCGCCTCATTCTTCCTGCAGCTTTTCACAGGGAGCGGCTGCATATTGTCCAAAAAAAACCTTCACTGGAAGTACATTGTTTGATCCATTGCACGTGGCCCCTTTGAATGAGAAGAGGGATTTATGTCTGTGATGCCATTCTTCATCAATGTTTTATCAGGATATCTCAACTTGGCGATATTAACGATGACATTACAATACAGCTTTTCTTTAATACAAGTGAATAGTCAGTTGACTTCAGATTAAGGAGATATGTGTATATTATTTATTGGTTATTGTGACAACATATTTACTTAAGATCATTTGCATTACAATTGGTGATAGTTATTTTCTTCAACACAAGTATGTGAATATATATCTTAATAATAGTCATCATAATTTCTTTTGTTTCAAATTAGCTGCACTATTTTTTCCGTCTGGCCTGGGGGTAGAGCTGCCAGGGAGGCATATTGTTACATCAACAGCATTTACTTTTTTGTGCATATTTTAGGTTTTAGCTGTCTTCTTACTACCTCTTTGTGCACCATAGCCTATGGAGAAAACACTGTCACTGTGTAAGTCTGTTTATGTTAATGAGTAGATTTATCTTGGGGTGTATTCACACATGCCGTGTTTAGTTCGGTTGAAACAAACTCAGGTGCACTTCCGCCTTCGGTGCGCATCTTTCAGGGAGGTGTGAATACAGCAATCGCACTTGGGGGCGGACCAAACAAGCGCTCCGAGACCCAGCTGAAGAGGTGTTCTCGGTGCGTTTCCAAACGCACTCTGCTGCAGTTCGTTTGTGGTGTGAATTTGTCCGGACTCGATCCGACCCAAATGCAGGAAGCACTGTGCATTTTCTTTTTTAATAAATTGCCGTCAGCTTCACATTATGGGAAAGTGGTGTTGTCGCCATTGTTAGGACGATAAGTTGTGGTTTGACCGGGAGCCCAGAACAATATATTACATATGATTGAGAGGACGCGTAAAAAAGCTGAATGTGTTCAGCGATCAGATGCAGGAGAGGGGAGCGTCTCCCGCACAGTGCCAACAGGTTCACGCTGCGCAAGAAGTGTGTGTTTTTATTTTGCTCCCCATGAATGGGACCGTCAATACTATCCCCGTGTCAGTTTGGAGCTGACCTGCGCTGAACTGACACCCAGCTGATACACAGTGTCGGCATGAGCCTATTCTTCTCGCGAGCCGCACGTCCAGCAGCAAAAATACAGTAAAAATTATGTTTCACATCGTAGACTACAAGCCACATAACGTGGCATTGTCATAGGGCTTCATATTATGACCATATGAAACAACAATAATTTTATTTTTTTCTTCTTTATTTATAGGCTAGATGTAGGCCGTTTCATAATTTTTAACTCCATATTATATCAATTATATATTTTGCAGTTTTTACTTTGTTCTTCCTGCTTCTCTCCACCCTAGAATGTCTGTCCAATGAATGAATAACCTCAGATCACGTGTGGTTTTGCTTCGTAATGCTGGTTCACTCGCAAAAGGGGCAATATGAAAGTGGACTACACCAAACAAAAAAAATCTAAACTCTATTTGGTCTGGACCAAAGCAAGTGAACTAGCGGACTTTCCCTGTGTGAATACACCCTTAATGCAATGAAAGTGAACCTCAACATGCATACACAAAACACTGAGTTTATCTTATCTGTTCTTAGGGGGTCCAAACACAATAATATGACACCCATGTGTTGTCAGTAAAATAATTTTATATTAGTTGAATTTATAATTTAAAATAAACACTGACATTCCCATCAGTACATTAATTGGCCTACCTGTCCAACAAGGAATAATGCTCCTTGAGTAACTTGTAGCAGAATACAATCTGTTGTCAATATTATCTGTTGCCCTATGTTGTTGTTTAGTTTGGTGATTCTAATTGCTGTAATAAGTATACGGGTACGGTAAAGTATATTTCCACTTTGCTTTAGCAGGAAAAATGAAAAATCCCTGTAATAAGAATGGAATGTCCCAACAGCTTTGATGTGGGCTGAATTGACGGCGGCTTAATTCCATATAATTTGACTGTAAACTCAGAGTCAGCATGTATCAGCTTACTTCAATGTAGAATGTTTTGAAAACTGAGCATTAACGGAGATGTTTGCTCCAGAGACGTCATCACACCAGCCTCTCGTCATTGTCTTTTAGCTTCTTACAGTTGGATGTATGACTGTTAAGCCTTTGCAGAGATGTTTTCGTATTTCACTATGCCAAAGCTCAAATGCAATTCAATGAGATCAAAGGACTGTAACACCCTTAAGCATTTTATCATCAAGAGTTCTGGGCAGGCTTGCTGTCAGCATCGCTACCGTGTAATCTTAATACAGTTAAATACATACTAACTGAGAAGCCTTTTTGTTTCTCTTCACATACAAACACTTGAGTCCAGAGTCGGTAGATGTACTCACCACAACATGGGGGAAAGTAGTGAGTCTTCTTAAACCTTTGTTCTTGTCTCTGTGATTCATCTTGTTTGGGCCAGGCTCTCAACCAGCTGGCATGCCTTTTGGGCTTAATGTTTCCTGTTGTAGAGATGCTTTAGGTACAGCGGTGTGGAGTAACCATCACTTGAAGTCCAAAATTGTCTACTGCGGCATTTCCCCTTTGCCAGATAAACTGTTCTCTGTACTGAATGTGCTGCTGAATAAGCTTTTTGTCTACGTATTGAACATCTATACTATAGAATTAAATAAAATGTCCATGTTCATCATTTTATCAACGAGAAATCCAAGTAATATTTATTTCTTGCTGTAGAGGTCCTGTCTCGGTAGCTTATAATGAAATAACCTTTACCAAAGTAATTTGGCTACAGTAAACCCCAGCAGTTGTGATAGTCTCTGTATCTGTTATAGAGTGATTGTTCCCTACATTATAGCTTTATTATCTCTATTTCTAAAGGCAGTGAAAACAAGCTCTTAACACAACACATGGTGATATATACTCACCGGCCACTTTATTTGGTACACCGGTTAAATTTCTTGTTAACACATATAACTTATCAGCCAATCTCCAGACAGCTTCTCTCCTACGTCTGTACTCCCATTGCTCTGCGTCCTCAACACGCTTTGTCTCCCATTTTCTTGGACCCAGAGCTGTGTAAGGAGCAGCTCACCTCTAGTTGCCGTTTGTTATCATTTGTATAAATTACCTTTAACGCGCTTGAGCGGTGCGCAGAAATTGGCACAGGGGACGGAGAAGACAGGCCTTGAGTGAGGCAAATGCCCTCATCCATCATCCCAATATAGAGCCCTCAGTGGAGTGCAACCATTGTCTGCAGCAGGCAAACACCCAGGAATAGCAGATGGAGGCAGAGAGAGAGAGGGGGAGGACTGGGCTGAACCGATTTGTTTTCTATTCCTTGTTTATCTGCACAGTGTTTTTTGAAATTGATTAAATCTCTACCACCTGTGGTTTTTTTTAGGACTTTGATGGCCGTAATTGCAGGTAATCCTTTGCTGTACTGATCAGCAGATGGTACAATCAGGTGCATCAAGGCTTAGGGGAGCAAAAATTTTATGTACAGTACAAAGTGGAAAGTTTTGTAAAAATGCAAAAGTAAATTTTTTTTTTCATTCTCCCGTCATAAGTGTCCATATACATGTGTTCCTTCTCTTAAAGTGTTGCTGCTTCTTCTTAGGTGGCGTACCTGAGGCTGTGAGGTCAAAGTCCAAGACTCCACTCCAAGAGAATTCAAGAAGACCTGGGGCCGCTGAGACCTTTTGTGAGCATATTCATGGTACAGTATATGTGAAGGTGACTTCCTGCACAGGCTTCCAGTCAAGCAATAGAGGTTACTGCAATATGAAATGCACTAAGAGTGGAATGGCTTGTCTAGTCAAAGAGAAGTTGTGGTTTCAGGTTGCTTCTGTCAACATGTTTGGTAATCACCACCTACAAACATATTCATGTTGAAACGCGGTGCTGCCTGGCTTCTTAATGTTAACTCATATCCAGTAAATGATGAACTGGAAGAGAACGATGAAGGCAACAAAAGCAACATTTTCTCATCTCATTTTCTATTTTTTTTCTAATCTTATCTTTTAATTTGATCAAATTGTATCTTAATGGATAAAACACCTGTGTACATTGTTCACGTATCCATTCCTACACTTTCTTTTGTACTCCTACCCCTTTGAAAATCAAGATTAAACTGTATTTTTTGAAGTATCACCTCTTCCGTTCTTTTTTTTTTACCTCTGAAGAGCTGGTTGATATGTGAGACATTGTTCTTGAGTTGGCTCTAGATGAAAGCTTATTATAGAGGCACTCCAGCCCCAGGGTACGGCAGTGCATCCTCCGTTTGAGTGTACTCTAATTATATCTTGTAGAGCTACGTGATTTTTGTCTAGTTGTGTGTTTATGTTTGAGTGTTTGTCAATTATTGATGGTCTTTATGTAACATGCGTATTAGCAAGAGTCATTGTGAATCTTTATTTTATGTGCATTCTACGCTTTCCATCATCTCTAGCTCACCAGGATATGGGTTGGTCAACAGTGTTTACAGTATGTCCAAGTACTTTCAGCCACATGTTGATCTAGGGATGCGCAATGTCTGTGTGTGTCATTTGATCAGCACCCACTGGCTTAAATATCTCAACATCTAATGGATGTGCTGCCATTATCTTTACACACAAATTCATGACTCTCAGAGGATGAATCCTTTTGACAATGGCGAGCCCAATTTTGATTTAATGTAGTGCTACTATTAGACCTTACATTTTCATTCATCCATGGGAATGTCTTAATATCTATACTGTGCAATGTATGTAAGTTGGCAACATTAAAGTTCTCCCAAAGATGAAATATACTAACTGTGCTGATCCTTTGAGTTAGTCCATTAATCATCAGATCCAAATTTCAATTTCCTTCAAATTGGTTTATGGACAAACTAATGACTTCCCCATATGCTTCAGCTGTGCAGTACAGCTTCCTGTTTCTTTATAATATAAATCTTTATCACAGTCTTACTTATATATGCATGTTTTTAAATATATTTTATGATGTTTGAATTGGTGTGATATTCGAAATCGTTGGCTTTTACTGCAAATAAAGGTAAGACCATTTTGACAGTGTTAACCAGCAAAACTGCCTGCGGAGCTTTTTCAATTGGGTGAAGCAAAAATGATCTGTTACCTGATTACTGCTGGAGTCTGCGATGCCCACCCCTCTCCTTCATGGCTTGTGAACACGGCTCCATAGGTTATCTCTGACCAGCAATCAAGCATAATGTATTCCTGGGTTTCTATTTTTACAAGCTTTTAGTGGAGAAGGTGGGACTGTTTTTTTTTCTCTCTTGCCTTTTTTCCTGACTTGCATGCCTGGGTCTGCCGAAATGCTGACGTGGCAAGGGACAATTACTTTATAAAAAAAATACAAAGAGGTATCGTGCCCACTGAGGCAGCAAAGCAGAGGGTGGATTGGGTAATTAAATACATCCGATGCTGAACCGTCAAGGGGTTTCTCATTTCCTTTCTGCCCTTTTCACCACAAGTGCAAATGAAGTGGGCTCTAAATAACCCATTTGTTTCAGGCCCGCTGAGCAGAAGGAGCTATATGGCACATAACTGGCTGCTGCTTCTGTTGTGAGCAACCACTGATAGACAGTCACCCAGATGCCTTGAGGGGTTGCAGTCACTTTTTTCTTCCTCCCCCTTGATGATAAGATAATTCAGGTGTCAAATTAAAAGTTGTTGGGCCTGTATGCTGCTGTGTGTTAACACTGTGCAGCTCATTAGCCCTTTCAGACAGTTATCTTGTGAAAAATATCAGCCTGAACAAAGGTCTGCCTCATAGACAGCCTTAGTAATTACTAGTTGTGGTTGCAGGGCTGTTTTTCTTGCTGCTCTTTTACATGTGTACAGTAGATATAAGGAAAAAAGGGAAATGGTATCCAGCCACAGCTTCTTTGAATGCCATAGATACAGCATTGCATTGTTTCAGATTTCCTTTGAGGGCAACATTGTTTTGAGATATACTGTAGGGCTGCATCTTTGGACAGTTATCTTTGTCATCATTACTACACTTATTACCCTGATTCTGGGGACTTTTATGCTCTTCCGCATAATTATCCTGATCTTGCAGATTTTCTATTAGCTTCCATTTAGTTTCAACAGTTTTAAGAAAATTCCAATTGATTTTGGCGAATCCCAACTTTTCAAAGGAAGTTGGTAGCCCTAACAAGAGTAATGCACAGTTACCACTGTAGCTGGTCTACATGGCTGTACTTTGACAGAAAATGGTGCTTTGACCTGTACAGGACACGGAATGAGTGTGGGTGGGTGGGTGTGGAGTAAAATCTGGGAAATAACCTTTCTATCCTTTAGTACTTCAACCTGTACTGTCACAGTGCAACAACTGGATGCGTTTCTTAGCCTAGAATCCCCTCCTTCTTTTATGACTTCCCTCTCAGAGATAAATATCCTTTGAAACCACATGTGACATCATACACATGGAGTGATCAAGTCCACAAGCTCCACAGTATGAATTTCAAATTGGATGTTCCAGGCCTTTGCCTCTGCTAATGGGTTTTATATTATTTTCGGATTAGGCGGGACAGCGATGTGTGAGATTACAACATGGCCGTCTGTAGAAAGAAAGTGATCGTTGTGGGAGAGGTCAAGCCATGAAGCTTGTCTCATCTCTACGAGGAAATGAGGCATTAGATTGAGTTCCTGTTTTAGTCACCCGAGCCTAATGGGTCATCTATCCTGAGAAGCTCAGACTCGTTTTTTGAGTCGCAAAAACACAACATTAAAGTAAACTGTAATATCCATAGTTTTTATGGGATTGCAAGAGATGTTATGGTCTGTTCGTGGATTTCAAAATGCTGCACTTTGATCCTACCCTTCTCTCTGGTGTAACACTTTTTTTTTTACATTTACTGCATCCAGCTAATTCATCACTTTTGCAATTAAAAGGCCAAACACCTCCGATAAAAGACTAAATCTCTTTTCAGAGTTCAGAATCTATTGCTTTCTAAAATGTTAGTACTTTTCATGCAAACTATTGTTGTTAAGTCTGAAGGACCTTTTTTGTTGACCCTGTGGTCCAGACTGGACTAACTCAACAATTGTTGGATCCAGATTGCCTGATTTGAAATGTTGTACGGACCTTGAGAGAATTAATTATATTAACTGTGGGGATATTATGGAGATTTATTCTCAGTTATTAGTCTCTAAACGTCTGGATGGATTGCTAACCATGAGGATCATACAGATAGACTATGGTGATTCCTTGACTTTTCCTGGCCTTATAAAATGTTGACAACCACCCCACCTCCAACACCCGTACCTTTATAGCCTTTATGTCCCTCTGCAACTCCCCAATCCTGGCTTTCTAACAAGGCCATGGGGCATATCAGTGAGGCCTTCCGGGGCTCATTAGTTTGTCTGTTGGTTTCAAAAATCTCTGCAGTGGCAAAATTGCAGCAAACCATGTCAAGCCTTCGGGCAGGAGCAGGCTACAGAATCAGTCTTCTACTGGAGAAGATGAACACAGCTGCCTCAGCCAGTTGCAAGGCAAAAAAAAATCACTTCAAAAATACACCCAGAAAGCGATTTTGGAACCTATAATGCTTGTGACAGTGTAATGGCAGGCAGAGAACTGCTTACTTTCATGAGTGGCTGTTGCAATGTGAGAATACAGTATGTGAGAAGGAAACTTGTCAAATTCATCAGCAATATATCTGTTATTTAGGTTGCAAAATGTACATCAGCCTTTGATTGTCAAACATGAGGCGAAACCTAATTTCCAACATTAAGGAAGAAAGTGTACACTGGAAAAAAAAATATTCTTCAAAAATAAGTTTAAAAAACAAGCATTACAAGGTGTTGTTTTCACTTCATTTAAAGTGTAATTTAACTTATGTGCTGCTTGTTAGGGGATCGTGTATTACATAAGTGTCATGAGATATTATAACTAGAAATTAGACCAATATAGTTGGTAAGATTTTGAATTGCTGCAAGTGTAATGATAGATGGGCAGACAGACACTGAGATTGAGAGAGTTGAAAGCTGTGGTGTGACAGGCAGGAGACATTTTGAGCTGACAGCCGAAGGAGGAGATGGAAGCCCTGTTGGAAGTGGTAAAGGATGCTGCAGCTTGATATCTCCAACGGCCCGAGGGAAGATCAATCGGCTGCTGCTTCTGAGTTTCAGAGACAGAGGAGCTTTTGCCTCGCTGTCAAGTGTAGAAAAGTTCTTATCAGCAGTTATGTTCTCCATGTATTATGGGGGAAAAAAGCAGTAAGACTTTCTGTAGCTTCTAATACGCACTCTTAGGGGAGACGCATACTCGTTTGCAAGCTTGCATTTTAATAAACCCAGATGATTTGAAATGTGGAAAATGCGTATTACAAGTCATGGTTAAAAAAAAACGTTTAAAAAAGGATGGAAAGATTTAATCTGATGTTATAAATGTGGAGTCAGTGATTCTGGAGAATGCTTGTTGACAAATTGGTGAATATCTCCTCACAATCCGCTACCTGTCCATACTGTGTGTGAGCTGGAGAAAAAAATCTGGTGGTAATACACAGCCTAGGTTCTGTAAACAGGCATGTTGCGAGCTACTGTTGGCCCCTTTGTTTCCATACCCGTTTACAGAGCCTAGGCTGTGTATTAACACTGGATCTTCTTTCAGCGTACAAACAGTACAGACAGGTAGCAAATCATGAGATGTTCAATGATTTTGACAAAAAATAAATTTGACAACATGCATTCCCCAGAGTTGCTGACTCTACCTTTAAGCGATGGCTAGTGGCAAGTGAAGAAATAGACATTTTGAAGACATAGACATTTTGCTTCCAAACTTGGAGATCTTCTCTATCTTCTTTTAAGCAAAGATAGATCATTTTCGCTGTGTCCTGTGAATGAGAAGTCAGCTATATGGACTGCTGTACTGCTGCTTCAGGGAATATCTAAATAATCTGTCAGCACTCACAGTTTAGACAAATGGTTCAATAGACACAGACGCATGTCTCCTCTGCATGCCTCATGGGTGTATCCACTCCAGCATTGGTGTGGCTATATTGCCATTATGGGCATTTAAATGAAGAGCGAAGTAAATAAATATCAATTGATATTTTCTTGTGTTTATATCAGGCAACATACAGTATCTCACAAAAGTGAGTACACCCCTCACATTTCTTCACATTTTACTTTATATCTTTCCATGGGACAACACTGAAGAAATGACACTTTGATACAATGTAAAGTATTCAGTGTACAGCTTGTATAACAGTGTAAATTTACTGTCCCCTCAAAATAACTCGACACACAGCCATTAATGTCTAAACTGCTGGCAACAAAAGTGAGTACACCCCTTAGAAAAGATGTCCAAATTGGGCCCAAAGTGTCAATATTTTGTTTTGCCATCATTATTTTCTAGCACTGCCTTAACCCTCTTGGGCATGTAGTTCACTAGAGCTTCACAGGTTGCAACTGGAACCCTCTTCCACCCATTTATGACAGCATCACAGAGCTGGTGGATATTAAAGACCTTGCGCTCCTCCACCTTCTGTTTGAGGATGCCCCAAAGATGCTCAATAGGGTTTAGGTCTGGAGACATGCTTGGCCAGGCCATAACCTTTACCCTCAGCTTTTTAGCAAGCCACTGGTCGTCTTGGAGGTGTGTTTGGGGTCGTTATCATGTTGCAATACCACCCTGCGGCCCAGTTTACGAAGGTTGAGTGCACGTGGTCAGCGTCGTACACAGAGGTTGGCTTTGGAAAATAGACGTATGAGTGCTGCCAGCATTGCTGAAGGGCTTGAAGGGGTCGGGGGTCAACCTGTCAGTGCTCAGACCATACGCCGCACTCTGCATCATACTGGTCTACATGGCTGTCATCCCAGAAGGAAGCCTATTCTAAAGATGATGCACAAGAAACCCCACAAAAAGTTTGCTGAAGACAAACAGACTACGGACATGGATTACTGCAACCATGTCCTGTGGTCTGATGAGACCAAGATACATTTATTTGGTTCAGATGGTGTTAAGAGTGTGGAGCGGCAACCAGGTGAGGAGTACAAAGACAAGTGTGTCTTGCCTATAGTCAAGCATGGTGGTTGGAGTGTCATGGTCTGGGGCTGCATGAGTGCTGCCAGCACTGGGGATCTACAGTTCATTGAATTCTAACATGTACTGTGACATACTGAAGCAGAGCATGATCCCCTCCCTTCATAAACTGGGCCGCAGGGCAGTACTGCAACATGATAACGACCCCAAACACACCTCCGAACGACCACTGGCTTGCTAAAGAAGCTGAGGGTAAAGGTTATGGACTGGCCAAGCATGTCTCCAGTCTTAAACCCTATTGAGCATCTTTGGGGCATCCTCAAACGGGAGATGGAGGAGCGCAAGGACTCTAATATCCACCAGCTCCTTGATGTCGTCATGAATGGGTAGAAGAGGGTTCCAGTGGCAACCTGTGAAGCTCTAGTGAACTACATGCCCAAGAGGGTTAAGGCAGTGCTAGAAAATAATGATGGCAAAACAAAATATTGACACTTTGGGCCCAATTTGGACATCTTTTCTAAGGGGTGTACTCACTTTTGTTGCCAGCAGTTTAGACATTAATGGCTGTGTGTCGAGTTATTTTGAGGGGACAGTAAATTTACACTGTTATACAAGCTGTACACTGATTACTTTACATTGTATCAAAGTGTCATTTATTCAGTGTTGTCGCATGGAAAGATATAAAGAAAAATGTGAAGAAATGTGAGGGGTGTACTCACTTTTGTGAGATACTGTAGATGTATATGTTTGCACTAGCAGCAGAGGTCACTTAGACCTTGACAAAGCTTCAGTGTCAGAAATTGCCGGCGAGTTGTTTTTAGTAACAATAACATTAATGACCTTCACATTATGTTCGAAATACCCAGTAAAAAAACAAGACTTAGGGTGTTTTTAGGACATAATGTGAAGCAAATCTTTTGTGCAGTCTTTGTTAATTGGCCCCAGTGGATAAAGCCCAGGAATCAACGGGTTGTTTTTGCTTTCAACTCTAAGGTCGTATTATCGCCGC
This sequence comes from Hyperoplus lanceolatus, assembly GCA_026929865.2. Taxonomy (NCBI): domain Eukaryota; kingdom Metazoa; phylum Chordata; class Actinopteri; order Uranoscopiformes; family Ammodytidae; genus Hyperoplus; species Hyperoplus lanceolatus. The sequence goes on along the minus strand of CM049401.1, from coordinate 9,331,304 downwards.
AGTTCGCGATCTTGCCACCTCTGAAATGCGCTTAATGTTTTGTCTGAATACGCGATAATTGACACCAGCCACGTAATCAGCTCTGTGAGGCTGTACTTTAAGCTAAATGTCTAGTGGGCAAAACGTTTTCATCTTCACCATTTCAGTAAGCAACCTAGATGAGGTTGATAGGAATGTCATTTCGCAGGTATTTGGTTATAAATATAAAGGTTTGGACGCATTTTTTATCTATCTACCTATCTATATCTGTCTATTTATCTATCAATCATTAAGGCTTGATGAAAAGTCAGGAACACCAAGGTTATTACAGTTCATTCTGAGGGGGACGTGAAGGTCTGTACGAAGTTTAATGGCAATCCATTCCAATAGTTGTTGGGTTATTTCAGTCCAGACCACATACTGTATGTGGACCAACAGACAGACACTGCCATCCACAAAGACAAACGCTGTGACAATAAATAGACAATCAATCTCCAAATGTTGAAGAAATTGGGAGGGTCCCATCTTTGCAGCATTTCTACAGCACATGAAAAAACGGTAGCCATGGGAGAAAAAAGAGAGAAGGCACACAATTGCTCCGCACATTTCTCTGCTGTCCTACCCCTCTCCTTTCTTTCTCCTGGAGTTGCAGCTGAGCTGATTGTACCCCCAGGATAGAGAGTCCTTCTGTCTGTGAAGCAGACCTGACCCCTGGCACCCTACAGCAACACATCCCTCACATGATCGACTGACCCAAGAAAAGTGCAACCCTGTAACAAAAGCGAATAATAGGCAGAGACATATTCCCACTGGCCAACCAGGACGGTTTCCACGGTTTCTGCACGCACAAATGCCAGTTTGTGGTTTACCTCATTGCTTGTTGCCAAAGAGGGGCCTTTGTCCGTTCCAATATATTTTCTATCTTTGGATTTGGATTCATCATGATGAGCCTGTGTGCAGTATTCCGAATGATTCCAGGGTCATGCACATTTGTGAGTCTCTGAGGCATCAATGTGTTTTTGGTGCCAGACTATAGTGCCGTATCCTGGAACGGCTCCCAAATTATAATTCCCTCAGCACGCAGGTCTGCTAGGCTGCTTGTTCTATTAGTCAGGAGCCTTTTATTCAGAGGCAGGTTTGTAGTTGAGTCAGAGTAAAGACCTGCGCTCTCCCACAGAGGCGACAGGTGGACGACGTTTTGACAAGCCGAGAGCCTCGTCTCATCTGCACTGGTGTCAAAGTGAACCTTCCCTTTTCTGCCACTTAGTCGTCCTTCAACTCACAGAGAAGAAAAAGACTATGTTTTTTTCATAACATGCATTTCCTTGTCCACTCCATAGAACTGAAACTAAGTAAACAGTTTGTGTGTGTTGGAATTGGGTTAGCTAACCCGGTAACACTTTACAATAAGGGTACATTAATTAATGGTTAGTTAATGCTTAATAAGGTTTAACTAACCATTAGTTAACTGTTAACTAATGTGCCTAGTAAGCCTTTACTAATGGTGTTCATGTTAACTAAGGTATTAATTACTACATTATGTAATGTTTATAAATATCCTGTATTAACCTTAGTTAACCCATTAATTGAGCATGAACCAACAGTTGATTAATATAATAATAAGCATTAATTAACTGTTAACAAATGTCATTTTTGTAACATTACTTAAGCATAATTAACCATTTATTAATGCTCTTTGTGACCCTTATTGTAAAGTGGGAACCATTTATCCATTAAGTAACACTTAATAAATGCACACCAGGGCTGAATAGCATTACTGAACATAATTAACCATAATAGGCATTACTTAAGTGTAATTAACCATTTATTAATGGACTTTGGACCCTTATTGTAAAGTAGAACCATTTCTCATGAATTAACACCTAATAAAGGCATACTAGTGCTGATTAAGCATCACTTAAGCATAATTAACCATTTCCTAATGTTATTTGTGACCCTTATTGTAAAGTGGGAACCATTTATCACTTGCTACACTTAATAAATGCAAAATAGCGCGAATAAGGATTACCTAAGTACAATCCATCAATCAACAATTCTCTTTGTGACCCATGTAAATTCTCTATAACAATATCAAAAAAATATTTCCAACTGGAAATCAATTCATGACAACAATCTATTATCAACACAATTCGCACCATTTAAAAAGAAAGAAAATTTATTTTATTTAGAATCTTTGTTTTATTTGAAACACCGCTCTCACATTTTGACATAAATACCATCAAAGAACTCCAAAATAGTTTCTTCAACAAATTATATCCAGTTTAATATTTTCTTTGAAAGTAACAAACAGGAGGAAATGGACACTAACACAAGGGAAACACACTGACAAAGCAGTAGTTTAACAGGAATTGTATTTTCTCTCTCTCTTCTTGAAGTATACATTGCAACAACAAAAATAAAATGCACAAAAGAACATAACTTCCATTTTTAAGTATGACTAAAGATAAAACAAAATAATGATCACTCTCTTGTGAATAAACACTAGTTTAACCTGCCCTATCACTTTATTTGAATGACACAGAGTTTCTTTAACCTTTATTTATACTCGAAGATCAGTAGAGGGACCCTCATTTATAACTCTCCTCTCTTAACATCCAGTTCTTGGGTTTGCTGGCCCTCCAGCTGCTGTCCTCTTAAAATGAACTTCCAAGACTCTTGTCTAATCACCAAGTTGATGTACATGGAAAAAAGAAAATAATCGTTAACGTTCAGTGCATTTTTGTTTCCTTGCTAAATCATTATAGCATACAATAGGTTCCACATTATGTATTATTATTATAACATAATGCATTGCTGCTTACTGAAATATCTTTGGTACCTTAATCAAATAAATTCTCACTGAACCTTTAACAGTCACACATTTTTTCATTCAAAAAACAGTAACTCTATGACCATTCTACACACACTGCTCCTCCTCATTTTAGCCTGAAATAGCAACATGCACTTTGAATATGGAATAAGCTAACATTTCTTCACATACGTTTGGTGTCCATGAACACACACTTTATTTAGCCACCACTACAATTACTGCTAAAGTTACCTGTGAAGCAACCAGTGCAAGCCCATGCTAACGCTCTCATAGTAGCAAGCTAACGTTTAGCTAGCGAGCGTGTCGCTAATATATTTCACAGTATTCTTACATACACACAACTATATCATCTCACTAACACCTTAGTTAACTCACCAATAATTTTGTTTGGCTAATGGCAGCATAACTGTAACCACCACAGGTCTTTGTGGAGAAAATGGGTCCTCAGGTCAAGCTGGCTTTAAGCATGTAGCTCACTGCTGCTTTTACTGTCCACAGCACACATCCGTCTTTCCAGGATCCAGTAAAAAACGAGATCTATAGGTGATTTATATGATCAATAATAGGCTATTGATAATCAACAATGGCTTTAGAGGGAATGCATGTATGTATGCAATGTATTTTCAACTTTGGGAAGGTGAAAATATGTTTGGAGACTTTACTTAAGAAAAATATTTCTTTACAAACCTTATTGACATTAGGATAACCCACGTTTTTCAAGCACTTGAACTCACCCAGCGATCAGCCAGCAAGAAAGACGGACGTATTTCTGAACAGTGAAGCAGCAGGCCAGCAGCTATGTGCTTTATTCTCACAAAAGACCCCTGGTGGTTACAATTACAGTATGCTGCCATTAGCCCAACGAAATTATTGGTGAGTTAACTAAGGTATTCGTGAGATGATATAATAGTTGTGTGTATCTAAGAAATTAATAATGTGAAATATATTAGTGATGCAGCCTCCCCTAGCATAGTACCGTTAGCATGAGGCGTGCGCTGGCTAGCTTCACAGGTAACTTACCAAACCATATGTGAACACATGTAAGCATTTTCCATATTCAAAGTGCATGTTGCTATTTCAGGCTAAAATGAGCTGAAGCTGAGCATGTGTTGTGTAGAATGGTCATAGAGATTACATGTTTTTTGAATGAAAAAATAGTGTGAACTTGTTAAAGGTTCAGTGAGAATTTTATTTGATTAAGGTACCAAAGATATTTCAGTTAAGCAATGCAATGCATTATGTTATAATAATAATACATAATGTGGAACCATAATGCTATGCTATAATGATTTAGACAAAGGAAACAAAAATGCATCTGAACTGTTAACTGATTATTTTCTTTTTTTCCATGTACATCAACTTGGTGATTAGACAAGATTCTTGGAACTGCTTCATTTTAAGAGTCGCACAGAAGGCCTGGAGTGGCCAGCAAACCCAAGAACTGGATGTTAAGAGAGCGAGAGATTATAAATGAGGGTCACCCCTCTACTGATCTTTCGAGTATAAATAAAGGTTAAATGAAACACATCTGTGCTCATTCAAATAACAGTGATAGGGCCAGGTTAAACTAGTGTTTATTCACAAGAGAGTGATCATTATTTTGTTTTATCTTTAGTCCATACTTAAAAATGGAACTGTTATGTTCTTTGTGCATTTTATTTTTGTTTATGTTGCAACAATGATATACACTTCAAGGAAGAGAGTAGAAAATACATATTTACCTGTTAAACCTAACTGCCTTTGTCAGTGTGTTTCACCATTGCTGTTAGTGATCCATTTCCTCCTGTTTGTTACTTTCAAAGAAAATCATTAAACTGGATATAATTTGTTGAAGAAACTATTTTGGAGTTCTTTGATGGTATTTATGTCAAAATGTGAGAGCGGTGTTTCCAAATAAAACCAAAGATTCTAAATAAAATAACATTTTCTTTCTTTTTTAAATGGTGACTGAATTGTGTTGATAATAGATTGTTGTCATGAATTGATTTCCAGTTGGAAATATTTTTTTGATATTGTTATAGAGAATTTACATGGGTCACAAAGAGAATTGTTGATTGATGGATTGTACTTAGGTAATCCTTATTCAGCACTATTTTGCATTTATTAAGTGTAGCAAGTGATAAATGGTTCCCACTTTACAATAAGGGTCACAAATAACATTAAGAAATGGTTAATTATGCTTAAGTGATGCTTAATCAGCACTAGTATGCCTTTATTAGGTGTTAATTCATGAGAAATGGTTCTCACTTTACAATAAGGGTCACAAAGTCCATTAATAAATGGTTAATTACACTTAAGTAATGCCTATTATGGTTAATTATGCTTCAGTAATGCCTATTCAGCCCTGGTGTCATTTATTAAGTGTTACTTAATGGATAAATGGTTCCCACTTTACAATAAGGGTCACAAAGAGCATTAATAAATGGTTAATTATGCTTAAGTAATGTTACAAAAATGACATTTGTTAACAGTTAATTAATGCTAATTATTATATTAATCAACTGTTGGTTCATGCTCAATTAATGGGTTAACTAAGGTTAATAAAGGATATTTATAAACATTACATAATGTAGTAATTAATACCTTAGTTAACATGAACACCATTAGTAAAGGCTTACTAGGCACATTAGTTAACAGTTAACTAATGGTTAGTTAAACCTTATTAAGCATTAACTAACCATTAATTAATGTACCCTTATTGTAAAGTGTTACCGCTAACCCTTTTGGAAAGGCTTTATTAATCGTTAAATGCCATAAACTTCCATCCATCACAGCAGATCAGTTCTTGATATGTTATCTACCCACAATGCCCTCACTTTTCACTGTGTTATTGCTTAAAGCTACAGTGCGTGATTTTCAGCACATCTACATGAGGTGAGCCTTCGGTGATGGCGCATGGATTTTATACCCTTGTGCGGTACGTCTAAGTTTTTTCTTTGTAGTAGAATTAACAACCAAAACCTTTCTTGGTAGCTGATTGGATTTTTTCTGAGCCCCTGCACCAGTGATAGAGGGCGACATCAGTTTGTAAAGGTTGCCATACAAAGATAGTTTTGTAGAGCTCATAGGGTTAATCAACGTTGTGTCAATCTGCTTGGCGATGGCTTGAATGTAACTGACATTCATTTACATGAAAAAGTTACACTCTATGGCTTTAATCAGCTCTTCTACTTTCAACTCCTTCAAGAAATCCCTTGATCCTACATGTCTCTGCTTTGTTTTCATGCAATTTTTACGAAAAGTCTCAAGTTGTTAACACCAAAATTTTAGACCAGCTTGCCACCACCACCACCTCTCAAGTATAGCAGTCAGTCCTCACGAGGCCTACAGGTCTGGGAACAATATGTGTCGACTTTTAATAGCTTCGGTAACAAAGTTAAGAAATGATTCACTTCAATTTGCTGAAGGCGCTGAGCTGTATTCAGAGAATGAATCATGGTCACGATATCCAGCCTGTAATGTAATTTTTGCAAAGGAAGGGAGGAGGAAGGGAGGGAAGGAGGGAGAGACATGTAGTTTTTTTTCTGCTTTAACTGCAATGCATTTTATCATCTCGCAGGATTTAGCGGGGACGTTTTCACCAGTGATGTCTTTGTAATTACCATACAGTCATGTTTAACTGTCACACTTAGCAGTATCATGCTTCGGCACATTCTCATAAAATTATCATTTTAACTCTTTGAAAAATAGTACCAGTTTAGAAAGTGGGAGAAATGTGTTTCCCAGTCTTTTTAGATGCTTATCAAGCAGGTAAATTGGTTGAATTGCCTTTAGATTGAAAAGATTAGTATCACTTCGAACAAAATAAATGATTCATCTTACAAATTCAAAGTTGAATTTATAAGCAATACACCTTCACCCTATGCACCCATCCACTATTTTTAGTTCCGATCCGATTCCGATATCTGGATATATTTTGGATATCGGCCGATACAGATACTGTCCGATACGATATCATAATTATTATTAAAAAAAATGTTGGTGGTGATGTTATGTGTAAGGTTAGGAATGCTTAAGCAATTCTAATTTAAAAGAGCAAGATATATACATAAATGCATATAGGTTCATCTTAAAGGCAGACTATGCAATATTTTAATGAAAATATCAATTATAGAGTCACACAAAAATAATCCTTCTCAATGATCACTTCTGCCCCACTAGAATATGTGGTGTTGTGTTTGTCTGTACAGTATTCCTCTCTCTGGCTGTATTTTACATAGTAGAATTTGTCACAGTACAGAAGCCTCCCCACTTCCTTGACTTGGGTTAACTCACTGGCTAAAAAACAGATTTTTTTTAATATCGGAGCTGACAGTCCGATATCCGATACGCAGATTTCAGCCATATCGGACCCGATACTGGATCGGATCGGCCCCATCCCTAGTTTTTCAATTATATAGGCTACATTTTCTTGTCAGTCTTAGCCTACTTGGTCGGGTATGACCGGTAGCTTATGGTGGCTAATGTTAGCAAACTTTAAATGTTCACTTGGCTGACTTTATGATTTAATATTCCTCTAATACCTGTGCTTCTTTTTTTCTGTACATTTTATAAACACTCAACCACCCCATAATTGCCACTTGGGGCCACAGTGGCTGCTGTTCAGCAACCCTCAAATAGGCTATACTGTAGTAGGCTCTGTCAAACTGAGCTGCCCCCATTTCACTATATTCTTCGAGCATGAAAAAGTAAGTCTTACATATAATGTGTCTGCAGCTCTTAATCAGCTTGTTTTGCCATTTATTTCCTCAAAACAGTTCCGAAGGGTAGGCTGCAATCAAGTGTAATGTGTAGCTGTTATTATCTGTGAGCGTGAGCGGCGCAGCTCCCTTCTTACTTGTTTTCGAACCACTAAATGATGCCTCTCAGGGCTGTCAGCTTCTCAAGCAAGAGGATGTTATTCCAGAAGCCCTTTCCCTCTGATCTTCCCCTGTCTCTGCTTGTTACCCAATAGCTCCTTTATCACTTGAACAGCTCCATACAGCCACGCAGCACAAGAGAGCAGCAAGGCCACTGAGACTGGGTCATTTCTGTTATTGTGTGTCATAGGGCGCAGTTTGCACACCTCTTCCAACGCTCGCAGTGGAAAAACTCAGCTCTCCTCAGACTAAAAGGAGGGTGACTAACTAACTGGCAAGCAGGGACGATGATGTGATTACAGTGTGTGTGTGCATGCACGGCCGATCTGTTGTCATTAACATTTTACACTGCTTTGTAACATCAGTTGTTGCAACAACGTTATTGCCTGTGGCCTTGGCCCGCGTGCAACCCTGCCAGCCTCGTTCAGGATCAGCGCTGATGAGGGAAGGATGTTTGAAAACTCTGTTAATGGGAACAACGAGGTGGAAGCCTTTCATTTTGCCACAGCAGCTGTCTGAGCCAGTTTGTACACACGCACACACACACACACACACACACACACACACCACACACACACCCCTTCATGGTATCTGCCTCACTAATTAATGTTGGGAGTGTACCTCATGTCTGTGTATAGGTAAATTGGTTCGCAGTTTGCAGCACTTGATTTTCAAAGAGTTTATTCACAAAGCACATTTCAAAGCATCAACAGACACGATTGCAAAAACACTGAAGCACCATGACTTTTTACACACATTTTATTTGTAAATGCAGGCCATGCTTTAAGACATCAAGAATAGATTGAGTTAACATGTTCTTAAACAAATTGTCAAGATATCAGGAAATATTTCTTCACGATCTGTTGATGCTTACATTCTGATTATAAAATGATAATGTCATAGAAGACAACTGACCAAAAACAAGAAAAGAAAGAAATACATTTCACGATATCTTTAAAGGTGAAGTATAAGCGATTTATTTTTGTTAATATAAGTGTTACATCGCTCTTTATTCGTACAGTGATCACTTACATAATGTGCACGTTTCATAAAGCCGATCTCTGTCAGCTGCTCTGCATGTAATCGTCAAATACACTTTTCGGGGATCCCGAAATTAATGTCCAATCACAAGAGAGAATGCTACAAACCGACACCTGTCTCGCCAGTGCATACCAGAGCGACAGATGGGTGAATGTTTATGCGCCTACAATGGCGGAGCAGGTACAAATCCTTCCCAATGTCTTTTTTGATGGTTTTTATCATGTTTTTATCACACTTATGAATCTGAGATGATGCTAGATAACTCGCTGCTTGAAGACCGCAGTGCATTAATGTGGTGACGTAGGGACGAGCGAGGGGACTGCTAACTGCAGTAACTGACAGGAAGTTAGCTAAAAGAACCATTCCGCTTACAGCACCTTTAAGTATGAAAGTAAGCTTTTTCTCCATTTTATAATCTTGTATTAAAACCAATGAATGTTTTAACTAAACCTTCAATTTTCAAAGATTGCCTTTATGAGATCCTGAGGCTAATGGTGCAAGTAATGGGTATACAGACAAATAATTAGACAAACAGTCTAATTGTACTTTACTCAAACACAAAATGAATGCAACAGAGGCAGTCATTTCAACAATACTCTCTAATGACATAATGATTTCTCAAGTAGGCCTAATTAATTGTCAAAGTGTGAGACTGAAAAAAGTAATGTTCTATGATTGCAGAAATATTTGATTCGAAAGATTGGGAGAAAAAAAACATCACAACCTCTGGGGAAAAGCAGTCATTGGTAACTATGGGTTTCCGATTACAGAATCGTCACTGCATACACAAAAGGAAAAGATTAAACAAATGGGTTTTCAGGCATGCAGAGGCATCTTAATCAGATGACTAACGGGTCAGACCGAAGGGACAAAGTGAAATAGAACTGTCTGAGACAGAGTAGAAATGAATGTTGACACAGAGCTCACCTCATTACTTTAATACATTTTCTCCATCTGATCCAAGAGAGAGAGTTATGGAGAAACAATGGCCATCACATAACTTTCCCTGCTTTGGCTGCAATCCAGATATTTTTAGATTTACAATCTATCTTTGACAAAATGGCGTCTTGAGGGCAAACAAAGAGTAAATTGAGATAAAAAATAAAAAAGGGAGGTAAGAAAGTATCGGGAGGAACTGAACCTTTTGTTTTGATTAGTCCATTCTGAAAACTGAACCACCACATGCGTTGTGGCTACTGGATTGACTATTGGCTAGTTGTCAGATCACATCTTCTGTTCGTGTTTATCCCCACATTGTTTGAGGGATTTGCGAGATAGCGTGATAGATTAATCCTTCTTGAGCAGCACACTTGTATACTTCAGTGAATTGCAAGAATTTGTTTTTATCAGTGGAGTTTCTACTCAAAATGCCAAGTAGCGACAACAAAGCATCGAGAAAGGTCTTTACCATGGGGTTTGACCTTTCAAAGGAAATATGGAATATGTAGAGTCAGTAGCACCTTATTAAAGCTAATTGAGTTTGTATCCTCCTCATCTCTGATTGGCTCATGTACAGAGATGTAACCTAACCGGAGAGATCCTAATTGCCCAAAGCGATGGCTTGTGGATGGTAATGGAGGTATCGTGAAGTACTATCTGATGTCTACATATGAAGCTCACGTTACACAGCACTTTAAGAATATTGCATTTCATCTGTCATGGGGCTGTCTGAGCCTGTAGGCTGCTGTATCTGAATCCTATTTCATTATCCCCCCGCACTGCCGCCAGACTGCTTTGCTGGCACAGAGACTCACCTCATTTCAAAGGGAGAATGGAAAATGACAAAACGGAGCGCAAAGGGGCGGAACGACGTACCTGACAACTACGGGCCGAGATCGTAACTGGGGAAATGTGAATGTATTTTTATTTATTTTTTTACATTCACTGAGCCTCCCAGGAGAAATGGCTCCATTCGAAGTCTGATATAGTATAGGCATAGACACATATGGAAACTAACAAGGTAAGGAGCCCTGAAAGAGACAACAAAAAGCTTACCAGACAAATACTGAATACAACAATAAACCATACTGTTAGTTTTAAAAAAAATGTACAGTAATTATACAGCGTTAGACTGAGGCATACTCTTTGACATACAGGCAAACACTACTCTGAAATTGACAGAAACTAGGCTCATAGGATCATAAAACGGCTGTGTTATGCTGTTTCATTAGTTTAACTCCTGAACCGTCCCCTTGGATGGCATAATCCAGGATAAAGTTCATGTAGAATCAAGCTGGAACATAGGCTGGTTAAGAAGAGAGGCTGAAAATGTATTTGTAGACCAATCATAGCCTATATGCCGAGGGAGGTGCAGGTGTTTTCCATTTGGCTTACTTAAATCGGCTACGAATAACATTTAAATATCTTTTAAACAGCCTCATGTAAACGAGACCATCAGTGCAAAGAAAGACGTTTTTATATAGTTTTTATTACTGCTTTTGGTCTGGTCGCACACCCAGTCCGATTTTCGGTTCGCTCGTGCAGGCTCTATGGTCACATATCTGTATTGGTCGCAGGTTTTAGTGTGGAGCTGCAACGTGATTTGAGAAGCCTATCCCTCCAGGTGAGGGAAGGGGAGCGGGAGCCTTGTTTGATACAGTTATTTGTCGTCATAATGACTGATAACGGGGCTGAACCATCAAAGAAAAAAAAGAGAATGCAATGAAGAAAAGCTAAAAGGGAGAGTGATATAGGCTACGGGCGGGACGAGGGCGTTGCCAAGCAACGTGTATACAATTTCACGAGAGCGAAACTAGACTGCAGTGTTTACTCCTAAATGAGTGGTTGGTACTAACACAAAGTTTGCTTTGGTTCACCATAATCAGATAACCATTATCTGAAATAGTCATTATTTACATCAACAACACAAACACATTACCTCATCGTGATCCATACTAACTGCCGTCTCTCGTTCATTCGCTTTCTGTGAGGACACGTAATCTTTCAGCTCCGTGAGAGAGAGTAGTTAGGTGACGCTGCTGCATCAACTCATTGCAATCAGGTGTGTGTGACAGTGACTGGCATTAGTTGATGCAGTGTCAAAACCACTCTCACGGAGCCAAAAAGAGTCCTCGCACTTTCAACACACGGACAGACATGCACTATATTGTGACCTTCTCACTTCACACTCGCTCGCCTGGCACGAGCTAGAAAACAGCTTTGCGACAGCGGGCGTCGTAAAAATACTACCGCTTTTGTCCAAAGGGGACACCAACGTGCCATGTTACTCGTAGTGGCTTTAAGGAGCTGTGAAAAATCGAATCGTTTTCGGCAACATAACAAATTCCTGATTCCCCTGTGAGTGCTGCATCCACAGGAGTTAAACCCCTATCCTCTTTTAAACTTATTGTACCAACAGACCAATGACAAGAATGCATGCCTATATATTTATGTACAGACCTTTCTACACCACATCTTCAAGGCCTGCTGAGCATTCTAATTTAGGAGGGGAAAAGCAACATGTATCTAAATAGGGGTTTTGCACCACCTGACCTTGTAAAAAGCATTTCAGGATGGCGTGATTGAGCTCCTCTCTGCTCCCGTTGCCTTGCTGCTGTGTTGCGGAGGCCATTAATCACTGCGACACCCTCCGCTGATCTACATCATATTACCAAGCGTTTAATGTTGTTGCCTGCTGACCGCATGGCCTCACAAAACAAGCAACGCAAAGACTTCCTAACTGCACTAAATGCATCATCATAATTGTTTAAGCGCTTTTGAAAAACTTTTAGCCTCACAACTTTGTTGATTGGTTATCGATCGAAGACAATAGTTTGATTGAAGAAAACGCAAAGGTAACGCAAGCAAAATCATATTTCCTTTACCTCCCGAGGTGTAAAAAAACTGACATACAAACCTTTTTCTCTCCTGCTGTAATTTCGTTCACTCTACACAACAACATTGGAAAGAAAGTGCACACAGAGAACACAGAACTCAAAGCAACCAAGATGACTTGAACAGTTTATTTTCTCTAAATCTATTTTGGTGTGTTTGGACCATGGACCTATAAAGAAAAAAGTTTGGAGAGGAGGGGCACACATATGCACACTTGCTCTTTGTTGTGGCTACTTCTGCCTTTTGCTGAGAAAATTTATCAAAGGAATGACTACTACATGCCTTTCTACACGCTTCAGCCCCATGGACACTTGGAAAGAACAGTATGACATTTTTGGGACCATGCTTATTCAGACTACTTGCTTGACTTTTACATTAGAAGATCGATGCCACTCACATTTGTCTCATAGCCAGTAAGCTTAGTTTAGCATTAAGCCAGACACTTGGCTAGTCTTGCTGTATAAACAAATCCTTCCTGTTTAAGATTGTTCTTTGAACCTCAAGTCAAGTAGGGTTGCAAAGGGGTGGAAAGTTAGGCTCGGAAATGTTGGGAATATTCAAAATTGGGAATTAACTCGAAATGGGCCGGGGTAATTTAAATGATCTGCATCATATCTAAACATAAATATAAACATATAAACATTATGTTTTGTCATAGGCAGACATCCATGCACAATCATACAATTAAAACACATTACATTTCAACTGATTTTTTTAAAGTAGAACTTTATCAATGTTTGATAATTTTATTGAACAATCAATTATTTAACGAACAACAAAAACATGAAAGTCGAGTAAATTATTACTCATCAATGATACCCTGGAAATCCAGACTCGCTGCTAGCAAATTTAAATTCGCTCTGCAGCTTACTCTGGGCACGACCCATTGGATCTCATTAACCATGTTAGAAAATTCCAATGGACCAATCACATCGTACTATCTGAAGTTGACAGGCATAACCGGATGACGGCATTGCTGCAACATAATGCAACCATTGCACCCCAAGATGTTGGTTATACAGCTGTTGGCCTCCTGGAATCACATATTGAGTATAGAAGGTATTTAAAGACAAGTTATCTGAGTAAACAGAACCAAAATGGCAACTGTGTGGATTATGACCCATTATAAACAAAACGATTTGTGTCTCACTGGGCAGCTCCATTAGCTCATAATTGAAGGTGTTATCTGGTCCAGTCCAGGTATCCAGAATAACTAATCCTGTTTTTTAGCAGTAAATCCACTTAATTGCTGCACATTGCTTTCCTCATTAATTGGTCTTTCGGGATTTCATTGCGTCGTTACTCTGATCAATTGGGCAAATATGACCAACCACACACATTGGATGATTATATTTGGATATAAACCACAGAGGCCAGAGACTATAAACCAGGAGCCTTTTCAACCTATTTCTGGTGCTGCCATTTGTGAGCAAAGACAAGTGTTTGGCTGTAAAACCTTAGAAAAAGCACGCCTGTCACGGCATCAGCTCATTTAAGAAACAAAGTAGTTTGGAAAACGGTTGGACACCTCCCTTTTCTGTTTAAGAGGAAAGGCAAGGGAGCACTTAATGCCTGAGCCCAGCATCAGTTGCAAATGTTCACACATTGATCAGTCCCTATTGGGCTTTAAAATACATGTTGGACCCTCCTGTTAAAGACATTACAAGAAGCAGGATTGGTTTCAGGTTTATGTTTTTCTAAAAATGCTGTGAAGGAAAATACCAATTCCTTTGGAGAGTGGCCCCGTTGATCGGCTGAGCTACAGGGTGTTGAGAAATCCACATGAACATTCTCTGTGTTCCTGATTAAATGTGTTAGCCGCGGTGCTTGACGGAAACAATTTTAATGTGGGGAGGGAAGGCCATATGGTTGTGAGCAGGGGTGTAAAGTAGCGAATTACATTTACTCGCGTTCCTGTAATTGAGTAGTTTTTTCGTGTACTTGTAATTTTTTAAGTGATTTTTAAAACCTATACTTTTACTTCGAGTATGTTTATTTTGAAGTATTGTACTTCGCTACATTTTATATCACCTGCGTTACTGAGTAAAAAAATAGATAGGGAAAGGAGAGAAAATAAAAGAAATATCGCGGGGGGGCTTTTATTTTTACGGCACAATACCGGAAACTAACACAGAGAATGATCGACAGGATCATAGAGCTGTTAAGCGGCAGTGGCGGAATTACGGGGCATGGGCCCTCTCGGCTGAAAAAAAAATGAATGGGAGTCTATGGAAAGTAATCTACTATTTTCTGGTCCCAGTCATTAAATGCAAGACATGTTTTTCTTCAAAATTAAAAAAGTACATATTTTAAAAAAGGGTATAATCTATTCTCTCAAAGGCTGCAAGAGTAAAGATCACGCAACCCAGTCTCCGGAAAAAACGTCTGAGAGCGTGAGCGTCATTTGAGAAAGAGTTCTCTGAGGACGTTTTTCTCCGGAGACTGGGTTGCAACACCAAGTAAGGTCAGTATATTATTAACATTTTTCCATCCTCAACTATATCACGCAGTTACTCAAGAACAGTCAGTGAATACGAAAAACTTGTCATCTTACCTGGCCCTCAGTGCTGGCAGTTTTACACACAAAGATCATTCTCAGTATGCATTTTGACATTTTACATGTATCCCGCCAAGCTCAGCCAGCAGAAGCCTCCAGATATCTTAGCCTGAGCCCTGAGATGCTGCCAGATCCGATCCGTCTTCATTTAGGACGCCGCTTGTTCATTAAGCTCAACATGGCTCGGCGGGGAGGCAGGGTTCCACAAACATGCTTGTGTGCGATGTCATTATTCCACATTTAGAGAAGCCCAGGCATCTCCTTGTGCCAGTGGGGTTGCGGAGGTGGTGGTCGAGGGAGGGTGATGACAAGTAGTCCTGGGCCGTCAGTGTGCAACCAGCATAACCACCAAGGACACAGGGAGAAAGATTGAGGCAGGATTCTCCATCACGATTTCGGTTTTACAAAGCGTGACCCTGTATGACTGCCATTTCCATAGCCTAGATTTTTCTTTTTCTACAAGGAAAGGTCAGTGGCTGAGGGCAACTTGCCAGGTGTTTGTGGAGCAGCAGCAGACCAGTGCCGTGGGTGAATGTAATTACAGCACTCTGGCAATCTGATAACGTGCCAGTCTGTCTCTCTACACTAGTAAAGTGCACAGGCATATTAAACACGGCCCAACAAAACATGGCTGTGAGCAGGGAACAGTGTTAGTGTGTGTGCAGTATTATGGGATAGGGGGCAGTAGGCTAGGTGAGGTGGGGTTGGGCTTATAATAATAGGGGTTTTTGAAGACCTGTTTTTGCAGCTGTAGGCATGCGATTTGTAATATGATGTGAAGTGATCTGACGGTTTCAAGCATTCGTTCACAGTTTAAGTCTATCTAAATATAATCCAATATGTACAATGTATATTTATGTTTGCTGTTAAAGGTGGAGTCAAGGATTCTGGAGAACGCTTGTTGTCAAAATCACTTTTTGTAAATATCAGTAAATATCTTCTCACCATCCGCTACCTGTCTGTACTGTGTGTTTGCGTTCATAAAAAATACAGTGTTAAATCAGAGCTTAGGCTGTAAACGGTCATTTGGCGAGCTTCACTGGGCCCCCTTTGTTTACAAACAGTTTGTATACCTGTTTGCAGAGCCTAGGCTGTGTATTAACACCAGATTTTTGTTTCTATGCAAACCCAAAATGGACCGGTCAGGACAGGTACCGATCGAGATATTCACTGATTTTGACAACAAGCATTCTACAAAATCGATCCAGCTCTGTAATCCCTTTTACAGGAAGCACAGACTTCCTTCTGGGGGAAAAAATTGCATTCCAAAGTTCGTCTGGCAACAGTGCTGTTTTGCGTGACTCACGGTAGCCTGTGTCCACCCATGGATGGGAAATTAGGCTTCCATTTGTGACTGTGACTTATGTATTTGGGCCAGTGTTTTCACTCTACTCATCTATTCCATTCTGCTCAACCAGATACCCGAGTTATCGGACAGTAGCAAAGGGGTGAGACTTTTGTTCTCTTACTTTATCTTGAAGACAGTGCTTCTCCCCATGGCTGGTACACCCTTTGTCTTAAGGCCTAATGACAGGGAACCAAAGTCTCCCGTGTGCAGCTAAAGCCATAGATTACATGAAAAGATTGGAACATAATTGGCTGCAGCTATACTTGCTCTGCGAGATGGACATTGATTCGTTATTACTGGCCGGAGATAACAACTTCAGCTTCCCTCACAGGGCTGCAGGAGAGATTACCTGAGTATTTGGGCTTACAGTCGACCATCAGTATATTTTTAATGGTTTATATAGTAAAACATTGAGTGTTGGTTCCTAAAAGCGAGACACTCATTCAACAACATTTGCTATAAAAGGTGGGGTCAGCGATTCTGGAGAATGATTGTTGTCAAAATCAGTGAATATCTCTTCAAGAATCTGCTACCCGTCCATAACTGTATGTACTAAAAACAAAGTATAGTATGAATACACAGCCTAGACTCTGTAAACCGGTATGTAAACAAAGGGGCCAACATAACTAGCAACATACCCGTGTACAGACAGGATCGTAAGGAGATATTTTCTGATTTTGATAAAGTTATTTTGACAACAAGCATTCACTCAAATCGCTGAGTGCCAACTTCAATAAAACGATCAAAGCATTGGCCGCGCATATCCAAACACAAAGGGTACGCTTTAGATCTAGGTGATGTGCTGTTCAGATTAAAGTGTTGCCATGGGATTGAAACAAGGTTTCCCACTGTAATCGTAGATTAGCAGAACTTTAATAAACCATCTGGAAAATGAGCTTTAGGCGACGGCCCTTACAGACAGCTGAGAGTCCAAGGAGCTGTCAGAGACACACACCACTGCCTCTCGGTTGACACCATGAGTCAATGAGCGGCTACTTAGATGTCGAAGCTGTTTGGAGACTGCTGTTAACAAGCACAAAGGGGCCTCCGAGCGAGCCAGCAAAAGGTGTCTACCATGCCAATAGAACAGATAGCGTGCCCCACACTCGTCTGTTTACCCCTTTAACCATTCACTGGCTTTCTCTCTCTCTCTCTCTCTCTCTCTCACTGCACAACACACACAGCTCCCTTCTTCTTTCTTCATTGTAATTACACCTGCTCTGCCAAGCGTATAGCTCGAGGCGTGGCCGGGACAAAAAATCCCTCGTTAATATGAATCTGCAGAGTGTGTTAGGAGGAGGAGGAGGAGGAGGAGGAGGAGGACTGCTCACTGACGGTCTCTGTGGAAACATTATGGTGTTAGCAGCCTGCACCTGTATGTCCCTCCTGGGGCAAAGAGGTAAGAAAGCCTCCCATTGGGGAACAGTGTGCGTGTGAAAGTGAGACCATCCACTTTCAAAAGTGAACCTGCAACAATTACACACCCGTTGTGAGGGGAAAACAAGTGCTTGTTACCAACAGTCTTCAGGGCTTGTTTAATAGGGGTGGGAAAAATGATCGATTCTCCGATGCATTCGCGATTCTCTCTCGAACGATTCCGAATCGATTCAGATAAGTTAATAATCAGAATTTAAAATATATACAGTATCTCACAAAAGTGAGTACACCCCTAACATTTCTTCAAATATTTAATTATATCTTTCCATGCGACAACACTGAATAAATGACACTTTGATACAATGTAAAGTAGTCAGTGTACAGCTTGTATAACAGTGTAAATTTACTGTCCCCTCAAAATAACTCGACACACAGCCATTAATGTCTAAACTGCTGGCAACAAAAGTGAGTACACCCCTTAGAAAAAATTTACAAATTGGGCCCAAAGTGTAAATATTTTGTGTGGCCACCAATATTTTCTATCACTGCCTTAACCCTCTTGGGCATGTAGTTCACTAGAGCTTCACAGGTTGCAACTGGAACCCTCTTCTACCCATTCATGACGACATCAAGGAGCTGGTGGATATTAGAGTCCTTGCGCTCCTCCATCTCCCGTTTGAGGATGCCCAAAAGATGCTCAATAGGGTTTAAGACTGGAGACATGCTTGGCCAGTCCATAACCTTTACCCTCAGCTTCTTTAGCAAGCCAGTGGTCGTTCGGAGGTGTTTTTGGGGTCGTTATCATGTTGCAGTACTGCCCTGCGGCCCAGTTTATGAAGGGAGGGGATCTTGCTCTGCTTCAGTATGTCACAGTACATGTTAGAATTCAATGAACTGTAGATCCCCAGTGCTGGCAGCACTCATGCAACCCCAGACCATGATACTCCAACCACCATGCTTGACTCTAGGCAAGACACACTTGTCTTTGTACTCCTCACCTTGTTGCCGCTCCACACTCTTAACACCATCTGAACCAAATAAATCAGACCACAGGACATGGTTGCAGTAATCCATGTCCGAAGTCTGTTTGTCTTCAGCAAACTTTTTGTGGGGTTTCTTGTGCATCATCTTTAGAATAGGCTTCCTTCTGGGATGACAGCCATGCAGACCAGTATGATGCAGAGTGCGCCGTATGGTCTGAGCACTGACAGGTTGACCCCCCACCCCTTCAAGCCCTTCAGCAATGCTGGCAGCACTCATACGTCTATTTTCCAAAGCCAACCTCTGTGTACGACGCTGACCACGTGCACTCAACCTTTGTAAACTGTGCCGCAGGGTGGTATTGCAACATGATAACGACCCCAAACACACCTCCAAGACGACCAGTGGCTTGCTAAAAAAGCTGAGGGTAAAGGTTATGGCCTGGCCAAGCATGTCTCCAGACCTAAACCCTATTGAGCATCTTTGGGGCATCCTCAAACAGAAGTTGGAGGAGCGCAAGGTCTTTAATATCCACCAGCTCTGTGATGCTGTCATAAATGGGTGGAAGAGGGTTCCAGTTGCAACCTGTGAAGCTCTAGTGAACTACATGCCCAAGAGGGTTAAGGCAGTGATAGAAAATATTGGTGGCCACACAAAATATTTACACTTTGGGCCCAATTTGTAAATTTTTTCTAAGGGGTGTACTCACTTTTGTTGCCAGCAGTTTAGACATTAATGGCTGTGTGTCGAGTTATTTTGAGGGGACAGTAAATTTACACTGTTATACAAGCTGTACACTGACTACTTTACATTGTATCAAAGTGTCATTTCTTCAGTGTTGTCCCATGGAAAGATATAAAGAAAAATGTGAAGAAATGTGAGGGGTGTACTCACTTTTGTGAGATACTGTATATATATATGTTTTTTGGGGAAATTGCACCACTGATGCACACCATACACGTGCGATTTTTTAACAAAAGTGGCGACAAAAGGGCTGAGAGCAGCAAACCCATATGACCTGCATATGCTTTATTTCTGTTTACATTGTTGTATGAGAGCTGAATTCCAAGCCATACTTTTTACACAATGTGTTTAAATGGCATAGAAAATAATAGAATAGAAATCCTATAGAAACATGATTTACAAGATTAGAAAGAAAATAAAACTGAATCGGTTTAGTTTTACAAACTCCCATATTGTGTTAAAATGCAAGCTGCATTGATTATTGCACTGTTCATAGAAAGTCATATTTGTGACAAGAAAAGCTTTTTCTCTAATACAATATTAGAGAAGGTCATTCATCTG
This sequence comes from Hyperoplus lanceolatus, assembly GCA_026929865.2. NCBI lineage: Eukaryota > Metazoa > Chordata > Actinopteri > Uranoscopiformes > Ammodytidae > Hyperoplus > Hyperoplus lanceolatus. The sequence goes on along the minus strand of CM049401.1, from coordinate 9,311,193 downwards.
TTGATTGTATTTAACGATCATCACAAAAGAAGGAATTGAGTAGCAAACTCAGATGTGTATATAAATATATTTTTGAAAATCGCACATGGGTATGTACATAAAAAATGTTTTGCGTCGAGGTGCATTGATAATCGATTTTGAATCGAATCGTTGACCTCTGAATCGGATTGTGAGGTGCCAAGATATTCCCACCCCTATTGTTTAACCAGAGGAAGTAAAAAAATAAAAAAATGGAGGTGGGAGGCCTGAGTAAAACACACCAAAGCAACGGGAAAATTAATCTTGTCGCATATTAAAAATGCAGTCAGCGGTTCTGGAGAACGCTTGTTGTCAAAATCACTTGTCAATATCAGTAAATATCTCCTCACGATTCGTTACCTGTGTGTGTGTGTGTGTATGCACTGAAAATAGAAATGGTGTAAATATACAGAATAGGCTCTGTAAATGGGCACTTTGCTAGCTTCATTGGGTCCCTTTTGTTAACATATTGTTTACACACCAGTTTACAGAGCCTAAGGCCCTGTTCTCACGGCAACACGAAATGGTGCAAACGCGAAAAAATTCCCGCGGTTGCACTATATCATGTACATGAAAACAGCAAACGCAGGCATGAAACCACAAGTTTTTGAGATCACCTCCCAGGGAGGATTTTTTGGAAAACACAACGGTTTTGGTTTCTTGTAAACACCGAAACCATTTCCCCTGGTAACGCTGACGCCACGGCTCCACCCTCACACATGCGCATTGCATTTGGAGATAAATGGGCATGCGCCGTCTTTGTAGGTCCATGTGCGCCAGTTGGAAAACAACAACAACAATGGCGGATCACCGAGCTGTATTCGCTGTGCTGTTGCTGATGAGTTTGTTATCGTGCCTACAACGACAATCGCTCCTACAACAAAATATGGAATTGCTGCACCAATGCTGTGAACAGAGCTGAGAAAAAGAATCGTTCTTGCGCAGGCGCACCTTTTTATTCAATTCTTACAGCCGACACCAGATGCACCAGAAATGCTATTTACTGCTACCTTGTGCCAACTGCTGGCCTGGCATGCTTACTACATCGATTTTGTCCCGTTTCCTCTGAAAACATGTGTACGGGTGAAGATGTCAGATAAATTGTGTCTGAACGGGGTTTTTAAAAAAAAAAAAAACGGGAAAACTGTCACGTTTTCACCGTGAGAACAGGGCCCGAGTTGTGTAATGCTTGATTTGTTTCTTGCGCACATTCAGTACGGACAGGTAGCGGATCGTCAGGGGATATTCACTGATTTTGACTGAAGTGATTTTGACAACAAAGCATTCTCCAGAATCACTGACTCCACCTTTGAACACACTCTGCTGCTCTCTCCCAGATTAGATTGGAATAGCTGTCTTTGTATCGCCCACACAAAGAGAACTCCAGGCGGGGAAGCGTGAACGTGAGAAGGTGCGACGACACGTCTCCAGCCCCTCAGAGGCAGCGTAGCGGCGGCTGTGTTTGTCAGGAGACATACAGAGCATTAACACTGTGCCAGACACAGATAGTACTGTGCTGCCCGGGGCTTCCATTCCCCATGTCAGCGGGCGTCATCAGACACATCCAAAGGCCGCAAACATTACACATACGAGGATGTGCAGTGACATCACACACTGTTGCTGCCAGATGCGAGGCCTTGCGAGGGGAATATCTGTGCACGAGCCACTCTGTTCTAGTAGGAATAACATGTAGCTGCAGGCCAGTTGTTAGAGATTGTTTTTTGTGTGTGCAAAAGAGCGAGGGGACTGAGGGAGATGGGAATAATGATTACCCATCTAGATTCTCTTCTGAAAAAAAGGCCAAGGAGGTTCACAGGCATCCTCTCTGTGCAAGCACAGCAACAAAAAAGATCTTCATTAATTTAGACTGCTAGACAACAGCAGGCCTAACCTTCAAAAGGGAATAGCAGCACACATTCATTGTTAATCCATTTTATACTGGACTGGACTGCACGAAAAATTGCAGTTGACAGTTGGGTGGAAATGACAAAAACAGTGCTTGTCCCAAGAATGCTAGTTTCCCCTGGAGTCAGCGAATCTGTAGAACGCTTGTTGTCAAAATCAGTGATCATCTCCTCTAGATCCGCTACCTGTCTGTACTGTGTGCACACTGGACAAAAAAATGTGGTGTTAATACACAGCCTAGGCTCTGTAAACTGGTATGTAAAAAAAGAGTTTGTAAACAAAAGGGGGCCCACTTCAACCTGAATTTCTTCAGAGCACACACAATACAGACAGGTAGCTGATCGTAAGGAGATACAGTATATTATCACTGATTTTGATAAAAGATGTTTCTGGTGAACAAGCGTTCGCCAGAATTGCTGACTCAACCTTTAAACAAGGTTACATGAGAAGTAAAGCCACTCGACCTCATTTCAATAATACTGCTGTGAACCTCCTCAGCTTCAGTTTGCCTTCATTAGCATAAAACAGCATACACCGCTTCTCCTGGCCTCTGCAGTTTGAAGGCTATCGGTGTCTGCTGGGGTCTATTGGTCGGGGCTGTATATGGTGAGAAACCTGCCCAATGGCTGGAGCTCACACATTATTATTGGGGGGGGGGGGGGGGATTGTCTGAGCAGCCAAGGATTTTTTTCTCCTTTTATCAGAAGCACGGCAGGAGGCAAATTGGACAAGGGAGATAACAGCTGGCTACTCTCATCACCTACAGACATACAGATAGGAGCTACTTTGAATTCAGGCCGAATTTCATCTATTCAACTTCTGAGTTTGACTTATCCTTTTCCTTCCAGCAGCAGCTCACTCATCAGGAATGGAAAAACAGCGATTCAACTGTTAGGAGTGGAGACGTGCTAAATGTCGAAAGTGCAGACGGTTCACACATTGTGGAGCTCGTTGACATCTGGAGTAATACTCAGTGTTTGTCAGGTAGTTCACACTAGCTGTGCCACTACCTCATGAGTGAGTCTCTCTCCTCCCCTCAAAGCCTTTCGGATCACATTCCTCAAGTCTTCAAGAATAAAAAAAGCTCCTTAGCCGAGGCATATACCAGCAGGCTTTTTATTTAGCTGAATATCTTCACAGAAAAAAAGGGCAATTACATCCACCTAGTAAATCCAAAAACTATGCAATGTGCACTATAATAATCATTCAAAAAAGGGCATACTGTATATCACAGGTTCACATAATAAAAAAAGAACAAACTCATAAACAAGCAGTTTAGCATTTCTGTGCAGCAGAGAGGCATAATGAGCAGGATGCAATGACCAGCACTATGTGTTTTCTGACAGGTGCTTTGTCACCAAGTCAGCATATTCCATCTGTTTATCCTTTAGGGAAAGTAGAGATAGAACATATCACTCCTTGCAACTGTCCAAAAAAATAAAATCATTGTCCATGCAATGTAATGCGGAAGACAGGTTTTTTTTACGCAGCTGGCATGTACTTGTATAGGACATACGGCACTGGTTGAATGGAGGTTGTGAAGGGCGAGGGGAGGCGGGGAAGATCAGGGTTAATTAGGACCCATGACAGATGTCAAATCTGAATCATATAGGGAGGGAAAGGGAGAGTTGGGAGGAAGACTGTCATGCAAATATTAAAAGGTGTTGTCAGCAATTCTGGAGAATGCTTGTCGTCAAAATCAGTGAATATCTCCTCACGATCTGCTTCATGTCCGTAATCTGGTGTTGATACACAGCCTAGGCTCTGTACACTGCTATGTTGCTAGCTATGGATGGTTTACATACCAGTTTACAGAGCCCATGCTATTAGCACTGAATTGTTTTTCAAGCGCACAAACAATACGGACAGGAAGAAGCTTGTGAGGAGATATTCACTGACTTTTACAAGTGACAGTGATTTCGACAAACAGAATTGCTTTTCACCTTTAAATAGTAGAAGTCATTTCAATAATATCTCACTGCTGGGTTTCCAATGACAGTGTCCCCAGTACTCGCTCACACGTCCGAATTGATGCTCAGGTTGGCCATGCGCGGGTCCGAGTTGATCTCGTACCTGTAATGGTAGCCCTCCATGTGGTCCCTGCAGGCGTCGCGGAAGTTGTAAATCCATCGCTTGATGCCTTTTCTGTTCAGGTAGAGCACCAGGAGGAAGATGACGCCTATCAGGGCCAGCACCAGGCCCAGGAAAACATAGGAGGTCTCCAGCACGCCCTCCATGTCGCCCGAACACTTGAGCTGCGAGTGGTCCACCTGCAGGAGCGGCCGTCGCCTCAGGGGCTTGGGGTCGGCACAGGTCAGGTTGTGAGCGTCTATGGCCTGGCTGGTGTTTTTCAACCACGTCTGGAAGTCCTCGATGAAGCAGTTGCAGTGCCAGGGGTTCCCCGCCAGACGGATGCGTAGTCCGGGCTTGAGCTTGAACTCGGCCAGGCCTTCGGCGGGAAGATCCCTCAAATCGTTGTTCCTGAGGTCAAGGTCACTCAGCGGGGGCACCTTCAGCGTCCCGTTCAGTATGGCGATGATGGAGCTGTTCTTCAGGCTCAGGTTGACCAGGCTGGGGAGGCCCGACAAGATGTTGTCCGGAAGAATCACAAGGTCATTGTCGGATAAGTCCAGTACCGTCAACTGGATGAGGTTCCCACTCTTAAGAACGCTCAGGAGCCCCATGTCCATGTAGGAATGATTATGAAATGACCTGCTGAGGTTTAGAGCCAGCAGTTTGTTAAGAGCAGGGAAAGCTCTCTCGCTGAAATCCAGGATGTTATTGTTGCTCAGGTCAAGCCTGGCAAGGTTTGGCAAGTTGTCGAATACCTTTGCATCCACAGACTCCATCTCGTTCCCACTGAGATACAGATCTGTTAAAAGTTCCAGGCGCTCTGGGAAGGAGTCCACGCCAATACGGGATATGTTGTTTCCTGTGACGAATAGGACTTTAGTGTTGGCCGGCAAAGATTCCGGTATCGTGTCCAAGTCCTGGTTTTGGCATTTCACAGTTTGAGAGAAACACGTGCACTTGTCCGGGCAGCCGTGGCAGCACAGTGCAAATGCGAGGAGGAAAAAGAGCAGATGCATCATCCCAGGCTCGTGTCGTGTTCTCCCTCGGGTCGCTCCACTGTTACAGCCGCACAGCGAGCTCAACAGGCGCATCTTGTGATTTGAGCAATCTGTTGGCGCGGGGCAGGCCGTGCGTAAGGAGTGTTTTACCCTACCAATCCCTACGCCCCGTCACCACCTTGTTCTTCCACGGGGAACAAGGGAAAGTTTTTTCCAACTATGTTTCCCGCTTTTATCCTTTCGAAAACCGCTCCCAGTTCCAACTCTGACTCCATCAAATTACCCCCAAACCATCGTGGTTTACATTTCCATGAGGAAAAAGGTGACGCGGACGAGCTTTGGGAAAGTTGTAGGCTACGGTGTGCTCAGCGTTTGTTTCCCAAATGTTTAAAAGCCACACGTTATTGTTACGGTCCCGGCAAAAACCACAAAGTGCGACGCAGAATATAAAATCAGCGGATATTAACTTACTCGGGCTGCTGGTTCAGAAGCAGACATGTCTCACACACACGAAGACTACCTACAACCAGCTCGTTGCTCTCTCAAATGTCGGGAGTCTGGAGGGAGAGACTAAACACAGCAGCTCAGTGCAAGAGCATTGGAAGGAGGGAGCGTACCATTTTTCAGAAAAATGGGGGGGGGGGGGGGGGGGGGTTGTGGAACTATTAGCCTACAACTTTATTTGGATTTTAATTTTTAAATATCCACTCATGCAACAGGTGACTTTTACATTATTCTTAACTTCAGTCTAAACATCTCCTTGTGAAAATCGCACCTGGTTTGAGTGGTTTCGTACAAGGTGATCGAGGGCAGGGACCTCCAGGGGTCCCTGAGGGAGCTCGAGTGACGTCCCAAGCACCGTGTCGCTGTAAAATGAGAAGGCAGTCTAGTCTACTAGGCTAGGCCTACTATAAAATACAGTAGCTATGTTTAGTCAAATGTATCGTGAGATCAGACGTTTACAACAGATTGATCATCATTGATTTCAATCCAAAACTAAATCATCGTCGAGCCCATCATTAGACTACTGAACCCGTTATTTACGGCTATTTCGGTCAGTTTTAAATCCATTTTTTCCTTGAGGATTATTAAAATGGATTGATATGCCGTAGCCCCATAGCCCTACACACAATGAAGACTGGAATAATATAAGGAATAATAATTTAATGTTTGTCAACTAGGCCTTAAAATAAAAGCAAAGATAAGATCTAATCATTCAGATGAATAGATGGGTGTTATGGACAGTGATGCCGGTAACTTTGGTGTTATGGACAGTGATGCCGGTTACTTAGTAACGCGTTACTGGCATCGGACCTCTTTTTTCAGTAGCCTAACGAGTAATCTATCGCGTTACTATCTCCAAACCTGTAAACCAGTAATCAGATTAAAGTTACTCATCAAAGTCACTGTGCGTTACTTTTTCTGTCATTTTCCTTAGTGAAACATTTTACATAACTGCACAAATGACTGCGATTGCGATTGCATGTGTCTCAAAACGCTCCAACTGCTCCAACCGCTCCTCTCGTTTTTTTGGTAGCGCCCAATCGTCTCTGACATGCAGCGTGTGTGTGCCTGTGTGTGTGTGTGTGTGTGTGTGTGTGTGTGTGTGTGTGCTGTGTGTGGTGTGTGTGTGTGTGTGTGCGTGTGTGCAGCAGCATTACGGCCGAGTCTAAGCTGAACTGTGGCGCAAAACAAAGTCCCCCCCCATGAAATATAGCGTCTGCTATGGGGATATTTAGGATTCGGTTACGGTGACGTTGAAGAGATAGAGAAACTTATAGTCACGTGGCGACCGGTGGCCGCACACACCCAACACATGAGACATCGCAGAGAAAAGTCAAATTAATGCATGAGAGTGAAGGGCCAAGCACGTTAAGTTTAAAGACACTGCTACTGTCTTTGCACTTTGTTGGAATGCATTTATTTTCATGGGGGGAAAAAGTTTTTTTTTATTACATTTTTCAAACCATAATTTTTATTATTTTGAAACACAGTAAGGCTACTAGCCTACAAGCTTTATTTAATATAGGCTATTTTCAAGGATTCTTAATATGTGCATGTTTTAAATTGAGATATATGGGTTTCAAAACCTGTAAAGTAACGTTTAAAGTAACTTGTAATCTAACTTAGTTACTTTTAACACCAAGTAATCCGTAAAGTAAAGTTACTATTTTAAGGAGTAGGCTAACTAGTAATCAGTAATCGGATTACTTTTTCAAAGTAACTGTGGCAACACTGGTTATGGATGGATAAAGATGTGATGTCTGATGCCAATCCTACAGTTCAAAGCCAATCATTTATGATTTATATGATTTAAAAGAATGAGGCGGAATGTTTTCACTAAGCTATGTGTCCCTCAAACTTGGGTCCAGAGACCTTTTTTTCTAATGCCCTAAAATAATAATGTGACATGGTTCAAAAATGTGATATGATTTTGGAAAACGATGGAATGGCTATTCCTTTATGGTCTGTAATTCCACATCTGCTTTTGAGGAATGACATGAGTCGGGACCTTGCAGTGGAAGCATTGTCTTGTGGATTATGCAGGATTATACTGCAGAAAGGAATGTGTCTATACATGACTGCTGAGTGATGCCATGCTCATAAATATGTCACGTTTGGAAGACCCGGCGTAGTGTAACCCTAGCTTTTACCTGCCTTTGACCCCTTCCTATTCTTGGCATGGGTCGAAGTGACAATCATCTGAGTAACTCTGGATCGATGCTGAAAGTGATACTGAGCCCAAAGTTAAAGATGAACCTATTGTCACTGATGTTCCAGTGGAGGATCTACATATATACTTTTTATACCCAGCCACTTTAAGTGTGCACACTGCTATAGAATAAGTATACTTGCCTGTTCAAAAGATATACTGGGTGAAAGATTGACTTTTTGGAATTCTGTAATAAAGGGAAAAGCATTATTTCCTCAAAACGTAATGCATCTAAGTGAGATAATGTGTATTTTTTTTTTAAACAGTACAGTAAATAACATGAACATCTAAAAGAACTTCTGTGTCACTTGGATTAAAACAGTGTTTAAGTCTCACATGGTGACCTGGATGGACTGTTATTTATTTAAAAAAAAAATGCAAATGCAATTTAAAAGTAAATAATTTGTGTTTTGTTCTGCTGTTATTCTAACATGTTATACTTTTTAAATTGTGTTTCTAATAAATAGATAACCTAATTGATTGATACACTTCCAATTACATCATAACAGCAACTCGGAGCCCAACTCAACAATGAACCAATAGAATCATGGGATGCACACGCCCCCTGCCCAATCAGAAGTCTCGACACTAGCGAGAGTTTTTCTTTCGTCTCGTAACAGTAGGGTTTCAAGCAAGACCTGTCAATATTTGCTCCCCGTGAATACACTGCAAGCATCTTTTTTTGTAGTAATGCAACTGTGGATGAACCTCGTTGATGCAACTTCTTCCATGTCCTTTTTCATTATCTAGCGGAAGGTAAGACATAAATACAGCGTTATCTTTTTCCTGAACGAGGCAACTTGCTAACGTTAGCTTTGGATGATGTGTCAATAAGCTAACGCTGGCTAACGACACTTTTCAAACCTTTACATGCAAAGCTGCATTTTCCCCACCTAACGTGTCCTGCAAGTTGGCTCGCTTGTAAATGCATTACAAAATACACTTAGGCTCGATATGTAATAGTATCCTGCTTGGGCACAGTGGACTAATATGTAAGTCAAGAATTAGCTGTCAGTTTGTGTTGCTGCAGTTTGCTAGCAAGTTATTCACCCATGTGGCTAAATGTGAGTGGCTAATATTATTCTAATAATGAAATAGGCTCGTTGTGTCTTTAACAACCCATGATTTATATGCAGGGCGCAGTGAGGGGCTGAATGCGGTGCAGCCCACTCGGGGATATGAGAAGCTCATGGTTGTGCCCTGTTATATAATCCTGCTGTCGAGTCAACATGATCAACCTCCCCTTTAAATGGTGGTGTTTGTATGCAAACTATATACAGCGTTTGCATTTATTTAGCCGTCCTCCTATCTGCACAGCGTTGTCAAACAGCTGTCTATCTACCAAACGTGTCAATGAGCTGACCTGTGCTTTTAAATCCTGCAACTTGCTCTCTGACCTTTTCGCCTGCCCTGTTGTATCTCATGTCACCACAGCCTCCAGTACACAATGCTAAACAAGCATTGTGTGGGTTTTGCAAAGGTGTTGACAGTTATCATTGGTAACTCTTGTCTTTTCTTCCCCAGGTTCACTCTACAATTATGGAGTTTTGAAAAGGATAGTGGGACTTTTGGGGGGAAAGGAGGCCTTTCCCCTCAAGTTTGATGGTTGGACTGCTGGATGAGAAGGTCAGAGGGTTATAGAAAATATTTTGCCTTTTTGTAAATGATTTAGATGAAAAACTATTTTTGCAAAAGTTAATATGTCCAATTTTGTATGAAACGCACAAGTTTTGTTTTTTTGTATTTATTGAATGCTTGATGCCAATGTATGCTGCGAGCACTTTAGTCTGTGTTCAATGCTCGGTTGAAATGGTGGACTGAAGCAAGTCACAGGAAGGCTCTGGAGTCGCTAGGGTGCAGTGGAACCTCAACACAGGCACAATTCTAGCGCTCCAAACCATCTCCATCTTGTGTTGACGCATATATTCTTTCTTCTTGATAGGGCAGCTCTCTTATAGTACGCAATTAGTGACAGTGTTTTTTTTTTTGGGGTTAGGGTAACCTCACATTGTATTGTTTTGTTTTTTTGAGTGTTTGCACTTGTGGGTGCTGGGCCTTGTCAGAAGGACGTGGTAGCACAAAGGGGACGGGGGGGTTCACTGTGGAGAGGTTTTGGTGGAGGTCAGGATGAGTCTGCCACCGGTGGACTGCACCCCCAAATGCCGCTCGCAGCAGCACGCAGACCAGGTGATCGCGGCACTGACGCGCGGCTCTGAGGGCCAGCTGCGGGCCTTCTTGACTTCACACTGTCACAACGCGGCCTCCTTGCGGGATGGCTTCGGCCGCACAGCCCTTCACCTGGCCGCCTCGCTGGGGAAGAAGGCCCTGCTGGAGTGGCTGCTGGAGAGCAAGAGTGCTGACCTGATGGGGAAGGATAAGGAATCTAGCTGGACTGCAGTGCATCGCAGCGCTTTCTACGGACACATCCACTGTCTCATATCGCTGGTCAAGGTATGAATTACACGCGGATCACCCAACAAAAAAAAGAAATAAAAAAACAAGTGCTGACCAGTCTTGGCAAGTTCTTTAAGGACCTGGAAAGGTGGTGTCAGCAATTCTGGAGCGCGCTTGTTGTCAAAATCACTTTTTGTCAAAATCAGTGAATTGTCATCGTCCGCTTCCTGTCTGTACTGTGTGTGTTGAAATATAATCTGGTGTTGTTGAGGATACACAGCCTAAACTCTGTAAACCTGTATAAGGGTATTTAACAATGGGGGCCAATTGTAGAGCCTACGCTTTGCATTACAATTTTTTTTTTCATGGAGCACACATTATTTACGAGCAGCATATTTTTGACGAAAGGGTTTTTTGACTACAAGCATTCTCTAGAATGACTGACTCCCTCTTTAAATGATCCCATTTGCCAAATGAGTCACACAATGCCATTTGTTGTACTGTAATGTTTTTCCTCTCTCTTTCTTCTTGACATTGTTGCAGCATGGCGGACTCCTCTCCACCCAGGACAAGGAGGGCCTCTCTGTCCTGGACCTTACAATGAAGGACCGACCAACACACGTGGTGTTCAAAAACACCGGTAAGAGAAACGGCAATGACTAGCATCCGGACTCTGAAGTTAATGGTTCATTTCACCTGTCCTGTGCCTCATCACATGTCTTACATGCTATTTTAATAAAAAAACAGAGAATGGATTGAAAATGTTTTGAAGCTTATATCTTCCATTTTATTTTACCTTTTAAAATCATATTTAAGTACTTTTTATTTATACTCTTACTCTTGATATTGCCTGATGTTTCTATTCTCAAAGCCTAAGGTCTCATCTGAAGCCCACTGAATTGCCTTTTTGTTTATCGGTGCTGTACAAATAAACTTGCCTTTTTCTGCTTCATTACAGACCCAACTGAAGTATACACATGGGGGAACAATACTAACTTCAGCCTGGGCCATGGTAATCAGGAGAGCCGACAGCACCCTGAGCTCGTGGATGTGTTTGCCAGGACTGGAGTATACATCAAGCAGGTAGGCTAACAACTAGGGCTGGCCCGAATTATTCGAATATTCAAATACTCGTTCGGAAAATTAGTATTCGGAGCTTAAATTAGTATTCAGAGCGTCGTTTTTTTTTATATATATAATTTTTTTTTTTTCTTTCAAAATTTTTTTTTGCAAGAAGCTAGTACTGCAATATAATGTCATCAAATAGTTTTATATTTGGATATAAAAGTTATTAATATTGTTGTAGTAGTAGTAGTAGTAGTAGTAGTAGTAGTATTATTGCTCATTTAGGAGGATATTACATCACTAAGTGTCATAGCGCATCCATTACTTCACCTCCGAGCGCGTAAATCTTCAACAAAATATGCAGATACTGTCAAAATCGGTTCCAGGGAGTATATAGGGATTATTAACGTTTTATTTTTTTAAATTTTTTTAATGTTGTTTTTGAAGGAACGAATATTCGCTCGGAAAAACCAACGGATATTCGAAGCCTGAAAAATGGCATTCGGGCCAGCCCTACTAACAACACACTGTTTTTGTGCCTGGTCCCCAGGGTGTAAGAAAGTGTTTTCTCAACTGCATAGGGCATCCCTACTCTGGAAACCCTGCTTGCATTTCACACCAGTAATGGTTCAACTCTGTGCCAACATGTATAGCATTAAGAAATAGACAATGCGCATGTGTACTACAGAAGTCTCACCACCTGGGTATACCAGCAAAACACTCCCCTCCCTAGAGTCTTATATTACACAACCTTCCCTGCAGGGAAAATGATTTGTACAACATGTGCTACCTACAAACCAGAGATGTAGGAATATTGGTCAAGCTTTTTACAAAAATAAATGAAATTATTCATCATAAGGCATGCTGCATTAAACTGTGAACATTGTTCTTGGTTAACTGGGGATTTGGGAGGCGGGGTATCAGTAATGTTATTTTAATGAGTGTATGAGGCGTGGACGGATAAGCTTTGGCTTTCCCCTTTTAATCTTAGTGTATGACTTTGTTGACCATGTTTAAACCATGCTGCCAAACTGTGCCAGTCTGGCTACAGTTTCATGCACTGGTCATGTAGATGCTCTTAATGTGATTCAATATAGCTATTGGCACCGGTGCAGCTACCCCCTGCAGTGTCTGTATACACCAGGTGCTAGTTACAGTAGATTAGGTAATGCATTGCATAATGACTGCGTTATAAGTGCTTTCATCCAGTCTATTCTTATGACTTGGCATTTGTCTGTGGTTTGTGTATTTGTTATGAAATGATTAATCTGGGCACTGTGTGACTATACTACTGGTAGTATCACAGAAACCCTATGTTTGAGCTGTTTTCTCTGCCCAGCTGGACTCGTCATGCAGAGTAATTTCATAAAGCCTAGTGGGGGACAGATGGATCTGATTTCATGACCACACAATGACCCACTGGCTATGCGTATATTCTTTGTCTTCCTAGCCAAATCCAGCAGGTGCCAGAGGTTAAATATTAATTCCACAATGACATGTTTTTAATTAAATAAAGCACACTGGTGTGTATGCATGTGTGTGACTGTCCACATCAATGTGATACTTTGGGAAACATCCCTGCGGGCTATTGAAAGCTTGAGGAGGGCAATGTATTAGTAATGATGTTTGCTTTTCCACTTGTGCCGCGGCCTTTTATTGGCATAGTGTTTTACTATCGCTACAAGAGGGCTTGGCCCAGCGACATGGAAAGAGATGCATCGCAGCCTCTGCTAAGAGGTCAACATCTCAATGACAAGAGCCTTTATCAGCACATACTTCACTCTGTTTCCCTGTTAAAATGAGATATACAATTGTGTTTGTATAGGGATAGAAAGATCACAATTATGTTCATGTTTTAATGGCCTCTTCTCCCCGTAGGTGGTCCTGTGTAAGTTCCACTCTGTGTTCCTGTCTCAGAAAGGCCAGGTCTTCACCTGTGGGCATGGGCAGGGAGGACGACTGGGCCATGGAGATGAACAGACTTATCTGGTGAGATTTGTTCATAGGGAAAATATTTGGGAGTGACCAGATGGGCCACATATTTTACAGGCATGCAAACTCGTCACCTTTCGGCGAAATTCGCCGTTTTGGAAACAAAATTGGCCATCTATGTGATTCGTGGAGATCCGTTGAGAAAATATTTTTTGGAGGGGAGGGGGGGGGGATCTGATGGCCAGCTGTGTGTGTGTGTGTGTGTGTGTGTGTGTGTGTGTGTGTGTGTGTGTGTGTGTGTGTGTGTGTGTGTGTGTGTGTGTGTGTGTGTGTGTGTGTGTGTGTGTGTGTGTGTGTGTGTGTGTGTGTGTGTGTGTGTGTGTGTGTGTGGAGCGGAGCATGGACATGGAGTGACCATAGTGACTAACTATGATTGACGGATGTTAACTCCTATCATATGAGCTTTGACGGTCATTTGGCCAATCAGAAACAGTGTTTGTCATTGAGGGGCGGTGACATCAGTCAGTCAGAGTGTCTGCAGGAAAGTTTAATTTTTTTCTCTCCGAGTCATCGGAGCGTTCAAGTAGCCGCAGTACTATTATTTTACCGTGTTAATGTGACTGCCTACTCGGTTTATGTGAATCACTTTTTAAATAAATTCACGGAGTTTGCCAACCGTTGTTTTACAGCCATTTGCATTGCTATATGCTCGCGCTGATTAACAGCCGCGGTTGGCGGATTGTCACTGCAGATTAACGTGTCACCTCAAGTTAATAATGTGCTTTTGTCTATTGCTGTTTTCACGGTTTTTAAATGGTGCGTGGTGTTCTGGCCGTGCATGTAGTGATTATAGCAGATCAGTGCCGAAACAACACACTCACCTGCTTCCTCCACTGTCGTCTCATTTTGCACCATTATGTTCCTGCTCACGACTGAGGTGTGTGTGTGTGTGTGTGCGTGCGTGCGCGTGTGTGAGTGAGTGCGTGAACACGAGATTAACTATGGTGACAGAGTGTATTCTTATGTGTTATATTGATGGTTGTGTAACAAAGATAAGGCAAATCCTGTTTGCCACAATATAAATAGTTAGTTTATTGTAAGGGAATTTGGTGTGATTGATTTGAGGCTCCATGTTATTTTCTGTCTTATTTAAAGCTGGTTTTGCCAGCATTTTTAACCGTTTTTCTAAGCTGTTCTTAACCGTTTTTCTTGGTAAATAGGCTACCTACACACTTTGTATTGTAAACGTCAAGAAGGTTGGCTGACTAACTTGTTTAGCTCATTTTACTATTCATCTGACAACGTTTTTTTTGTCTTTAATTCTCTTCACCTGAATACACCAAATTGCTTCTCTTAAATGTTCAAATCACAAAAAAAATCTTCTGGGGGGATGCCCCCAGACCCCCATACCGTTGTTTGTTTTCGGGCTTCTCACCTTTTTCATGGCTCATGAGTTTGCATGCCTGATTTTAAAATATTATAAATGAGAACATGTTTCTTGGAATTCTAATGTTAACCAGGAATATATCTGTATGTATACAATGCGAAACAGTGGAGTATTTTATAAAAGAAAAATCTCTCCTCCAGCTTTAAAGTAGACCATTCAGTGTATCTGGTCATTCACCTGACATTATGATTATCATCAGTCTTTGGTGCAATGATATCAGGAATTACTTTTAAGGGATGCTAATTTTAGGCTGTGTTTGCCAATACATCATGGCTTTAACGGCCTGTTTAGTAAATATTAATTAATCAATTCCAGCCAGTCCCGTTGTCCACTGCTGATAAAGACGGAGGTTCCTCCCTCACCACAGCCACATACACACAGGCCGTAAAAATTAAATGTGTTTTATTGCCTCAGCGGTTAAATGCCTGCCGCTGCTGGCCCTGGAGACTCATTTATTCAGTTTCTGTGTCTAAATGCTATTTCCAGAGTGTCTGTTCTCTGAGAAGAAGATTGACTCAGCGGACGCTTTATTGGGGCAGCCCCGTAAAATCTAATGCAGTTGTGGTTTGGCAGTGACTGGCATACCCTCTGCAATGCTCAAGACTTAATTGTGCGTTAAATGAATATTTATGCATTCATATCTTAATGTCAACAAATAAAGACGCCAAAACCAACAATGTGTTAGTTCCGCTCTCAATACTTTATGACGTCTCTAGTCTCAAAACCTTAAACCCAATTGTCCGTAATGAGGATGTATGGTTCACTTTGTTAAAACAGCTGGATGATGCCGTTTCTAGTAAACGTTTAAGGTGCTACGAGGAACTTTTAAATATTTCTGAAATAGTCAAATCTTTCCTCTGAAGATCAGAAATGACATGTTACAGCAAATGTGACCAACAGTGCAAAAAATGCTATTTTTATATAGTTTTTCCTAATGCCTTTGTCATGGAACTACAGCTGGCGTAGTAAAGACCCTACTGCTTTTGTCATAAGGGGCTGCAAGAATTAACTCAAACTTAACGTTACACGTAGCACCTTTTAACAAAAAATGTATGTGGCTGCGGTGTATGTTGGATTGAGTCTAAATAAAGAACAGTGCTTAATTCAATCAATTAATTTTTTGGATTTGGTCTTCTCAAGGGATTTGTTTACAATAGGAAAAACTATCATCTCACTTGACCTTTTACAGTAGCTTACTGCAGCTAATAAATTGAGTAGAGCGGGAAAACAACAGGGCTCCCGCTTTGCCATATGACAAGAGTGGCTGCTGGTGAATAGTTATTATAAATAAAGCCAATTATACACAGGGAGATTAGATTACTCCTTTTCCTCTGATTTGCATGGAACCCAGTGGGAGGCAGTGAGCTTGGTTTGTTTTGAATTTTCTGCACACAGTTTATGGGATCTTTTTCATTGTCCTCTCCGTCTCACTCCCGTCCCCAGGTTCCTCGGATGGTGGAGGGTCTGATGTCCCACCACTGCTCCCAGGTGGCTGCAGCTAAAGACCACACAGTGGTGCTGACAGAAGAGGGCTACGTTTACACTTTTGGCCTCAACAGCTTTCATCAGCTCGGTCTGGCTCCTCCTCCCGCATCTGCCAACGTCCCAAAACAGGTAGGAAATAGCGCGTGTTACAAACACTGTTTGAATGTTCAATGAGATTTGGTTATTTGGGTGAATTTGGACATCTTATCTTCAACGTTAAGTTTTGAAAAATCTTTATACTTTAGTATTAATGTCCCTGTAATATGCTGTGTGTGTAGGTGTTCTCCAAGACACTGAAAGGCAGGAGGGTGATTGGAGTTGCAGCCGGAAAGTTCCACACAGTGCTGTGGACCAGGGAGGCCGTCTACACAATGGGACTCAATGGAGGCCAGCTGGGTAAGTACCAACAGTCAAATGTCAGCTGAGTAAGTGTTGCAAGACTTAATTGTACTGCTTTTAAAGATACTGTATGTGACTGAGCAGTTAAGTATACCTTTGTCCCAAAAGGCTATTATGTGTATACTGTATGTGTATGCTGTATGTTACTTACTTTTCCAGTAAACGGCCATTATTGAACACATATACTGTAAATGTTCAATTTGACATGTTAATGTACAGTGTATATGTTCTTTCCTTTGTTGCTGCTATCCAGGTTACTTGCTGGATCCTAATGGAGAGAAGTGTGTGACAGCTCCCCGGCAGGTATCAGCCCTGCACCACAAGGACGTTACCATAGCGATGGTAGCGGCTAGCGATGGAGCGTCAGTCGTCGTGACTGAGAAGGGAGACGTTTACCTGTTGGCAGACTACCAGTGCAAGAAAATTGCTTCAAGGTGAATGGGACAGTAAAACTTAAAGCACCCCTCATTTCACTTCCAAAGCCATAAATAGGGCCCTATGAAATCCGTTTTATTTTTTTCCCAAATTCCGTTTTATTTTTTCACAAATTCCGTTTTTTCCATTTTAATCTCATGATTTCCGTTTTTTTTACAATTAACACTCATTTCGTCATCAGAACGAGTGTCTAATTATTGCGAACAAATAATATTCTAACAATTTAATCAGATATAAGGCTAAATTTAAAGTACATCACAACATTGCACTGTTTTTAGTGCTTAAAAAAAGCGAAAAAACAAATTTGTTGGGTATAGGCTATAACAGAAAATAAAGCCATTCATTCATTGTGCTTCAAGTGAAACATTAAATATTATTTTTACATAAATAATAAAGTCCTTATTAACCTTGCAAGAAGCTGGACTAGAGTGAATATTGGACAGGCTTTATAAGTCCATGGCTTTTACCTGTGGGACAGCGCTTCACCCAACAGCGGGCTGCAACACCAACCTACAGTCTATTGTGCGACGGAGAGCTAGTTATCATTAGCATCAGCGTTAGCCGACATCACGGCAAGAGCTGAATAATGTAACACATTACACAAGTTACACTACATGAAAACAACGGGCTGCAGACACTAGAGTTATAATTGCGTGTAGGAAACATTGTAGAGACTGGAATTTCGTACCACAGCGGCCGTTCCATAATACAACACTCCCTTTAGCAATGGCTGAATATAAGACCTCCCTGTGCTGTGTATCTGCGGGAGCGAGTGGTATTAATAACTTCAGTAAAGGTTTAACATGATTACGTGCTTTTAGATGCTTTAATCATATGCCGAATTTATAAACAGACCATATTATTAACAATAAATTAAGTTATGTACATGTCAGAGTTACGTACATGGATACATTCATAAGTAAACATTGAATAGACAGATTTGTGAAAGGGGTTTGGCGCTGTGTGTTACATTAGCGATCCTGCAGCCAGGCTCTACTTTTCACGGCAGTAGTTTGGTCTTTAGATGTCGCCAAACCAAAATTCCTCCCTAGTTCTGCTTTAATTTCAACCGTGTTGTTTCCCTTTGCCTTGAAAATTGAATTTCACCAAAATAATGGCGAATTCTGTGACATTCCGTGCTAACAAGCAGATTCCGTTTTTATTGCCCGATTCCGTGATTCCGTCCGCGTTTTCGTTATCGCGGAAATCATAGGGCCCTACATAAAGAGTCAATTGGCCTTGTGTCGTTGCTGAAGGCTAAAGAGGATGCAGATTTCATTTCATCAAAAGACTTGTAATTGTGATATTAAAATGCTACATTAATTTTCATTAACATCAAGCAGTATAGAACATACACACCAGCTCACTTTGTTTCCTCTCCATAGCAGTATTTTTTTAAATCAGAGCAATGAAAGGAACAAACTGGCCCATAACACCACAATCTGACACCAAATTATAAGAAACAACACATACGGAATTGCTATCGAGCATCTTGTGTCCAACATCCAGTTTCCCATTACAGAAGTGGAGGACATAGTTCTTTTTAAGAAGAAAAAGAAGATAGTTTATTGTCCCTGGGGGGAAATTAGTTGTTCTGTCTAATCTCTTGTATTCATTATTGGCTATCAAAAGACTGCATCTAGTGATGCCAGACACAGTCCATGGGAGCAGGTATTAGAAAGGCAACTCTAGAGATGTCATTTATGTAAAGATTGTTCTCTTTATTCTCTTCCATGTTCATAGATTGGTTTGGTAAGTGCAGCATTTTAGGCACAACAGAAGCTGCATCGCCTCCGGCACCTCATTTGAATGGTATCAGAGAGTAAATTACCAACTAAAGTGGAAACGGTTACATTATCTCCTTCTTTGATTTGCATATAGCGCTGCAATAACGTGTTTGTTTGAAAGAGTAGTGGGGCAAAGTGCATGCCTGTGACGTAGGATGTATCTGAATGCAGTCATTCAAGAAATCAGCAGTGATAGATTATTTAGCATCTTTGACCAAGCAATGTAGATCTGATCCATAGATGGACAAATTAAATGAATTGAGTTTATTACACTTGTGCTTTTCATATGACCTTGATATGTTGTGATGGATCTCTTTCAGGCAGCTGAACATCAGGAAGGTGTTGGTGAGCGGTGGCAGTCTGGACCACCGTGTGGTTCCACAGATCCTCAATGAGGGAGGAGGGGAGAAGGTGACCATCCTGGCATTAGATGAAGCTGGCAGGGTAAGTGCATTTACAAAGTAAAGGAGGAGGTGCCTTTTGTCCTAATATTTAGGTAACTGGTGGGGGAAGCATCACTAAATCAACTTAAAGGTACACTATGTAACTTTGGGTGTGTCAGAGAAGTTAAACATTTTATTGTATAATCATTTGGTGTATTCTCATAACTGCATAAACAAACTTAACTCAAAGGAATATTGGATTCACGGAACACTGTTTAAAGTTATAAAGCGAACTGGAAAGTTACTCTTTCACTGTTCTGTGAATGTATATAATCAACACAAATAAGTACTTCCCCTGTTGTTATCCAACCATTGGTGCAAGTAGACAGTTATACAATCCCAATATGGATTGCCTATATGGAGATGAAAGTGGTGACTAAGGCTTGTGTGTGTGTGTGTGTGTGTGTGTGTGTGTGTGTGTGTGTGTGTGTGTGTGTGTGTGTGTGTGTGTGTGTGTGTGTGTGTGTGTGTGTGTGTGTGTGTGTGTGTGTGTGTGTGTGTGTGTGTGTGTGTGTGTGTGTGTGTGTGTGTGTGTGTGTGTAACTTTCCTTAAATTCTTTCCCTCCTCCGTTGTCAGGTGTTTTGCTGGCGGTCCTGCAGCAGCTCGGTCAGACAGTGCCGGTGGGCGTACGGGCGTCAGGTTTTCATGTCGGACATCGCTCTAAGCAAGAACAGCATGATGTTTGTGACTCAAGAGGGGGAGGGCTTCAGTGGCTCGTGGGCTGGAGAATACAAGAAGTACATGGAGAAGAAAGGTGAGAACTTGAGGATCATGGTGTGTTGAATCACAAAGTTGCCCAATGTTCTGCAGTTGTTAGTGGGATGTTTTGAAAAAGTTTTTATTGGACCTGAATTGACTCCTGCTGGAAGGTGGAGTCAGCAATTTTAGGGGAAGCTTGTTTTCAAAATCCCTTTTTGTCATAATCAGTGAATATCACCTCACACTCTGCTGTCTGTACTGTGTTTGCGCTGAAAAAAAAATGTTAATACACAGCCCTGGATCTATACCCTTTGTTGACTTACCTGTTTACAGAGCCTGTGTATTAACACTGGGGGTTTTTTCTACTCACACACAGTACAGAGAGTGGATCGTGAGGAGACTCACTGACTTTGACCAAAGTGATTTTGACAAATAGCGTTCTCCAGAATCGCTGACCCCACCTTTTTAATTTTGTCTAGTACTAAACCTTCAAAGTTTGAAGGCCAAACATACTTTCAACTTCCTCCCAGAGAAAAAACAGCAGCAAGTGTGCAAGGAATAAGAATAGATAGGACCAACTAAAGTCATCATCAAAACAGTTTTCAAGAATGTATTTCATACAGCACATCCATGATTCCATCAAACCTGATTCCAATACCTGTTGTAATCTTGCAGAGGTCAGTGTGGAGGTTTGTGGCCCGTCAGATGCGGGAACACTGTACGAGCGGATCCGCCTGGAGAAACTCCCGTATGTCCACAGATCTGTCAGCATCACTATGGACTCTAAAGGACGAAACTTTGGAGTGCTTCAGTCCGACCCCAAGACCAGGTAGCATATCTCCCTCGAAGTCTAAAAAAAATACTGTGCACAATCTTTATAAGTCTGTAGAAAATAGAATTGAAGCATAAAAAGACGGATTGGGACCAGATACTTGTGAGGTGCGAGTGAAGTGCAAGCTGTTTTTGGAGCAATAATAGACAGGCGCTTTGATTAAAAAATAAATACATTAAAAAAAGGTCAGCATATCTGTTTTCAGGCATAGATGAGAGGGAAGACTTGAAAAAAAAGAAGCTTAAATATCCGGTGTAAACCGGGTGCTACAATGTCTGAGAATAGAAAAGTCTCTCTCCACTGATTGAAAAATCAGGGGATAGAGGTTTAATAATCCCAAATAGGGATGGATGGAAACTGATGTTTGTTTCTGTTTATTTAATCCCCCTCGTTATGCTCTAGGATTGTTAAATCGTTATTAATGATTTATTTTGTTCTTCATTACCCATGTGGTTATTTTTGTCAAAACACCGTAGAAACACGCAAAGCCTTTTTAATTGGGTTATAAATAGTGCTTTGACTGGCAGTTTGACCGGGTTTGTTGTCCTTGTCGCTAATGATACTGTTTGTTGCTAAACAACAAGAAGGTTTAATTCGCTAACAAGTAAATATTAAAAAGATTATTTAGAGATATGACAAACTATCCACCAGTAGATATAGAACATATTTTTATCTTATGGTCCAGGCACATAACTCTGCCATCTAGAGGTGGAAAACTGCTTCTTCTTTTTAAGAAACGAGACTGCTACTTTAAAATGTTTGCTTATCTCCCCAGGGGCTCAATAATGACTTACCACTAGATTTTCTGTTGACACTTTTGCATAATGCAACAAAAGTTTATCTTATCCGGTTGGGTCTAATTTGTCCTTATTTTTAGATCTGTTCCCTTCTGAAAACACAAACCTCTTTATCGAAGTCACTATAACGGTCTGTTCTCCGTCTATCTTTTTATATTTGAATAGGCACCTGATCTTCTAAAACTATGCTCTTTCTGTTAGTGTCCTTGATGTTTCTGTTCTAAATGGTCATCTGAATGATAACTGTACAACCATGTCCATGTGCTCTTTTTGATCCAGCTTGTTTGAGATTCCCATCACTTCTCCATCGTCCTTCTCCCAACACTTTCGGAGCCTTCTGGACGAGGCCGACGAAATGGACAACATCCACGACGTGACCCTCCAGGCCGGCGAGCGCACCTTCGCCGCCCACAAGTACATCCTGTCCATGAGGTCGGAGTTCTTCAGGAAGCAGTTCATCCAGGAGCACTGTGGGGATGGAGAGGAGCTGGGTGACGGGGAGGTGAGGAAGAGTGAGGACGCCGTGGGCTGCGATCTCATCATCTTGGAGAAGATCCCGGCGGACATGTTGGAATACGCCCTGCACTTCATCTACACCGACTCCTGTGAGCTGCTAATGCACGGGGCCCGGCCCACAGTCTCGGGGGCCTGGAACGGACAAAACCAGGTGAGGGTGGGAAAAAATCCCTTAAAGCCCCCATGTAAACCCAAATCCACAACAACCTCCTAGGTTATTTCGGGAGTTAGCTGCATGATAGTAAGCATCTGAAAAGGGTTTGGCTTATATATCAATCCAAATTAAATATATTGTTATCTAAGTTTGATAAACGTTACAGCAATTTGTTTTAGATGAGGCAGGATATGCTCTATTATTATACATTAGGTATTTTGAACCAATCCCCCAACAGTAATCTGCCCGAGAATTCTATAATAAAACCTATAGCCCGTTTTACACAGCCAGTGAAAGCCGGGAATATGCCGGAATTTCGGCCCTCCGCCCTGCTGTTTAAATGCGACCGTTGCGGAACGAGGGAAGAAAGGTGCGAGAGATTGTTCCGGGAATTTTACTACCTCTGGGGGTAGTAAGATTCCCGACACAATCAGTTCCGCCTCTGTTTAAATGCTCCAGCTTGTTGTTGCGGAACAGGGGGGCGTTTGACGTTTCATAGCCTACGTTCTAAACATGCGACCATGTTAGCAGTTGAAGGACGTGTGTTTAACATTAATCACGGCGGCCTGATGTCCCGTAAAAATCACCAAATAAAAGGAACGGCGTATTATCTAGTTGATCATAAGGTCCGTTGCTCAATCCAAACCCCTGCGCTTCATTTTGCAGAGTGTATGAGTCTATTTCTGCCCAGGAGAAGTTGTACAATGGGAAAGCTAGGCTAGGCTAAGTAAGGGATACGGGTCACTTGCTAGAAATAAAGACCGACAAGCTGAAGCCCACGTCGTCTTGACTGGATTCCTGTCGGACATTAACCATGACTCCTGTGTTCCCTGCTCTCCTGATACATGCAAAGTCATGTTAAAAAAGTATTCCATTGTTTTCTGAACGAGTAGTAGCCCTGTTTGTAGACGTCTATCCATCAAAACTATGACGTAGATCCTTAGCAACGGTCATTATACCCTTGACAGCGGTCTGTCTTGCGGTCTGAGCGTATATCCACACTTTATTTCTGCCTACAGTAACGTGACTTCACACACTGTGTGTATGTGTATGTTCATGTCTGATTGGCAGATCTCTGCCCTCACAAAGAGACTCGCTCGCACGCACGCACACAGACACAGAGGTGAAGCGGATTGATTTTGTCAGTTTGGTTAACAGTCCCAGTGGTGTTGGACTCAGCGCGTAGCGAGATCAACTGGCACATTGTGGGGACAGTAAAATACGGCCCTCTTACTGCAAGCTCCAGCACTTCTGCTCTCAATTCACCTGCCAGTGTTGCTGTTGTAAAGCAGCTGACCATCGCGGTGCTAAATGTTTACGTCACACCTGACGCTGTTTACAAGCACCTCTTTCATTCCGGAACGCTGTGTAAAAGGAGCTACTGATGCGCCAGCAGGCCGGCGTTGCTTGGTTCTGTGTAAATAACACAGAAGCAAGCAAAGCCGGCATTTTGGAGTGATGTTGTTCTGTCAATATGCCGCAATCTCTGTGTAAACGGGGCTTATGACTGTTGCCATGGTACGGCCACACCCACACAGTCAAGTCAAACAGTCTAGGCAGAAAAAATGCTATGATTTCTCTCATTAATTGAGTCACCCTACTTTGATATCATATATTGATTTTTACTATTTGGGTTTCCAGAGGCTTTTATAAACGGGAATCTGACATGCTAGGCTTTAATATATGCTACTATCTTTATGATTTGTGAACCTTTTGAGAGTCAGCGGTGGTTATTTCACCAAGACCGTGTCAAACTGTCTTATGTTTCCTTGGCCAGGACTCGGAGCAGGAGAGGCTTATCAGTAGCCTGCAGGACCTGGGCCTCAGAGGGCGCTCGGCCGTGGAGGTGTACCGCTCTCTCTCCCCTGCAGCCAAACAAGAAGGAGACAAGGCCAAGAGCAAGAGCGCCAAGCCCGGCAAGAAGGGGAAAGCAGGCAAAGGTGACAAGGCCAACGACGTAGGCTCCAACCCGGTGAAAAGCTTCCAGGCTGTTGCAAAGAAGCTTGGCATGGGAAGCCTGACTGCACGGTGAGAGGCGCTCCAAACTCCTCAGGCTCAAGATCACCAGACTCTGTGTAATTTCTCATTAATCGGTGGCTTTTCTGTATGCTTTGACAGACTGGACGGAGTCAAGTACGAAAACGGAAAGATCAACGTTATCAACAAGAAAACTGGAAACAAAATGAAATTCTACCAGAAAAAATGGTGCGTATATCAGGGTCAACTCACAGCTGTTGCTAGGGATTTGATTTGTAAATATTGCATTTGAAATACACATGTTTACTGATATATTTCTTTCTGTGTCTGTGTGTGTACAGCTCCTATCTCTGCGATGTGACTCTGAAATCTGAAGATGGAAAGGAGTTTCCATGTCACAAAAGTGTCCTCTGTGCAAGACTGGGTAAGATTGATCCACACATACATCAACAAATAAATACAAATACAAATGTGTTCTAATTTACTTGTATTGATAAAGAATTTAAGTTTTTTTTTCTTTTGTCCATTTCTCCTACAGAATACTTCAATAGTATGCTTGGAAACCCCTGGATTGAGGTACAACAGCTTTGTATTTCAATAACTATTGTTTCACTGGTCTAACTTGCAATAAAGGCGCTTTGGTGGACATGACCATATTGCTTATAATAATAATAATAATAATAATAATAATAATAATAATAATAATAATAATGTGTTCTTGCGCCCCCCTCAGGCCACATCCTGCACTGCTCTGGAGATGCCCACCAGCTCCGAGATCCTACATGCCATTCTGGAGTATATTTACACAGATGAGTCTCCCACCATTAAAGGTAGCTTTCCGAGTATTCTGTAGACCTAACATTTATGAATTGTCATTTGATTTGGAATTTGATTCAAAGAGTAGACAGTCACATATATATATAAAGGACTCATTGTTTTCATTGTCTGTGCCTGGCAGAGTCTCTGAATGTGGAGTTTGTCTGCAACATGTTGGTGGTGGCCGACCAGCTGCTGATCACACGACTGAAGGAGATGTGTGAGGTCGTCATCACCGAGAACTGTACGTCGTCTGTATTTCTCTCTCTGTTTTTCTAACCAGTGGCTTCTTTAATCTGATCCTGTTTTGATTCTGCTTCCTTTATTTTAGAATAATGCGGCATTCATGTCTTATGAAAAGTCACAATTTGATGGACTTTAAGTTTAGAATAGATTTTGATAAAGATCTGTGGCTAAGTCATCAGATAGGAGCTTTGTGCAAACTTGAATGGCTCCTTATTTCAAGATGATATGCACATGAGGGTTATTGATTTATACTATTGACTATTTTGAGTGAAAATTTGCTAAAAGGTCGATGCTCTTAGTATTGATGTAAATGACAACAAACAACTAACTGAAGTAAAGCATCATGATGGAGGTTCCTTATGTTCAGTTTATTGAGATTTTTGATCATGTGTTCTCTTAAAAAAAAAAAAAAAAAAAAAAGTTCAAATTAACATGGCAGATTTTTTTAGACCAAATTGCTTCTTTGCGATGGTTCTCTGTGAATCGTCAATAAATTTGCTTTTCTTTCTCAGTGACTCTGAAGAATGCTGCAGAGCTGCTGGAGTTTGCCGCCATGTACAACGCGGAGCAGCTGAAACTCTCCTGTCTGCAGTTCATTGTGCTCAACATGGCCGCCCTGCTAGAGTCAAAGTGAGAGTCTGAATAAACAAACCAATGTTGACATTTTTCTTTTTCTTTTCATGGTTTAATTATAGCTGCACCACTGTCCGGTGTAGAACGGTTTGAACACAGTGCTATCATTTATCTCCTTGACTTCAAAACAAAAGTATACAATACTCTGTGAAAGATTAACTCCAGTGAAGTTGTGGATGATAACATTTAGATATTTGGCAGGACAGATATTTTCCCCCAGTAGGAGAGAACTGAAAATGTATTTTCTCATCTTGCCATGTCTGTCTGTCTGTCTGTCTGTCCCTGTGTGTATTGTGTTGCCTTCAGAGCTCTGGATATTCTTAGTGATGAAGTGCTGGTGGAGCTTTCTGCAGCCTACAGAAGAATGGTGAGTCATCCTCTACAAAAACATATGCAATCCCTATCAGCGTCCTCCTTTTCATGACTGTAATGTTTGCTTTATTGTTTGTCATTTGGCTTAAATTCCCGCTCCCATTAAAATGACAATTAATTGCAGTGCTGTAAAACAATTTCTTGGAGGTCCAGGAGCTGAATCTAACACAGCTGTAGTTACTTGTCCGACTTTAGTCTCAGTCTTACTGTAACATAGTCAGTGCTCTCTAGAATCCTCAGTGTGCGGTGACGGTCAGAAATCCCTCTCTCCAACAGCACTTGCCTTATTAATCTGTAGCCAGCGGACACTTTTTTTCCTCAATCTAAGAAGTGTCAGGGAATAAATTTAATTTTTCAATAAAAAGTCTCACAAAATCTAAGCCCAGACACATTTCACTCTGAAGAATGCTCAAGCCGACACGCATTGGTGTACTTTTAATGTCTTGCCAAGTTAATTGAAGGCCTTTATTCATTTTCCATTAAACCCTGTATCATTTTCTACACCATATACTGGACAAACCATACAAACATGTTATAGCTGTATTATTTACATACTAACAAATGTAAAAGATACCAACCTGACCATCCCAGCTTGTCCCATAAGTCCAGATCTTCACAAGAATTATTGTCAATTGCAGAAGGATTGCAGAAAAGGGCCTTTTACTTTTGTAAGCAACCTTGAGTGCCCGGACTAGGATTTTTTATGACTTTTTTTGGCCATAACTTTTCCACCTTTATGTTTAATATAAGAAATGTGTTGGGGAAAATGTAATATAACAGGTTTTGTTGTGTGTATTGTGTAAATAACAGCTGAATACAGCAACTCCAGACATTTCATGAAAGAAGTAATCATTTCAAAATAAATTTGCTGACAAACAAAATGTTAATTTTCAAGGCGGTGCCAGTGTTGTGTGTGTGTGTTTTTTTTTGTTTTTTTTTTTAACTTTTTTTGCACAATGGATTGAAGGGATCGCATAAAAAGTCAGACTTGGTCCTCATAAATATGTACATGGTCAGGTTCTGAGGACATCTAGTGCTGCAGATGCTTCACTCAACATGTAGGATCCTTGGTCGTGTGTTTGTAATTTTCCTTAAAAAAATGTAATTTCCCTTCAGATCCCTGCCATGGAAAGGAGAGTGATCACTCCATACCCTGGCGCCCCAGACCTCAGTGCGTACGAGGATGAGGATTTGGACTCGGCGTTCAGTCCCAAACCTGAAACTGAACTGGAACACTCCTGCAGGTACACAGGCAAACATAATGACACTATGGTGTTTGTTTATGATTTGGTTATCTTCACAAAAACATCATTGCTCTTCATTTGATTGCCCTAAACAATAGCTGCTAATGAGTCAAACTGATCACCCCCACAGGGAAATCCTAATAAAGAAGGCCAAGATAAAGGCTAAAAAGAAACCGAGGCGACGTTCTGAAAGCTCAGTGGGCTACACCCTCTCTGATATCATTCAAAGCCCCCCTGCTGCAAGTAAGCCTAGACACACACAGTAGGTTGTATTGTTCTGAAGTATATTTTTCATTTAATGCCATCATTATTATATGCTATACAACACACATCCGCATGACATGACAAACCACTTTGTGTATAAAGAAATGTCTTCACCCTGTCTTCCCTCTCAGTGGTCTCCCCGTGCCTTCTGAAGTCAGGCAAGGCTAACTCAACAGAGTCCCTGCAGGAGCAGCTCACGTCTGACTCTGAGGGCAGCTACATGGGGGTGGGCAGCCCCAGAGATGTGCAGTCACCCGTCTTCCATGACAGAGCTGAGGTTAATGTCCAACCGATACAATAATCAAATGTCGTTATTGTTTTTTTGCAAATTTGTTTGCATATTTAGTTTTATATATAATATAACCGATGATATTTTGTTTTAGATGTCCTGCTGAGTGTCCTTTTCATTACAACTGTGAATGAATCGCTCCCATCTATCTGCATCATTAAAATATTAGGCTGAGCAATACTTAACTTGTGTATTGATAATATTTAGACTTTTAAAGACATTTAGATATATTACAGAGTGGATGATATCATTTAAAAAAAAAATACAACCGATCACTGGTTAAAATGTAGCTTATCCTCTGCAGGATGAGAAGGCTCTCAGTCAGGTGCTGAAGACGCCACCCGGCACCCCGACCTCTCTGAAGTACTGCTTCCCAACTCCCCCCAACTCTGCCCCACAAACCATCCCTAAGGGCCTACCCTGGTGAGATAGACCTAACGTCTTTCATTCTTATATTCTTATTGGTTTTCTGTTCTCCTGTAAAAAACCTAGAAAGAACATCGGGAAGGGTGACGTATGTTTGTTGAAGAGAAGGTTTTGAGATTTGATCCTGATTATAAAAGCAGACCTTATGTCTTCCCACTTCATTTTGAGAAAGCAGCAAATGTTTTCATCCATCAAGTTGATAAATTAGTATTGAAAATCAAGCTGTATATGTGACTGTGTTATTACAATCTGCAGTCCTGCTCGCCCACCCCCAGTCCTGGATCTGAGAACCATCATGGACATGGAGGCCAACTCTCGGCAGACCCTTGGAGCAACTCCTAAAAGCCCCGGAAGGTACGATAAGTCAGCCGTATATAGTGTTGGTGAATAAGTTAATACCTGAAGTTAATACCTGATGGCATGTGTGCCATTGCCTTACTTATACCTGTAATATGTAATGCTTCATGATGTCCTATGGCCTGTCTGCTATACTGCCACCTGTTGTTCACTTCAGTTAATAGTGCATATTATTTTTCCTCCTGTCTGCAGTGTCAGTTCCAGCATTAAGCACTCCCCTGTTGCCACTAAACTGTCCCAGAAGCAGAGGAAGATGTTGGCGATGGCCAGCAAGGAGGCCAGTGTGGAGTCCACTGCATCCAAACCAACCCCCATAGTCACCCCATCCAAAAGCAGTGGGAAGGCCTGGTGAGTGATCACTACTCGGCTGTCAAAAACATCCTGATCCCCTTAATGCAGGGCTCCAGACTGCGACCAAATGCTCGCATTTTGTGACCATTTTGAGACAGTCCGAGTACTTTTTAAAACTAGGGGCGCGAGCGCGACTAAAATTCTCCGACATTTTTATCATTATTATTATTAGTGCTTTGAGAGAGAGAGCAGTTTGCGAGTGATCAGTGAGACGATCAACAGCGCGGATCACGTGACCTACTCCTGTCTCAGTGTCCCGCTGTCGTCACGTCTTTAACATGTTGCCAACTGGCGACTTTTCCGTTATATATTTACCGACTTTTCGCCATAGCAATAAGGCTAGTTAAAGACCAGCGACACATCTTGCAACTTTTTTTTAACTGCGCGCACAAGAGCAGAGTAGCAACGGAGCTGTCTTCTCCTTACCGCTGTCAGCAATCAGTCACATTGGTCACATGGGCAGTCTGATAGCAGCCACCTGCAGCAGACAGACAGCACCGTGTGCCAGGTGACGTTTGCGAACACGAAAATTGTTTTATAGGTCCACATTCAATAGGCCACTGCATATCTATAAAAAAGATAACATTGTAGTTATATGGCAACAAAAAAAGTGTGTAAAGTGAGTTTGTTAATGATGTAAATAGGCCTAGTTAATTTGTAAACTACCTGGTCAGCACTTTCTATTAATTTTGCCTCTTTCAGAATTGCATATAATGCAAATTAGTTGATAATGTCATCTAGCTACTACTAGTAACT
Source organism: Hyperoplus lanceolatus (assembly GCA_026929865.2). Taxonomy (NCBI): domain Eukaryota; kingdom Metazoa; phylum Chordata; class Actinopteri; order Uranoscopiformes; family Ammodytidae; genus Hyperoplus; species Hyperoplus lanceolatus. Next base: position 9,281,369 of record CM049401.1, on the reverse strand, counting down.
TTAGGGCCAATAAATATTTTCCTTACAGGAATCAGCAGAGATAGAGTAGGAAAGATCAGATGGTTCGGATGTAGAAGTGGTTGTAGTGAAAATGTAGCCTGGCATTCCCAGACCTGCCACTAGGCGCTGGCAAATTAAATTTGCTGCGCGTGTTGGTCTGGACACGCTCCGTTAAAGCTTTATCAAGAAAGCCAGAGATCTGGCGGGTGGTTTCAATTGGTTCTATCTGATATGGGCGCACCAGAGCCCTTTATATGGTACTCTGGGGCGGACGTAACCGGATGACGACAGTGACGTGCATGCGACGTCGAAGCGGTGATAGTAAACATCAAAGATGGCTGCGGATATGTTGTGTGAGTTTGAGACTGCTTTGGCCTCGACCCTTAACGATTTGGAAGACGGCACTCAAATCTTTCATTAGCAAGTAAGTGGAATGTTCTATTTTGCCGACCGACAACGGCAAACGTTTAATTTAACAGTGTAACAGCTGTTCGCTAAACGAAAGGGGCTTACGTCGCCTTGTGCATCGCTCTGATTGGTTGTAGTGCTATCCAACTGCGTGCAGTGGCATTTGAAATGCACGAGTAGGAGCCGCCCCTTGAGTTGGAAATTACTAATGATCGTGGCCAGACCCTCTATCGTTCAAGATATCAGGGTCTGGATTTCCAGGCTAGTGAAAATGGGCAAAAAAAAAAAAAAAAAAAATAAATCCTAAAGGAATGTCTGAAGGATTTCACATGGTGAAACATCAAAAACACAATGAACTGTATCATCTGTTGTCAGTGTGGTCCAAAACATGCTGGCAATACAATAACAATAGGCCTAATATAGGGAAAATTGGGAAACATTTGAATAGCGCCAGTGCTCCTAGTAAAAAAGGTTAGTCTGGAGCCTGTATAGCCTATCGTACTTTTTATTTTCAAAGCTGCTACAATCAGTATTTTTTTTTGTTTAACAAGGGTTTAAAATATTTTCAATGAGAAACCCACAGAAAACACTTTCCAGCAGTTTCCCTCTACTTTAAAGATGGTGTCTAGCATTTGTTAGCATCCATGTTTTTTTAATGCATTTCATGCACTGCAACTTAAAAAAAAAATTAAGTTATTTTTCATTTTGCTGCTGGGTACTTTTGCACCCAGCAGCAAAATTGCAAATGTATTACCATTTAATTGTGAATCAAGTCCTACATGTCTTACATCTTTCTTCCTCTTTATAATCTGTACAGGGCAACAGCGGTCCAGTCCCCGCCCTCATCGTGCTCATTCCGGGCTCTGCTGGTGGAGGAAGAGAACAGCTCCAGCAGAGTGGGACCCATAGGGCCACAGAGGGGCCACAGTGTCCCGGGGCCCCACAGTGTCCAAGGGCCCCCTGTCAATGCGGCTCCTGTGGCCAGGAGGGTCACGTTCAAATGTGCTGAAAGCAGCGAGACAGAGAAACACCCGAGGTGAGTATCTACACATAACGCTCACAGGAGATGAGGTTGACCACTTCTATTCTAAATTGCTGTTTTCCACTTGGTGGCACTGTTGATGCATCTCTTTATAACTGCTGTTAGGATGCATGAACAGCTCCCACAAATACATACACAAGATAAGGATACCACAGTAACTTAAAGGTTTAGTCAGTGATTCTGAAGAACACTTGTTGTCAAAATAAATTTGTCTAAATCAGTGAATATCTTCTTATGATGTGTCTGTACAAAAAAATCAAGTGTAAATACACAGCCTAGGCTCTGCAGACAGGCATGGGTTGTGGTGGGCCGTCTTTGTTTACATACCCTTTATTTACATACCAGTTTACAGAGACTAGGCGCATTAACATCACATTTTTTCCCAGGGAGCACACAGTTCAGACAGGTAACAGATCGTGAGGAGATATTCACTGATTTTGACAGTTCTTACTGAAGTTGTTACAATCCCTTATCTAAGCATTCATTTAAATATAATACATTGGATTTTTTTCTCATCTAATTTGGTTTAGTATGTTTTTTTTATTTTGTGCGACCACTTGGAGATTTCAAAGAGGTCAACCGATCTGACATCGAAATCACACCCAGGCTGACCGTATCAGTTAGACCTAACCATTTAAAAGAGCCTGACACTCTGGTCTGACTGAGGTGAAATGACCCAGCTGGGTTGACCTGCACATAGACACTGAGTCACGGCAAACTTTATGACATCCCCAGACAGCTGAAAAAACACAGCACACACACACTCACACTCACTCACACACACACACACACACACACACACACTGCAGTCGAGTAACACGCATGTATTGTGCAACAGGTGTCCATGGAGGCAGATCATCTTCTTATTCTATTAATTTTTGTATGTATGTTGACAAGAATGAAATATAAACGTTGAAGACATTTTCAACATTTCAACTTCCTCTTCCTTGCCTTTTATCTGATTTCATTCTTCCGCTGCAGTATTTGGTGCTGCAATCTTCAGAGCAGACTTGTAGATATTGAAACAGCTGTGTGATTCACTGGAGTGATGCTGGTGATGGTAATCCAGTATTGATAAGGGCAGCCCTGGTGTCACAACGAATCATACAGAAAAGGAAGCAGGTTTCAGGTTCCTCTTGGAACCAGAGGCAGCAACAGCAGTCTTGCATATTCTCACTGTTTCCACATCCAAAGTAGTGAATGAAAAGAGATTTTATCTTTTATTATTTTTTTTTCTTATCTATCTATGTGCTTGTATGCAATGACTGGTACATAATGTATTCTTTGAATGTTGCCAGAGGTGTCTGTTAGCCAGATTTAAACACACAGAGAATCATGGACTCCCCCTTCCCTATGGCTTTAACATGCATCATAGTAATGGAGTCAGAGTGAGCGATTAGGAATGTTTTGGGCTCATTTTTATGACAAAATATGAATGCAGTGTGTCTCCAGCTGCAGTTCGCATAGCAGCTTTGAATAGGAAATCACTCCAAGCGCACACAAATCAAACTGCAGGGAGCTGGTGTGTCATCGATGTGACATGTCATATATCGCATGTCATGTCAAATAGATGTTCAAGGTCCTAGAGGAAATAAGAACACAGCCAGGCAGGTTGTGTCCTTGCACAGAAGCAGAGAATATATAAATATTCAGAGAGGAAATAATGTGTTGTGCAACCTGTGTTCTTTTCTTTAATTTTTATAGGGGCGGCAGTGGCGAAGTGGGTAGGTAGTTTGCCTCTGGTGTGCAGGGTCGGAGGTTCGATCCCCCGTCTCCCCGCCACATGTCGAAGTGTCCCTGGGCAAGACAATGAACCCCGAATTGCTCCCGATAGTTAGCTTAGTTAGCTTAACACCCTAGTGCTAAGCCTACCCTGCGTGGTAGCTGCTGCTATCGGTGTATGAATGTGTGTGTGACTGGGTGAATGTGTACAAAAAACAATGTAAACCACTTCTGATAAACGGAGATATAGCGCTATACAAGTCCATTTACCATAGGGAAATATTTTTAGCGTGTGTGTGAGGCAAATTTATTTATATATTGCAGGAATACATGGCAACTTCAAAGTGCTGTACAAACAATGACACATTAAAAGGCAATGAACACAAAATTCAAATGTGTATATATTAGGGCTGTCAAATTAACGCGTTCATTTTGAATAATTAATCACAGAAAAATTAACGCGGTTTAAAAAAAAAAATAAAAAAAAAAAAATAACGCAGATTAATCGCACTTCTATATTGCCCTTTGAACCGGTGCATAAGAGGTGAGGCGATAGCGGAGCTGCACCTGTAGCTTGATGACACGGCGAGGAGGAGGAGGAGGGTGGGTGGAGAGAGAGAGAGAGAGACGAACGGTAGCATACAGTTGTTTATAAACAGGCATAAAAGTGTCATAAAAGTATGCGATTAATTTAGATTAATTAATCACGGAGCCTGTAATTAATTAGATTATTTTATTTTAATCGCTTGACAGCCCTAGTGTGTGTGTGTGTGTGTGTGTGTATATATTTTTTGAATGTGTATTTCAATCCATTTAGGAACATTCTCCATATAAAAATATTGAATAAAGAGTTTCGGTAATATACAATATTAGATGGCAGCAGAAAATGATGCATCCTGTGTTGAAAGTTTATTAAAGGATATCCCCTTGAACCACCTCGGTTTCAAGGTGTCCTCTGGTGATTTGTTTCACGAGTCTAGCACATAGTTAACAAAAGAAGCTTCACTGATCTTTGTTTTAACTCCGGGAACACAAATGTTTTGAAGACAGTCTAATAGTTCTGTTGCATATTCTACAAGCAGGTCAGAAATATATTACAATGTATTGATATACAAGCAGCATTTAGATTTTGAATTGGGCCTCTTGCACTCTTGTCATGTTTTTCAATCAGGTGGGGTCAATATTTTTATATCAATGACATAACGATCATGTGAAATATTAAAGAGGCCCGTCGTAAAGAATCCACAGTCTCCAGTTAACGCCGTAACCCCTCCTTCGCTCCATGAATCTTTATAACTTCTTTCAAGTTTCGATTTTCCGGCCCAATTTTTTTTGTTTTTTTAAAAAGATTTTATTCCCCGTCCTTGCCCTCACAGCGTCGTATCCATTGCAGCTGTTTTCAGAGTTAGAAGTTCAAAAAACCTGCTGTGCGTCAAGAAGAGATTGATGTGTGTAAATTCAAGTCTCTTCTGCAATCGAAACCAGAAAAGTTCTGCACATTTGATTTACACTAGTTCAAGACTTGTCCCCGAAGTCCTACCAAATTCCTTCCCTACGCAAAAATACATCATTTGATCCACTGTATCAAATGCACGCTGATATCAAGACGAACAAGACTCAAATCCTTGCCTGCATCTGTGCTTGTGCAACGATCATATAAAACTTAAATCAGAGCCGTCTCAGTACTGTATACTATTATGATAACAGACTGTGTAATAGATATATTGTAACTAAGTTCAGTGTAGAGGTCTGTGAAAACCAGGTGGACAGGCGGCCGCTCTGACATAGTAGCATGTCAGGAGTAGTAGACTCAACCATTGTCTATGCACATTAGGGCTGGCCTGAATGCCATTTTTCAGTCTTCGAATATTCGTTGGTTTTTCCGAGCGAATATTCGAATATTCGTTCCAGAAAAACACACCATCAAAAAAAATAATAAATAAATAATAATCCCTATATACTCCCTGGAACCGATTTTGACAGTATCTGCATATTTTGTTGAAGATGTACGCGCTCGGAGGTGAAGTAATGGATGCGCTATTACACTTAGTGATGTAATATCCTCCTAAATGAGCAATACTACTACTACTACAATATTACTAACTTTTATATCGAAATATAAAATTATTTGATTACATTATATTGCAGTACTAGCTTCTTGCAAAAAAAAATTGAAGAAAATAAATAAATAAATAAAGCTCCAAATACTAATTTTCCGAACGAGTATTCGAATAATTCGGGCCAGCCCTAATGCACATAAGACTTTTGTTGGCACCCATACCAAACCTCTGTGTGTGTGTGTGTGTCCGTGTCTCCCTTCAGGCCCTGGGTGCTGGGTGCAGTGGGCAGCCCTCCCCCCTCCTCCCTGAAGACCTTTGCTTCCATCGTGGAGGAGGAGAAGCAGCAGGAAGCCGCACTCATCCGCAGCCGGGACAAGCCGCTGGCGCTCATCCAGGTAACGCGTCTTGTCTGTAGGCATAAGCGCTCGCACACGAAAGCCTTGTTTCCACTAGGCGGTGTGCTTCAAGTTTGGTTCAGCATCTATTTGCGTTTACACTTTAAAAAGTTGGATAGGGTACCAAAATAAAAACCAGTTGGGTCGCACCTATTTTTGTCGCCCTTTCTTTCGGGTACCAGGCTGTCCCAAATGTTCCCAAAAGGGTGGAGCTACCCACTGTAGCCCGTTGATTGGTAATGAGTGAATAATTTTGTGTTTTAGACTGTATATACTCGTCTATAGGCGCTTCGCATAAACAACGCCTACAAAGTAAGGGTGCTGTAGACAGTGGAAACGCAAGCCAGATCTTGGGTTACCTTAGCGTGCCGAACATGACTGTGTTGCTCAGTGGAAATGACCCTCTTACACACACTCCAGCCATGACTTGAATGTATAGCACAGTGGTGGAGCTTGATGGTGGTATGGCCACATCTAGTCTCCTTCGATCTGGGAAGACATTTTATTTAATGAACCTCACATTTTGTACAGCGCTGGTAAGAAATGAGACAGCTCTGCTGTTAGTCCTTTGACAGCTGCCCCGGCTAATTCTCCAGCCATTGCTAGGTTCCTGTCATCACCTTCTTCCCACAACACTTTTCTTCCCTTTTCTGGTTGTCATTATGTGAAACACTTTTATCATCATTTAGCTGAAATTGTCAGCGTTTTCTCTTCCACCGTTAGATGAAGTGTGGTTTTGTTGACCAGAATATCCCTGGCTCCAACTCTTTCTAATTGTCTTTTTTTCTGTCCTTGTAGATTGAAGAGCGGGCGATCCTAGACTTGCTGTACCATTACAGGGCTCGTGACAACCCTGATGAGCTGGTTGTGGTGGAGAGGTCTTCCAAAGGTCCCATGGCCGCCCCAACCTGGAACAAACACTGAGATTTATCACCACAGCAGCTACATAACGTCACCGTGAATTGGCAGTGTCCCACCAAGACATCATCAGATCCACTCATTTCTGCAGTGTTACAGTACTTTAAGATTATTGCTGCACAACATTTTGTTTGTGTGAGAAATAGAGAGTGTTTTTCAAACCTGAATGTGGTCCTGAAGATAATTTTCTGGCCTGGGAGTAGCCATGCATGCATTTTTCTTTTTCTTTTGTGAGATTATGTCTAGCCGGCAAAGAAAAAACCTAACCAACTTTCCCAAATGAATCTTACGTGAAGTTGAAGTTGCCAAAGAAATAGTGATGTTGAATCCACAGGATGGGTCCAAACAACATCATCTGGAGGGGCTTGTCTCAGTGGAAGCTCTCAATGTGATTTTAAGAAAGTTGAAGTGTGCCAATTATCAACTGTGGCAGAGCATGAGTATAGTGAGCTGCTTTTTTTTTCTTCATGTTTTCAAGGGCAGCGTGTTTAGTTTCTTCTCATTTTCGGGTCATAACACTTGCATTGTGTTGACTAAATGCTACAGCTGATGTGCAGTGACATGGTAACCAAATTATATGTACTTTTCATATTTAAAATAAATAATTTGATGCAGTTGTAGTGAATGATGAATGCTCAGTACTTATCACTATTGGGTTTTAGCGGAGTTGGTGTTACTTTGCTAAGTACTGACCTGCAAAATATCATTTTCCTTTTCATTATTTAGCCGTTCCATTCTCCAGTTTTTTTTTTCTCTCCTGGAGCCAAGATACGCTTTAGAGGTACCTCAGATCTGGACCATGTTATCTCGTCTTCAGTTGCCGTGTGTGTGTGTGTGTGTGTGTGTGTGTGTGAGTGAGAGAGAAAGTGTGTGTGTGGGGGGGGGGGGGGGGGGGGGGGGGGGGGGGGGGGGGGGGGGTGTGTGTGTGTGTGTGTGTGTGTGTGTGAAAGTGTGAGTGAGACATAAGGATGTGAAGAGAAAAATGGCATGTAATAAAATATCCCAGCTGTGCAATGATCCTGTCTCCTGTCTGTTTCAGTTTAAATTGCAGTGGACAGAATGAAAGTAGAGACAAATTATATTTTCTTTTATTATTTCCTTGCTTTTTTCAAAAAGCTTGGTCCTTCACTGGAAAATATGGCTCTCATCCGCATCTTAATAAAGATAACATTTAGTGTGCCCATCTCCTGACACTTGAGCTGCCCTGCATGAGCAAAGGACCATTATCAAGTCTCAGCCTGTGATTAACTGGGCTGACCCTGATCTGAACAGCGAGTGTGGCGCTTGAGAGGTTTTATTGGCTGTAATTGCAAGTAGAGCATGGCATCGGAAGTCAGGGAGAGACCGCTTGTGTGGGGAATATAAATTACTGATTAAGATCTATTAGTTGCTGCGGAGATGACACATGAATCAAGTCCTCAGAGAGCAAGTCTGCCTCTTTACACCACTTCAAAACGAGCCAGGCTGATACCCTATGTGCTTTTTTATTATAATTTTTTTTTTTCACAAAAGGACTGCTCATTCTGAGTGTCTGCTCTGAATGACAATGTAGTGTTTCTGCATGTGCTGGAGTGCCACATCACAAAATTAGACCTTGACATGTGAAAAAGCAGCCTACATAATAGACTTGAGAGCCTGTTTGTATGCTCACATTTCCATAAGTATCCCATTATTGATCCTTATTCAGAATATATACAGTATACATGGAATGAGACCAACCTGGTTATTCCTATCCCTGTAGTGATTCTAACAGCATCCAGGTGTCCGATCATCTATTTGCAGTTGTGCCCTGATTTCTCACATGCTCTGCCACTATGTTCTGGACCAACAAAGACTACAGGCTTTCACATACCACGGTATCCTGTTTAAGCACTACTTGTAGCCTATCAATGGTTCCAAGAAAACAAAATAGGGTCTTTTCCACCACAGACTAAACATGTTGTCTTGATGATAACTGATAATAAAGTGGCAGCAGTAGCTACTGGTTCTGAGACCTACACCCCTACAGCCCTATCAGAACTTGAGGACCCCTTCAATAAAGCCAGTTATGTTCCAAATGTGTTCATTTGAACCAATTTTAAATAGGATATTATTGATTAATACTTTTTGCATTCGGTTTGGTGAGGATGCATTTATATTATCAATTGGAGCCGAAGCTAAATGTTTCATCCATTTCACCTAATGCTACCCATTACTTAACTGGCTCTTTAAAGGTGGAGTCAGCAATTCTGTAGAATGCTTGTTGTCAAAATCACCTTTTGTCAAAACAAGTAAATGTTTTCTCACAATCACTGTGTGTGTGCTGAAAAAATACACACAGCCTAGGCTCTGTAGATGCACGGTGGCGCTGAAGGTCAAAAACACAATGACAATACAGAAGACACTGGTCAAGCAGTCCAACAGTGTAAGGATGTAAGTGTATGCACTGTAAGAACTTGTCACAGTCTTTATTCAATTATGAATAAACAAAGAGAATATGGCAAACAGATTTTTGATTTCAAAATAAAAAGTCCCAAAATGTGTTTGAACATAATCCCTATAATATTAAATTCAAATTAAAAGAAAATACTCTGTTCTTATGCACTTAAGAGGGGCAATAGAAAACCTCATAGTGTCACAAATCTCATGTCAGTGGGCCTAAGTTCAAACATTCTATTTTAGGGGGCTTTTATTTTGAAATAAAAAAATCAGCTTGCCATATTATCTTTCTTTTAAATTGATTATATTGATTGCCTATCGGACTGATAACCAGACCATTTACAGAGCCTTGCCTGTGAATTGAAGGTTCAGTAAGCGGAACTGTCACTCACTGCAGTTAGCAGTCCCCTCCCTCATCCCCACGTCACCACATGAATGCACTGCTGTCTTCAAGCAGCGAGTTATCTAGTATCATCTCAGATAAATCAGTGTGATAAAACATGATAAAAACCATCAAAACCGACATTGGGAAGGATTTTTACCTGCTCCGCCATTGTAGGCACATAAACATACACCCACATGTCACTCTGAGCGTTTTTAGCTTGTCTCTTCTGATTGGATATCAGTTTCGGGATCCCCGAAAATTTTATTTGCTGATTACATGCAGAGTGGGTGAGAGATCGGCTTTATGAAACGCGCACACTATGTAAGTGATCCCTGTATGAATAAAGCGATTTAACACTTATAGGCCTAGCTTATTAACATAAATACATCGCTTACTTCAACTTTAACACCAGATTTTTATTCTGTGCACACGCAGTACGAACACGATTGTGGGGAAATATTCACTGACTTTGACAACAATTGCATTCCTCCACCTATTGACTCCACCTTTAAACCATTTATCAACTTTACTTTTACCCATAGCATTTATCCACTTGCTGCTTGCCGTTACTTTTAGCTATCTGTTCTTACCATTTATTCTTTACGAGCTAACTATTTCAGACATAGGCTATATCTCTTTGGCTACAACTTTGTATCCATTATTTTCTTACTATTTCAGTCATATACAGTTTCCCCTATGGTGAGCTATGTGTAACTACCCTGAGGCGCAGGTCCCCTTGGTCAGTGATCGCTGCTGTAGAGCACAGTTGAGCAGAGGAGGGTGTGACGGAGCATATTTGAGGAAGGTGAACTTGTTCCTGTGGGGAGATGGTGGAGGACAGGGCATACAGCCTTCCTGCCAGTGCACATGGGAAAGTCATAGGGCCGTGATCCAGACGGTGAGGATAACTTGAAGATTAATTTGTTTATGGAGAGAAGGGTCCGACGTTCCCAAACCTGCTTCGACTGGATAGTGACAGGCTAGAGCCAAATGAGCAAGGTCAAGCCCCCCATTCATCCAACTGGCTTTCATCACTCATCAGGCTGCTCATCAATGACAGTGTTCTAGAGTCTAGTGATTGTAAACGACGCTTAAGTAGTTCTCCAACTTCCTTTATACTAAGTACACCAGTGTGCTTGGAAACCACAGGATACACACATGAAATAACATTTAAGTTGTCAATAATATGTATTCCTTTAAACTGAAATTGTGCTTTTATAATTAAGGGATGTTATATTTATATCTATATTACGTAATACTTCTGCTCTTCTTCATAGGCAGTGGGTATGAATTGAAGTCCTCGTCAAGATAAATAAGAGGATGTTAATACAAATTGTGACATGATATGCATGACAGCCATGCAGTACTACTTGTACTATCACTGAATACAGAAATATATATTTAACAATTTTGCCTAAATAAAATAAACTAGTCCTACTCTCTTTATTTGGTATCTTCAGAGGGGGCACTCAAAATGTATTTTTAACCTCAAGTGACTATCATTGTGCCTATGATCCACGTGACATGTTGACTACATGAAGTACTGTATGTGTGATGCTGGCAGACAGTGGAATGTTCAGAGCCTTATTTGTGTGCACAACTTGCATTTTAGCAACAATAAAGATAGAGGTTGAACTACAAGTGTATAACAACTGTTCATGTGGAAAAAATATCATCCATCCAGCATCTACCAAAATATTCAGGTCATTGGTCAGTGTCATATTTGTGGTAAATTCAAAGGCACTACATGCTGCCAATTGTAATACAGCAGTGGGGCAATATAACAATGTATATATAGTTTGAACAGGTCAGTTGGCAGCCAGGACGGTCCTCCTCCATAATACCTTAAGAGTTAGTTAAGAGATCATTAGCCTACACTCTTCTTGGGCTTGAAACTGTGGCCGGAATGTCCTGCCTGCTGCTTAGTTACTCCTCCTAACCTCGGGACGGAGACCTGTAAAGGTTCCTCCACCACCAGCCCATTCAATCCTATTTAGTGGACACAGAGCCAGTTAGTGCTGGATTAGGCTAGTTGCCCTCTCTCTTCATAGCTGTCACCCTGCCAGCAGCTTTACAAAGATCATTAGTCGGCTATACTCAGGAAGTGGTTTACTCTAAACGTGTCGGTCTTGGCTGTGGTCCGAAGTCCAGACCGTCATCCTCTTGCTGTCAATTTGACGGCCACGTGTCTCCTGACAAAGAGCCTGGTCTTGTGAGCTTTGTCACAAAGCATAATGCCAAAGCAATGGATGTGTTGACATGTGGGAATGAGTGGGGATGTGAGGGAACCTTTTGAAAAAATGTTCTGGTGGTGATGCTAATGATGATTTATCATCATGATCATATCTTCCATTATTTCTTCTCTTAAACATTTGCACCAGACCCCCACTGCCCATTTTAACTGATATTTCATGCAAAGAAAATTTGCCCACATGGTTGTTTGGGGTTGGTGGAACATGTATCTTTGTCAGGCATGCAGCACCAGGCCTGTATAATTACTTGGAAGAGAGTAATCAAACCATGATCTAATTCTGGGTGGCTTTGCTTGTTCCTCTTTTTTTTTTCCTCTTTATTCGATTCTTCAAAAGTAGTAAGACTTCAAATCATGTCTTTTCAATACATAGGCCTATAAAGTTACAAAAAGCAACCAGTTAACTTAGCTTAGCAACGAGAAACAGAGGAAACAGCTAAAGGTAGAAAAATCTTTCCAGCGCATATAAAGTTCACAAATGAACACGTTATATCTTATTTTGTGTTTTTTTCCCTTATGAACTCATATGGCATTTCAGACTTCAGAAAGTTACTGCGCTCGCTGCTTTGCCAAGAAACAGTCCCGCACATAAACCACTATTGTGATTTTGGTCCGTTATGGACCACAGCCAATTGTTTTTTGTGTTTCCAGTCTTTATGCATAGTTCAGCTGCAGACTGCTCGTGACAAAAAAATGGCATTTCTCTTAAGATGCTCATGCTTCCTCCACTGAATCAAGTCTGATCCCTCTGTCTTTTGCATGATCCATCTATCTCGAATGACTGCTTAGACATGTTGTTACTGTAAAATGGACACACCCTTAAAGGATGCCGGGTGCAATTAAGTGTGCAGTTCCCGTAAAACTATGCCTGAGTTAAAGGTGGGGCTGTTGAATGCCGGCTGTGCATCCTGCAGGGTTTGGATATCCAGGTGGGGGGAGAGGCTGTCATTCCATTGACGTGAAAGCACTTAATGCAAGTGTAGCCAGAGACATGCACAGCACCAGGATGACTGTCTCTGTAGCATCTATTAGTCTCTCAAGTGCTTTAGCAGCAGCAGCTCCTTTACCGTCCCAAGCTGTGAGACCCGATAATAATGAGGCAGATTAGGTGAGATGGGCCTCTCTATCTCTCTCTGAAACAGGAACCCCTCTGTAACCTTCAGCCAGGATCATTTGAAACCAAACTCACCACACCAGCCCTCCCTATGGGATTAAGAAGAGCTGAAATATAAAGGGATTCTCTGTACGTGTGGTTGCTACTGCGTCTTCCCCTCCACAGACTCGGCATAACCCCCACGCTTCTTTTCCCCAACGGCGAATTGATTCTCCAGCTTCTTGTCACTAGGGGTCAGAAGCAGTTTTGACTGTAAAAGGACTGGAAATCCCATTTCTGTCTTCAGGCCCTCTCTGATCCACCACCAAGACTAACTCTGCCGTCAGCAGTGGGAATATCTCTTGGAGAGCAGGGGCAAACTAATGCGACTCTGCTGGAAATCCAGTTAGGCCTATCTCTGTGAAAGTAGCATGGAGGAGGAGTGAGACACAGGGGGATGACAAAGACTCGAGCTTTGTCTCCAAAGTTATGTCACCAACCTCTTACGTTTTCTTCAAGCAACGTAGACTCCGAACCCTGTAGCGCCTGAACCCAACACCCATCCTCCCGCTGCTCTGGTTTGTGGGGTCAAGTGTTTTCGAATGGAATTTGACACCCAGTTATTTCATCATCATCATCACATCTCTGGGTCACACTCACAGCACAAAAAAATTGATTTCCACTTCTTTTGACAGTTTAAAAAATAAAAATGTAATTGGTGCAAAATGCACTGTCATCACGGCAGTGCACCCGTGCCAGCAGAGCTTTTCAGCACCCATTGGTGCATTGATTTATCACTCATCACTGTTTATTGGCACACTTTGGCACATCATAACAATAGAGCAAGCAGCTCTGTGCTATCCTCCTATGCTGACATAGAGGTTGTTAGAAAGGGGTCAGGTTGTCATGCTGGATTGCTGCTAATGAGACAGAAAATCTAATAATTGTCGCTGGATGTACCTTGGGCTCAGCATGTCATGGGCTGATGCTTGAAAGAGGCAGACACAAAATTCCACACAACTCATTCCTTAAAAATATATATAATAATATAATACAATTGCAAGATAGGTGGAACATCAAAGTGCACCAATTGGGATGTAAAAACAGTGTTTCTTCCAAAATGTAAGGTAGTTATTTATGGGTAGGAAACGACTATCTACAATTCCGCACAGACTCTTTTCAACAACAAAGAAAGCTCTGGCTCTTGGAGGCCCAAAGTGTTCAATAATAAACACATAAATAGGAATAAGAAGTTTTATTTTAAAAAACATTCTCAAAAGCTCGTTTTCATTTCCTACGGGCATTTCTTTCCTTAACTCTTTTTTTTAGGTGTCACTTGCCCCTCAGCCAATCATGTGTGCCCTGGTCCTAGATATAGCTATCTCAGAAATTTTCACAAATTAGCCAGTTAGCTGCTAATAGGTAAGTAGGATGAAGGTAGCATTTGTAGCCCTGTTAAGCTTAATCAAAGGAGAGGTTAGTTAGCGTACTCTAACTGGCCACTGAGCCCGCTAAGCGAAGCTGAGGGAATGTAATTGGCTAAAAAAGGGAAGTGGAGGAGCACCGGTGTCACACTGTCATGAAGAGTGACACTATGAATTCAAAGCAGACGTTTAAAAGATATAATTTTGAAATTAAAAATTCTATAGTTTTCTATAGTTAATATATTATTTCACAATGATGCAGTTAATATAAATAATAATCTATTAATGAATAAAATTATTTAGCTATTGGTCGTCTAAATATTAAACACTGCGGGCCTCCATACTGATGACATTTGGCCTTAACAATAAATTATTGAAAAGCTACAGTAGGCATTCAATTAAAATGTTCTTCTTTTATGGACGATACCAACTATAGAAAAAATACTAATAATCATGAATGTGATGTTGGATTGAGAGAAATTAGCCGTTACCTAACCTACAGTAAAACATCAGCTGATATTGCAAACTTGTTCATGTTGAGAAGGCTACAGGAGAAGGTTCGGTTGACCATCCCAGCAGACACACCTGACCTGAAGGAAAAAAGCTCATAGGGGAAAAGTAGGATTTCATGGTCGATAAAAACCAACTCATGCATTCAGGTTAATGGGACTGGAAAAAAATTAACATGTCTCCCTTTTTTTTTTACTCTTTATTGCCATGAACTGTCCGCAAAATGTTTCATAGACCCTCCGAGACAAGCACTGTGACTGTAAAAGGTTTGCTTTATGAGGATTAAAAGAAGAAGAAGAAGAAGAAGACTCTTGGAATATTTGTTTTAATACTTTCCATATTTGAAGTTGCTGAAGTGAAAACCAAGCAATCAGAAGACAGGGAAAGGCATCCACATCAGCAGGGGGAGAAAAGGTATGCATGCATTTTTTCAAATTCTTGCTTCCATTTTTTAAACAAAATAATTGCAGTATTTCAGTGCCAACTTATGAATTGCATTCATTTTGCCGTGAGTAATGAGCTGTCAGGCGGTATCTTTTCGGCCGTATTTACACAAAACAACTCTCTGTTTTGGACGTATACTGTATTCACATACCTGCTGCTGTCTGGCATTTGCTTCTGATTTAGCTTTGCACCGTGCATGGAGGGAGGAGGGGCTCGCTCCAATCCAATCCATAGCAACCATCTCTCCACACACCTGGGGAAGCCATTGACTGAGAGGCTGCATCTCGGCCCATTGTAACTGACTCATAGTTCCATGTACATTTCCAGATGTGGGGGTTTGATTTCACGGACCTGCGATCAACCTGTCTTGACACGCGCCAACAGCAAAGTATGAAAACAAAACATAAAAGGTATATTTGTAAAATGAAGGTCCATTCTTCAAAATGATTACATTACATATAATAAAAAGCTCTAATAAAACTCTCACTTTGTGCATTGTGTGGTAATACATGGGGTCACGACTCACGTTACTGCTGTGTTGACTGTTAAAGCTGCACTGTTTGATTGTAAAGTTGGATATAAGTGTGTCCAGTCCAGCCGGGGGTGGCTTACACTATGCAGAGGCAGTGTCAGAGCTTCCAGTATGGGCCCCTGAGTTCAGTAAATGGGATAATCAGGGTTTACAGATCTGGGTGGCTGCAGTGACGCATGGCTTTACACTGCCTAATGGAGCGGCCATGACAGCTGCCATGCACTGACCCATTCGCCTCCCTCTGACCTGACACCCTGACCCGACTGCTGCCTGATGAGATACTTCAGAAAACATTTTCCTTAACAAGAGCTGAACCTTTGCAGAAGAGCAGGGTTAAAATAGTTAAAGTGCCAGAAATCAAAGGGACTACACCAAAGACAAGTTAGTTAAGAAATGTTTCATGACAATATCTACAGTATAAGTTAAAAATGTAACCCTATTCACCTGCAGTGTCTTGTTATAAGGTGTGCATCATAGGTCTTTTTACAGTTCAGACAATGCGATAGTCCAGCTGAGGGTAGCCTTCTTCTTCAGTGAAGAACCTGAGCTGAAGGTGTAAGTGGTCTGGGGGTCCCATGACGGTTAAGCTACAGTATACAGCCCCTGTAGGCATGTGTATTTCAAAACCTAAACCAGCCCACAGAGGGCGACAAAACAACGTCAAGTGAGCTTTATATGCAGAGAAGCACCAGCTGTCTGATATTTTTGAAATGTTATATTTGATTATAGAAGGACATACTTGTCATACCTGGCTCTAAACATCTTGCGATTTATTAGTAAATGCAAGTGGAGCAATGCTATTTTAATGAGCAGAAGTTATTTCACAATAGGTAGGCTAAATTGTGTAATATGAGCACTTTCACGTCTTCAGATCGGTAGCATTATAACAAATATAGATAGGGTAATGCAGGATGCTGGTTGATTATATCGAGATGTGTTCCATGTTGAGCAGGGTTTTCAGTGAGCAGCACACTGTAAGAAGGGGGCGGGGTGAAGGCAAGCACGGCTTCACACTACGCACTTGACTGTATAGCAGAAGTACGCAGCGAGTCAAGTGGGCAGGTAACGGTTAACTTCTGCACAAGTTCTGGCGAAAAAATAAATTGAACTAAACCAAAGAGTTGGCTGAAAGCGAACTGGATGTGCTGGGCTCACTCGAGTTGCATTAACGGGATTATTTGTTGACAGCACGAGGAGAAATTAAAACTATGTAGGAGCTGTGCGTAAAAATCCACAAGATTCCACTGAGGGGTTGATCGTCGCGAGGGGAGGACTGTGTGCCAAAGTGCGACGCGAGGAGCCGCTTATTCAT
Source organism: Hyperoplus lanceolatus (assembly GCA_026929865.2). NCBI lineage: Eukaryota > Metazoa > Chordata > Actinopteri > Uranoscopiformes > Ammodytidae > Hyperoplus > Hyperoplus lanceolatus. Next base: position 9,264,455 of record CM049401.1, on the reverse strand, counting down.
GCAAATTCATGAAATCATAGGCGTGCCTTTGGGCGATGGAGTCACGGCCGGAAAAGCAAACCCCCTCCCGGATCATCAGCGACCTTCAAAGACTGTGATGCGCAGCGCTCGAACGCATTGACCGCGGCACCGGGGCACTTTGTTTTAAAAGCACAGAGGAAAGAGAAGAGAAAGTTAGGGTCTCGTTTGTCACACACGCTTCTGATGACCGGCTGCACTTTTTCCCCTCAATAGCCTAAAAACACCAGATCGACTGCTGCGCCACCGGATCTCCAACCAAACTGGCACACACTACTGCGACTATCACTATTTGCCTTGGGTCTTTAGTATATATGTTTTTGACAATTTCTACATGTTAAGAGTGAATTTGGACGGCATCAAATCCTGAGAGTCTCCACGCAGTTGAAGTTATAGCCACCCTGCTATAAATCATTTGTGCGTAAAGACGCAACTTCGAATTTTCTTGCATTCATCCATCCATCCATCGTTCTTTTTTATTTCCTTTTTTTTTAAAACCTCGGAGGACTTTTTACCTTCGATCATGTCAGAAGACGACAGTAGTTCCACCAGCAGCCATATGTCCGACACGGAGAGCAGCAATTTGAGCGTGCTCAGCTGGGAGCAAGTGCAGCGGTTGGACGCGATCCTTACGGAGACCATCCCCATCCACGGCCGGGGGAACTTCCCCACGCTGGAGATGCAACCGCGGCAGATCGTCAAAGTGGTGCGCAGCCGGATGGAAGAGAAACACATCCACGTCCGGGACGTTCGGTTAAACGGCTCCGCGGCCAGCCACATTCTGCACGGGGACAGCGGACTGGGCTTTAAGGACCTTGACCTCATATTTTGCGCAGATATGAAAGGTGAACGTGACTTCCAGATTGTGAAGGACATAGTTTTGGACTGTCTCCTGGATTTTTTACCCGACTGTGTGAATAAAGAGAAAATAACACCGTTAACGTTAAAGGTACATTCACCCTGACAAACTTTGTGCATCCCCTTAAACTGTTGTTTACTTTTAGATATGTGATAAGTCTGAAACATGTTGTGCCACTTCGGCATTTCTCTCTCAGCTTACTGTACAATTAGATTACTTCAGTGATAGTAAAATGATGGTTTTCTGTAGTTAAGAGGATTGAGCTAAACCAATTTGGAGGGTGATCGGCTCAGCCACCTAGATCTAATATCCAAGCACATTCTATGGCCTTTTAATATAGGGGTCAATATCATTAATAACCCACAGTTACCACTAAGACCTGCAGCTAATATGTAGGCCTATATAATGTAAAACAATGATTGTTAAATACAAAACTTGGTTGCACTATGCATCATTCAAGATAAATGTCCATGCATGTAGCTTTACTAATTGAATGTACCTTTTTGACTAATCTTTACGACCGATAACTTAATATCTATGCTGTTTCTGTCTCCCTCATGCTCACGCCCACGCATCACACTTTAGGAAGCCTATGTGCAGAAGATGGTGAAGGTGTGCAACGACTCTGACCGCTGGAGCCTCATCTCCCTCTCCAACAACCGGGGCAAGAACGTGGAGCTGAAGTTTGTGGACTCTCTCCGGCGGCAGTTTGAGTTCAGCGTGGACTCCTTCCAGATCCGCCTGGACTCCCTGCTGCTGTTCTACGAATGCTCTGAGAACCCCATGGCCGAGACCTTCCACCCCACCGTCATGGGAGAGAGCGTGTATGGGGACTTCAGCCAGGCCCTGCACCACCTACGACACAGGCTCATCTGCACCAGGAACCCCGAGGAGATCCGGGGCGGTGGGCTGCTCAAGTACTGTCACCTGCTGGTGAGGGGTTTCAGGGCCGAGTGTGAGACCGAGATGAAGTCCCTGCAGCGCTACATGTGCTCACGCTTCTTCATCGACTTCTCTGACATTTGTGAGCAGCAGAGGAAGCTGGAGTCCTACCTTCAGAACCACTTTGTGGGCCTGGAGGACCGCAAGTACGACTACCTGATGACCCTGCACGGGGTGGTCAACGAGAGTACGGTGTGCCTGATGGGACACGAGAGGCGGCAGACCCTAGGGCTCATAGCCATGCTGGCAGTGCGCGTTCTCGCCGAGCAGAACGTCATCCCCAATGTGGCTAATGTTACATGTTACTACCAACCCGCTCCTTATGTAGCAGACGGCAACTTCAGTAACTACTACATAGCACAGGTACAGCCGATGTTTGCCTGCCAGCAGCATGCATACTCCACCTGGCTGCCCTGTAACTGAGTCTTCCCCGAGGAAAAAGGAGGAGGGAGAGAGTCTGATTTGTTTAAACAGGAGTGAGCGGCGTCGGCAACCTGCCCTGTGTGTGACAGCTGAAAGAGAGGTTGTGTTTTGTTCATACCAGTTGGCTTTTACTTCAAGTGCATATTTCAATGTGAAAATCTCACATTTCTTGAAAAGCCAACGCGTGTCCCGATCCTGCCAGGCCAACCCAACCAGGTTTGGATAAGACTCATGCTTTTCGGAAAAATAAAGGCTTAATGAAAATGTGCGATGGCCTCGAACGCTAGCAGCAAAACTGTCACCGAGACTGATTTAATCTGTCAATAGCTGTTTAGCCAGCACGTTCCAAAAACAGACCACACAGCTGCATCAGTTGAAGTTGACAGTTACTCCATACATTCCCAAACACACACGCACACACATACACACACACACACACACACACACACACACACACACACACACACACACACACACACACACACACACACACACACACACACACACATGCACACACACAAACACACACTTGGTGAAATCAGAGGTGTGTGCAGGGCTCAAAAACGGGGACCCTATATAGACCTACATCAGCTGAACTGAGGTGAGATGCTGGTTAACTAGTTTGGAGAAGAAACTGGCATCTACGCCCTGCATTGGGATAGAATTATGGTTGTTTACAGACCAAAGATTTATTTAGTTTTCATTGTTTCCGACATTTGAACCCTATTTTGGTGGGGAAAACCAAACAGAAAATGAAGCTATGTTTGTAATATGTGAACATGTGTGTTTTTAAGTGCCTATCGCCTCTGAGCGGGCAGAGAAAAAGAATGAGCAGGCCATATGATTTTTGTGTAGCCCCACTCTGTTTATTATACACAGGACAAACGTAGCCCAGAGGCTTGTGAATGTATATGTGAACCCATGCAAATGTCAGTGTTTGTGCACATTTGGATGAAAAAAGAGAGACGCACACACGAGCGTGTGTGCGTGTGGTTTTTGTGTGCGTGTGGATCCTGCGGTTACATAGCAGTCAAATGTGCAATCGCCGGATCAAAATTGGATCTTCTCCGAGTGATTGTGCAAACATGCTGTATTTTGCAAATTGATACCAGTATTGAAAAGTGTTCTTGTGAAAAGTATGATAAGCATTTTCGGATCAGCAGCAGCAAAGAAACACACACATTTGAATGTTTATCTTGTACAGTGGTGCTTCTCTATTTCTCACCACAGAAAAAAAAAAAGGTTCACAGGAAGCCGAGACAGATAAGGGAACGACTAGCATTCAGAGAGAGAGAGATGGCCAAACAGTGTGTGCTTCCTCCTGCAGGGGAAGCATATTTGCAGAGACACCTCAGACGAGGAGACTGTTTGCTGTAGCACCCTGGCAGGGAATTCCTCAGAAGAGCTTGAACTCAGCTGGGGTTGGGTCTGCAGACAGGGTGCGGGAAATGTTGTGCCAAACACATTCTGGTGGCCCAAGTGATAGCTCGAAAGCTTAATGAGGCCATATGTAAATACATTCAATTAAAAGAAAATGCTGTGTTTATGCAGAAGAGGTTTGGAAAAGACAGTAGCTGGAGAAAAAGGGAGATAAAGGAAAATGTAGCGGTAAATATGGCATGAGGGAGAGAGTGCATCGGTCTGGATAGATGGGTGCAGCTGGTGATGGGGTTTATCTCTCTAGGGCTACCACGCTTTACCGTAAAAACTGTCTCCGATGGCGAGGCCGGATTACAACTCGCACCATTTTTTCAGGGAGGCCAAAACATTCTGTTGTCAGCATTTTGCTCTCCGTGTTAAATCATCTACAATTTTGTTAGAAGGAAAAAAGTAAGCGGAAAAACCAGCCAACTTCTGGAGTCTTTTTTTTCACATGCAACGTATATGTTTCATTGATGCTTTCCAATGGTTACTGTGCTTCATTCCACACCATCTTAAAGAACTGTGCGTGTATATACATGATAACATGCTTTGGCTTTGCCTACTCACTTACTCCTTGCAAGCTATGCTGCAGCCTTTACTGCAAGCAGATAGAAAAAGGAAATTATTTTAAGAGTAAAAAAAGTTTAGGGTAGGCCACACAGAGCAGCGTCAGCTCAATACTGCGTCGACAAGAGAACATTTCTCTGGCCGAATAAAGGCATTTCTTTCTCATCCTGTGTCTCGCCTGAGTCTGATAATCCATAACTGCTCTGTTCAGTTGTTTCTTCTTCTCAGTGACTGTCCATGTCAATGATATCCTTTGGATTGTGCAGGCAGTGTATTGTCCTTTTATACCCAGTGAAGTCCTTACAGCTGACTAGCTAGCTAGCTAGCTGTCTGTCACTTAGTGATTGTGCCTATCAGTTAGAGATTGTGGGTTACTGCATTGTCTTGTATGCGTCGTCTCAAATACCCGTTTCTGATCATGCAGTGTTTTACAAATCACACTTTGAAAAAGAAAGAAAAAGATTCCTTGTCTTGTATGTATATTTTTTATGATTGTTATTTTTATAAATGTATCAGACACTGCAGGTGTTGCAGTACTTTTGAATCTGTGATCCGGCTTCAAAGGATATGTTCTCAATAGCTTTTTTTGCTATATTATGTTATTTGTCCAATGGGTCAAAAGGTTAAAGATGTTTTTCCATCAATAAAATATCTGAAAACCAGATTTGGGATGCTTCTCATTATTTATCTGTGTGATTTTAATTCAAGTTCAATGCAATAGTTTGGTCCAGACAGAAACCTGATCAATTGTTCATTTGACTCACTTCAGACTTCTCTTTCCAAGGGAGAGTGAGGGTGTCTCTTTTCCCTGATGTTAGCCCTTCCGAGGCTTTCAGATGGGTTCACTTCTGGCCCAACAGGCCCAGCCAGAAACCCATCCTGAACTGAGCCGCTGCTGCCAGAAAGAGCTGTTGATGAATGTGAGGGGATTTGCATGCACCCAAAAAAGAGACTTCCACGCTTTTGTAGAGTGAATATCTTTGCCTGCTCATCAAATTCTCTCTGTTAACAGCCCTCCCAGCCCCTGCACACTGAGCAATGCAGTAACGATCAGCGCTAAAGCCTGCAGAGGCCACAGTCCAACTGTCTCATGGTTGTCAGGCTCGAATTAAAACTCTGCACAACCGAGTTGGCGTCCACATGACATACTGTCCCAGATACAGAGGGATATGAAGACGGAAACACAGAGTGAGTGAGAGATTTGCTATATAAAGCAGACATTATCAACACATTATCTTTCACTTAAGCGCATTAAACAGCTCATTAATCTGCACCACTGAAGCAATGATGGACAGGTAGAGACGGAACAGTAATATACATAATATATACAGAAACATTTGTTGAGCTACAGCACATTTGTTCCACTTGCCCTTTTCCTTTCCACACTGCCTGAAATTCAAGGATAGGGTCGCATTTTCTAACAGTCTGCCTGTAAACAACACAAGAATGTCCACATGTATTTTGAAAATGTTGGAATTAGTATAAAATAGACTGCTGAAGTCCTATATTATCTTAAGCTGAACTCTGGAATGTGTTTTTGAACAAAGCAAGGACTGGGTTTTGTTCAACATTGATTACAGGGAGAATTGCTGTAAGGTAACAAACTTTACATGGGACATATGAACAGGAGAAACAATTGCAGCCATTGCAAACACTTTTAATGTACATATATGGGCATATAAGTATTATTTTAAGACAAACTGGAAAACATTTTAACCTCTCCTTTAAAATATGAATACATCGACCATGCTGTTCCACACAGCAGGGATGTCATATTACAGTTTTGATGACTACCTGACTGAGGCACCCATTAACAGCTCTTTGCTGTCTTACATGGTGTTTGATCCACTGAGCAAACTAGGTCGCAAGAAACGTGTCATGTGCCATGTTGTTTTTTTTTTATATTGGGCGATATATATAAAAAAATTATTATGATTTGATTCAGTCTTAGGGAATTTCCCTAGAGTAAGTGACTTTTATCAACTATGGTGGTTTCATATTATCAGTTATCTGACACAAAACTTTTTGCCCTAAAGCTTTAATAATCAATATTTTATATCAATGGTTTTAGGTCTCCCGACCTTACAGTTTTGTTTCATTCTCATCAACTAGTTTCCAGCTGCAGAAGGCAGCTGTTTTCATCAGAATAGCTCTGAAGCCCCAAAACAGCAGCCAAAGTTAGCAATATCTGGTGAATTCAATGGAGCATTTCACTCGCCTCCTTTTATTTTCCCCTGTTGGCTTACACGTTCCCCATTTCAACTTTATCAATGTTGTATTGACAGCTTCTTGTGCTGCCCTCAAAATGGTGGGTTTACATGCCAGAATGAGTAACCTTCCACAGTAAGACCATGACAAAGTATGTAGCATATGAAGGCCAGTGAGCATGCAATTGTAACCAGTAGAGACAGATATCCTCAATGTCATCATCATCATCATCTCCCCCCCCCCCAACTTTTTTTTCCCCCCACCACTGGGCGCTCCCAGCCAGTGTGGAGTAATCTCTCCACCTTCCTGCTTCCCACCTCCTTCCACTCCTCCTAACACCTCCCTAAGGCCCTCATCCTCCAGTCCCAACCACCTCACTCCCTTTCAGAGACGGCTCTCACCTCACATGTATTCTCACCCTTCGATAGATACATTAAAACAAACTAACATTAAAGTCATGCTAGATTATACATCATCTTCAACTTCAGCCATCAGGACTACTTATTTGCTTACAGTCAATAGTATCTCATACCTGCTGGTGCTTTCAGTCTCTGTCTTAATTTCAAACATGATCTTACTTAATCCTTTTCTTAAGAACCCCTTCTCATGTGTGTTTTTTTTCTGTAAAGAAGTAAGATTGATGTAACAACGGCGCCAAAGGGCCTAAATCTCAGGTCCTTAATTTGAGATGCAGCATCAAAGGAAAGCGCCCTCTTAATTTAAGGGAGCTTTGATTTGAAAGTTTAAAGATTGAGTTGCGAAATACTTGTAACGCAACACCGCAGTAGCTAGCTGGCAGAGCGCAATAGCCAAAGCAGACCACGGAGTGAATCCACCCAGTGTGTGCCAGTGAATGTCTTTATAATAACCACTTTACCTTAGAGTGGAAGCTTAGACACTTGTCACTCATCATCCAGTTCCTCGCCTCTCCTGCTTGTCTGAGTGCTCAGCCGCTGTCTAATGGCTTTTCCAATGCGAGGATTGGAGAATGGCCGGCTGCAAGGGATTTCCCCCCATTTTTTCCTCTTTATTGCTGTGAAGAATATTTTCCAGATGAAGATTTTTCATGGAATAAGCAGGAATCATTTGGAGAGTGTGCTTTACCAAACTGGCAGCCAAGTCGGTCTGGTTCAGAGTCCATGCAGTCCCCCTGGTCGGGAGTGCCAACTGCGGCCCAGTTAACTAACGTTTTGATTTACAATGTGGCTTGGTCTAGGAAATCCTGCTAAGGTCCAACATTTCGCTCTTATGTTTCTTGCACTTATTTAAGGAGTGTGGGATAACAGCATGAGAGAAGAACTCCCCCTGCTCATTGAGCCAGGCCTGTAAACAAATTCCACGAGGACAAGTTTGTACAAACAGTAAGGAAACATTCATCATGCGTGTTAACAGCCATGTGGGAGATAAAGAGTCAGAGTTAAAGTCAGCTGCAGGTCACAGATAGCTGGACCTACAGCACACTGCTGTTCTCAGTAAAACAACATGGTCCGTATCGCTCTGGACTCCTGCTATCACCACGCCTTTGAGACAGCAAGCTGCCTCACACATTGAATTCACTTATATCAGCAAGTACATCTTTCTCAGCCTGAGCTTTTGCAGAGCGTTTTAGCATCTCTCACTTCATTCATGTCCGGGGCTACGACTTTGTGCAGTCTCATTGCTTTTTATTCAGAATCGAATTTAAGATTTCAAGTCAAGTTTTTTTTTAGGACCTCAGAGGGATACATTCACCTTTCAAAATAAAGTACTAATTCACTTTTTCATATTTCAACATGTATGAGTCCCCGGTGTGACTAGAGACTCCCTAAGTTTCCACCTCCACCATAGGAGACTGGGCTTTTTGGAAGGCGGGGCTTAAAGAGACAGGCTCTAAAACAGAGCGTTTCAGAAAGGGGCCAATAAGGAACGATTAAAAAATATCACTGTGATAAAAGTAAAAGGTTTTTAGGACTCTACACTATGATAACCGCTTTGAGTAGAAACCAAATTACAATTTCGAACCTGAAAATAAGCATAATACGCAACCTTTAATTTGGAGTGATTCCTAATAAAATATATTGGGAACAGTTGTCAGACTGTTGTGATGATATTGTTTTCCATCAGATCTGGAGAAAATATGAGCTAAGCTGGGAAAGTGTATGGGTAACACAAAAGAAACCAGACACTGGAAGAGCTACACAGACATGGAGGTCAATTGCCGGTGTCAGTGGGAGCGACGGGGAACTCACGGCTACTGTTTCTGATGTTAGAAGATTTACTAGCTCCTGTTCACCTCAGCTGACAGTCAGCCTATCAGGGAGGAAATACCAAGCCCAAACTGAGATGTATGGATCCCTGCCAATGTCGTAGGTGGAGTGGGAGTAAAAGGAGGAACTGGGTCTAAAAAGGTGAAAGAATAGATGCCGAAAAAAGACACAAGGAGTAGCGGAACTATACACCGGTGTTTGTGTGCAGAGAGAAAGAGAGAGAGAGAGAGAGAGAGAGAGAGAGAGAGAGAGAGAGAGAAGGTGAGGCAGCGCAGCCAAGGAAGATGATCCTGTCTTCTCAGAGATAAGTGTCATTGAGTATGGCAGGTCTTATGTAAGTCTGAGAACCTCCAGGACAGACAAGCTTCCTCTCTCTCTCTCTCTCTCTCTCTCTCTTCCTCTCTCTCAGCAACTGGGGCACAGAGAGTCCACTTTAAAGGTGGAGTAGGCCATACAAGAGAGTGCATCTTGATATTTAAACTGACCACCAAAACAAATACACCCCTCCCTTCCTGCTCCTTCAGAGGCTCCGCCCCCCTCTGACGTGCCTCGTCGTAGCAACAACAGCTGTCAGCTACTACCTGTCCAATAGGATAGTTGGTACTAACGTCACAAACGTTGCCTGTATCTGATTGGTTGACGAAGTGTTTATGAGCTCGGTACATCACCCTTTGTTTACAAGTACCCATTTACAGAGCCCATGCTTTATGTGTAAACACCAGGCTTTTACAGAGTACACTGTGCAGAGGTAGTGGACGAGGAGTAGATAGGGGAGAACGGGGTAATTTGTCACACGGGTTGGTTGTCACAATCGTTATATCTCGGAACCAGAAGGCACTGTCTGTGAAATGTTGGTATGTAAATATCCACAATTGGGGTCAGAGGTCACCTACATAGTATTCCTTGGAGTTAGACTGCTGAATTTGAGGTGAGAGGACTGTTTGTGTTTTTCATGTCAAATTGAAAATATTTAGCTCCTCAGTATTTTTCTTCTAGGCTTTTACACAATGGGTTTATAACAAAACACTTGTTACCCATAACAAGTGTGAAGGGTAAACTATAGTTTAGATTGTGGTTAGCAAGCTAATTAGTTATCAGATGGTTGTTGGCCTTGATGCTAGCAAGAAATTCAAGTTGGGGTTGGTCGTCACATTTTTTGGGGGGTTGGTTGTCACATGTTATCCAAAGGCTACAGCCAGAAAAGGAACACAATAACGAAATAAATTGTCAAGCTGTGTCCTCACTGATACCCCAGAGAAGGGGAGAATAGAGCAGGAAAAGGCAGCTAGCATGCAAAAGAAAAAAGGGCAACAAAATCAAAACAACCCAGTGCATCCCAAACTAGACCAGCTGCCAAGGCTACAGTAAGTTATGTAGGCCTATTTGTCAACTTGACAATGCAATTACACGTTAAAATTTTGTTCTGCTTTCTCGTCTTCTTTTTAAGATTATTCCCATTAAGATAACATTGTGACAAACAACCCCATAGTGTGTGACAACACACTATGTCACAATGTGTAAGGGTGTCTTTGACGATTAATTTCTTCTTTATTACAATAAGATAGAAAAAGTGAGGGGTACACATTTCAAGCCAACACCTTAAGCTTCCATTTAATGTAGGAATGACTATTGAAAGATGTTTAGGTGATGAGCAATTCTCACTAGAGTAAAAAGTGTGCCTACTTACCCCGTTCTCCCCTATGCATTGATTTTGACAAAAAAAAGTGTTTTGGATTAGAATCGCTGATTCCACCTTTAATGTGTGGTCAAAATAATTTTGGACACATTTTACAAGCTACACATTTTTCACACATCATACCTCAGCCACAAACGCTTTCTCAGAAAATCCTGTTTGTATGCAAATTGGATCTGACAACGTCATGTGTCTGGGAAACTGGTGCATCAGATATGACAGAGAAAATCATTTCCCACATGTACACGAACAACATTCAAGTAGAAGATGATTACGTTTATTTATTTTTCATTTTTTTTACACATGCACACCACCTACACTACTCACCATTTTGCTAAAAAATAGAAAGAAAGTGTTCAGGTGTTATTTTCTAAAATCTTGTGTTAAAACAGTTATCAACAAATAAAAAATAGACGTGATATTTCTTGTGATTAGCCATGTAATGATATCTTACATTAATTGATCGGCATCGTTATATAAAACATACCTCCAAGTATGATAATCTATAATCTGAATGGAATTTGATCAACAGTTTAGAAGTTAAAGTTACATTCCATGATATGTTAATGCTGTAAAACCATTGGGGAACTGTACAAAAAAACTGTGCTTTTTAATTGCAAATTAAACAAACCTGCCAATGGTGTAAAATCACTTCAGGTTAATTTCTGTCAACATGCAGATTACGTTTAAAAAACATTGTACAGTATGTAAACATTTACATTCGTCTGTCACCTCTCTTTTTTGAATAAATCAGCATTTCTGTAGCAGGGCTGGTTGTGTGGAGTGTTAGTGTGTGTTCAGAGCACATGTTGCCAAAGTGTTCCGTGTGTTTTGTGGTCTTGTGTTGTTGAGAGCAGATCTCTCATATGATGCCTGCAATGTGTGGGGCGGTGTACGTTAACCACTGTGAGCAGAAAATGACTCCCTGTCGCACAGCCAGAGTAAACAACATTACACATAGGCATATCAGCATAATGCATATAGTGGTTATGCCTGGATGGCTCTGCATCTGTGCATGACATTTAGTTTGTGGAGGAAGTAGGGAGAGAGAGAACAGGGGTTACAATGTTGGAAACTAAAATCAGTTTAAGTGTGCAACATATGATTTCAATTTCTCAATCTGATTATCATGTTGCCAGTTTGATAGTCAGTCATAGAGCAAGTCATTGCTTGTTAGCAGGCACGGCCAAAGAGCTAATTAGCTGCTCGGTTGCAGCACATTAAACAGCATGCTGTCCCCCCAAGACGGGTAGCGCTACCCTGCTGGTGTTCAAACACAGACTCCTAAATCCCCCCCAAGCCCCCCCCCCCCCCAGCCGAATGTGAATGAAAGGATCATCTCTGATATTTCCCTAAATAATTTTTATTTTATTTCAACAATAAAAAACTAATAACAATAAAATAAAAAGATGTTGACATTATTTTTGAATCATGGAATAGCCTTATCTTGGCGGCTAGCATGGTTATAGACTGGGTCAACCACAAGTTGGCACTAGGGGAAGTGTCAAGGGATCACCAATGCCAGTAGGATTCATTATCTGGGGAACATGATGTCTCAACAAAATGCCATCCAATTTCCATCCGGACCAGAGAGCACCAAAAGGCTGACATGGCCTTCCATATAACCACGACAACAAGGGGCTATATGGGGGACAAGCCTTGTTGTCATGGGACAGTAGAAGATGGTTTTAATTTTTTAAGCAATCTTATTGGCATTTTACTGTCTCATGTGGGCTTTAAATATTAGTCCAAGAGAAGCCTTTGTGACTGGCTCCCATGTATCATCCTGCTGGTTGCTGTGGCTCTTTGAACAGCCTTTGTAACTGTCTTTTCCCCTGAAACAGATGACATCCTTGGCCCCGGTGCAAACCATCGCTTTGAATACAGCTGCGCTTTTTATGAATATGCATTTCTCAGACCACTAATAGTAGCCTTTAAACTGCTTATTTTTATACTCGACTGCAAATTCCCAAATACTGATAAAATATACCGCATGCCCCTCAGTAATCCATTTTGGGGGATTTGAAAGATATTTTAGGCTTTGATTTCTTTTTTTTACTTAAATTCAGTTTTGTCACCAAAGCAGCTCCGTTTTTTTTCCTATATGTGGATAACAGGGATGTACTGTATAACATGAGAATACCATAATTTTATTCTAATGTATGTCTCAAAACAGCATTACATTTACACCTGGAGCAAAACACAACCGGATGGGATCCAAGCAATTTGGAGTGTGTTAAAGCTGGTCCCCTATAACAAACAAAACAGTTTCCCGGTAAACCACAGTATTCCTCTCACTGGCACAAATGAAAGCCTCATCAGTTGCTGAGGTAATAGGACCCAGATGGTAGAGCTGATATACAAGCCAGGTAATTTCATACAAGGGCATTGTGAAAAGACCAGACACTTCTCGTTTTGAATTGGAGCAGACTGGAGCAGACTCTAACCCTCGCGTAAAAAACAAACGGAGATAAGGCTATCATATGTCTGGGCCACGAGATCGTTCCTCGTAAAACCTGTATCGTTTCCTTAAAAAGACATTTCATTACTTTTCAATTAAATCTGATTGGTAGGAGGGAAGTCTTGCGGCCGAGCAGAAATGCAGAGAACCCCCAGGCAGGATAGATTGATTTTATTTTGAAAGCTGCACAATGCAACTGGATGAGGTTGGCGGAGATTAAGGGCTGATTTGATTTGATTACTGTTGAATGTAAGTCTTACACGCAGGCCCACACAAATGCTACAACACAGACATAGGGCGAGGAGCGGCAAGTCACTCTGGTGGGAGGCTGAAAGAGGCTTAAGGCAAAAAGCGCGCTACTGAAACATCAGTGTTTATAGCACCTTTTTATGTGTCTCAAAGTATCCACAATATCAGTCTATATCAGCATTGGACAATTGTATTGGTAAACACGATATACACGTGGTTGCAAATCATTTGTCATGGATGGCAAGGTTTCAGAAAATGATCCAATGGGGAGCCAGAATGGTATTGAGCAGTTTTACGGTCAATATTTAGCCCTCAAACAGCATGATGACCAGATTCTAGGCCCATAATCCGCCAATCGGTTAAAAACTCCAACACACATTGAGCCCTTCAACACAAGCTCCTCTAAGAGCCTCTACTGTGCCGTGAGACTGTTGAGCCTCAGTCCCCTCACAGTCATGTGTGAGACTGAGGCAGCATTGAGACCTGCAGGCTCTGGGGCTAGCTGTGTGTGGAGCTGCCGCCTCGGTTCACAGGGGTCAGTCTGAGGATGTGCACTGTTTTCATTGCAAAGCCGCACTGCAGCCAAAGTGAGCCGTAGACTACAGAACTTTCAGAGCCCACACCAGAAAAAGAAACAGCATTTTTGGAAAGTCTGTGATTTTTTTTCTTCCTTCTCCAGTCAGGATCTTACTATTTTTATAGACAGTTGGGAATTGAGTTAGGTTTACTCTATGTTGCCTAAGTGTAGTATGAGCTACAGGCTGTGAGTACAACATATGTGTTATATTATGTCATAATATGTTTTAATAAGGTTAGGTCTAAAGAGGAATGTTGCTTCGACTTGTAATTTAGTAGTAGCTTTTCTTTGTGTGTGACCTCATGAACTTCTGGATGAGAGCAAATGATCACACAGGATCTTTTTATATGTGCACGTGAGAGACGGTGTGTATGATTCTTGATGTGCTCCCAGCTTCCACATCCAGTCCATCGGAAAGGCAGTTGTCTGGTCACGGAACAGTAATTCATTGTCTGACAGCTGTTTTCTTTTCTGCGAGCCTGCCCTGCTTGGATCCTGTGGTGTAATTCCACACACAGCTCCAGCTGGAGGTTTTCTTAAAAAAAAGAAAAGAAAAGAAAGGAAAAGAAAAGAAAAGAAAAGAAAAGAAAAGAAAAGAAAAAAGGCCATGAGCCCAGTACTGACACATCTGCTAGCAAATAGCACAGGTAGAGCACCACTGGTCCAGAAATCAACACTTCTCCTCTAGTTAGTGTGGATCCACCTGTTTCATGTCCAAAACACATACAACTAAACTCCAGCGGACTCATAATCGAATAAGACTCTTAATTCAATTGTATCTCAACGGACCATTTTTTTGAAACAGTTCTTCTGTACGTCTTCATAAACACCAGCTGGACGTTTTCAGATCATATAACAAGCAAGCTCCATACAAATTGTGTTAAGAGTTGATGCTATGCTAACCAGAGTTCAATTTGAGCCCAAGTGTTTGGGCCTATTTCAGTACAGATCTGTACCTGCAATATGCACTGAACACAGTGGGGCCAAACAAACAAAAAAAACAATAAATGTCAAGCTCATAAATACTGTGTACCCGCTTAAAATAAGTTGGCCAAAATCTCATTTTAGTCAGACCCACACATCTGCAAGCACATATTGTATCATGCTCATAGTGCCAGTGTTAACATGTTTATGTTTAGCAGGTAAAATCTGCAATTTTCACCATATTAGTTGAGAATGATAGCACTAATTAACACTAAACACAAAGTAGAGCTGGGACAGAGGAGAATGTCATAAGCGTTGGACAAAACTGAAATTTGGAGCAGATGATATACAACATTAGCCTGGAAATCCAGACTTACATCCAGAACAATTTAGGGTCTGGCAATTAGCAATAGACCTTTCCAACTCAAGGGGTGGCACCAACGCATGCATTTCAAATACCACTGCACATAATTGGATAGCACTACGACCCATCAGACTGATCATAGCAATGAACAAGGTGATGTATTTTTAAAAGAAAAAGCTTAGTCCAAATTATTTAGTGTCAAGCATAGCCGTTTCAAACAAAATATCTGCATCCATCTTTGTTGTTTACTATCATAACTTTGACAGCGCATATGTGCAGCACTGTCGTCATGTGATTATGTTCGCCCATATACAATTTCATTGGTAGCTCCAAATTTTCAGACACAGTAAATGAGCTCCAATGGTTCGTGCCAAGAGTAAGTTGCAGAGCAAATTTAAATTGGCCAGCGGCGAGTCTGGAAGACAAAATAAGGGAACAAATAAGTAGGTTATAACAAATCATTCAGATTCCATCCAATAGTTTTAGAAATATTTCACTTGAAAAATATACAGTTAAAGTCAGTCAAACCATGTCTATCTGTTATGGACATCTACTAAATAGAGTGTCACTATATGGTTCCACTCTATTTAGTCTATGTCAAGCTATTTCATGGAATGAATTACACCTTGGCCTACTGTTGCTAGAGTAAAAGTTATTAGTATATTCATCCCTGGGTACAAAATGTCAAGGATATCTATCCAATAGTTTTTGTGATTTTTTATTATGTACTAAATGACCTCGCCATCATTACTGCCATGCTACTCGAGGGACTAAACACTGACATGAATTGTCAGACTTTATGACTTTCATAATTAAATGTCAATTTCAGTGCAAACTTGACACTGGTTCAGATATGTCTGACACCATGACATTAACCAAGGGAAAACAGCCTGTAATAAACTTCATAAACAATTTCCTTTACCTCAACTTCAGAAGAAAAAAGAGAGGGACCCTTATAAGGAATGCTGGACTGTGCTTTTCTACGCTGCATGGAATTAACTTTCACGACGGTCTTCAGGAGATGTTCGTGTGGCCGTTTCTTTCCCACCTTTTCCTACATTTTTATGGATAACCTTCAAAAGACATTCAAGAGCAGTTTTGGAGAACCAGTTCCAGCAAAAACAATAGTACATATGTAATAAGAATGTCAAACTACTGCTACAAAACAGTCTAGGTCAGAACAGGCTGAGGGATGAGCTCCAGACTGCTCCTCTGAGAGAGCCTCTTGATGAGTCATCGGCAGAAGCCTTTTTACAACCGTTTTCCCTTTCATTTCCTGTCTGGATGACCCAGACCTCTCTGGAGGGTAGCTCGTAACCTAGACCCAGCTTGGTTTGGACACCATCTCTGGACAAATTCATTTGTCGACAGGATGTTTAACTGGACCGCATGGAGAGGTCATCAAGAGGGAACCCCAGATGGTGCAACAACACCAGTGCATTTGCCTCAGGGTTGACGTATAGAAAACAGCTCATTATGAGTGCGGCCCGTTATTCCTACGTCTCAATATTCCGACATGTTTCCCATTGACTGAAAGCCGATTGGCCCGTTGAGCACCGCAATGAAGTTAATTTTTAAGTTGCATATTCGACTAACATTCATTAACAAATATTAGTTTCACCCGCAGTAGGTAGCAGGAGGACAGTGAGCTCACCCACCAGCCCTCGCACATACTCTGTAGTTTACACAAAACCGACAAAGTCACTGGTGAATATCTGTTGAATATCCAACTTAAACTTAAACTGCGATCGGACTATTGAGCTATCGGCATTATGGGCTGTCGAACTTATAACATATGGCATCCATTATTACTGCATACTGTTTATCAGTGGTTGGTTGTGAATGATAAAACTCATAACACCACCAATTTAGGTCATTTTAATGGTTTCACTGCAGCTGAGGATTACATGGTCCTCCGTGGGTCAGGCACATTCTCTGGCCTCTTAGCCTTATAAAACTCTCATCCGATCCACTGGAGCAACAAAAAAGCTCATCTTTCGGAGACGCTAGGTTTCCAGCCAACGGTCATGTTTTGCAAGTGCTTCGACAACTGCAAGCTTGTTTTAAAGTTTTTGCTCAAAATAAACTCTTATTCTAACATGTCTTTCCAATCATTTAAAACAACAGTGCGTAACTTTTTTTTATGAATGAATTTTGTTTTTTTTCAAGCCTTCGTCAAACGAGTTGACACAAAGTTGATTAATCTTATCAGCTCAACAATGGCGGGCAACAAAAGTGACCCACAATGGCTTTAACAATGTTTCTACCCAGCTCTTTTAATGTCATTTGTCACTTCAGCAGTGTGAGGGATAGACATTGCAAAAAACAACAGATTAAATGAATAACATTTGATACAAATCTGTGGCAGTCAAGCAAAAACAGATTAGTTATATACAGTGTTTTTCATTAGTATGTCTTGCTGCACATTTCTCTCAAACGTTCACATCTGACAAGTTTTTTCATGCCAGACCTTACCTGTTCACACGTTTGAATGTTTATGAACTTGAGGTCAATTTGACTTTTTAGACGTTTGTCATTATGTGTTTTTGTCTCTCACAATTTCCTGAAAATAAAATAAAATCATCATTCCATTTTTCAACTATCATGTTCTGTAGGCGCTTAACGACAGGCATGTTTTGGGCGTGTAAACACTCAGTTACAGGACGGCGAGCAGCTGCCACCCACAATATCCCTCTGTACATGTGCGGCCACCACAGTGAAGGAATTACGCTAGAAAAGCCTCCAAGTGTAGCAATGACGAAGACTTTGAAAGATAAGGGCTTCATTTTAATGTTTTATTGGGACAGAGTACCAATTTTCAACATACCTTTCTCCTCAAGCAGTCATTAAAAAGCTAAAATTACACCAGTTAAAGGCTTATAAACATACAGTATAAGCCATATCGCAGCAGCTTGACGGTGAAAGTGCAGCTCTTGGAAACCATTCCTGTTTCCGCGGACAATCATATTATGCTTCAGCGATGGAGCAACACTCTAGATTTAGAGCTGCTGAGCCACAGCCATACTTACCTCGGATAAAGATGACAGTAATTATCAGGTTTTCCATCACCATACCTGTGCTAACGGAATCCCTACCACACTGAACACACCTGCCCAAGCACAGCTAACAACCATGCTGCAGTGCAGAAATTCTTTAACTCAAATGCCAGACACTTCATAGGATGGCTAGGAAAATGGTTTTGATTCTTGGTGGCGGGAGAACCTTTTACTTTATCCAGGAAATCCACCAGCAAAATCTTCCATTGTAATTTGTTTTTAAACGTCCGCGGCTATTTGTCATTTGTTTATAATACAATCAATACTACAAAACAGGAAATTCCAGTTTCACTTTAACTCTCAATGGGAGCTGGCTGAGCTTATTTTTTGAACTTTGGATAGAGCCAGGCTAGCTGTTCCGCCCCGCTTCCAATATTTAGACTAAGCTAAGCTATGCACCTCTTGGCTCTACTTTCTATACTAAGTGCTTAGTGGTTTTAAATACTTTTCAATACTGCCATTAGTCAAAAATTGGTTGAAATTCGATCGCCAACAATTGCATCCATTTCACTTCCGATTTATAATAATATATTTGAAGCTAGTTTGAGTCACTCAGCAGTTTCTTCTTAGTGCTGTAGGTGGTTTGTTTTGCCTGAGAATGGGCCTTCTCCCCTGTGCTTCATGAGGTCATTGTATCTGAGTTACAGCCCCACTCCGGGTCACGGGCCGGTCCTGTTCATGCTGGGGTCCCTCATGTGACTGTTGCTGTTGTTCTGGGATCCAGCCGTGCCGGTCCTCCACTGCTCTAATGTTGAGAACTCCAGAGAAAAATCTGGAAAAGCTAAATATGGGGAGTGGGACGGAGAGAGAAAGAGAGAGAGAGAGAGATAGAGAGAGAGAGAGTGAGTGATTACAGAAGATTCTACATGGGGATAGAAAAGCAGAGGGAGCAGATAGAGAGAGGGGCCAGCGGTGTCTAAATCTTGGCCGGTTGTGGTTGCCATGCCGAGAGCTAAACAAGCGTTTTATCAGTTTCTGGGGGTTTAGATGTATCCTGGTGTCGTAGGTTTCTGCCTCATAAATCATCAGTGCATGATTCAGCCTGGGAAGAGGGTTATGGTGTATGGAGCATCTGCTGACTAACAGGCCTATCAAATCAAATATGACTCAAAATAAGAATAAAAGCCATGTTTCAATGTAAACTCTGATGTTGACATTACGTGAGAGTGCTTCCAAAGCTTGAGAATACAGAACAAATTTGAAGGAAAAAAGGGATGGCAAAAGAAAATATGAGGCCTTTTATGGTAGGCTATTAGGCTGTAACTTTTCTTCATTTTGGCACCATGCCTTAAAGCCTCTGGGAAACTAGTCTTGATTCGTAAAAATCAATATATGATATCAAAATTGGGTGTTTCAACAGGCTTTTACAAAAATCTGATTGAAAATAAATGTTCGTAAATATCATAAAACTTAAACAGTCGTTGTTTTTGTAGAATGTTCAGGCAGAGAACTGTCATGATTGGTACAAAATACTTATTGTGTAATAAGAACCAGAGCATAGCCCGCCTTATTCAAACCGTATTTCAGTAAAGTTTATCAAACCTAAAATGACTATACTTAGATTCATAAATAGCTCTTTTTAGATGCTCCCTATCATGCATGCAACTTCCCAAATCACATACTGTAGTTAGAAGGATTTTGTGGATTTGGTTTTTAAAGGACCTTTAAGTTCTCTGTATGTATTTTGAAAAGGTGCTGCTGGACACTGTTCCCTTTGCTCTAACCACCATGGAGTGAGAACAGGCGTCAACTGCCTGACTCCTGGTGCAGTGATAATACGTGCAATAACCACACAGACATAAAACTGACAGCAGATGGGTGCTACACTGTATTCATCTTTTACTGACATGTGTAACCACGCATACAAATCTGTCTCCTTTTATGATGTGGCACTTTAATTTTAGACACTTTAGCCCCACCACATAGCTTTTGTCTGGGACTTCATGGCTGTGGTCGACGCACCTCAGCTGAAACAATAAAGGGATCAATGCCTCGCTTTTCTTCTCCTTTTCATGCCAATATTTATGCTGACCCGTTTTACCTTACCCTTCCTTCCATCCTCCATCTGTTGTATGATTGCTTTGTGTGTGTGTATAGATTCCAGACTAGAGGAAACTAATTCTGTTTTTTATTAGGCCTGACCGCATTGACCTTAAGCTGTGATTGAGCCAGCATGTCCCTTTTCCACAACAGGATACGCCATCACGTACAATTAGCCAACCAATACAGAATCTCTGGCTCCGCTAGCAAACCTCCAGCCTCCCAGACTGAGATTGGTTAAACATGGCAGCCCCTTTGTAGACGGGCCCATGGAGACCTTACAAGAAAAATGGGGATAGCCTCATACTAATGGCGAGCCTTGGTTTATACTTTAACACCCTGTACCCCATCGGCCAAGAGAAAAAACATGGCCAACAGGACGCTTCCAAACTAAGGAACATTATTGCTCACTACTACCCAATCAAGACAGCTTCTTGGTTCTCCGTCAGGTACTTTCAGGCTGCAATATTGTGTAATGTAAATCCTGGCACAAAGAACAGAGGCTTTGAGATGGAACTGAACATGTTACAGGGCTCCAGTGCCGCAGGGAGCTGGGGGTTTCATGGGAAAACCAACCACTTCTGCATAGTTAAAATGTGTGACAAATTCAGGCGGACAGCGCCGTGAAATAACTTGGAGTTCAATCCTTGAGATTTATCTTTTGTGTTTACTCACCCTCTCTTCGTGATTAGTTGTTGCAACTTACTTATTTTTTGCTGAACCACATGTTCATCAACCACTGTCATCTATTCAGTCAGTTAAATGTCCCATAGTACTTTAAACTATTTAGTCTGTAATCACTTACAAGTGCTAGAGTCTGTTGAGGCCAAAGAAAGAAATGTTAAGTCCTATTAATGCTGCATGCTTGTTGGAGTGCTAAATATTGACTATCGGACAATATCTGAGAACACTTTCTAATAAGACACCCTTTATAGAGGATCCTTCAAGCAGAATTTCTCAATATTTCCATATTAGCAATGTGTCAAATGACAATGTATCATGTAAAAGGTGTTGCTATCTATCTATCTGTCTGTCTGTCTGTCTGTCTATCTATCTATCTATCTATCTATCTATCTATCTATCTATCTATCTATCTATCTATCTATCTATCTATCTATCTATCTATCTATCTATCTATCTATCTATCTATCTATCTATCTATCTATCTATTTAAAATTATAGATCAAACTCTCCTGGTTTGATTCAGTCTCACAGCTGTCATCAACCTTGTTTTCAGGCAGTTGTTAGCATTGACCAAATACTGTAACCAAACAAACGCTGCATCTGACAAAATTAGTAACCTGTCTGTGATCGTAGTGGAGTATCTAGCAGCTGTTCATCTTTGCCTCAGAAATTATTGTTGAGCTTACATTCGTCAGCTCCAACACAAATTTAATGGCTAGATTGCTAAATGATGGATCTCTAAGGAGAACTGGATACCACATTCATAGCCTCTGCACATCTCCTCACACTTCTACAGTTCTGGCACCATAGACCATGTTTAATCCCTCTCCTGATGAGCCGTTTAAGAGCATGCACATCTGAGACTTCCACTGGCCAAACCGACTGACTCTATTGGCACTCCGCAAATTGATTTAATCATGCGGCTCTAAACTTCCAAAACACAGACAGAATGTATCAAATATTCACAATAATGCATTTTGTAGTGGGTTTTTGATGCTCAAAATAATGTAATTACCATTTTACAGCCACTTTCCGTCATTGAACAGCCAAAGCCTGGACTTGTAACACCATAGAACATCTGTGGAGAGACCTGAAGATTGCAGTCCACAGACGATTCCCAAACAATCCAATGGGGTGGACTTCCCCAAATGCAGGTGTGCAAAGCTTGTATAGACATCGCCACGAAGACTTGAAGCTGCCATTTCTCCCAAGGGGGTTTCTACAAAGTACTAAATTAAGTGTCCGATTATAAATGAGATTGTGGTTTTTGATTTTTAAATAAATTATCGACCCATCAACAAAATCAAAGTGTGAAAAAAGTGAAAGGGTCTTACACAGAACCGGCCCGAGGCATAAGCGAACTAAGCGGTCGCTTAGGGCCCCCGACCGCCAGGGGGGCCCCTCAAAAAAAAAAAAAAATTTTTATTTTATTTTTTTTAGTTTGTGTGTTTCATATTAACATCATATTATGCAAATGTAAGTTATCATACAAAAAAGGAATAAAATGTTTTGGTCTAGATAATTGATAGCCTATACATTTGATCAGTTCATGCACAGTGTGTATTGAGTTTATTTAAAAACAATTGGAAATGGGGCTGCCCTCAGTTGCCCATGCACTGTGTATAGTCTATAGCCTATTTCAGCCTCGTCTGTGGAAAAAAAGATACAGTAGCTGGACAACAGAGTTCTTCTGCTTCGTTCCTCTCATTGCATTTAAATGCATTCATTATATTACATAGAAATATGTCCAGTAAAAGAAAAAGAGCAACAAGCCCAACCAAGAGGACCCTCCATAATATTTTATTTTATATTAATATTTTTATGGAAAATCCATGTGTCCTTCTTCAATAGCTTCTAATTCATCTGACCCAGTGTCTCCAAATTATTTGTTCACACAAAATTTCTCAGATTTAGCCTCTTAATTTTCCTCTCAAACTGCACCAGATTCATGCATTTCACTTTAAAAAGGTTAAAAAAATCTCCCGGGGGGGCATACACACGGACCCCCCTACAAGGGTCTGAATCTCGGCTGTCTAATATTTTCGCACAGCTGCACAGTGGAGGCGCTAGCGGAAAACACTGGGTGTGTGAATGATATTTAACAAAGATCTATAGTTTCAGCAGCGTTAACATTGGAGAGGGGCCCCCAATCATATTTCGCTTAGGGCCCCATGAAGGCTTGGGCCGGCTCTGGTCTTACGTAATACTGTCTAAAGCCATTGTCTACTGTTCAATACACTCTTATTTGTGTATATACCTGCCTGTCTTGGCTGTGGAACAAAGGTTTGATGTAAGGTTAGGAAATATACAGCATCATGTGGGTTAGACACACATGATGCTGATTCAAGTGATGCACACCACTAAATAATCAGATTTTGAAAAGATCCCAATACTGTTAGCCAGAGGTCCTTGATGTGTGAAGGGAGTGTCAGGACATATTCCAGACCAGAAAAGGAGTATCATCGTTTATTATAGAAAATATGGGAATGTGACAGATAGCAAGTACAAGTGGAAAAAAGACAGCTTCAGAAGTGCTTCATGAAGGTGTTTTAAGGGCGCACACATTACATCTTAGGGGGGACATTCCCTCATACAATTTGTTTACCAGCACTAGACTGTGACCATGCAAAACACATGGCGGATGTGGTGGCTTCAATCATCTACATCCTTTGTGTTAACTTGAATTCTTTCAGGGATAACATGACATCTCCCAGTAGTATTCTGGATGAATAATGTCATAGTGTAATGGCACTTAACTTTTGTTTTGCTGACATGATAGAGTGGATGAGGGAAGAAGCACATTCACATGAACCCAGGGAACCAGTGGACACCAGGAAAACACAGGAGCAATAATAGTAACTTAGTCAAGTCAATTCTTCAGATAGGGAGAACTAATGGGGAAGACACAGATGTAGACTGTAAAGTGGCTGCTGCCGAAAGGCAAGATGGATGAGGACGATTTTTCTTATAGTAAGACTCCAATGGGACACAGTTTTAACACATTTACTTTTGGTATCATGACATCCAACATCTTCCAAAACATAACGTTTAGACACAAAACCTGTCTACAACTTGTGTGTTTTCCAGCTCAGAAAATATAAATCTTTGTGAAAGCAGCGCCGGATTTGGTCTAGTAGAATGAGTTAGTTGCAGCTTGCATGGACCTGCTTTGGAAACCTGTGGAAGTCACTCAGAGACAACTGTAACTCACACCTGGTTTTCAAGGTTAGTCGGTGGGCTGCTCAATTGTCAGTCGCTGCTCTGAAAGGGAGAAATAAGGGGTGGTGGTGTTCAGGGCCGTTGCTAGGAATTCTGGGCCCCCTGAAAGAATATCGGTGTGGGCCCCTCTACCC
Organism: Hyperoplus lanceolatus; assembly: GCA_026929865.2. Lineage (NCBI taxonomy): Eukaryota > Metazoa > Chordata > Actinopteri > Uranoscopiformes > Ammodytidae > Hyperoplus > Hyperoplus lanceolatus. The sequence goes on along the minus strand of CM049401.1, from coordinate 9,240,369 downwards.
CATTCATTGCCACCTTCAATTTTTTCTAGTTTTTTCAGTGTTCTTGACGGTGCCTGGTACACCAAATTTGCTTTTTTTTTTTTTTTTACAATTAACGACTTAACAAGTCAGAGTGTTATTATGTAAATTATGTATTATTAGTTGTCTTATTCTAGGGAGTGATGGTAAGTGATTTGCAACTGTTTAAACAGCCACTATGCGGGCACTCCAACAGGTATCAGACATGTGGTGAAGGGAGCAGCAGTGTTTTCCGCTAGTGCCTCCAATATGCAGCTGGGTAAAAATAGTGCAGAGATTGTTTTTTTACCTTTTTAAAGTGAAATGCATGAATCTGGTGCACTTTGAGAGGATTATGAGGCAAAATCTGAGGAATTTTGTGTGAACAACTTTTTTCTGTGTACTAGGCCTACTTATTTTTGGAATAATTTGGAGACACTGAGTCAGATGAATGAAATAAAGCTATTGAAGAAAGACACGTATTTACCATAAAAATATTAATATAAAATAGAATATTGTGCAAATAAACATCCACAAAGTTGTAATCTTTCTATATTCTTTTCTTTAAAGAAACCACTTAACTTTACATGAAGAACTCTGTTGTCCAGCTATCTTTTTGTTCACAGATGAGGGTGAAATAGGCTATAGAATATACACAGTACATGGGCAACTGAGGGCATTTTTTCCAAAAGTTTTTAAATAAACTCAATAATGTCCAAATAGATTAAACCATAGTCTGTTTCTGACATCAGAATACTGAGGAAAGTAAAAAATAAAAATAAAAACATGGTTCAGTGACAGTAGGACTACTTCTCTCCTCTCTGTCTGTATGCCACAGCTATAGGGAGGAGGGTCTGCTACACTAGTCTCAGTCAGCAGCGCTATTAGCAGGCTATGCATTATTTTATGATTTGTGGCAAACTAAGCTGAACGATTAGAAGACAGACAGCTTAATTTGTTTAGCTATAGTTCATTGCTGAGCTAGCGTGCTGTGCTTCTCTAGACCGACAGAACAGATTAAAATATCGCGTGTTCACGCTAAATGCAGGTGGACAGGTGAAGCATACTCATTGGACAATGTTGGGCTTTATAACTTATGTTTTATTTCACTTACTTGCAGTAACAACCAGCGTAATTCACGTCTATTCTGGTCCGAAAGTTTTTAGCGTATTTAACCGAAACGCTCGTCCGCCGTGAGTGATGCACCGCTGGTGCATGCTTGTGTTTGTGTATTTGTGCACCGGCGCTGAGAAACAGACAGGCAGTGAAGCGAGGAGCTGGCAGATTCTTCAGAGACACGAGGGTGGGGGCGGGTGGACCAAACCATTTTTTAAGAAGGGGCTAAGGCATAGACGGATTATGAGATAATGGGCCCCTGGGCACAAACTATTAAAGGGCCCCCCCACTCCTCCCTATCCAGTCCGGTACACTGACTTTTTCGCACAGATACATACAATTAATGGCAACAACATATTAAGGAAGTCAGTGTTTCCCACAGGTTTTTGGGATACTGTTGGAACATGTAACTGTCCTGAACATGTACCATGTTGAGGGTTCCGGGGGCATGCCCCCCCCGGATTTATTTTTTACCTTTTTAAAGTAAAATGCATCAATCTGGTGCACTTTGAGAGGAAATTTTAGAGGCTACATCAAATCCTGAGATGCAGAAGGAACATAATTCATATTTTTCTTAAACAGATTGGTAATAATAATTAATTGCTTGGATTTATATAGCGCCTTTCATGATACTCAAAGCGCTTTACAGGGTTCCAGACAATTCGTTCACACACAGTCATACCGGTGGTGGTAAACTACCATAGTAGCCACAGCTGCCCTGGGGCAGACTGACAGAAGCGAGGCTGCCATTCAGCGCCATCGGCCCCTCCGACCACCACCTCAAACATACAGCAGTCATACACATTCACACGAGGCAAGGTGGGTGAAGTGTCTTGCCCAGGGACACAACGACCATGACACAAGTGGCCGGGCTGGGATCGAACCGCCAACCCTAGGATCATTGGCCAACCAGCTTAACCACCTGAGCCACAGTCGCCCCCAGTTGGTCAGAACCACATGGTCAGAACCATGTTCCATGATGGAGGGGCCCATTTCAACAGATAAAGGGTGGAAAGCTTTTTTATGAACAATTTAGAATTCACACATAGAAAGCTTATTTCTGTATGTGTGAGAGGGCCTTCAAGGCCCCTCATGGAGCCCCTTAGACAGAGCTACTAATGCTGTTGTTTTTAACTTGCTTTTGTATTTCTCCCCTACTAGTTGAGGGGCCCATGATGATTTCTATCTTGTTAAATTATGTTGAGTATACTTATATTTAGGCTATTACTTTCTGGACCCTGTTATTGACATGAGTGACTTGACTTTGACTATGCGACATGAAAAGTTACTATCAGTATCTCTGGCTTAGGGCCCCCCTGAGCCCTTGGGCCCCTGGGCCTGTGCCCGGTGTGCCCGTGCAGTAATCCACCCCTGGGCTAAGGGGGTATTTGAAATTATTTAAATTAGAATATTGTATGACTTGTGGCTTTGTTTTGATTCGGATTCATTCGTATGAATATTTAATAGTTCAGTGTATGCGTAATCATTTTGTCATAGAGGCTACTGGGGGGTTTGTGTGGGCCCTAGCGGGCTGTGGGCCCTTGTAATTGTCATAACTTACCCCCCCTATACGACGGCGCTGGTGGTGCTAATTGTTAAAGGAACGGAGCACTCAAGAAAGGTTAAACAGGCCATACTTAACACTTGATCTTAAACGCAGAGGTGCTGAGGAGCAGCTGGCTGTTTTTTCAAGCAGGCAGATGAATAGGGGAGAACTCTCTTCCATCACACAGTAAATACACTGGGATTAGCTATGTGGCATGTAGAGACAAGGCAGCCAGTCAAACTGCCTGATGGAAAAAAATTACCAATTCATGACAGACAGATTGATTATGCAGAGATCATTTTGCACAAAGAAACTCTCATGCTATTTTCCCCATTGGCCTGGCTGATCCATGAGCACTAATGTATCCACCTGTACCCTTGTGTGTGTCGTTTGCCATAAAAAAGGGTCACAGCGTTTACACTCACATGGTGTTAATTTGCCCGAAAAAAAATGCAATTCAGATTTTGGAATTGGTTGATTATTCCTTGTGCTATTGAGACATACCAGTCTTCTACTGTTTTATCTCTAACTAAATGAAAGAAGACAAAGTGACATGTTTGCCAAAAAATTAAACCTGGTACACCATAACATCATTATAAAGATATTTGCTTTTGTGTTTGTCTACTGAGGGAGTATCCAGTTCCCTCCTGAAAGGCAAAATATCATAGTCAACATTATGTAAAACATCTTCTTGGTATGTCATCTTCTTAGAGTAGAGAAGCAGACAGCAGAATCAAAAGTTCGAATAAGAAAATAAATTATTTGCTATTAGACAAATAGCTGGCACGCAGCAGTGACAGAGAGCAGATCTTTTGGTGGAGCAATTGGAATGGGAGAGCAAGTGGCTGCCCAGGAAAAATGCGATGTGGTCTGTTCTGACCCGTTTTACAGTGTGATATAACATGCTTTGCACATTTCTAAGAAAAAAGGCATAAAACCATACACGTGAACTGTTGAATACTTGGGTCAAAACAGCATTGAATGGAAAAACTATATAATCAAAATGACTTCTAAACACTTCAGAAGTAAATGATCACAGATAGAGTTCACATATAACAAGAAATAAAAGCAGTTATATAAATGTACAGCTTTATGTGCAATAAATTGAAGATGGAAATGATTTGTCTACTTGCGATAAAGTGACTATGAGGAACTTTTAGAATGTTTATGAGAAGCCTGTGTTTCCTGAGCAATACTAAATCAAAGTTTATTTCAATTTGCTTTCATGCCACAGATTGCCACAGCACCTTTAGCACGCAGTGGACTGGAGTAGATCATGAAATCCTCCTTTGAACTGAATTGAGAAATCGATTCTAAATCGTTTAGAATCGAGAAATGAATCGTAATCGAATTGCGGGATTCCAAAAGATTCACAGTCCTAGCCAGCGCTGTTCACTCACTGTGCCTGTTGACTCACCCCTAGCCAACAGGGGACTTAAAATATAGGAGCGGCTGGTTTGACCAAGCATAAAGGAGAGACGGCTGGCTTGACCGCAGTCGCTCCACGGCTCTTACCAAAAAACACAACCACCTTTGTCAGAAAGGGGCGCTAGAATCAACAAAAACTAAGGTCTAAGGACAGCGGTACATAAATTATGCAAAGCATGGTGGTGTGCAGATGTGTAGCATCAGTTCATAATAATAAAGGTAGGCTGGCTTGATGTCCACCGTCGCACAGCTGCAGAAGTCATCAGCAGCAGAACTTAAATGATGGTGTGCATTTTGTAAAGGTGGAGAATACATTCTAAGCAGGGATTTCCCATGCTCGTTCTCTAACCCGTATTTCCCACAAGCAGAGTGATGAAGTGATGGTTAGAGTGCAGACCCATTAGCGACTCTTCAGACTGGCTAACTGGGCTCTGAGGACCAGGCATTAAGAGTCCACCTGAGGACTGGCACACACATGATTTTGCAGCACTGTAGCCAGGCCAAAGTTTATAATGAATAGCCAAACCCTTAACAACAAACCATGGAGTCATCCCCCAACAGATAAATCTAGGTTAGCCTATTTTAAAAATATTTTCTCAATATACGTGTATCATTTATTCATATAGCTGTAAAAATGTGTGGTTCCAGTCCCTGCTTTTTCTCGGAGAATGATTCCTTATGAATGTCACATGATCAGAACTTTTCCATATAGATATGAAATGCCAGACACCTGTGAAAGCTGTATTTCCCAGAGAAACAATACATATTAGTGTATTAGCTTTGTATCTGTAACATTACTCTGACAGCTCAATTACCTATTGATTGTTTATGATGCTGCTGTAAATAATAGAAAAATTTACAGGTGTAGACCATGCCTTCTTCATGTTGGTACACAGTTGTTCCTCGGCCTACACATAAACATGGAAACTCCTGTGCCAGTCAACAGGAAGAGAGAGTTTTCCAAGATTCCTCATGCTCCTCCCAAAACTGTGTGTGTGTGTGTGTCCACATGTTTAGTCTGGGTAATGTGTAGAGAAGTTTACCTTGGTCTGATATACAACAGTGTATCTACTGTAAGGGTGTGATCAGTCCCTGTGGAAGGAGTGAGTTGGCTTTTAGGATGTATTCACACTGGGAAAGTCCGCTAGTTCACTTGCTTTGGTCCAGACCAAATAGAGTTTTGATTTTTTTTTGTTTGGTGTGGTCCACTTCAGTGGTGTAGTGGTGCCTGGAGAAGTGGGTATACTCTAAGTTGTACTGTGCGCGCATCCGCTTTTGCCGGTCCTATATTTCCCATAATTGCGCTGCCTCACACAGCCCCTCGCGAGTAGTGGTCCAACACAGGCCTAATGCATGAATATAAGATATAGAGAGCGTAGCTGGCAGAACGGCTATATGTTTAGCCTCCGTGTCCGCTCCATTTACAGCCATTAATGCGAGTGTGTGTGGGGGGGGGGGCGTTCACTGTCCTGACAGCTGACTGCCGCTACGGTCTGCTGGACCATCACTGTTTGCACAGTAGGCTAAATAGGGAGACTGAGGTGGGGACCCTGGACCTTCTAGGGGGGTCCGGAAGACAAAATGCAACCTTTTAAAGTAAGATTCATCAATCTGGTACACTTTGAGAAGAAAACTGCATGCAACCAGGCCCAGGGGCCCAAGGGCTCAGGGGGGCCCTAAGCCAGAGATACTGATAGTAACTTTAAATGTCGCATTGTCAAAGAGCTCAGTCACTCATGTCAATAACAGCCTAGGGTCCAAAAAGGAATAGGAAATAAATCATCATGGCCCCTAGCAGGTGAAAAATAGAAAAGCAAGTGCAAAACAAAAGCATTATTAGTTATGTCTTATGGGCTTCATAAGGGCCCTACACACATACAGGAATAAGCTTTATACGTGTAAATTATATACTGTTCATAAAAAGTAGCTTGTATACTTCTTCCTGCTCCTTTTCAGGCATATTTATTGTATTTCCATGCTTTTCATTTTGTTTTGTATGTGGATGTCTGAAATAAAACTAAATCAAATCAAATCAAATCAAATCAAATCAAAAGTAGCTTTCCACCCTGTATCTGTTGCAATGGGCCCCTCCATCATATAACATGGGTCTGCAGACCAATCTTCTGAAATGTTTTTACAGTTGCAGAGTAAAGAGTGCTGCCTGTTTAAGAAAAATAATGTTCCTTCTGCAGCTCAAGATTTGATTTAAATCTAAATTTTCCTCTGAAAGTGCATCAGATTGATGCATTTTACTCTAAATCTCATAATCCGTCTATGAACCAACTGGTTTCCACAATCTTTTTTATTTTTGCGGGGAGCATGCACAAACATTATTCATAGAAAAAAAAAGTGGGGGGCCCCTTACAGGGTCTTGAAACGGGCCCCGATATCGTTAAGACCGCCCCTGCACTCTTGTCGCGCCGCCTGACGAAACGCTGCGCCTTCTCTCTGCCCGCTCGGCTCTCCATTGAGAATGCATTAGTGGGCGAAACAAACGCCTCGGCCCGTGTGAAACGGCCTTAACTACTGAACGAAGGAAATCAAATGAGGTTCTGGCATTTTCCCCAAAAAACGGGACAAATTGTGTCCCGAGAGATTTTTCTTTTCCTGGGACAGCTGGTGAAAAAAAGAGAACAATTTCGGGAAAAACGGGACGAGTGGCAACAAGTAGGCTACACACATATTGACAAGAGTGGAAACGAATGAAGGCGGACCGCAGTCGCGGCCGTTAGAAGTGGGTATACGCAATGTCGCCTGAAAAATAAGTGGGTATACGCCGTATACCTGCGTATACCCCCCACTACACCACTGGGCTTGTAGCCTACAATGTGAAACATAATTTTTACTGTATTTTTGGTGCTGGACGCGCGTCACGCGAGAAGAATATGCTCAAACTGACACTCAGCTGATTAAGCTGTGTATCAGCTGGGTCGACGCAGTTCAGCTCCAAACTGACAGGGGATAGTATTGACGGTCCCTTACATGGGAAGCAAAATAAAACACACACTTCTTGCGCAGCGTGAACCTGTTGGCACTGTGGAGAGACGCTACCCTCTCCTGCATCTGATCGCTGAACACATTCAGCATTTTTACGCGTCCTCTCGATCAAATGTAATATATTGTTCTGGGCTCCCGGTCAAACCACAACTTATCGTCCTAACAATGGCGACAACAACACTTTCCCATAATGTGAAGCTGACGGCTATTTATTAAAAAAGGAAAAGAAAGAAAAGGCACAGTTCCTCCTGCATTTGGGTCGGATCGAGTCCGGACAAATTCACACCACAAACGAACTGCAGCAGAGTGCGTTTGGAAACGCACCGAGACTACCTCTTCAGCTGGGTCTCGGAGCGTTTGTTTGGTCCGCGCCCGAGTGCGATTGCTGTATTCACACCTGCCTGAAAGATGCGCACCGAAGGCAGAAGTTCATCTGAGTTCGTTTCAACCGAACTAAACACGGCATGTGTGAATATACCCTAAGTGGATGATTGATGATAAACACAAAGAGACAGGCCATACCCTAAAGAAGAGCGTGTGTTTGTGTGTTTGGGAAAAGGAAAGGTGGTGCCAGGGGGATTCCTAATTTGATAGGGCTTCAGACTTACAACTTTTTGTTTGCCATACATAGCAACTTTTTTTTAGATTAAATAGCGTTATTAATCAATAGTTACGGCTCCTTGACTAAAACTGCACTGACAACCATGAAAAGAGCATAGAAATACAAAAAAGCCAATTCCTAAGCCATGCACTTATCTAAATGTTTCTCACACAGAGAAACTTTTGCAAGTGATGCATTCACTGCATGCTAGATGAAATGTATGGAATTAAAGGGACAGGGACTTCAAAATAACCAGAATTTCACCTCAATATGGATTCAGTTTAACCGCTTTCACATAGACACTGCCACGGCGAAACCCCAAACCTTAAAACGACTGCAGGGTCTCCCACTACTGTAGGGATTGTGGGAATCTTTCTCACTCTGTTGTAGTATAGGCTAGTTGTTTTATGATAAGAATTACTTAACCCTCCTGTTATGTTCATTTGTCAGGAACAGCAATGGTGTTCCGGGTCAATTTGACCCGGGGCATGTTTAAATCTCCAAAAGATGTCCTAAACCAAAAAGAATCCTAACAAGCAGTGTGCACATGTCATTACCAACTCCATTACTAACTATTTTATCAATATTTAGTGCAATGTGGTGTTCCTTACCTCTAACATGTAATGGTTCAATAAGGATAATTCACTCGTTTTTCATTAAAAACATACATGTTCAAACTTTTTTTTGTAATGTTTCACCACTTTATTACTTTTGGAACACTGGATACAATGTGAAAAGTCTCCAGAGACATTGTGGCTTGAAATATAGCCCTGCCTGTCTCTGCATCCCACATACTGGCTGTCGATTCATCCTTCAACCCCAGCCAGGATGAGCAGCCCCAAATACGCATCTAAATGTGTTTTGTCCAGCTCCTTCCACTTCTCCCCAAAAACACACCTCCCTTCTAGTTTAGTCATTTCCAGAATGATTTTCTGTATTGAATCTGGCATGACCAGCTCAAAAGCTGACTTGATGTCAGTCACACGAGTCAGTGCCATCAAGTCCAAGTGGGCCCTGGCACTGTCTTTAAGGTGAAACTCGAAAAATTAGAATATGCAAAAGTTAATTTATTTCAGTAATTTGACTCAAAAGGTGAAACTAATATATTATATAGACCCATTACATGAAAGGTGAGATATTCAAAGCCTTTATGTGTTATAATTTAGATTATTATGGTTTACACAGCTTATGAAAACCCCAAATTTAAAATCTCAGAAAATTTGAATATTACATGAAATCAATAAAAAAGGGATTTTTATTACAGAAATATCAGCCCTCTATAAAGTATAATCATGCATTTACTCAGTACTTGGTTTGGGTCCATTCTGCATGACTTCTTGCCTGAATTCCAATTAATTGTCAGTGATATTCTAATTATATGAGTTTTACCTGTATGTTTTCTGCAGACGCATATTTGGGGATGAATTTCACAATTTGTTGACATGAATGTCTTGCTTGGAGGAATAGGAATAGCAATTCCCTCATCTGGTTCAAATTCAGAATCATTAGAATCAGAATTTAGCTCAAGATACATCCTCCTCTATTTTACTGTCATGATCAATGATGACTTCCAGAGCCTCCTGGACTGTCATCCTTTTGTTCTGCTTCTCATTTTGTAAAGGTCTGCCTGACAGAGTGTAATGTTGGTAGGACTCCCATGCAGAGAATATTTTATATGTTTTGTCCCTCCCCTGTTGAGTGTCCACTGAATGTGGGTGGAGTTTTCCCAAGGGAACATAAATGGTTCCCAAAAGTCGTAACACTTGCAACTGTGTGTGTGTTTGTGTGTGTGTGTGTGTGTGCGTGTGTGGGCATGTGTATGTGTGTGCGTGTGTGAGATTTAGGTGAAATATGTCTCACAGTTGTAAAGAAAGAAATAGTCTTACATTTCTGACACCCTTTTACCTCTAGTTTTACTGCCGGGTCAAATTGACCCAACAGTATCTATGTGATATAAACATGCAGGGGGTGGTTGCAAATGTGTGAGATAAAATATTTTCATATTATAAGTTGATTACACTAATTAAGGCAAGCAGAAGAAGTTTCATACTGAAAAAATAATTTTAACTATTTTTCCTAGATCTTCAAACTTTGAAACGGGTCAAATTGACCCGGAACATAACAGGAGGGTTAATAGAGGTTGGATAGTCTTATTATTATTATTATTATTATTATTATTATTATTATTATTATTATTATTATTATTATTATTATTATTATTATTATTATTATTATTATTATTATTATTATTATTATTATTATTAATAAGATAGACCTTGCTAATGTGCTTTCAATAAGTAATGCGTTTAAAACTTTTAAAACATTTAAACATTTAAAACTCAGCCGATGTTGGCCTTTCTTTTTTTTTTTACTGAATGGTGGATCTAATGTTATCATGGTAACGTAGCTGGCTACAGATAATAAAATCTGCCAGTAGCTGACATTAAAGCCATAAAATCAACTGTTGCTTAGAAGAAATGAGCAGTCTAATTTTGCCTTCCTCTGCCTGAAGTCAAGGACCCGTTGTAGCAAAACTGATATACATTTCCAAGGGTTAACTTGCCCCCTTCACTGCTGCAGAATGAATATGTGCCGTGTGAAAAAGGTAAGCTTTACAAGTGTAGCAACAGTAACTAAGGGAGGCAGGACTTAGAGGATGGTCAGCTAGTGTACAGCGTGTACTGCTGTTTGGTTTGGAGGCAGAAAGAGACCATTGCCAGAACGGCATGTACTGATCTAAATATCTATTCAAAAAATACAAACATACCGCTGTCTTGTGATAAAATTATGTATCTCCACATTTTATTTTGACGTTCTTGCAATGAGTCTTGAAACAAAGATGTTTTTTGTGTGAAAATCTCTCTTATTCTATAACTGCACGGCATACAAAGGAAAACCGTTCTGACAGAGAGGGACAGTAGCAACAGCTGGATCCTCTATCTACATTAAAAAAACATGGCTATAGAGTTGAAAGTGAATATCACAAGTTTAAACAACTTGACTGTCTTGCGGCAGGGAAATTGTGGCGCATTGTAAAGTGATTGAGTTCTTTGTTTTACCATCTGGACACCAACAGAAAAAAAAGCACAGCTGTCACCTTCAGAAACTTCACCATTAATGCTTTTTGCAATGTCTCCTCTGATGTCACCTGGAGGAATTAAACATCAGCATAGAGAGCGGGCGATGTGATCTAAAGTATGACACAATAGCATATGTAAATGTTAACAGACTAGAGTTACAAAACAGCCCGCTTACTTTGCCCCACAGCCAGTCATCAATAATGTAGCACAAGATAGAGTTTCAGCAGGAGCGAAAGAAGTCTCTCCACTCATAAACAGCATATAAACACAGCCCTGGTGCCAATTGGATGTTTAGGAGCATCTATCTAGCACTCAATTTGAACGTGTGAAATATGAAAGTGTGCGTGTGTGTGTGTGTGTGTGTGTGTCTAGGTAGATAGCTTTGTATGTTTACTATTTCTGTCCGCTCTTATTCAGGTGTCACTTGAAATGCTCTACAAGGCTGGTGGCAGCGTGTGCCTTACTCCCTTGGCATGTCAGGGTGGCCTCAAACACATTCAGTGGCGCTTTCCACAGACAGGCGCTGCATCACCGTTGTCCAGAACAGACACTTCACACAGGGGTAAACACAGCGAGACCCAAGGTCAGCCTGCTTGACGTCAGCCTCTGCTTTTCGCTTCTGTGCTGCTTGGAAACACACCATACACACACACAAACACACACACACACACACACACACACACACACACACACACACACACACACACACACACACACACACACACACACACACACACATACATACACACACACACACACACACACACACACACACACACACACACACACACACACACACACACACACACACACACCTATGCGTACAAAATACCTTGAGCCTAATGCTATATTTGCACATACACTATGCACTGACAGTATGCTCCCTTATCTTCTCTCCCTCCCTTTGTCTTCCCCTTTTCTCTCTCTCTCTCTCTCTCTCTCTCTCTCTCTCTCTCACACACAAAAACACTTTATCTCCTTATACATTTGATGAATGGCGTTGTCCTCTCTGTTGTCAATGGCTGACGTGCGCCGGCAGGTTGCCATAGAAATCAATAGACAGCTTGCCTAGATTAGCCAGAGTAACAGGGCCAGCAACCAAAGCCTATGCCTTACTTTGAAACTGCAGCCTGTCATAAAAAAGGAACTGATTCTAGTGATAGGAAATGGCTTTAGCTCTCAACAGGAATGAATGATATTAGGGGAATGCTCCATTAAGTTATGATTTATTGCAGGTTTCAAATTGTCTTTCTTTCTTGAGTCCAGATGTTGACTCCTCAGTGAGCAGCCCTTTGAGCCTTTAGATTGTTATTACAAACCAACTCACAATTTTCATTGTACCAAACACCCCTTTTTGATGCCCCTGATGGCTGCCGTTTTTATTTCAATTATAAGCACTCAATGTACAGTATTAGCTTCCTGTTATTGTTGCTGTGCACAACACCGGTGTCATGAGGCTACACCTTTAATTTTAAACAAAACTCAACCCACTTTACATTACTACCCATGAAGATTATAACAAGGCACGGAAAACTAAGGCCTGTGTAGACATGAAAGGTGACTATAACATTTTTATGGTGTCAGCTCTGTTTCACAGCAGCTACAATGGATTGACCTACTTCCATGGTGACAAAAAAGCATGATAACATCCGTCAACGCTTCTTAAACCTCTCTTTAAGCATACTACTCTTCTCCACTGTGTATACACATATGTTCAGTATGTTCCAAGCCTTTTACATAGTAAAGCTGAACTAGTGACAAAAAAAGAAGAAGTAGATTGCAAATAGTGTTACTATTTGGGCACTTGTGCACAAAATGTGTGAATCTCTTGATTGTTGTTCAATAAAGTGCACTACATTCACTCCCATACGGTAAGGGATAGTAACTCTACACAGGTTTATACACACACACTTTATATATTGACATATTTATATCCAGAGTCACCGCCACCGCACTGTCATCCCAGTAGCCAAAGTATGCAGGAAATCTTTGATGCAACATTATTGGTTTCACTGTGCATGAACACATCATCTCCAGTAAGAGCCTAGTTAAAGAAAGGAACTGACTGGAAGAAAGCTGAAAGTGTTTCTCACCATCTGGCTTCCCCTCCCTCCCCATCATCTGCTCACCAGGTCGGATACTACCATGTTCAGTACATACTCAAATCCTCCTGATCTATTAACATTTATTTTTTAATCGAAAGTGGTCGGAGATTGCTGGGATGAGACAAAACAACTAAGCTATAATTACTTGCCTAATAAACAAGACTTAAGATTGTAGGCTTGCGAAGCCACTTAATACTATTCAGACTTTTTGATTCATCTGACACACCGAGAGAATACCTCTTCCTGAGGTCTGTTGTTTGTTGGTCTTAACATATGGCTGATAATGGTGAGGAAAAAAACGCAACATTGTAATCGGCTGAAACATTGTATTTGTTGTGGCAAAAGAACATCCTCCAACGTCCAGTGCAGTTATTGGTGGAGACAGTTCAAAGTCCCTGTGCTCACTGACAAACTTGCCCTTGCTTTTTTTACAGTTTCCCCCAGAAAACATGGGAACCAGATGAGTGGCTATACGCTGATGCCATTTAATCCCAGAATTCATGGTTGTGGAATCCATGCCCACTGGTTCACCTTTGCTCACTGCTATTTATAAAAACACAGATATACAGTTTATGTTCAATGCATTGTTAAGGCAATGACATTCTGGTGAGGTTCCTTTAGTGTCCTTTAATCAGAACCACATCTCATTACGTTCCCAATACCTTTCCTTTCAGCAAATGCAAGCCGTAGTTGAGCTGGATAAGGGTCTCCACAGCTCATTGGGTGTTAATTTTATGTCCCGGGATTATTGATGAGACCTGGCAACGTCCGACCCACCGAGACACAAACAGTTCGTTCCATTTGGATTCACCCAAATCAAACAGTTATAAACAAGACCCCAGTTCTCCTACCATTCCAGCATCCCAAAGCATAACAAGATGCCGAGGCTACAGAAACACTTCCCAGATGTGTTGTCATGAAGTGACTACATGCTACGAACGCTCTGCTGCCCTTACGATGAGGAGCAAGGAGCAAAACAACCTGTATGTAATACTCATTGGCTTCTGATGTCCCTGTTTTGAATGTCTCATGTAGGAACCAAAAATAATAACACACTCATCATGGCATCTGTTGGGTTCCACTGCTGTGAGTGTATGCATGCACGGACAGCCAGAATGCACCCCGAACACATGCTAAATGACTTACGACTTCACAAATGCTTTCCATGTGATCACAGTTTTCACTTAGGCAACACTTTCTAATTTGCCAGTATTTGTGTTTGTACAAGTTGTGGGGGTAATAGTGCATGTATTCCTTCGAAGCCAACTTTGACTTCTCAGAGCTAGACAACAAACACTGGTGTCAAACACTAATGGATGGAAGGTCTTTTTTTCTCAGTCTTTACAAACAGAATCCAGGAACCTAGCAAGAGCACTTGGAGTCATACTGGTTTCAAGGGGCAATCTCTGCAACACCTTTCAACATACAGTATCTCTAAAGGCGCAGACAATGACAGAATGTACCGTACATCATGTAACACTGTCCCAGGTAGGGAATGTTCAGACCGCCCATCCTCTCATGGCCACTTGCCCATGCCCAACAGGGGTCTTGGACGTCATGAGGTATCTTTCTAAACCTTGAGGGGCTTTTAATATATTGGTCTCACTGTTGTGCGCCGGTTGTGCTGGAAGGAACCAAATCCATTGAGACAAATGAATACTTCGGCACACTGAGAAGTCAGGACAGCTGTTGAGACGCTGCTTTGAATGTCAGACCTGCCAAAAAATCAACACAACACAATCCCTTCTGCAAGAGGAATGAGAGAGAGAGTAGGCATGTTGCTATAAAAAGCTGTAATGAAATATGATTAGCTCACCACTACTCATTATCTACCAATCCCAGTGGTTGATGGAAACCACCATGTTAATTTCCCCTGATGAAGCATTGGTTGAAGCTACATGACTCACTGTTTAGGACAGTGATTCTCAACCTTTTCTTTCTTAGTTTATTGCCACATCCCTATTCTCAAAAACACAACCATTATGCATTTAAAATGCATTTTAAGTTACACCACCAAAAGTGGATGTTGTTGGAAATGTTTTTCCCCACCCAATTGAACTGTTTAGGTTGTTTTTGTCAAGTTTGCAAGCTGCTACCACTCGGAGTGGCAGGAGCTGGACCTTTCAACTATTTATCCATTATTTATAGCCTATTATTTTAACCATCCTTCCAGGAAGCCACAGCCACATGAGAGAATGAAAGCACATTAACAGAGAATAACTGTTTCCCCAGAGCACACTTGATTTGTTGCTAAAAGTCAATAAATCTAACAAAATTTGTAACAAACTATTTAAAATGTTAACTTCCAGCTAACCATTTACATAAAAAAATCTAATTATTTTGGCTATCAACTACTTAGTTGGTATATTTAGTTCAAATGTTGATCCTCTCTTCGCTAAACTATTGTAAACTTTGTGTGTTTTGACAAAAGTACAACCTTAGTCAAGTTAACTTATCTAGAATAATAACAAATGTGGGTAATGGCAACACTGGGAGTTGGTATGTTGGCAAGTGACACTGGCAACATGTGCCCTTAAGGGGTTTATAACTGACTACAGTCTAATGGTGCTAGGAACATGTTGGTCAGCATTGAATATTTAATATCCTATTTTTGTGCTGTGCTTGCAGAAGTAAGACATGGGGTACAAGTACACCTGGTTGTAGATCACTGGAGGGAAATCTCTCACTATGTTTCAAATTATTTTAAAGGGCTCCACAACAAAAATGTGGCCATAACCGAAAGCATATTCTACTTAGTTTAGACCCAGCACAGCATGTCATCCTTTGAAGCGCAGCTGTGAAATGAGTATTTTAAAAAGTGAGGAGGAGGGAAACTCGCCTTGAGCCAAAAGGTCCATTTTGGGGCTCCACCATTACCATTCAGGAAACGTCTACTGCCATGGCCTACAGCAGTATGTTTACCCTATGGTCGCTTAAACACGCTGAGTGAAATATTGTCCTCCTCATGTGGACTAAGAGAAACAGTTGGGTCTCTGTATTTAGGTGTGGGGTAACAGATTGCTCCCTGTGTACCCGCTCATCAAACATTCCCATAAAAGCAGAATCTGGGGAATGCTCAATGAAACACAGAGAGCACGTTTCCACGTTTCTGTTTGAGCTTGCCTGCCGTGGTTTACTGTATATGTGAGTGTGTGAGAGCATATATTTGTGTGTGTGTGTGTGTGTGTGTGTGTGTGTGTGTGTGTGTGTTTGACACTAATACTTACCTTTGCTGAGTGTAAATGTTTCAGAGGCATCTTGTGAAGCAGGCTAAAAGCATCTTTGACATAATTACACCGTCTGTCAAAGCTGAAGAGGAGGTTTCCTATGAAATGGGAACTGGCAGGTTGGGGAGAAGAGTGGAAACCAGACTTCCAAAAATGGGAAATTGTTGACTAAACACCTGTGACTTTGTCTGTGTGTGTGTGTGTGTGCGCGTGTGTGTGTGTGTGTGTGTGTGTGTGTGTGTGTGTGTGTGTGTGTGTGTGTGTCTGAGTGTGTGCTGGCACGTTTGCATGCATTGGGAAGCAGGTAGTGGTTCATCACAATTTGGTAAGTTGATGACCTGATGTACTTTGTAACAAACTTAGAAGTCCATATAGAGGCAAATTTAGATTTGAATGTCCAGCTAAATGTTAGCTGTGACTGGCCTCTCTGTCTGTGCTGTGCTCTCTGTGTTATGAAATGTTTGCAATTAGGAACATATTTACTGTAGACAACTATTCACCTGCCACACATTTCACAACTCAACACATCTGCTTTTGAGCATGTACAATAATCATTTTTTCATAATGGTTTTACCACAAAAAAACCCTATGTGTTAGGTAGCACAAAAAAAAAACCCTATGTAGTAGGTAACACAAAAAAACCCTATGTAGTAGGTAACACAAAAAAACCCTATGTAGTAGGTAACACAAAAAAACCCTATGTAGTAGGTAACACAAAAAAAAACTATATGTTAGGTAGCACAAAAAAAACGTATGTGTTAGGTAGCACAAAAAACAAAAAAACCCTATGTAGTAGGTAACACACAAAAAAAAAATATGTTAGGTAGCACAAAAAAAACTTATGTGTTAGGTAGCACAAAAAAAACCTATGTAGTAGGTAACACAAAAAAAACCTATGTAGTAGGTAACACATATCTATGTAGTAGGTATGTAGTAGCTACTACAATTTTGTGTACCTTATTGTAAAGTGTTACCAAAGCATATTACAGAGGCAATGGGAAGTAGTGGGATTCAAAAATTCAAGAGAATACATCAGTTAGGAAGACCAAGTGAAAACCAACAGGTGCATGATCTGCCTAGCTGCCAACAGCAAAAAGGTCGGCAGCTGGAGTTCCCAGTGCACCAGGCCTGTGTGCAGGGAGAACAAACATGAAATTTTGTCTTGTGACATTTGACAATTTGCGTCGGACCCAGGTGACTTAATTTCATCACTTTTACAATTTTCACATTCAGTTTCCAGTTCACCACACTATACACTAAAGCTCAATATCAGTGAAATGCATAATGTAATGTGTGAAAAAGTGACAAATAAACATATTTCAAATATTAAATGTCCAAATCAATGTTAAAATAAAGTTAAAAAAGTTATTACAGTATGTCTTTCTTTTTTTTTAAATCATACTCGCATACAGTACATTGGTCAATGACCAGTGTGTAATTTTTTTATGCTCATACAAAAAAAATTAATTGATTTATGGTAATCAATTAACAAGATGGAAAATCAAATGAAAAAATACATTATTTTCAAAGATATAGCAAATAACTCACAGACATGCATGTCATAACATTGTGCTTTAGAAGGGGTTTGCATAGCTTTGCATCAAAGGGTTAAGTCCACATTGAAGTTACCTACACGATAAATACTAAAAACATTTATTAATTTCCAGAATGTACAGCTAATATTGTATGTCCAATACTTAATAACTTATGAACAAATACCCAAAATGTGCAAATGACATTCCCGCCAGGCTCACCCATACTCTGTTATTAGTATTAATTTGGTGACGTTAGCATCAAGCCCCAATCTCAGCGATTTTTGCCAGCATCCAATAAGGAAGTGACCACAACTGTAGTAACCAGGAAGTGCCACTAGGGGCTGGGAGCAGAAGACAGCCATCTCTCATTGACTCCAATGTTAAACATGCCGTTTTCACAGCATTATTAAACCTATTTAGAGCCTGGGCCACGAAACCATTTTAGTCTGTATGTTTAGGTCATATCTCCATGACAACACTGAGGGGGGTGAATATTTTTGGTCCACGCTAGTTTTTATTCTTTTGGAGGTTAAAATGTATTGGCGCAATCTCTTGAGTGACAGCTCTCCGCCCGTTGTCCCTCACTTTGCCTCGGAGGTATGCGTCAGCTATCTCCCTTCCCCTCACAAAATGGCGACGCGCACAAACCAGGATTATTGGATGCCGTGTGAATAACTGAGGTCAGCCCGGATGCTACATCCATATTATTTACTATCTATGGTTAGCATGCTTAGAGCCTACACGCTAAGCTAAGATGGTTAGCATGGCTCCTTCTTAACATCACCATGTCACCATCATCACTGTCAGCATCTTGAAGTTATAGAACATATAGCTAAAAGCATTGCTGTGTCTGAGGGCAATCAAGTGCAGTAGCTGTGTTCACACCTGTCCACATAACATCACCAAGGGGGTTAACGCTCAGGGATTCCATCCAGCCAAACTAAAACAAAGGCAGGTGTGAAAGCGCCCTTAGTCTTTGTAACATCTTGGAAAAAATATTTGAAGTAACTGTTCTAACTATAACACGCTATCCTTTGCATTCAATTTGATTCATTGAGCCATTAATATATCAAATACATTGTTTTAATATGTGTATTTTGCTGATGGATGAAGCTCCTGTTTTGCACTATTTATATTACTTTCCTTTTATTGTTCGTCAAACGTTGAAGTCATATCACCTTTGGCTATTATTAAATTCATTTCATAAATTCACACCTGCTGGTGGGCCGCCTTAGGGGACAGGCAAGCAAATACATTTTGATCCCAAATGCTACTCTATGTACCTTGGCAGCAGTCCATGAGTTGTTGCCCTGCGTTCCTGTTTAATGAAATGTCTGTTGAGCGCAGACTCTGGCATGATCTTGTAGTTCAATGGGACATATCACTAAAACTGTCAGGGTTAAGAGGTATGGTATGTCAGAATCACTTTTGTAATGACGAAATGGGAAAATGTATGCGTCATTTTCAAGACATTGACAAGTCTTGTATGCACTTGAAATGTTTTTCACAGTTCCTTTCTGAGACCTGACATGACCTGCTCTGTGACGACTTTCAAGAACGTTTGACCATCCTGTCAGCGAAACATGAGAATCTTTCAGAACCAGCTGGGATCTGCTGGCTCTCTGTTCAACTATGTCATAAATCTTCCTTCATCCAATGCCAAACTGAGGGGCAACTGAATAATCCTTTCTATTAGTGAAATCGCAACCACATTGTTGTGACGTTTAACAAATTTGCGGTTTTATGCTTTCATGCTGGCATGTTCTTGTTTTGGGTTTGAGGATATTGGAAACAGCATCGATGTTCAATCTCAACCACAGCGTCATGAGCCATGCCTTGGCACCCGCCGCAACAGATTGATTCATTTAAGGTCATGGGACATGTCATATTAGAGTGATCACTCGATGTTCATAGACTCTTGGCTTTGTCTTGCTTTGTTTTCATCTAATTTCTTTCCTTTTCAATTTCCCGTCCTTGTGTCTTTGTGTTTCAGAGCCGATTAGTAATCTTACATTAGTAGTTAACTAATGATGAGATCGGGATAGGAGAGATTAGTTGACCCACTATTGCCTTTCAATTATACATTTAAACCTTGGGACTAGTCCTTAATCCTCCCTGTTCTTATACTGTGGTAAACATGTTAATATGGATTGTGAAAGAAGATGTGTAGAGTTTCCGCTGTCCTTACAGGGAGCTCATTCTACCATTGAGGAGCTTGGACAGCAATGAGGATTTTGTCAAGTTGTAGCTGGTAGAGAGAGAGAGCCGTTCGATGTGGCTAACTGTTGCCAGTACAGGATTCGGATTGATGTGGGTATTTCACCATCTCAACCAATCATTATGTGTTTGCCACTCCACTGAGCTGTAGCAGTAATATTGATGGCAGTTCTAGCTCTTTAAACATTCCCTTTTTCTTTATTAACTATGGACTATTTCTGTTAACCTGAATGATTATTGCAATGGGAATGTGGAAGCTTTTTCATCAGGTGAGAGGAGGACGCTGTAAACAATGGAGCAACGTTTGGCATTTAGATGGAGAGGTGAGAAGACTGTAATTATCCAGATACAGCTGCCTGACATCTCACAGACGCACACACATACCATACCAACAGCTCAATAGTCCGACATATTGCATATTCACAAGAATGTGTCACTGAATACAAATCTGGATGTAATTGCAGATTAATTAAAAAAATACACGGCTGCAATGAGTAACACTGTCCTCGTAAAGACTCAAATGGTGAATGACAAACAAATATTTTTTTTTAATTTTTAATAGCTGTATGTCTGTCAATTGAGCTGTCAGAATAAACGGCCGTCAGAATTATGGGCAATCCCCCACATGCCAAGATAAAATAAGATGAATAACTTTTGTTATACATCTAGATACAATGAATGCAGTCTTATACAACAGCATTGAAATAAATCTTACTCTCATACGTTATAATGTTGAGTTTTCATGGAAACAGTTATAGAGAGGTCAATGAGGTCAACTTCACTGAAGGGTTTCTAATATTTAGTTTTCCCTCATGGGCATACATTGGGCAATATATTTGAAGCACCTGCATTACCCTGTTTCTAAGTTGTGTATCTGGTTGACAGTTGCTTCCAATTATTTCTCAATAGGCCTTTTCATGGCAGACATTTTGGCACGTCACCATAGGGACAGCACAGGTGTCAATAATAAAAATTGATTGTGATCCATTTGGCTGCTTTGGTTTCAGGCTCCTGGTATCGCACACACTGGCTCGATGTCACACTGTCATAGTTTACTGGGACACTTGAATGGACCTGTGCGCTCGTTAAAGTTATTAGTAACACCTGTGCTTTTCCCACTGTGGCTGTTACAGGTTTCTGCAGTTTTCAACAAGTTAAATGAAAAAAAGTTTTTAATACCATTATGAACGCAATCTAATGGCGCTTTTCCACCGCACATGTAGCTCGACTCGACTCAACTCGACTCGACTCAACTTGGTTTGGTAGCAGCACGGGTCGTTTTCCACCGCATATAGTACCTGCTGAACGTGGGTGGGGTCGTCGTAAGGGGCTGAAAGCCTACTCCGGAGCAAAGTAGCTAAGCAGAAATTACGAGCAGTTGTTGCACTATTAACTGAACCAACCGCCAAAAACACGGATGAAAAATGTTTAAGAAATACCCCCCTTGTATCTGTTTGCTAAAAAAGTAGAAGAATATTGCTACGGGCCATTAAAAGGGATGGTTGTTGTCCCGATGTGTGACTCTGCCACACAGTCAGCTGTAGGGATGCGTCACGTACATCCCTATGCACGTAAACACGGGCATGATAAAGTTGACTGTTTAGTGCTTGTTTCAGGATACGTGTTTTCAAATGCAAGCCGTGTCTCAGCCTGAATATTTTATTGAGGTAATCAGTTCAGTCCGAGGCTTGTAATGTAATCGCTCGCTATCATGTCTGTCCCAGCTGGCCACTATTTAGCCTAGCTGCTAGCTGCCCTACATGTCTCCTCTCGTATGTAAGTAACTTCCCCAACAACCAACACTGGGTGAGCTTAGCGAATATATGGAAAATAAATTCGGATCTGTGATGCAAATCAAATGAAAGAGAGCCAGAGAAGGCTGCACGCGGCGTAAATACACTCAAAAGTCCCGAAGAGTTGGGGAGAATAAACAACAGAATGAAGCCGGTAGTCTCTGGCCACTGATTGGCCAGACAATAGTCTCTGGCCAATCAGTGGCCGGCTGTCTGCCGACGTCACCTTTTAGCATCGGCTCAGCTCGCTTGGACCCTAGAGCGAGGCGATACCAAAAAAGCAGCCGCTACGTGGTACCAGGTACCATGAAATTGCGGTGGAAAAGCCAAAAATGCGAGTCGAGTCGAGTCGAGTCGAGTCGAGCTGATACCATGCGGTGGAAAAGCGCCATAAGACTTATTTCAGAGATCATAAAAAAAAAGATCATGAAAGAATTATTTGCTAAGTAAATGAATGTGTCCACATTTAGCATGAGTTTGATGGTTCTCTTCTGGTGTGTAGTTTTGCTACAGCATGATCAGTGCAATTTTCCCCAAAATACATTAAAAAGAGAGACTGATTTGCATGCACCTTTTTAACTGCCTTGATGATAATCTCACTTGTCTCAACAGTATTAATTGCTCTTAAGGAAGCTCAAGCCCAATCCAAGATCGTAACAGAACATTTTTTCTTTTCAGAGGACAGATAGTCCTTTTGCCAAGAAATCATGAGCTCATCCCATAAAATAAGTAAGATTGATGGAGCGTTTGATTTGCCAAATGGAAGCCTGTGGACTTTCTGTCCTGATAAGAGTGGTCTTTTCAAGGATGATAATGCCTCCAGCAAAGGGCAGGAGGGTTTACTGACTGTTCTGGGGTGTACTGACACTTTGTCTATGGCACATTTTGGACTGGTGTGTTAGAGGGCATTCAATCAGATTGGAAACAGCCCTGTGTTTAAAACAATGTAAATTGCATTGGGGATGGTGTGCTGCTCCAGGTACCAGCGAGATAATGGAATACACACCTGGGGAGGAGAGTTTGAGTATAAAGGTTCAAGATTTACCAGATGCCCAAACCCTGCATGGTCAATACTCTCTCTGAGACAGGATTTTATGAGTCTGGGTGATCAATTATTTTATCTTTCGCCGCAACAATCTGCAGGTTAAGTGTTATGCTGCATTCATGGAGCAACGCTATCTACCAGGAATGTGAATGTGCACGTGTTCGATCGGCCGATGCAATATGTTGTTGATGAATTCTTCCACCTGCCCCTATTTAAACTTATACCAGAGTGAATGGGATCATCTTCACCCCATACAGAAACCCTTTCTGCATTTTAAACGGCTGTCAGATGATGATATATGAGATACATTCCTCACCTCCTTAAGTTTGCTCAACAGATTTCAGTTTTCCAGTCCTCCTGCCCAACAGGTATCCACTAGAACCTGTAGGACTCTTCATCTGACTTGGATGATTCAGCGTCAGTATGATAATTCCGAAGGATGATTACAAATGCAGGGTCTTACTTTTCTGACTGGTCACTGTGCAATTGTGAGAGATGGATCTCAATTGGGGGAATTTGAAAGAATTGTGCAAACCACTTGGAAGGACAAAAAAAAAATTATCTGAATGTTTGGGATAAATACTATATGGCTTGTGAAATCTTATATGCCTTGAAACAATTAACAGGGTGCAGGGCTGGCTGACTAAGAACAAAGATCCGCATCTCGGATCAAAACAGCATCGGGTTGTGGTCTTAAGCCTTGAGTCAAACAATATGTGAGATCCATATGGTAAAAAAAAAATTCTGGTCTGCTTTTACTTTAATGGTGAGTGTGAAACATTTAACACGCAGGAAAAACCCATGCTGTGCGTATCTCTGTTGTGCCGTGACTTTCTGCGGCCTGCTGTCGGTGAATGGTGGCAACGAACAGCCCTGTATACTGTAGTCAACAAAGTAATTCTGCTGGTCCTTTTTCATGGCGCCTTGCTATTTGTCTGTCTCCGTTGTTGTTGGGCTCTGTCCATGCTCTCTATTGTAAACTGCTGCTGCTTTTACTGCCGCTCCTCTGAGCTTGATTATCTCTTTGGAGACTGGAGCGGATAGATGAGCTATTTTATTGTCATATTGTGAGCGGTGTGGCTGCTGTCGATTCCTCACGGCTCTGGCTTCAATGGAGGGGACACACACCGGTCAGCATCTAACCAGAACGAGCTGTTTTCCATCGCCTCTCTGCTCAGGTCCAGCACATCATTATTTTTTTTGGGACGCAGGCCTTGTATCACACTCTGAATGCTTCATGTCTACCAAAGCCGCTGGTGCACTGGTGCACCTTTTTTCCACTGCTCTCATAACACAAAAGGTTAGGTGTGAATGATTAAATATTGGAAGAGTATTTGATCACTGCCATCAAAAGAATATTAAGCTACAGTGCGTAACTTCTGCCGCCCTCATGAAGAATTGTATGTAATTTAAACAACACTGTTGGCGCATCTACATGAGGTAGGCCTTCGGTGATTGCGCATGGATTTTATACATAGTTTCTGCTGCACGTCCAGGTTTGTAAACGCTGCCATCCCAAGAAATACAGAAAGAGTTTTGTGGAGCTGATAGGCGTAATCCCCTTTCTGTCTACTCATTTGGCCATCGCTTGAATGTAACCGACGCCGTCATTCATTTATATGACAAAGTTAGGTCTGACAGGCCTGTGTCATCCGACATTAGACTGAGGTTGAATAGACAGAACTCAATATCATCACACTGTGGGAGCATCATTATTTGATCCACATGGAGGATCAACATCAAAGAGGAGGGGATAACCTATAAAAACACAGTTTTACCTTTTAAGGCACACGGACAGCACATTGGCTTGACGCTTTTCTCTCCAGAACAGGGTGAAGTGGTTACAACAACAGAGAGACATAAGGAATAGAGAACTGTTTGAGGCAGCTCTGGGTATGAGATCCATATGTGCAAAACAAAGATCTCATGTAAGCATTTGGATCATGTGTAGATGATGCAATGGAACATTTCCTCTGTCTTAAATTAATGCTTACATAATGTGCTCATCAAAGCATAATTTCAGAATCATGCTATTTTCATGGTAAATGGGGAAGAAATCACGATTAATTAATCATAGGAAATAGACACAAATAGCCAAGACAGGCACTCCTAATTAAAATATGTTTTCCTCTTCAGCTTATGACTGAAATTAATGGATGACCAAAAGGTTAGAGGATCCATTTTGCCCAGGCACATGTTTTCAACATCAAAATCACTTCATCTTAGTCATTACATGAATAATGAATAATCCCCCATCCTGCCTTTCAACACGACATCATCTGATTATGTCTCAATCTAGAGATGTGACAGGGGGCTAAGTGTACCCGCTTCTCCTTTGACTCCCATTGTCACACAATGGATGACGTTGAAGTCTTCAGTCAACAAGCTGGGCCCTGGCGGAGACACAAGACGTCACTCGGAAAGCCCAGGGTCAAGGGACGGGCATTAATAAGTGCAGGCTTGTATCGGAGACATGTGAGCTGGGGCCCGACACCGTCAGCCAAAGATCAGCCCTCATGACGTCTGCTTATGGGTATGAATCACAGCACAGTGGCATATCGTATGCTAGAAAGGCAGGACTCCATGGGGTCTGAAATGGTCTTGAGAGCAGACTGTGAGAGCAGAGGAGAACAGATATGTCATCTGAATGTGTCCTTTTTAGGATGTGTAGGTAAATAAAGCTGCATTAAGCAACTGTGTTTGGACAGGAGATTGAAAAGATATACTAGAGGGGGAGTCTAGCTTTGTCCCAATGTGTTCAGTATCTGCTGAGAGCCTATTTGGCCTGACTTAATTCCCTCAGACAGTGTTTAACTCCAGGCTGTATACCAACCATTAAAAAAACTGGTTTGATTTCCTTCAAACCATAATATAATAATAATATAATATCGGGGCTGTACAGTGCGACAGTTTTGATCGCATTTGCTACTGAAATTGGTCACGTGCGATGATGAATACGAGTCCATTCGCACTAGTGCGACAGGCTGCTAATGAGGAGAGGCTGTCTTTGAAACACAGAAGAGCGCTGTAAAACACTGCTTAGAGGGCTCTACATTAACACTCTCCAAATGGGGGTAAATGTAGTCTTAGGCAAGTAAGTTATTGAGTCCACCTCCACTTTGGCTGGTGAAAGATATGTGTCCTCGGGATCTGTGCTCGAGCAGCGATTCTATCATATAAAAACTTCACCAAAGGTAATAACCGGAAGGAGACGACACATTACCGCAGTTAAGTTAGCTCGTGTGCAAACAGAACATTTCCTGTGCGCCTTCACGTTAAAAGCCTGTTACTAGCCAAACATGAGTTGACTTTTATTTTGAAGTCGGTATGAACAGGAAATTATCGCTTCACAGCCCTGCAGTGCTCTAGCTAGAAAGGCAACTCATTTAGCTGCAGAGAAAAGTCAACAGTAGTCTAAAACATCGGTTTTCAAACTGTGGGCAGGGGGGGCGCGGATGAATATGTAAAAAAAAGAAAAACTAAAAAAAAAAAATTTTTTTTTTTTTTTTTTTTTTTAGTTTTTCTTTTTTATACTAAGATCACGGCATAGCTGGACACAAGTTCTTCTGCTTCGTTCCCCTCACTGCATTTAAATGCATTCAGTAAATTAGAGAAATAGGTCTCGTTAAAGAAAAAGAGCACCAAGCCCAACCCAGAGGACCCTGCATACATTTTGTTTATTTTAAATTAATATTTTTATGGAAAATCCATGTGTACTTCTTCAATAGCTTCTAATTCATCAGACCCAGTGTCTCCAAATTATTTGTTCACCCCCGGACCTCCCTAGGAGGGTCTGGTTCTCCACTGGCCACTATTCTCCTCCAGCAGGACATTGGAGGCACTAGCAAAAAAACACTGGGTGTGTGACTGACATTTAACTAGTCAATAATTTGGGCAAGTCTGTCTGCCTATCTTTCTCACTCCGATGCACACTCAGTCAGTATTATCCATGCTCAAAGGAAGCAGGATTAAAACACTGGATTATGTGTTTAAAAACGCACAAAAATGTTTAGAATGTTTCAAAAACATGCTTAAATTTGTAAAATAATTTAAAAAAAATTGGGGGGGGGGGGCTCCGCTGAAATTTGTTCTCTGAGGGGGGGCTCACTTTCTCACACTTCGAAAACCCCTGGTCTAAAAACAAAGTTTGAAATAAGCCACTGAAGAACAACTCCCAACACATTCACAACAACCTATTTAATTTATCCTAAATTGTACCAATATGTATACTTTTTTTAATTTAATAGGCTATGTTTAATGTTTTGAAGTTTGGTTTTAATTAACAGAAGGACATTTAAAAATATATATATTATTATTAATATAATAATTATATGTAGGCCTAGATACAAAAAATATATAGATATAGATATTATTTTTATATTTTTATGGGGAGAAATAATTCTGAAACAGCAAAAAATTGCAATTGGCAGGTTAGATTATTTTGTCTAAATTGCCATCAGTGCACCCCTATTCATTTTTCTACAATTATTACTGCACACACTAGGATATAATATTAATTGAGAATCTCAAATGAGACCAAGATGACAGGCTCATAGGTAAATACAGTGAAATGCAAGGGTTAGGGTTATGCAAGTTTTCGATCATACTTTGTGTGCTACCAAATACATTTTTGTGCTACTGAATTTTTTTGCTTGCTAGCACCAGTGCTACCACCTAAAAAATAAGCGAACAGCCCTGATAATATATACATATTTTTATTTCTAGTGATTTGATTTCCTTATTTTTATGGAGGAAAAGTGTTTTCAAAGTGAGAAAGGGACTTTTGTTTCAGGTCCAGCCCAACTTTGAGATTTACACTGACTGTATATCATCACACATACCCAAGTCCATTCATTTCAGTGAGGTCTGTTTTGACAGATATATTAAAGTGTAATGTGAGAATTATTGAATTGGCTTAAAACACCGTTCATTCATAATTTGTTAGCCACTTGGGGGCTTTGGAAAAACCGTAAACACACCATTGACATGTGGTGAGACAAAGCAGTATTGGCATTTTATTTAGATTTGTGATTCTGAACCTCCCAATGACTATAAATCCAATATTCGCTCCCCTTTCAGCTGGGTTTTGGTCTCTGCCAACTCCTGAGAAATGTATCTGACTCTATATTTGATGCTTCACTGTGTTCATCATGAAGCTGCCAACATCGTCTGTTTGTTGTTTGGTCCTGACGGGGGCGTAGCAATGTTCCCACGGCTCAATGGGATAATATGGAACATAACTCAACCCAGTGGTATGAATCAATCAGGTAAAGTTAGCACGAATCAATTATGAATATGGAGTGTTTTTTATTTTTTCCACAAAACCGTATTCTACCTTCTGTTCCAATGGAATATGACATTTCTAAAAGTCCCATATGGTGTCATAAACATCTGGATAACATTGGAATGACCCCATGCTGACCATGCAGGGGTTATTAGAGATTTTTTTGGAAACCAGTTTGATTGGGCCTGTAAAAGTAAGCCTAAACAAAGTTTTGGAACATTAAACCAAAACAATGAGCTTAAAGAGAGTAGAATGCTCTGCAGAGCTGCAGTGAACCACATAGTGTTATTGTATAATATTCAATGGGTTGTAGTTTGAAAACGGTCTCGTATTCCCTTTTTGAAGGTCTTGGTGAATAGAGAGATCTTAATCTGGGACTTGTGCTGGTCGGTTCCTGGTTTTGACTAAATCTAGCCATGCCATGTTCTTTGACTTGGTCTCACCCCCTTAAAGTCTTTGTCGGTCTCAATATCCTATGGTCATGGTCATGACTTGGTCTCAGTTAAGGCGGTCTTGCCTACAACACTGGTAAATGTAATAGATATCTTAACCCTTCTTTCCACTGGTTTGGAACAGAGCAGTAACCCTAGATCTGGCTTGCGTTTCCACTGCCGACAGTACCCTTACGTAAATAAATTGATCAAATTAAAAGAGAAAATGCATTTAGAATATAACATTTTAAACTGATGACTTTGACCTTTCTAGCTATGTTTTTTGGTGCCCGGTTGAGGACAATGTTACAGTTTACATTAAAATCAAGTCGGGTACAAAACCATGGACAATTATAAGCATTTAGTTCATCATCTCATGGGACAGTATTTGTCTTGAAATCCCATTAGAAGTTTGGAATACATTTGCGGCAACACAAATTGTCGTTGCCTTACATACTGCCCATTTGTAAAGTCTGCAGTGCAACATTTTGGTCAGAATCCATGGAAAAACATCGATTTTAATTAGGGGTTACATCAGCATGGAGTGGATGTCGTTTTCCATTCACATGGGAACCCAATTTATGGTTGAATCCTGAGGTTGAAATCACAGAGAAAGTGGAGGCGCAGCCGTCAGTCGGCTTTCAGACGGGACGGCGTGGATGGAACGAGGAACACACAGGGAGGTATACTGGATTTGAGGTTTTGCCATAGCGTTGTCTTGGGCTGCTGCCTGCATACTTTATCATACCACGAGGGCGAGCAGTCTAAGGTCCATTTTGAACACTCTGTGTGGGAAAAAGCTATTGGCAGGTTCAGTTCGAGGCAGGTTATTACGGTGAAACGAGGGTTTGCCTTTTGCTTTGGACCTGCATGCATCGTAACACAAGTATAATATACAGAGGATGTAGCACATAGTTGTTGCGTATATAGCACTATGCAAAACAGGAAAAGGAGCAATATAAAGTTTAACATGATATAATCTTAAGGAACTTGGGAATGGGGCAAAATGATAGGGTGCCGGGAAGACGACACCAAGGCCTCTTGTGAGATAGTGCCATGTATTTCCCACTCATCCAAACACCATGAAAACCTGATGAGCCAAAAAAAGACCCACAGATGTGTCTTTACTACATCTATGGAGGAAACGAATATGCCAAACTTCTTGGGGCGTGGTAAACTGTGCGTAGGTCAGTGTCCACACCAGTGAATCTGTATTCCTGACTGACCAGAGTAAATATTTCACTTGGCAAAAATGAAAATTAAGGATAAAAGGAGGATGATAAAATAAACAACGGCTGTGTAATTACATCAGTACCATATCATCCCGGTACTGCTGAGGTTACATAAGGACATGTACCGTACTGTACAAGCACTAGTAAAGCATGGTGCTATTCAAGGTCTTCTTACGGGAAGCACACAATAATTTCATAGGGATGAGCGAATCTACAAGGCCCACAGGCAAAAACAGTGTGGTAGTAATGGCTGGTGTTTATCTCCGAACATCTGGTTATTAACAACCAGGGTGCACAGCGCAAGATCCAGTCAAATAAAAGCAAAAAGAAATACTGCCTTCATATCTTTCTTCCATTGATCTCGGGATGAACCGCTTCCAGTGGGACGTGAGAGTAGAAGGCCATGTTTTTTCCAATGAGAAATAGGAAGGTGTGATACCTGCTTCAACTTCAATCACTTCCTGTTATTCTGAGTCAATCTCCTAACATACATACGTTCGGGGTTTCGAAAAGTGGTTAAATTTGAAAAACATGGTCGTCACAATTCATTTTAGTCACACAAGACTGATTAGACCCCAGGGATTTTGGAATACGAATGCAGTGATGCTAATTTGATAATAATGAATCACAATGTAATCTGGGGCCATTTGGGGACAGAGCGGAGCGTTTATAAGTCAGGGATTTGGCATCTGTGCCTTTTAAATATTCCTCTGTTGCTGTCTTTAATTTGTGACCTCACATGT
The DNA here is from genome assembly GCA_026929865.2 of Hyperoplus lanceolatus. NCBI lineage: Eukaryota > Metazoa > Chordata > Actinopteri > Uranoscopiformes > Ammodytidae > Hyperoplus > Hyperoplus lanceolatus. Next base: position 9,209,992 of record CM049401.1, on the reverse strand, counting down.
TAATCATCTCTTCAAGTTTTGATGCTGAATTGTTTTGTTTTTTCTGCAGGGGTTTATCTTCAGCTGATACTGTGCACTCCAGCTGGAAGGATTAGTGTACACATCCTGAGTTCTGACATTACTTGGAAGCTGCATTTTACCCTCCCTTATTTAATGAACAAAGTATTTTAGAATATCGGGTTCCAATGTTACAACAAAATATAACAATCACACTGGACACGTTGTGAGTGCGTGTGATCCCATGTATACAGCCAGGCCTGGTTCTAGACAGTTAGATTAGGGTGGGCCTTTAGAAATTTTAGGTGGGCACACTGGGCAGAGAGACCTAAGATGCGAGCGCGTGCGGAGCGCGCAAGCAGATTTTTTTTTGCCCTTGTAAAATCTCTGCGTCTGATTTTTGGCACATTTACTGTGAATTGTGTAGAACACAATATGCAAATAAACTTTGAGTGTTGCTGTGTGGGAGATTTGATTCTTGCATGTTTTTTTTATAAAATGTTTATGAATAACATATAATATACATTATATACAACATAATGTATCTTTTTTTTAATCGCAGTATTAGCTGTAGGCAGCCTGAGCTGATTGAAGAGAAAGCTTTGGGACTGGGCAACCTGGACGGTGGTAGTCCAGAGCTATATACTATACACACTATATAGATATATAGTCTTTCCACTATTGCCTCCGATGTCCAGCTGGGTGAAAATAGTAGCCAGCCGAGGTCATGACCCTGCTAGGGGAGTCTGGGGGTATGCCCCCCCGGGAGATTTTTTTTAACCTTTATAAAGTGAAATGCATGAATCTGGTGCATTTGAGGAATTTTGTGTGAACAAATAATTTGGAGACACTGGGTCGGATGAATTAGAAGCTATTGAAGAAAGACACATGGATTTTCCATAGAAATATAAATTTGAAATAAAATATTATGCAGGGTCCTCTGTGATGGGCTTGGAGCCCTTTTTCTTTTACGGGACATATTTTTCTGTAATATAATGAATTCATTTAAATGCAGTGAGAGGAACAAAGCAGAAGAACTCCGTTGTCCAGTTATCTTTTTTTCCACAGACGAGGCTGAAATAGGCCATAGACTATACACAGTGCATGGGCAACTGAGGGCAGTCCCATTTTCAAATATTTTTAAATAAACTCAATACACACTGTGCATGCCATGGACTTGAACTTGACGTGATCAGTTAACCTCGGATTACCTCCCAGATGAACTGATTCAATTATTAAACTATTAACTATCTACCAAAACATTGTATTCCTTTTATTGTATGATAATTTACATTTACTGTATATAATATGATGTTGATATCAAACACACAAACTAAGGGGGGGCCCCCCTGGCAGTCGGGACCCTAAGCAACCGCTCATTTCGCTTATGCCTCGGGCCGGCTCTGCTGACCAGTGACCACTATAAGCGGGTGGGTAACTTGGAGGCAGGCTGTCCTGCCCACCCAATAATACAATTAGAAGCAATGCATGGTAATGGTATATTCTTTAGTATTAATTAATTTTCTGAATTTTATTTGACATTTTCTTGGACAGCGAATGAACAGGTCCGTCCGATAGTGGGTCTGGACTTCAACCTAAAAAATTATTATTTTTTGATTGAGTGGGCACAGCCCACATTTGGGTGGGCACGGCCCACCCTGGCCCCTGGCTTCCGCCGGCCCTGTATACAGCATGTGAATGTCAAAAGTGTGTCCGGACATAAATATAAGCAGGTAACATACTCTTACAAGCAACTGAGAGATAAGCGTCAATCTTTAAAAAAAACTTGCATTCAGAGCATTAGGTGTAGCCTGGTGCAACCAGACCATCGTACTTAATTTCATTTGTACAGAAGGTCTGGAAGTGCTGTAATTGGCAAACGTTCACTCACTTGGAGGCGGGTGTCTGTCGAAGTTTAAAACTATTGGATCTGCCCAGTGCCACTCTGGATTAGCCAACCAATCGCATCACGTTTGGTCATCACGTGTGTCATGAGCCGGCTTCTGACGGTGCGTTCCAGTTGGACAGGGAACTCGGAAATGTCCGATTTCACTACATATTGTAGTCTATGAATCTACCGGTACCTGGCAACAGTAACTTGTTAGAGCCTAACGTTTAGTTATTTGGACGAGAAAGGTTTTAGGCGTCCATACTTTCGCGAGCAGATGCACTGAAACACAGACAGTTCGGAACTCGGAACTACTAAGTCGGAAATCTCCTTCTTCCGACTATAAAGGAACGCAGCATTCAACTGAAACTGGAGCGCGACTTCGACGTCATCGTTCTCAGCCACTCGCTCTGTTCGCTGATTGGACAATTGTAGATTCTCCGGTAAAACTGGGAAATGCACTGTACACCCAGACTGACTACTGAAGGGAAAATTAAATTTGGCCGGAAGTAGGTGGGCAGGCAGAGTCAGGCTACATTAGGTGTATTCTCCTTTGACCAAAATAGCTTTTTCATTGACATGCCTTCAAAGGATAAGAAGAAGTTAGAGGATGTCTGAAGACAAGTGAAGGACAGAGGAGAGAGTTCTGGACAGACAAAGCACTGGGTTAAAAATGCAGTGTTGCTCAGCTGTATTTAGACTTCTGTCAAAAGGGTTCGAGGAGATGAGACACAGCCTTCGGTGCAAGTAACCCTGGTGAAAGGGTGGATAAACACACAGAGTTTATGCTCGGCAGGTCTGGTCATGTGGTCACAGTTCTTAGGTTGGTTAATTCTTCTTCCCTTGAAGGTCAGCCATGTTGCCAACTGGTTGGTCCCTTTTGTAGTCATCTTTCAGGCCTTGTGTCTTTAGCGTGTGGTAAGGTTGAGTCACTATGTATTTGCAGCCTACAAGATACACACTGCTGCTCACAGGAAAGAGCTAGAGCTGAGGAGAGTTTGGTGAAGTTGGCCCTGAGATGGATGCCCCGGCTCCCTTCCCTCCAGGTGTTAAAAGGGAAGAGCACATAGCACATTGCAAACAGGGGAAGCAAACACAAGATGAGATGTCATGGATTGACCGCTGACTCCGACCAATAGCTGCAGAGAAGGAGAATACCTCAGCTGGGCACCCAACTGTGTTGAAAGATGTGAGGGCAGACACATAGCCTGGGGCTACCTTTGTTCCCCAGTGGGAAGAGACTATGGAGTTTGACAAACATGATGTGTTTCTGGAGTCCACACAAGTCACTTAAAAATAACAGTCTCAATGAACGAGTCATGAATACATTTCTTAAGTACTAGTATAGGGTTGCAAAATTCCGGGAATTTTCAAAGTTGGAAACTTTCCATGGGAATTAACGGGAATTTATGGGAATTAACGGGAATTTTGGAAATTAACGGGAATGAACGGGAATTTACAAAATTTAAAGCAACCCAAATGCACTAAATTCTCCTAACTATATTATTTCAGTCCAGGCAAACGTTCTAGACTGTAAAAAGCAGTTTTTTCAACTAAGTTTTAATATATTTATGAACATTTAATTTCAAATCAGATTATTTTTAAAGTTTATTCCGACACCCAACTTGATATCATATATTGATTTTTACTAGACCAGGTTTACAGAGGCTTAAACAGTGATTTTAAATATAGTTGGGGAAAATATATTTTAGCATAATCTTGACAAAAACAACCAGATTTTATGCAGGTACATGCACACAGCACGCATCCTACTGCAGGGGTACTGAGGCCACGCCCCCTACATGCTCTGTGCATTCCTCCATCACATGGGGGGCATTTGACTTTATTTATTGAATGGGTGGAGTCAGACCCCATGGTTAGACAGATGAGTAATATTCAACTCAACATTCATCTTTTTGTTGTTCAGTGAAATTATTGATTGTTCAAAAAATAATCAACTTCAGAACTAAGTTCTTCATACAAATAAATCTGTTCAAATGTAATGTTTTTTAATTGTATTATTTTGCATGGATGACTGCCTATGACCAAACATAGTGTTTAAATGTTTAGATTTATGTTTAGATATGAAAAAAAAAATAATTTAAATTACCGACATTTAGTTAATTCCTATAATTTCCAATTTTGAATATTCCCAAAATTCCCGAGCGAAAGTTCCCGTAGAAAGTTTCCGGAAACTTTCCACCCCTTTGCAACCCTATACTAGTATAAATAAAACCTCCAAAAATGACTAAACACTGTCTGTTTATGTCTGTCTATTTCTCATGTACAACCATCTTTAACGGCACTTATCTCAATACAGTTTTTTCTTCAATGCTCTGAACTAAAAATGTCAACTTCTAAAAAACTTAGATCAACTAATCCTTCCATAACCTTTCTTTGAAGTAATGCTATTACAGAAAGATGTGTTCATATGTTCTTAATGATCTGTTTTCAAATACTTTTTGTTAAAAACATCTAGAAATTGTATCCGAAATCTGTTCTGTAAAAACCTTGGACACTAATAATGTGTTGTCAAAATGAGATAAATATGTTATCTAATATACAGCAGCTTCATCCAACATCTCATTTCATGGTTATTAAAGATTAGCAAATCCGTAATTAGTTAGATATTTCCAAATACGCATTTGTATTCAAACATTTCTGAAAAATATTGAAATAGAAAAAATAATTGTTTTAATGTAATTAACAGCTGGCAAAGTTCCATAGTGATACACCTGCAAAAGCAGTACTACAGGTTAGAAAAAAAATTTAATCCACATTTGTATTTACAATAATTTACAGTCCTCCTAAAAGGATGATTGAATTGGCCCTCCAAATATGTGATTGATGAGTGTAGGTGACTATCTGTGAAAAACGCCTATTGACCAGCCTCACAACTAAAGTTTTACAGATGACAATAGAAAAAGGTCAGGGAGGTAGCTCTGCGAGACAATTCCAACTCAAACAGCCTAGTTATGATGTTCAATGTGAGCCAATCCTCGCGTTGCTGCCAAACTTTTCAAATTGTTCCTTTCCCTGAAGCAATCGATCACTATCATCAGAAACAGCTGTCCATCAGAGGGATATTGTTCCGTGTCTTAAGGCAGGACAATGTCACAATGGAGTTAAATGACCAATGTCTCCCTTCCCGTTGGGCACACTATGTCAGATCTAATCATGTTATTACAGTCCTGCTTTCAATTAGCCTCTCCTGATAGAAATAACCTCATTAATGGCTGCATTGTATCGTGGTAATCGCTGGAACAGAGCCTTTATTAATGATATAAGTTCCACCTTTGCTTTTCCTGCTTTGTGAATAGATTGGATTGCTTTCTTGGAATGACAATTAATACTAGCTTGGTAGAGAGCACAATTAAACATATAATGCTAATACAAGTATAAGCTAGACAGACTTTTGACTCAGGAGAGAAGCAGGTGATGCTCATCAAGAGTGTCTTTTTTTTGCTTCCAAAAGAAAGTATTTCAGAAAAACAGAGGAGTGATTAGTAACTAGTCCTGGAAGCTAATTCCTGAGAACCAGTTGATTATTGTGGTGGAAAGATACCAATACTGAGTGTTTAGAAGAGCAAATTAACGGTCTGTGTTTATATTTATTGGTGATACGTGTACAGTTGATTATGCACCAGATAATGTAACACACATTCAAGTCTGCACACTGAGGATTCAATGGAACATTTCAAACCTACACGCATTTCCAGGGGGTTCAACAGAGGACCCAACAAAAGGGATATTTATGTATTTGAAAATGTCACAAATCACTACTTCAAAGAAAAATCTTCCATCATATGTGAAGGTAAACTGGCTTGAATCAATAAGTTTATATTTTCTCAGTTGTTCCTCTGAAGTAACTCTTGGACCATGGCTGAGGCCTTGTTTGTATTGTTGTCTTGAACAATGAAAAGTCCAAGCCACACTTCAACCAGAGCACAGAATTAAAATAAAGTGATCCGGACGATCTCATCTCAGTCCAAGCCAACCTTTGTCAACACGAGCGGATGCGGGAAAACTGATCACTTGAAATTGGTGATGTCATGACACAACGAATCTAAATGTTTGAGAGTTAATGATTACAAATTAGCTTCATTTGACTGTGGTGTGATTGTGTGCCCATTCCCCCATCTGATCAGGATTCTCTCTCGGCAGGGATTTTTTTGCTGATGTGGCGATGGGGCTTGGCTCTCTTGCTTCAACATTTTTGTTTGGTGGAAACGATAACAGCAGCACACATGTGACATTGTGAAGGGTGTCATTGGCACATTACAACCATTCTGCATTTCAAATTGTCAGTCTACAGTAAACTAAACAGGGACAAATAATAGAGTTTATTTGTGATTTTCTCATATTAATCTGATGCCACATTGCATTTGAAGGTTCCTGTTACAATGTATTTATATCATATGTATTTGTTAGGTTACAGGGATTCTCCAGATAAAAAGTAAATAATACAAAACAAATGGTAAGACTTTTTAAAATTTGCGTTCATAAATTATCATCTGCTTTTATTTTCATCCTTTCAGCACCGTAGAGCTTTGGACTGGGACACTTTGCTTTTCCTGATTCAGCCAGTTTCTCATATCCCACGTAGGATCCCAAACAAGCTGTTCTCATTCACATGGTATTAATACCAATCAGTTAAAATGGCATGCATTACCATAGACACTGAATTTAACCTTCGGTGAAACATCCCAAAGCTTCACTGAAATACCACAAATAATTCCCGCAGGAGCTAGTGGTACGGACATGCCTGTGTGTTAAGTATGTGTTGTATTCCTGTCTTCACTTAGGGCCAGTGCTAAAGCATGTTAAGATGGTAAATATCAAAAATGCTATTTACCATCTTGAGAAATGAGGTTGAGGTTTTGCTAGTCTGGAAGGAAGGAAGCCCCGCAAAACCTGGGCTGCTGCTGGCTGTTGGTGAACACGGTCACACATCCTGCCCTGATACTAAACTAAGTGACTAAGTTGAAACATAGCTTCTGCAGTGTTTTAAATCCATGAAGGCCATGCCTACGTTCTACATTAAATTGCATACAATTTAAATTACATAAAATTTGATCAGAATCTGCATCACTCGACACTGTAGCCATTGTCCTTTGGTTGGTTTCTAAATGGACTAATCGCCAGTGGATGCTGGTGCAGCACTCTGTTTATTGTGTGGTGTTTTCCTCTTTATTGAGGTAATCTTCGGGCTACACTGTGTCCCGCTGCTGTGATGTCACCATAGTTACTTAGCTGCATTGTGTGTACATTCTTCTCATACCAGTCATCTAAATGTCAGGTAATCTCCAAAGTCAGTATATGTCTGTACCAAATTTCATGATGATTTCTCATGGGTTAGTCCCATGCACAGAAGTACATAACACGCAATAAACTCCCTAAACATCAGGCAAACAGACCAACATTTCCATCCCTCGGGCCTGCTTAAAGTTTAGAATTATGCACAAAAACTTTCCAAGACAGTTTTCTTCCATTTCCACTTCTAATTAGGAACAGACAGCTCCATTTACTGTATAATACAATAATGTCTCTTATAACTGATGATCTAGCAAAAATACAATTGAAGGAATCCCACTGCATAGGGTAAGAATAAGATTACAGTTTGGAATGAAGGATTTTCTGTCTGTTTGTCTGTGTTTGTGTGTGTGTGTGTGTGTGTGTGTGTGTGTTTGCGTGTTTATAACACAGGGTTCATTGCCATTTCCCTAAATATTTGCCTTGGGTGTAGGGCTGGTCAGAGGCTGGGTGTTGGGGTCGTGGTGAGAGAGGGTGTGTCTGTAGCAAGTCAGTGCCTTTGAAAGGAGATCAGAGAAAAATTCTGGCCTAATTACCAGCATGTTTACACCACACATCTGGGCCCCTCAGACGTCTGCTGAGTGACTGGGATAATGCAGGAATATATGGGAGCGGGTCAACGCGGCCAAATTCATTCCGTCAGGGTTCAATACACACGTAGACCAGGAGCTTAATTGTCACAATAAGGCAACAGTTTTATTTTGTAAAGATAAGTTACTCAAGTTAACTGTTTACTTTTTTTTTAAAGATGTTTATTGAGGGAATGCAAAATATTTTGTCTTAAAAACTTTCCATTTTGGGGATGGAAGATGAATGTACCAAACAATGACAGACAACATTCCTTTTCAGATGCTGGTTTGGGAAGCTTGAACATTTTAACCTCTGATACAGCATAGTATCAGTGTTGAACCACCTAAAGGTCTTCAAAGTTTCACTTGGGGCCTGGAATCCGAGACCCAACCTGGGACTTAATTCTGGTCAGTTACAAATAATATTCAGTCACATCAAGTAAGGTGGGTCCAACCTATGTCTGTTACTTAAGTGAATATGTATTTACCCATGATTTTGATGCCAGTTTTGGTGTTCTGCCATTACATTTTCCTATGCCCCATTTTTTTATTCATATTCTTAGAATTAAGCTTTTTTCTTAATCGAGTCATGTGTCGTATGATAAACCAAAGTTGGTGGGAACTCGTGAATTGTGATGTTGTGCAGCTATAACACATTTGGATGCTATTCTGACACTTATATTTCAGGGTGAAATCTAAGCTCTTGCTTGGTGTACACAGCAGGCCCGGTTCTAGACAGTTAGATTTGGGTGGGCCTGTAGAAATTTTAGGTGGGCACACTGGGCAGAGAGACCGAAGATGTGTGCGCGTGCAGATCGCGCGAGCCACAATTTTTAGCCCTTGTAAGATCTCTGCGTCTGCTTTTTGGCACATTTACTGTGAATTGTGTAGAACACAATATGCAAATAAACTTTGAGTGTTGCTGTGTGGGAGATTTGATTCCTGCATGTTTTTTTCCCAAATGTTTATGAATAACATATAATATACATTATATACAACATAATGTATCTTGTAGGCAGCCTGAGCTGATTGAAGAGAAAGCTTTGGGACTGGGCAACCTGGATGGTAGTAGTCCAGAGCTATATACTATACACACCACTTTCCACTATTGCCTCTGATGTCCAAATGGGTGAAAATAGTAGCCAGCCAAGGTCACAACCCTGCTAAGGGGGTCTGGGGGTATTTTTACCTTTTTAAAGTGAAATGCATGAAACTGGTGCACTTTGAGAGGAAAATTAAGAGGCTAAATCTGAGGAATTTTGTGTGAACAAATAATTTGGAGACACTGGGTCGGATGAATTAGAAGCTATTGAAGCAAGACACATGGATTTTCCATAGAAATATAAATTAGAAATAAAATATAATGCAGGATCCTCTGGGATGGGCTTGGAGCCCTTTTTCTTTTATGGGACATATTTTTCTGTAATATAATGAATTCATTTAAATGCAGTGAGAGGAACGAAGCAGAAGAACTCTGTTGTCCTGTTATCTTTTTTTCCACAGACAAGGCTGAAATAGACTATAGGCCTACACAGTGCATGGGCAACTGAGAGCAGCCCCATTTTCAAATATTTTTAAATAAACTCAATACACACTGTGCATGCCATGGAGTTGAACGTGACGTGATCAGTTAACCTCGGATTACCTCCCAGATGAACTGATTCAATTATTAAGATATTAACTATCTACCAAAACATTGTATTCCTTTTATTGTATGATAATTTACATTCACATACTATGATGTTGATATCAAACACACAAACTAAAAAAAAAAAAAACTGTGCAATTGGCAGTCGGGACCCTAAGCAACCACTCATTTCGCTTATGCCTCAGGCCGTCTCTGCTGACCAGTGACCACTATAAGTGGGTGGAGGCAGGCTGTCCTGCCCACCCAATAATACAATTAGAAGCAATGCATGGTAATGGTATATTCTTTAGTATTAATTAATTGTCTGAATTTTATTTGACATTTTCTTGTACAGCGAATGAACAGGTCCGTCCGATAGTGGGTCTGAACTTCCCATTAAAAAAAAAAAAAAAAAAAAAAAAAAATGTTTGATTGGGTGGGCACGGCCCACCCTGGCCCCTGGCTACCGCCGGCCCTGGTACACAGTATCATTTACTTCACAGCTGCCATAGAGTTTTCTCAAAAATTAGAATTTATGCGAATTAATTCCACAAATTATAGTGCACTAGAAGTGAAGTCGCCCACTGCTTACTCATTTGTGAAACCGCAGACAAGTGAATGTGTGGAGGTTTTGATTCAAGTTTCACTTTTTAAAGTAGTCTCAGCAGGGAGCCAAGGGAAATGTTTGCTGGCCGCACCCACACTTCCTGCACACAACTGCCCCCATTGAGAACACAAACCCAGAGCAGCTATCAGTATTAAGACACAACTTCCTCGTATCAACACTGCCACAGGGAGATTAAAATAGTTTGTTCCCAAAATGTCTAATATTACGTCTTAAATCACCCATGGTTCCCATGATTAGAGGGAACAAAAACGTGTCTTAATTAAAAGTGGCCACAATATTCATCATTTAAGCTATGATTCATTATTATTTATGCAACAAATGTGCCAAAAACATTTTTTTTAACCAAAGCCTTAGCAGACATGGTGCTACAGCTATTCATATTGTGTGAAGCCCAGCAGTACAATACTCAACTCCCTGTCACTGAAGAAAATAAAGTAGTTTTTAACCTCTACAACAAGTGTGTTGTTATACAGTATCTCAATATGAACTGGACTGTCAGATTGAATAGACATGCACTGAATAGAGGCAGTGCTGTGTAAAGAGCCTGCCGGCTGCAGGCTGCCATTGTTTCCTCCATTGTTCTCCCTGGTGACTTAAATTAAAGAGAGTCTCCAAAGCCACACAGCTCTAAATATGTATTTCTGCTGCGCTAATTAGAGACTGTCTGTCAAGAGGGCACAGAGCCCAGGACGAGGAATGGCTAAATATACCAAAACAAAAACAAAGCTTCCAAACGGAAAATTATAAACATTTAGACAGAAAGTCATGGAAGAAATGGCAAATATAAGTGTTTTGTTTTATTGACAGGGTTAGCATGGCAGTGACAGGAGTTGGGGGTTTTGGTCACAAGCTTTGAGAATGTGTCCAGGGAGCTGTTTTTCACTTAAAAAGTGGGAAAGGTCATTCCTCTTGTTTTACAATGGCTCAATATACTGTAGATGGCCAGTTTCAGATGTTAGCAAAACTGCAAAGATGTGACCTGGCTCCAGTTCACACATAGACATTTAATGTCACTGCTTAAATAGTTCACCCTTAATGAGTATAATTTTAAAGCAGAATTGATAAATTGACACTTGGGGGGACAGCAGGGACACAACATAACCATGACCTCACTATACCGTACGTTGCCTACTTACACAGCCAGCAGACACCAAGCAACATTAGCATTAGTTGCCATTTGATGAATGTACGTCCAATATTGAATTTTTTATTAAAACCAGCTGCCTGCTAACAGCTGGAAATGATGGTTAATAGGAGCAGTGAGAGTGAACCATAACAGTTTGGTTGCGGGTTCCGAAACCAAAAAAATAAACGAGCTGAAAATGCTCTGTACTGGAAGGAACTGTAGGGTTGGATGACATTAATGTGGGTTTGTCACTATGAGCAACACCATTAACATTACACATAGTCATTTGATCCATTGTTAATACACAAGTATTGATTAGTGCAGCTTTAAAGGCTCACAAATCTAAATAGTCTAAATGAAATGAAATTTTTCATGTGTCATGAGATATTGCATGAGTAAGTCAAAGTCGTAAAGTGCATTCCTGCAAAACCAGTGCCGGGTTTAAATTCAGGTGACCTGCCTCTGAGGAAAGTTGGCTCTGCGTGATGAAGACATTCTTAGTAGTAAGCATGCCAAGGTGCATCTGGGGTCAAGAATTTTGTCCAACAAAAAAAATCTGAAACTGAATTTTTTCAATTAACAAATGAGTCAAGTGAAACCGTGAGCCGTGGGATAGCTTCAAATGTACAACTAAAATATCTCTGCAAACATTTGGATGTCTTCTCACCCAGCCAACATAAAGGACATGCAGGTTTTGTGCCAACGGACACAGAACTCTGTCTGTGGGTAGCAGCAGAAGGCTAATAATATCATTTAGTCCTCCAGTCCTGAGCGGTGTCACAGATCTTTCGATTCGCATCACTTTTGCTGTCATTCCACCGGTTCCCCCCACCCCCCACCCCTGTGCCTCACTCTCAGCCCAGATAGAAGTTGCTCTGATTCGGCTTCCAGGAGGGTGAAATGTTTTACTGTTTGCACATTTCCCCCCTCGCTGACCTCGAGTGACTCCTCTCTCCCCCTCCCTGCAAAATAACGTTCCTTGAGATCCTTTAGCACCGGCGCTTAACGGCACGTCTGACACGTGTGGGAAACAAGGCTGGATTAAGTGCTCTGTGTCTACAAGTGTTTCTGAAAAAGTTAGAGAACGTCAAGAGGGGTTTTGAAGAATGGAAGCCTCGCCACAAGCCCTGACTGGCAGCATGTTCAAACTGGAAATATGTAACCAACAATACATTGGAAAGCACAACAGTTGATTTATGAGCTTGACTTGTCGTGGTGTGTTTTGGCATCAAGCTGTGTTAATGTGTTGGTATTGCAAACTACTGATTGACTGTAAAAGCAATGCATTGTAATCATGTTGAATACATACTCTGTAAAGTGATGAGTGCGGGCCATTGTTTAATATCTATCAAAATGTTAATCACCAACACTGTGAGAGGACTGTGGAGCTACTGCAGCTGCACATGAATAATAGTAGATAATATGCTTGCATGTTTGAATCCAGATGTGAACTGGACTTTCCCACTCCGCATTTTCCTGTCCTTGTAATGTCTGAACTGAGTAACTACAAAATCCAAAATGAGTCAAGTTTCCCCAAGGAAGCTCATTATCTCCAGCAATACTCCAAGAAAAAAAGAAGAAGATGGAAAATATATATATATTTTTTAACCAGCTCTAAGAGTCGTATCACTAGAATGGACCTCACATACCGACACTCCATCATTTCACTGAGTCCAGCTCATTAATCACCCAAAGCTGTGTGAATCATCTGCACTGTATATTCTGGTGGAACCATCGGGTGTCTAATAAAAACAGTGGGATTAGCCATAAATAAAGACAAGTAAGAGGAAAACCTATGGTTCCAGTATCGGATTTGAAGCAACTATGTGAACAATCTCTGGCTCCACCTACTGGTAGTGCCTTAAAGCAATAATACGTAACTTCTGTCGTCCCTTATGAGGAATTCAGAGGAATTACAACAACACTGTCAGCGCATCTACATGTGGTAAGCCTTTGGTGATTGTGCACGGATTTGCTACCTTCTGCTGTACGTCCAGGTTTTCTCTTAGCAGTAGAATCAACAACTGAAACATTTCTTGGGCTCCTGCGCCAGTGTCGGGGGGATGACACCAATTCGTAAACACTGCCATAATGAAAAATACAGTGAGTTTTGTGGAGCTGATAGTCTCAAGCATAGGGGTTCAAGCCATTGCCAAACTCATTTAACAATGGCTTGAAACAAAGTTCATTTATATGAAAAGGTGAATCACATGGGCTCTGGAATGGATGTCTTGAAACTAACAGATTGTACCAATATGTCAAAAAGCTTTTGTGAGTAAAAAGCAATTTAAACAGTTTCAAACATACCGGTGATTTGATCAAATGAGTAGAAGGGTAAACAGCCAGATTCAAATTCCACATGCATCATTGTGGTAAATATACTTTTTACTGGAAGCCTATAAATCCAGTTGTATTACCCTGATCAGAATCCTTTCCAATCCCTTATCAGATCTATTAAGGTTAACTTCTTTAACGTTTGTAAATAACCATAACTCATCGATTCCGTTTGGATCTCTAATAACTTTAATGACCAAGGCTTTAGAATCCGTTTCGAATTTCATCAGACGAACAGATGGATAGCAGGGAACATTGTTGAGAAAGGAAATCAGATTAAGGTTGAAACAAACTTTAAGGAGCATTGCTTGAAATGGTGGCTTTTAAAGAGCAAGCAGTCAGAGACGCTCTGCACGTGTTCCTTTTCTAGGTTCAGCACACAAAAAGTGTCCTGGCAAGTCATCCATCAGCATTTTGTAATGATCTGTCCCAAAGAACCCCGTTCAAAAATAGAACCAAATGGGTTTTATATTGCAACCAATGATGACATAATCTCACCAAAAACTATGATGTTTCTTTTCACCAAAAGCCTTTTGGGATCTTCAAAAGTCAACTGTGAGCTGTAGCTCTGCAAACATCATGTTGCCTTCACAGTCTGGCCTGGGCAGATGGTACGCATTTGTGTTGTATCAGCTTTCACAGACAATAACGTACTGCCTAAACCCAGCCAGAGAACAAAGGTCCTGCCCTTGATTTTGTGGGGAGCAAAGTGTCATCCATGACTTATAGAGAGAGACTCCCTGTTCACAGTGGATGGGTGGTCAGTGTGTGAGCACAACATGCAACGTTCCTTCAGTTACTAGCTGGAAATGATTTCCTTGCCAGTGCCACACCACCTTATGTCAGATGAGACTGAACTGCCCTCTTTGTCTAACAGGATGTCATTTGTGTACAAAACACCCTGTCAGGCAAACAGCCAGGCAAAATGATCTCGCTTGGATCAAGAGCGTTTTTGTCTCTCTCCCTGCCCTCTCTTCGCCTTAGCAACCATTTGTCTGCCCCAACAGTCCGAAATTACAACCAACCATGGCCTGATTTATTTTTCAAAATAAACAAATGCTGATTTTGAAGAAAGCAAAATTCTAAACATCCATCTCATTGGGAAGACAGGAAGCAGATGTAAACGTGTTTTGTGTTTAAGTGCTGTTGTGAGTGCTCTGTTTGGGCTTGAAGAGGGGGGAGGGGAGGAGGGGGGGGGGGGAACCACAGCCTGGAAACCCAAACAGTATATGCTGTGCAGTGAACTCTAATGTACAGTGCATACTTTATGCGAGCACATGTGTGTGCACGAACTCAGGTAAATGTTTGATGGGGTAATGAAGCATCTGATAAAATAGAACAAAAACAGCCGCTGTTCTCCATCCGCCCCTTGTGATTCCAGTCGGCAAAACACTGGGAGTCTGGGTGTTTTTTTAAAGGCAAAGACACATCATATAGGCCAAGCAGTTTATAGGCAGTGCATTGAAGGTATGCCAGAATATTCAGCATAACATTATCATTGGATGGTTGGAGAGGTTTCAAATCCGCCCTTAAGGGTAGGATTTGGATCGGTGACACGGCATAACCCTCTGTTCAACTATACACAATGCGAATAATTGATAATCATAAGAAAGAAAGAATGAAATATGAGAAAGCTGAAATCATATGCCGTTTAAGTCCAACAAAGGCTCCGTATCAAATACCACATTACAATGTTTAACTCAGTAATCCTGTTTAGACCTGAACAGCCACAAATCTCTTTAGGAGCCTCTACTCTCCTTCAATATACTGCACTCCATGTTTCTATATGACCAACAACCTGCCAAAGTCCAACTATTAGTGAAACTAATACTAAGATGTTCAAACTATTCTACATAGCTTTAAACAAGTTAAGCACATTGAGTTAATTAAAAACATCTCAACAGAAAGTGGCATCACTAGGGTTGCAAAGGGGTGGACAGTTTCCGGTAAATTTCCGGAAAGTTTTCATGGGAACTTTCGCTCTGGAATTTTGGTAATATTAAAAATTTTAAATTATAGGAATTAACTAAATGGAGGTAATTTAAATGTTTTTTTTTCATATCCCAACATAAATCTAAACATTTAAACACTATGTTTGGTCATAGGCAGGCATCCATGCAAAATAATACAATTAAAGGTGCTGTAAGCGGAATGGTTCTTTTAGCTAACTTCCTGTCAATTACTGTAGTTAGCATTCCCCTGCGGTCTTCAAGCAGCAAGTTATCTAGCATCATCTCAGATCCATAAGTGTGATAAAACATGATAAAACCATCAAAACAGACATTGGGAAGGATTTTTACCTGCTCCACCATTGTAGGCGCATACACATTCACCCATCTGTTGCTCTGGCGTGCACCGGCAGTGAGACCATGGAGTCTATATACAATATATGAGTGAGAGTGTCGGTTTGTAGCGTTCTCTCTTCTGATTGGATACAAATTTCGGGATACTACAATAAGTTTATTTGCCGATTACATGCAAAGCAGCTGACTGAGAGATTGGCCTTATGAAACGCGCACATTATGTAAGTGATCACTGTATGAATAAAGTGCGATTTTACACTTATATTAACATAAATGAACCACTTACTTCACCTTTAAAACATTATATTTGAACAGATTTATTTGTAAGAAGAACTTTATCAAGTTTTGATTATTTTATGAACAATCAATAATTTCACTGAACAACAAAAAGATGAATGTTGAGTTAAATATTACTCAACTGTCTGACCCAACCCATTCAATAAATAAAGTAAAATGCCCCCCATGTGATGGAGGAATGCACAGTGCATGTAGGGGGCGTGGCCTCAGTCTGTACCCATGCAGTAGGATGTGTGCTATGTGCAACTTGCCAAGTGTTCTTGCGTAAAATCTGGTTGTTTTAGTCAAGATTATGCTAAAATATATTTTCCCCAACTATATTTAAAATCACAGTTTAAGCCTCTGTAAACCTGGTCTAGTAAAAAGAAATATATGATGTCACGTTTGGTGTCTCAATAAACTTAAAAAAAAATCTGATTTGAAATGTTCATAATATATTAAAACTTAGTTGAAAAAACTGCTTTTTACTGTTTAGAACGTTTGCCTGGACTGAAATAACATAGTTAGGAGAATTTAGTGCATTTGGGTTGCTTTGAATTGAATTGAGTAAATTCCCGTTTATTCCCGTTAATTCCCAAAATTCTCGTTAATTCCCATAAATTCCCATGGAAAGTTTCCAGCTTTGAAAATTCCCAGAATTTTGCAACCATAGGCATCACAAAGTGTAGCTATATTGAGAAATTACTTTTCTAAAGAAAAAGCGATACATAACAATTTAGCTGTTAATCCATTGTAAATATTTGCATAGTGGAAACATATTTGTGTAATTTCTGCACTTTAAAATGAGTTGGAAATATGCAATTATGCTAAGTTAAAAATGTTTAGCAAAACGTCATTGGCACATTTTGTAATTGGAGTAGAAGTTTATGTTGTGTTGTATTTCAATGAAACTGCATCAAAGCCATTGATCAGCGAGCATAGTCCCCATCTCTGTTTCACTTCTAACTAAAATGGGTTGTGTTATACATAATGTAACTTTTGTCAATTGGCTCATTGTGCACAGTTCATTGTTATAATACTAGGACACATTTACTCTATACTATATGTAAGAACTAGTTTGTATGTTGTTACACTTGCAATTTATATGCCAACCAGGGGTGACCTTTGAATATGTTCATTTTAATCTCAACTGTCTAAAGCTTTGGGTGTGACATGGTATACTGCTCATTTCTTATTAGTAATAAACCCAGTTGTGTTTTCCTTATCAGTGAAAATGAACAAGTTTTTTTTCCGGAATGAGTTCCTAATTCAATTACTGAAACATTGTAACAAGAGGGCAAACTCTGAGCGATGCTGAACTGAAATGAACTGCCTCAGCATCATACTAGCATTTTTTTTCTGTCCACCACACATCATTTGCTTTACCATCATCATCATTTTCCACTTAAGCCATAGACAAACTATCCCAGGCTGTACCTTTTATAATGAACTATGAAAAAGAACAAAATACTATCATATAATGTGTAATGGTGCTGTGAAAACATGCCCCAGCGACCATTGAAATTCAAAATCGGGCCACATGACAGGCTAAGCGGTTCTATAATCTTCAGTAATCTCTGGTTGTACGGTTCAACATGCACCAGAGCCCCCCCGTAGCTTCACGTCCTGACCTCCCACCCCTGTTTTTTTTGGTGTTTCATGTAAATATAGTGTGTAATGACACACTGTCAGAGCACAGATGCTATTATGGCCATCCTACCAAGCAGAGGTCATCTTTGCCACCCCGCCCAAAAAGAGGGGCCGCCACACAACCATGGTTTAAAGCCAGGCCCTGCTATTCACCCAGACCAAAATGACAGACGTGATTTTATCTTTACATTTTGGACCAGGGTTTGTGGAGGAGAGTGCTGAGAATCCTCACAAGGATTTAGGAGATACTCACTGATTAGTGGAATTACTTCAGGTTTTTCTTCTTACACCAGGGAAACTATGCCAATCTTGGCTTTCTTTCGCCTGTAGCCGCTGCCCAAAGATAAGGGTATGTGTCACACTGGCCAGGTGAGAGGGAGTTCAACAGATATTTTTCCATGCGATCATGAGAAACAGGCAGGGAACATTCGCTGTTGAGGCACGTATCTGCTACATTCCAGCTTTGAGACGCACCAAGAAGACATTAACAAATGCCTCCCTTTCAAATATCAGACGGTGATAGGCCATGTGTATGTGCTGGAGAGAAGGGTCTGGTCATCGTTACTTTGAAATACAACAGCATGGTTGTATCAGAACCATTCAGAATGTGTTCGTTTTCACAAGCAACAATTCAAAATACATGTCGCTGACTGGTTTAACTTTACTTTAGCTGCAGTGTTTTACTTTGATCTACGAAACACAAACCCAACAGTGATGCAGTTTTATTCTACTACAAACAACATTTCCATTTCTTTCACATATTGTTTACCAATTGAAAGCAGTTGCTCCATCTACAACAAAAGGGCAAGTTGCGTGGACTCATCCCGAGCACACATCCTGATCTCTACACAATATCAAAATAACACAAAGAATGTACAAACTGTGTATTGTTCGTGATTTTATATCAACATTTTCCAGATGGCTGTGTTACATGAAAAGCATGGGACTCTCTGGTGTCCACATTTAAATTCAAGTCATGCTGTCAAAACATTTGCACTATAACCCTTACTTTTGAATAGCCCCGTTTTTACCACAGGGAAAAACATTGCTGCTTTAATTTATTAGCGTCACTTTGAAGTCGTTCTCAACTTTCTCTTAAAGTCCACTGATAGGTTAGGTTCAGCACCTGAGAAACACATAAAGAAGCCAAGACCTTATGGCATGGGGCCACCTGGTCTATAGCTGGTCCGTTTTCTGCCTCCACTGTAAACGTTTCATTAGCAGGCTGCTTATTTTTCCCCCCGTAGGCTTAAAATTGCGTGAGGAGTAAATTACCATTGTGGCAGCATGCTGTGTACAGTGAGGTTAAGGGAGCTGTCACAACAACATCAACAACAACAATCATGCTTGTTTGTGGATTGTTAACTGAACACGTGGGGACAACATGGCACATGGAGAAAGTATGCAATATACCACAGTGAGGGATAAATAAGTGATTCTAGGTTTTTGGGTTTTGCCAAAGTAGCATTTTCCGCATGTTTGTTTCCTCATATGCAGCCAGTGTGTGGTTTAGAGAGTGCTGCAGACCCCCAGAAGAAGACTGGTTTGAGTGCAGAGCCGTAACATGCTCTTCCATAACATCAACAGGCATAGAAGAAAGGATTCACATTGGAGTGCACTGAAGTGTCAGTAAGTACCTGAAGGTTTTTGTATATGGATATCAAGAGCTCATTTTAAGCAATTTAAGGGGAAATCCATGTGGAAACATCATATTTAAAGAGATCCTATTATACTACTTTTCTGGTCTTAATTTCTTGTTAAAAACTGCTATAGAGCAACCTGACACGAATCACATCACAAAAAACTATGTAGATTTTCGGGACACTCTTCCTCTTACCCTAGCGAGCACAGCAGTCTCTCTCTACACACTGCTTTGAGCTTCTCCGCCCCTCCCCCCCCTGCTGCAAACCCCACTCCGTTGTGAATGGTTACCTTCCTACCAGCAGCGGGAAATTTCCAGGAAGGTGGGGGCATGCAGCAGGAACTTGCCTGAGCGGCAGCATTACCGTACATGGGACCATGACAGAAACGACCCGAGTGTGACAGAGAAAACCCGGAAATTTGAACAAGTACGGCTCGACCGGCTGCCATAGTCTTTAGTGCTCTGCATAGCCACCCCTGACGGTCAGCAGGTAATACGTCGAAATGCATGTACATAATTATTTGATACGGTTAAACATGACTATAAATCATTATAACAACGTTTATAGGTCATAAAAGTCGAAAAGTATCATAGGTCCTCTTTAAGTTGTTTTGAACACTGTACATGCCAATCCCGTTGGTCAATTTGCGATTTCATTAAGCACTAGTCAATATTTTATATAAACAAATTGTTTACATTTTGCAGTTCCCCCACATGGAGGGTTTTAGCATGAGGCCTGTAACTTTACTGTTTTTTCTTCACGCTCATTGCCACCATTTATAGCATAAAAACAATCCCATAAACCTATACATGCACGCTATACCTGCCCAGCAGCAAATGACAAGCAGACAAGCTGGTGAATGTAGCAAAACATTGAGAAGCTTAAAGGCCAAATATGTCTCCCAAGCATTGGTATAAAGTGAAACCAAATTAAAGGGAGGACAGGTATTGGAATAACTTTGCCAGGAAAAACCTTCTTCAGTGATCATACCGTTGGACTTTTTTGTGTCTACATCTTGTTTTGCTTTCCCAGGTGTAGTGCACATAGTACATTTGTTCTGCTTAAAGCAATATTTTTCTCATTAATGCTGAATAAAATTACTTCATCTGAAATGAATCCCAGCTCCACACAGCTGTTAGCCTCTTTCAGCTAATTGTTTTGAGCTTTTCTCAATAACCATCTACATGGTTTTAAAGATTGTCAACTTTGTCCACAAAATTACCAGAAGCCTTAATTTCTTCTAACTTACACTCAACAAAAATATAAACGCAACACTTTTGTTTTTGCTCCCATTTTTCATGAGATGGACTTAAAGATCTAAAATTCATTCCAGATACACAATTGTACCATTTCTCTCAAACATTGTTCACAAATCTGTCTAAATGTGTGATAGTGAGCACTTCTGCTTTGCTGAGATAATCCATCCCACCTCACAGGTGTGCCACATCAAGATGCTGATTTGACATCATGATTAGTGCACAGGTGTGCCTTAGACTGTCCACAATAAAAGGCCACCCTGAAATGTGCAGTTTTGTCTCACAGCAAAATGCCACAGATGCCACAAGCATTGAGGGAGCGTGGAATTGGCATGCTGACAGCAGGAATGTCAACCAGATCTGTTGCTAGTGCATTGAATGTTCATTTCTCCACCATAAGCCGTCTCCAGCAACTTCACACAGCCATTGAAGAGGAGTGGACCAACATTCCACAGGCCACAATTGATAATCTGATAAACTCTATGCAAAGAAGATGTTTTGCACTGCATGAGGCAAATGGTGGTCACACCAGATACTGACTGGTTCTGAGTCCCCAGACCCCCAATAAAGCAAAAAAAATGCACATTTCAGAGTGGCCTTTTATTGTGGAAAGTCTAAGGCACACCTGTGCACTAATCATGATGTCAGATCAGCATCTTGATGTGGCACACCTGTGAGGTGGGATGGATTATCTCAGCAAAGCAGAAGTGCTCACTATCACACATTTAGACAGATTTGTGATCAATGTTTGAGAGAAATGGTACAAATGTGTATCTGGAATGAATTTTAGATCTTTAAGTCCATCTCATGAAAAATGGGAGCAAAAACAAAAGTGTTGCATTTATATTTTTGTTGAGTGTATGTACATGCTACTTGACATCACTGAAACTGTATTGGGCAAAATTATACATTTTTCTGACCAAATTCTGGATTTTCCATACCAAGCGGTTCACTAATGTATGGCTGGTTTTAAATGGCTGCTCAGATTTGCCTGATGAATTTTGGCATTTCTGATCACCCTCAGACCTAAACATTAGTTTGGACACATAGTGTAATCCGACAAGATTTGCCAAGACGTCTGCTAAGCAGTCATATTTTTTCTTTTGGAGTCAAGGATCTAAAACTCTTATTCCATGTGAACATTTACATTTGACTAATTCTCTCACACAGTGACACACTCAGCAGTGCCTAGACGTTATCATGGCTTATACCTCTATACTCTTGATTTCCTCAACACATTTGGGTCTTTCTTTCACACACACCGAGCTGTCTGAATGACAGAGCAGTTGAGGACACCTAATGGAGGCATGGGCAGAAGTCCAGCTTCTGACAAACAGTCTTCATTGTCGTTTAGGTAAGACTTCACCTATGATTCATTTCTCAGAAATGTGTAGTAGGGTTCCTACAGTGACCCAGATTGATTCCATGACTCTCCACGTCAAAATGTTAGCTGGTAAGAGATTAAAATAAGTTTAACAAGGAGAGACCATTTTTTTTCCTTTGTGGAATCACAAAAAATGGAAAGGTCTTAAAACTTTACAACAGGACAGAAGTTTGCACAGTGGCCATGATGTAACGTCCTATGTCTTTTCCACTTTTAAAAATTGTAGTTGCTATGCGTTACTGTGACTGAAAGATCCTTCATCTTCTTTTTGTGTGCCAATAAATGTGTTCAACAGGTTGTAAATGATATACCGCCATTGTTAAATCCCCAAACTTCATCACAGGATTTATCATAGGTGCAGACTTTGCCAGTCTGGTACACATTTCTCTCCTTCCCATGAGGGTAGTAGTAAGCCCATATGACAGGTACCTTGTTTTCGTTTTGCTGCAGTAATGACAATATAAAAGCCCAACAAGTTCAAAGCAATGAATATAACCAAACCAAATGTTTCACAATGTTTTTGGATTACTTTATTTTCCTTAAAAACCAGAGATCTGTTATAGTAGTACAATACGTCAGTTTATGTCAAACTAAATAAAGATTAGAGCACAGTGGAACACGATTAGGTAACGGCACAAAAAAGGGAAACGATCACAAATTTATCCAACAAAACCCAAAGAATCCCACTCATATTCAATAGCAAATGAAATTATGTGCTTTATGTTGATGCCAAAGCAGAGATTCAACCATTTTCTATTGGATCAAGTTATTTTCCCTTTGCAACAGAATGAGATTCCCTGTTCCAGAGGTACTGTAACAGTCTTTTAGCTCGAAGACACAGAGGGACACGGAGCCCATCTGGATGCTGCTTCTTGATTGGATGGTTCAACAAAGTGCCTTTTCCTGGCTGCTCTCCACTGATTGGATGAATTAATAGGAAAAAGGAGGTGGAGTGTGGAGTTTAAGGCGACCAGACGTTGGCTCTGAAAGAAGAGAAAAAAGGTCAAGTGAGTTACCGGGAATACCTTGGCAATCCACAGAGGATGGCAGATGAGCAGGAAAAGTAGATCTGGAGTGAGGATGACAGGTTTTATTATATTGTGTTTTATTTACTTATTAATCAAAGCCAACAGTTGAATGCCTGCCACTGTAAATTAAACCGTCGATTTAAAAAGATTACGAAAGAGTCTGTCAATGCCGACTGTCCCCTCTCAAACAATTATCCAACTCTTCTGCCACTGATGAGAGATAATAAGAAACCTTCTGCATGAGACAGCAGTAGGATTACACCACTAAAGGGGGCATAGCCATGACATGCCCGTCAACACTTGGCACTGAAATCAGTCTTGGGTGGTCTGTTTACAAATAGGCACTAGGCAGCTTGAAATACAGGTGAGAATAGACCCAAAAACAGATGCTTTGTGAATCCTATGAACACCCAAACTTCATATAGAAATGCTTTAGAATCAGCATGTCCACATATCTATCTATAAAGCAAAAAACGTCTGTCTGTGTGTGTGTCTGTGGCTCGCATATCTCTCTGAGTTTTAGTCAGATCGGCATGAGCTTCCGGATATTGCTTGCGCACAGCACAAAGGTGTGCATCCTTCATTGTGAAGTTTTTAGAAGTACAAAGGTGTGCATCCTTTATCCTTCATTGTGAAGTTTTTAGAAGTACCTGCGCACACTTAAGGCCACAGTGATCACAGTGAGAACGGAGCATGAAGTAATCTCCGAATAAACCCTGCCTCCCTCTGACGAGTGGGACACACAGCAGACCGACACAGCCTATTGTCACTTCCTCAACAACTCCTCACCTGCTCCACCTGTCTGCTTTAGTGGTAAAGCGACTGCATTTTACACTATTTTAACTGTAATAATACAGCACGTCTCAAGATACTTCCACAAAATGTTTTATATCCGTTTAAAGGCTAAACCGAAAGACCTAGCGCGCGCCAAAGTCCCACACACACAGCTGACTGCTACTGACACGTTAACTTTAATAAAGCTAAACCGAAAGCCCGAGTGCCCCCGCACACACACACACACACACACACACAGCTGACTGCTACTGACAAGTTAAGAAAGCTAAACCGAAAGCCTGAGTGCGCCCGCACGCGCCCAAGTCCCACACACAGCTGACTGCTACTGACACGTTAACGTTAATAAAGCTAAACCAAAAGCCCGAGCACACACACACACTCACAGCTGACTGCTACTGACAAGTTAACGTTAAAAAAGCTAAACCGTGGAGGGGCGCCCTTAGCTCGATAGGTAGGGCGTCCACCCCCCGGGCCGGGCCCAGCAGCAGACCCACATTCGATTCCCACCCGCGGTCGTTCTCTGCATGTCACTCCCCTCTCTCCCCCATTTAACCTCTGCCTCTTCAAAACTGTCAACAAAGCATGTTAAAAAAAAATAAAAAAAATAAAGGGTAAACCGAAAGCCCGTGCGCGTGCGCACGCGCACACACACACACACACACACACACACACACACACAGCTGACTGCTACCGACACGTTGACGTTAATTGACAGCACAGTCTCGGATGCTTCCACAAAATGTTTTATTGTTTTTATATTACACACCCCTCCCCCCTCTTCTTTAGGCTTCAACACTGAATTAATTAACACATTTTGTGTTTCATTTCACTTAACAAAACACATGGAATTAGTTTGTGGTTATCTTTACACAATACACTAAGGAATGTTGCCCTACTCTATAGCCAACTTCTACAAAGTAAGTTACTGATAATAACCTTCAACTGTGTACAATTAGCCATCAATGATAGCAGCCAAATGTATTGTCTAATATCTTTCTTTGTTTACCTGCTTCCTACGGGCACTGCACTAGTGCAGAGTAAACAATGACAAATCCTTAGGTACACTGATTGTTTTATATGGTTGAGTGATTGAATAATTTGGTCTATAGAATGTCAAACAACTTGTAACATTTTTCCTAAACCCAAATTGAGATTTTACGGATTGCATGCATGCATTTTTAAAGGTGAAGTAAGTGATTTATTTATGTTAATATAAGTGTTAAATCGCTCTTTATTCATACAGTGATCACTTATATAGTGTGCGCGTATCATAAAGCCGATCTCTCAGTCACTCGCTCTGCATGTAATTAGCAAATAAACTTTTCGGGATCCCACTACTGATAACGAACCAGAAGAGAGAACTCTACAAACCGGCACCTGTCTCACTGCCGGTGCACGTGCAGAGCGACAGATGGGTGAATGTGTATGCGCCTACAATGGCGGAGCAGGTACAAATCCTTCCCAATGTCTGTTTTGATGGTTTTTATCATGTTTTATCACACTTATGGATCTGAGATGATGCTAGATAACTCACTGCTTGAAGACCGCAGTGCATTAATGTGGTGACGTAGGGACGAGCGAGGGGACTGCTAACTACAGTCAGTGACAGGAAGTTAGCTAAACTGACCATTCCGCTCACTTCACCTTTAAACACCACAAGGGATTTCAGTGTTGTTTCAGTCTGCATACAAAGTATTACTGCAGTAGAGCTGCAACAATTAATCGACGAATCGATTATTAATCGATTATTAAAATAATCGCCAACTATTTTGATAATCGATTAATCGTTTTGAGTAATTTTTTTAATAAAAAATGTCCAAATTCTCTGATTTCAGCTTCTCAAATGTGAATATTTTCAGTTTTTTTTAATCCTATTATGACAGTAAACTGAAATATCTGTGTGTTTTGGACATAACAATACATTTGAGGACGTCAACATGGGCTTTGGAAAAATATTTTAACATTTTTCACCATTTTCTGACATTTTACGGACCAAAACACTAATCGATTAATAATCGATTAATCGAGAAAATAATCGAAAGATTAATCGATTATCAAAATAATCGTTAGTTGCAGCCCTATACTGCAGTGAAGTCTTCCTTTTAGCAACATCTTTAGCAATGCTGTCATGTGAGAATACGGCTGAATCATTCCTCAGATAAAATCCAATGTGAGCTGGGATATAAAGTACAATCCCACTTGGTTACTAGAGCTGGATTCCAGATGTACATGATACTATTCTAGTGTAATGCCTGTAATATGTATAGCCTGTGATGTCTGGTTTGAATAAACTATGTCTGGAGGAGGATTACGTTTAACCCATTGATGACTATGGCAATCTAGGATGCATGTCCTTAATGCCTGAGGTTTTCTGAAAAAATAGTACGAATTGTCAAGTCTACCAAAACCTTAATATCTAAGCCTGTGTAGCACATAGAAACATGATATAAAATACATTTAAAAGTTAAGGTTCACAGGTTTTATTTAAACATGCTCCCTTAGCGCTTACACACCAACAAATTTTTCTAAAAATCGTCAAAATTAGATGGGGGAGAAAAAAAGAATAAATAATATAAAATATTTAGTGTGATTTTCGTCAGTAGCCTATAGTGGACCTTGATTCTGCGCACCAAACGCCACTAATTGTAATACACTATCGCTGACACAGGCGGCTTATTTTTTTTTATTATTTTGTTTTATTTTTTTGATTGATGTGATTTTCGCCAAACCACACAACTTTTGGGTGATCACGTGGTCTTAAAAAGTCAACAAAACCCACCTCATGTGTATTTGAACCAATGACAGTGCATTCTATGCTGCGCATGCCATGAAAATTAGATAAAGTAACAATGCTGCACGATGCAGCATCAGGCAGGAGAGGCAATGTGGCATCGCGCAGCAGCCGTCATCAATGGGTTAACTGATAAAAACACCAGAATGCAAAACCCAATTACACTTTGTCTCTAATGACGTGTTACTGATGGCAGCTCATCGTCTTCATAACTACATAAGTACTGGAATGAAATATAGCAGATTGTAGGGCATTTGCTGACAGGCCTGTGCCTTAATATACACTAAGTGTTTGAAAATGACATAATGTCTCTTTGTAGATTTTCCTCAGATCTTTCTTACCTGAGTGGGGTTCAGTAGTTGATCATCTTCTTGATTGCATCAAAGCACTTCCATTTGTCTGGGATGTAGAAGGGTTCAAATATGTGGGGGAAGGGGGTGTCGTAACCACAGACCCTAAAGATGGGAGCCTCCAGGTTAAGGAAGCACTCCTCCTGCAAGGGGAAATAAAA
This sequence comes from Hyperoplus lanceolatus, assembly GCA_026929865.2. NCBI lineage: Eukaryota > Metazoa > Chordata > Actinopteri > Uranoscopiformes > Ammodytidae > Hyperoplus > Hyperoplus lanceolatus. The sequence continues at coordinate 9,182,873 of CM049401.1, read as the reverse complement.
AAGAAATACTCTTAACAGTCCTTAAGGGTTAACTGCTGTCAGCACTCAAACATAATTCATTCAGGCAGGAAAGCCAAGCTAACGTGTTCAGACTGCCACCGCTCTAAAGTGTTTGATACATTAGTTAACATAGTGACGGGGTGAATAGGCTTCATATAGGCTTCTGCATGTCGCAAGTATGTTCCGGCAAGACAAGGATCTTGTTTTACCCTTCTCAATATTGGCCATATTGCCAACCTATTATAAAGGGTATATATATTATTGGGGAAAACAACAAAGATAAAATGTATCTAATCGAACAAGTTGACAACTTCATTACATTTTTATAGCCATATTTGATCAAAGTGTCACAAGCTAAAAGGTTCACTCTGGCTCAACAGAACAGACCAGGGCTCAGGCAATTTGGCCAAAGTGGAAAAACAAGCCATGACTCGTGTCTCTATATTGGCTTTTGACCTCTTCCCGTGGAGACAAAGCTTAATGAAGTTGGCCAAAACACTCCAAATGGGACAAACCCCCTGATGAGTTAAATGAACACACTTGGACGCGTGCACACAGATTTGCAGAAACAGACCTAAAGTACCCTCTTTCTGAATCATCTGACCAGCAAACAACTCAAGCCACCAAAACAAAAGAATTCTAGTCGCCTCAGAGGAAGTTGCACAGCACCCTCTTATTGTCCCGCCTGTTTGTGCATGCACAGTTTGTCTCCGACAGGGACACCGAACGGATTTTGACCCGCTTCTCGTGACACTGACAGCATCCCGATCCATGTAATCCCTTATATATTATATTATTACAAACCCACCACTTGGCTGTGTGGCGTATGGCAGTGGAAGACGTGTATGTTTCACACTATGTTTTTCATTTCAGACATCTGGCAGAGTCCAGGGGATGTCAGACTTGATGAGGGGCCTTTTGTGCTTTGGTACTTTTACAGCCTGTACAAACACAAAACAACGAGAGAGAGAGAGAGAGAGAGAGAGAGAGAGAGAGAGAGAGAGAGAGAGAGAGAGAGAGAGAGAGAGAGAGAGAGAGAGAGAGAGAGAGAGAGAGAGAGAGAGAGAGAGAGAGAGAGAGAGAGAGAGAGAGAGAGAGAGAGAGAGAGAGAGAGAGAGAGAATGGGGGCGCTGCAATTGAGAGAGAGAGAATTGCAATTCTCTCTCTCTCTCAATTGCAGCAGAAGCTTGCTTTTTGTGTTCCTGTGGAGTTGACAGTGAAGCTTTCCTGCATGGTGGACAAGTCTTGGGTTTTATCACTGAATCCAAAGGATCGCCAAGTAGAAAGATAAATCCAGAATGATCAAGTTTGGATGCAAGAAACAATGAATGACACAGGAACAAGAATAAGAGTCTTTAGCCATGCCACTAGCTCTGTGAAGTTGCATTTAGGCGGAGTCATGCCTTGAGCTGAAAACTAAAACATCTGCATGCTAGCAGAACCACAATGGCAACACTAAAATGCTCAGTAGGTACATCATATTTATGTATATCCAGGGATGCTAAAATTAAAGCTGCAGTTGAGAGTTTCGGCCGTTGGGATCCCAACGGCTGTTTTCCCAACACTCTCCTGCTGTAGCTCCTCCCTCCGAACGACAGCTATGCGCGTTCATGTGAAGTCAGTTACATTGACAGGAGACAAACACCGATTCCGAGGTGATTAAACATTAGTAATGATAACTACATATGTACATATTGAGCATACATTTTAATCACAGACATACCATGTATGTTAGCTTAAAATCATTGTAAGTGTGCTGGTAGGCCTAACAAAAGTAGCTGTAACAGCCAGGCAAGATAGCAAACTAATTGTAACAGAGCGGAGAGGTGTGTGTGTATCTCCTACTATCTATGCTCCTGCTCTGACCGCAGCTGGGAGGGGCTGCTGCGCGAGGAGCGGGCTGCGTGTCAGTGCTCCCGCTGCTCGTTGAGAAGAGGTGATACTTGCTTTGGCGAAAAAAGTCACAAATAACACCAGAAAAAAAAGCTAGATTTGTCGCTTGTCGCTGTTTTGAAAAAAAGTCGCCAGGGGGGCTGAAAAGTCACTAAATATAGCGACAAAATCGCTTTGAGTTGTCAACACTGAGCACAGGACGAGGGCTATATAGGGCCAGCGGATGTCTTGCTGCTAGCGGTAGGCAGCCTAGGGGCAGAGGAAGGGGACGAGGTCGCGGTCGGAGAGGTCTTGATGTGATAGGGCAAGAAGACATGGCCGGTGTACTTTTTTTCTCTCCGTCTCCCTTTCAGCAGTTAACTTTTCAACATTCGTCTTTCCTCGTTTTTTTGCTGTCTTAGCGGTGTTAGTTGTTGGTATCCTGGGAATGGTAAATTGAGGGTTCGTTTGTGAAGACATTGCTACTCGCTGTCCGCCGTAGTAGCCTAGTACCAAACAGTAGGCTAGTGTCTCAGACTGCTAGGGTCGTGAACGCTCACGCAACTGACGCATCAACGTTGTTGCCAAGGTCCCACAGCCAATAAGAACGGAGAATCTGAACTCGCTCTGATTGGTCAAAATTAACATGAGCGGTGGCAATTTTGGGGGGCAGCACACAGAGGCAGGGGGGAGCAAAGTGATAAAAAAATATTTTCAGACCACTTCACCTACATATAGCTGAATGGCTATTATGACAGTTTTGCCAAATATTACAGTAAAAAAACTCTCAACTGCAGCTTTAACTAATACACATAAACCCAAATTAAAGATTGAAATGTCATTAACTTATTTCTTCCTTAACTTATTTCAACCGTTGATAGCACTAGATGAAAAGTTATGAGTCACTAAAGTTATTCAAATTCATACTTAGGGAAAATGAATGCCTTTAACACATTTCATGGTAATCCAGCAAACCATTTTGGACATTTCACTCAAAAATGTAAATGACAACCTCATAGCAAAGAAAATTATATATCAGAGGATCACCAAAGTAAGTAACATTTATCATTTGGAATCATGAATGTCTGAACAACAATTCATCAAGTAAATATTGTTATATTACACAATAATATTACTACACAGTTGGACCTCCTGGTAGAACTAAATGAAAAGTCAATAGATTGTCCAGTCTGGACCACAGTGGGGGGAAGTGAGAGATCAACGTTCATTGCTATCCTATCCCTAGAGCCACATCTTCAGGATGGCTAAAATATTGAGTATATTCCTTTGATTGAGATTCTAGTAGAATTTGTGGCATGGTAGGATGATCTTTGCACCGATAGTATATCCCCAAAAATATGTCATAAATAAGTCAAGTCATCAGTTAGATTTTCAAATATATTCAAGCAGGTAAGAGAAGGAGTTTCTCATTTTGATCCAAGTTAAACTCGAAAACAAGGGCGAGCTCTATCTAACGTAGTGGTCTACTGCATCTAGATAATCAACTATGATTAGCTTTAACAACAGTACCCTGAATACATAGTTCAAGAAACCCTCCTGACTGCTCAGTTTCCTCCTTCCTTGTGGAGTTCAGAACAACCTTAAACACTGACTGTGGCAGATCTTGTCAACACAGCCACTGTACTACTGGTGAAGTGTAAGGCTTCTCTTGTCTAATTCCCATTTTTCTTTTCCGTTATCATTCTATAAATGTGATGACAAAAGCCCAAAAGCATGAAGTGCATTCAGCTGTGTGAGTCAGCTGTGGAAAAAAAAGTCTATGCAAGTTGAGTTAAAAAGCCGGTCGATTTTGGAAATCCTAATTCTTTGAAAATGTGAGGCTTTCAGTGAATAGGGTACGCTATAGACTGCAGGCATATTTTTTTCCTTCTGTCACATGGCATTATGCAGGGTAAACCATGAATATGTCATGGGTTTATTTGGTCATGAGCTTAATAAGTGGATATTTAAACACTTATTCTATAAGCATTAGCTCATAGATAAGTTCAGTCAGAAACAGTTCCATCTTGTTTTAAGATCATTTAAACATTGCTTCTGGTGTTTCCTTGGGTGAAGTTCAGTCTCATCTGCTGAAAACATACACACTTGGGAATGTTGAATTTGAACAGGACTGTAATTGAAAAGACTGGGCCTGGGGCAGTGCTGGATGTGGATTTAAGTCTGTTTGAATATACAGGCAGTTGGAGGGCCAGCACAATATTACACCACTAACAGACCCTTTTCTTCTCAGGCCTGGATCAAATGCATACTCATAGCATTTCCATAAGTTGTCTTTAGTAAACGCTTGACTTAAGAGCTGCTTTTTTTATTTCCATAATAAGACTACAGGATTTTTTTTTTAATTCTAATGTTTTGATGAAAGTGACGTGACTTTCCTTTGTCCATCGAGATCACAACCTCAAGATCTATTCTCTGCCCAACTACAGACAAGCAGTCAGACAGTACCAGGGAGTTTGCCCTTTTGTCCAGATCACATCTGTAATCTCCTCTAAATACATTTACTGGAAGTGGGAGAAAAGTACAGTAGTCTGAGTGCCTGCCACCACAGCTGGACGGAGAATGGCCACACAACTCAGATTTCATTCTAATCAGTGTTTGTCTTTTGGGAAGTGCATCATTATATGTAATAGACTGAATGTCAGAATAAAAATATGCTTGAATCGTGCAGTGGCGCAGGATTTTAAAAATAATTCACAACGGGAATCTAGAGTTGCAACGATGATATTGTGTCTCCTGTTACACAACGGTTTGTCAGAAACACCCAAAGATTGGGGGTTGCAGTTGAGACATGGATCGCGGGTGCCAACATCACTTGCTATATCAGCAAAGAAAGCCAGGCCCTTGAACAAGCTTGAGTTACCTGAAAACAGGCTGAAACTAGTTGCATTGCATGTTTCTAAACCTCTCTACATGATTTAACTCTCTTTTTTTAAGATTTTTTTTTGGCATTTTTATGCTTTATTGACAGTGCAGAGAGACAGAGGTGAAATGTGGCAGAGGGGGGAGTGACATGCAGAGAACGACCGTGGGCGGGAATCGAACCCGGGTCCAAGGGCGCCCCCTAAGGGCGCCCCCCATTTTCAAATAACAATTCAATACATAATAATAATTTCAATACATTACACTATATTAACAACAGTGAGGCTAATGTCAAGTATATACGACCACAAACAGTAGCATTAGATTACATTCTTGCATTGTTTCCTACAAATCTGTTTTAAACCAGTGTGGGAATGGCGGAACTTGGCCCCACCACCATATAGAGGCAATCACTAAATCCAAAATACATTGACTTGCTATTAATTAAAAATAAAATACACATATGTTGTATAAAAAAGAGGTTTCATTTCAGGGAAATGTTAAGGATTATTACTGAATGACAAATAAGGTGTCTCCATTACTCATCCATTAAACACTGTTTTCTGTTGTGTGATACAGCGGGTGAAATAAGTATTGAACACGTCACCATTTTCCTCAGTCAGTACATACAGTCATATGAAAAAGTTTGGGAACCTCTCTCAGCCGGCATTATAATTGACTCTGCTTTCACAAAAAAATATAAAAGTGGTATGTCTTTAATTTACCAGGAACAGCTAAGTACTGGAATGTTTTCCAAACAAAGATTTTTTGAAAAGCAGTATTTGGTTGTATGAAATAAAATAAAATGTGAAAAACTGGCTGTGCAAAAATATAGGAAGCCTTGTGGTTTTGTTGATTTTAATGCCTGTAACAACATGTAAAACTGATGACTTTAAACACAAAGATGGTTGGATTATGTTGTTAAACCTTGAACCTCATAGAAATGTCTGTTTAATCATGAGAAAATGTATTTTAGGTGCCTAAATGCAAGTTGCACTTCTCTTTGACTCTCTGCTGAAGTGAGACAGAATGGGATCATCAAAGCAGTTCCCAAAATATCTGAAAAACAAAGATTGTTCATTGTCATGGTTTAGGGGAAGGCTACACGAAGCTTTCCCAAAGGTTTCAATTGTCAATTTCGACTGTAGGGAACGTTGTCAGGAAATGGAAGGACACAGGCATAGTGGCAGTTAAACCCAGGCATGGCAGACCAAGAAAATAACAGGAGCGGCATAGGTGGAGGATTGTGAGAATGGTTGCACACAACCCACAGATCACCTCCAATGACCTGCAAGAACATCTGGCTGCAGATTGTGTATCTGTACATCGTTCAACAATTCAGCGCAATTTGCACCAAAACATCTGCTTTTTATAAAGACCAAATAACTTCATTTTTGTTTCATCAGTCCAAAGCATTTTCTTCCAATATGAAGCTGGCTTGTCTAAATGAGCTTTTGCATACTCCATGCAACTGTATCTGTGGCGTGGGCGCAGAAAGGGCTTCGTTCTCATCACCCGGCCATACAGATGTTTTGGTGCAAATTGCACCGAATTGTAGAACCATGTACAGATACACAATCTGCAGCCAGATGTTCTTGCAGGTCTTTGGAGGTGATCTTTGGGTTGTGTGCAACCATTCTCAAAATCTGCCGCATATGCCGCTCTTGTACTTTTCTTGGTCTGCTAGACCTGGGTTTAACTGCAACTGTGCCTGTGTCCTTCCATTCCCTGACAACGTTCCTTACAGTAGAAATTGACAATTGAAACCTTTGGGAAAGCTTCTTGTAGCCTTCCGCTAAACCATGACAATGAATAATCTTTGTTTTTAAGATCTTTTGGGAGCTGTTTTGATGATCACATTCTGTCTCACTTCTGCAGAGAGTCAAAGAGAAGTGGAACTTGCATTTAGGCACCTAAAATACCTTTTATCATGATTAAACAGACCTTTATATGAGGTTCAAGGCTTAACAACATAATCCAACCAATTTTGTGTTTAAAGTCCTCAGTTTTACATGCTGTTACATGCATTAAAATCAGCAAGACCACAAGGGTTCCCATATTTTTGCAGTCAGTTTTTCACATTTTATTTAATTTCATAAAACTAAATGCTGCTTTTCAAAAAATATTTGTTTGGAAAACATCCCAGTACTTAGCTGTTCCTGGTAAATTAAAGACATACCACTTTTATATTTTTTTTTGTGAAAGCAGAGTCAATTATAATGCCGGCTGAGAGGGGTTCCCAAACTTTTTCATATGACTGTATATTTTCAAAGGTGCTATTGGCTTGAAATGTTCACCAGATGTTGGTAACAACCCAAGTAATCCATACATGCAAAGAAACCAAAACAAATACTTTCACAAATTAAGTTATATGTAATAATGTGAAGTGACACAGGGAAAAAGTATTGAACACATTAAGAAAGGGAGGTGCAAAAAGGCATGGAAAGCCAAGACAACAATTGACGTATATCCGTAATTAAAAAGCAATCCAGCCCCTTGTCAGTGCAAATAATATCAGCTGGTTCAGTCCCAAATGATGGCCTAAAAAAAGGTATCATTTCCAAGGTGTCACACAAGACACATCTCATGATGGATAAAAGCAAAGAGCTGTCTCAAGACCTTCGCAACCTATTTGTTGCAAAACATAAAGATGGCATTGGTTACAGGCTCATTTCTAAGCGTCTGAATGTTCCAGTGAGGACTGTTGGGGCCATAATACGGAAGTGGAAAGACTATCATTTCACCATAGATGTGCCTCTATCAGGTGCTCCTCGTAAGATTTCTGACAGAGGAGTGAAAAGAATAATCAGAAAAGTTGTCCAAGAGCCAAGGACAACTTGTGGAGAGCTTCAAAAAGACCTGGAATTAGCAGGTACTGTTGTCTCAAAGAAAACAGTAAGTAATGCACTCCTATGCCATGGCCTGTATGCACGCTCACCATGCAAGACTCCATTGCTGAAAAAAAAGCATGTTGAAGCTTGTTTAAAGTTTGCTGCACAACATGTTGAAAAGCCAGTGAAATACTGGGATAATATAGTGTGGTCAGATGAGAGCAAAATTTAAGATTTTGGATGCCATGATACACACCATGTTTGGAGGAGAAATAGCTCTGCACATCACCCTAAAAACACTATACCAACAGTGAAGTGTTGAGGTTCGGAACATCATGGTGTGGGGCTGCTTTTCAGCAAATGGTACAGGCAATCTATCGAGACAGTCTTGACCAAAATCTGCTGCCATCTTCCAGGGTGATGAAGATGAAACGAGTGTGGACATTTCAGCAAGACAATGATCCCAAACACACAGCCAAGGAAACTCAATTGGTTTCAAAAAAAGAAAATAAAGCTGCTAGAATGGCCCAGCCAATCACCTGACTTAAATCCCACTGAAAATCTATGGAAATAACTGAAGATCAATATTCATTAAAAAGGCCCACGGAACCTTCTAGATTTGAAGACTGTTTGTGAATGCGACTCGTTTCTCCATGAAGCTGTCATTAACAAAAAAGGCTTTTGTACAAAGTATTAACCCTCCTGTTATGTTCCGGGTCAAATTGACCCGTTTTAAAGTTTGAAGATCTAGGAAAAATAGTTAAAATTATTTTTTCAGTATGAAACTTCTTCTGCTTGCCTTAATTAGGGTAATCAACATATAATATGAAAATATTTCATCTCACACATTTGCAACCACCCCCTGCATGTTTATATCACATAGATACTGTTCGGCTCAATTTGACCCGGCAGTAAAACTGGAGGTAAAAGGGTGTCAGAAATGTAAGACTATTTCTTTCTTTACAACTGTGAGACATATTTCATCCAAATCTCACACACGCACACACATACACACGCACACACACACACACACAAACACACACACACACACACACACAGTTGCAAGTGTTATGACTTTTGACGGGAACCATTTATGTTCCCTTGGGAAAACTCCACGCACATTCAGTGGACACTCAACAGGGGAGGGGCAAAACATATAATTCTCTGCATGGGAGTCCTACCAAGATTCCACTTTGTCAGGCAGACCTTTACAAAATGAGAAGCAGAAGCAAAAGGATGACAGTCCAGGAGGCTCTGGAAGTCATCATTGATCATGCTAGTGAAATAGAGGAGGATGTATCTTGAGCTAAATTCTGATTCTAATGATTCTGAATTTAAACCAGATGAGGGAATTGCTATTCCTATTCCTCCAAGCAAGACATTCATGTCAACAAATTGTGAAATTCATCCCCAAATATGCATCTGCAGAAAACATACAGGTGAAACTTAATTAGAATATCATTGAAAATTAATTGGAATTAAGGCAAGAAGTCCTACAGAATGGACCCAAACCAAGTACTGAGTACACATGCATGATTATACTTTATAGAGGGCTGTTATTTCTGTATTAAAAATCCCTTTTTTATTGATTTCATGTAATATTTAAATTTTCTGAGATTTTAAATTTGGGGTTTTCATAAGCTGCGTAAACCATTATAATCTAAATTATAACAAATAAAGGCTTTGAATATCTCACCTTTCATGTAATGGGTCTATATACTATATTAGTTGTTATGATCCTGCTTGGGCCTCTAGCCCTTGTGTTGTTTTTCCCTTTTACCCTTGTCTATGTGCTGGTCTATTGCAGGGTTGGAGTCAGGTGTGCTGGAGTCAATCACCAGCATTCACAGCTGCCATCAATCATCAATCAACTGCTCTTCATATACCCGGCCCTACCTGCCAGACACTGCCAGATTGTAGATTCTGTTTCCACACAGATAGTCCTCTCTCTAAGCTAACCTGTTTGCAGCTCCACTTTTTGCATTTTTCCTGGCTAACTCCTGTCTTTTCTGCCACAGCTCTCCCGGCCTGACTCCAGCCACCAGCTCCAGCCCTCGCCCGCCAGCACTTCCTCCCGGACCCCTCTGGCTGCCTGCTCTAGCCTGCTCACACTCAGCTCCCTGGACTTGCCCCGTTGCTCTCTCCCTGGAGCCCCATGACAGCCAGCTTCCCCCGGATCACGGTCCTAACCCCTTGCTGGTTACTTCCAAAATAAATCTTCTTAAAACTGTTGCTGTCTCCGCGCCTGTGTCCTCCTGATCCAGCCGTTACATTAGTTTCACCTTTTGAGTCAAATTACTGAAATAAATGAACTTTTGCATATTCTAATTTTTCGAGTTTCACCTTAAAGACAGTGCCAGGGCCCACTAGGATGGCACTGACTCGTGTGACTGACATCAAGTCAGCTTTTGAGCTGGTCATGCCAGATTCAATACAGAAAATCATTCTGGAAATGACTAATCTAGAAGGGAGGTGTGTTTTTGGGGAAAAGTGGAAGGAGCTGGACAAAACACATTTAGATGCGTATTTGGGGCTGCTCATCCTGGCTGGGGTCGAAGGATGAATCGACAGCCAGTATGTGGGATGCAGAGACAGGCAGGGCTATATTTCAAGCCACAATGTCTCTGGAGACTTTTCACATTTTCTCCAGTGTTCCAAAAGTAATAAAGTGGTGAAACATTACAAAAAAAGTTTGAACATGTATTTTTTTAATGAAAAACGAGTGAATTATCCTTATTGAACCTGTTAGAGGTAAGGAACACCACATTGCACTAAATATTGATAGAATAGTTAGTAACGGAGTTGGTAATGACATGTGTACACTGCTTGTTAGGATTCTTTTTGGTTTAGGACATCTTTTGGAGATTTAAACATGCCCCGGGTCAAATTGACTCAGAACACCATTGCTGTTCCTGACAAATGAACATAACAGGAGGGTTAAATTAATATCAGTGAGTGTGTTCAATACTTTTTCCCTGTGTCATTTCACATTATTACACATAACTTAATTTCTGGACGTATTTGTTTTGGTTTCTTTGTATGTATGGATTACTTGGGTTGTTGAAAATATCATGTCAATAGCACCTTGGGAAATATATGTACTGAGGAAAATGGTGACGTGTTCAATACTTATTTCACCCGCTATAAGCCCCCATCAGGCTGCTATTGTGGTTAGATTTTCAATTGTGTTTCACATTTTTATGTAGTACATGTACAAGTCTAGATACAATATTTGCATTTCATTATTGTAGACATTTAGGTATTTCAAAAGTCTTGGAATTAGTTGATATGTAACACTATTTCTAAAATGTCATTGGCTTGTACTTTTTGTTGAAAAATAGAGGAAGACACAATGCCCTGAAGTTATATGAAGATAAAACTTGCTAATGAGTAAATCCAGCTTAAGGCCTTCCAGCAACTGTTGGGAAGGAGCAGCAGCGGACCACCATTATATAACCTCTATAAAAGTTCCGGTGTGAAATTAACCCGCTTGTAAGAAGACTGTCCTTTGAAGGCAGTTTAGTGTATCCCTGATGGAGAAAGAAATAGGAAGGGAGTATTAAGACTTGTACTGTTGTAACTGATACCCCAGGCCTTGGGTCTACTCTGCTTCTCATTCGGACATGCCTGACAGGAAACCAATAGTCTGATTCAGAAGACATTTCTAACATCAGCAGCCAACACCTACTGAGTCAAAGAGGAGTAGGCAGTTCTGAATCCCTAGAACACTACCACAATACAGTGGGACTTCTTGGGTTGGATGTTAGACTGCTGGTTTAAACACACAAATGGGGGGATAACAAAGCAAGGGCCCCACATACAACACATATACTGGTTTCAGTAAGTATTCAGACCCTTTCACTAGACGTGAAGTTTTCCGTTTACAGATGCTTCCCATCCAATCTGAAGGAGGTTGGGAGGGTCTGCTAGGAAGAATCGGATAACCTTCCCCAATGCAAAGCTTGTATTGACTTACCCAGGAAGACCTGGAGCTGTAATTGCTGCAAAAAGGGTCCTCTAAAAAAAGGTTGAATTTCTTTGCTTAGAAAATCCTTCTTAAAACATCTTTGTCGTTGTGTCATTTTGGGTTACTGCGTGTACAGTATATTGGTGGGAAAAATTGGCAAATGCATTGATTCAAAATGACACAGGGGCCCGAAAACGTGACGTACGTAATGTGCCGGCTTCTGACTACAACTGAAACTGGCACACAACCTCAACGTCATTGTTCTCAGCCACTCCCTCTGTTTGCTGATTGGACCAGTAAAAATCTGCCTTAGAAATCCCGCAAATATACCGCAGACCCAGACTGACTACTGAAGGGAAATTAAAATTGAGCGGAAGTACGTAGGTGGGCTGTGCCAGGCTAGTAAAGTCTGTGGTGGTTTCGAAGTTGAGGGATAGGCTTTAAAATTTCTCTCAGTGCATCCCTGAGGTCCCTGAAGGCATGGTCTTCAGCCCCATCTCATTCTGCTCTACTCTGTTCTATCCAGTCATCAGCCAACCACCAGGAAAACGGCCAGCTAATGACACACTTTAAATTGTGAGGGCTAAAGACAAAGCATGATAAACAAAAGTTGCCAAGCCGAACCAAAATCCCCTTCTGTACAAAATAAATGATCAAACCCAGAAATGGATTTTTATGCGGGGGCCTGAGGTGGATAGGCAATAGCAAGAACCACCTTCCAAAAATAAAAGACTAAAGTGTTCCCAGTGCCTAGACCACGCAGGCTACTGACAGCCAGTTTTTCTTTTGGTCCCCTTTGAGCCTGTCAAGGGGACAAGGCTGCACTAGTAAACAAGGACATTTAACATCTACACTGTGCTTGAGTTGCATTAGTATGACTACAATATCCTGAATACCAGGATGTTTTTGTAGTTGATGAGGAACTGTGACTCAGAATCTCCTCGCTAAAAGCTTAATTTCTTATAGGGTCCAATCCCGTTCATCAAAGCACAGACAAATTAAAATTGCCAATTTGTTTTTGTTTGGATTCGGAGTAGCAACATAAGCAGGATCAAACCAAGCACTGTTGACTTGTTCTCAAACTGTATCGCCAGATGGGAAAGCTGTGCTTTTAGGTTTTATCTATGTATTTATTTTTCAACATATAAAAAGAAGAAAAGCAATATCAAAATCACTATCTTTTAACATCCAGTTACGCTTCAGTTTATCACACAATAAAACAAGGTCGTCATGGTAACACAACAAGTCAGAGCAAGCAAATTGTTTGAAACGATAAGCAGAGCTCAAAAAATGTTACAATGACTTAATCTGACAGTCATGACAGTCATTCACACCTGCGGTTTGTGCTCTCATTCCCCACATCTGCAGCAGGTTAACATTAAAATGCCTGTGACCTTCTCTGTTTTGTCTTGTTTGTGTGTACTATTCACCTTAAATATCAGCTTATTTTCATTTAAAAGAAACACATTTAAATACATTTACTTGTAGTCATCGTTCAAGCTAAACATGCATATGTTAACCAGTTAGCTTTTACTCAGTGATTGGGAAAGGATCTGTATTATTGAACTGACATCTAATTTTTAATATATTACAGCACATGAGAAACATAACGCTTGCAGAGGGGGCACAAGTGATTTAAAGTGTAGGAGAGACAGACGAGTAACACTGTGCAATGTGATAGTGAGTCATTCTTTACTCTCTCCCCTATCTAGCAAGATACATTAAAAAAACAAACATCAGATGAAAGCCATGGCTTATTGACGCTTATAGGGTACTCTTGGCTGTTGTATCTTTTCATTGGGAAAACAAATCATAAGTGCGTGTAGGCCAGGCCTATTCAACTAGCGGACCGTGGGCCGAATATGGCCCTTCTTGTTTTTTTTCTGGCCCGCAAGAGGTTGTCTGCAGACCAAATAAAATTGTTGTCTGCCAATCTGGTTCGCATGTGTAATACACGGTGTAATATGTTAAATAAAACAAATGCAGTAAATCAGTTTTACACATGCCTATGAGGCTGGTTTATGAAGCTGCATGAGTGTCTCAGGATTGGCCTTACAACTTATAAGCCAAACTATGCTGAAATAGCAAAATCAAGGCAGTGCAATTTCTCTCACTGACTGAAACAGGCTCAAACTGTCTCAAATGTACCGTAGTTCTGTTTTGTGATGATTCCAACAACATTGTTGAATTATAAGAATGTGTCCAAAATATTTTAGAACAACAATTGTTATAATGATGCGATTAAAAGTGAAGAAGAAAGGAATGCGTCTGACCAGTTTATTCCATTTAGCAGTACTATATCTATTGAGTTAACACTACCTTAAATACGATTTATTTGTAGTGATTAATTGACATTATATGTTTTACTGTATGTGTGGCCCATGAACCCCCAGCGGTTTTCCTTTTCGGCCCACTTATTAAGGAGGTTGAATAGCCCTGGTGTAGGCCATGTGAAAGCTGTGCAATCAATGAACACAGCAACAACTTACGTCACCCGTACACAATGTGGAAACATGGAAATGAGCAGGATGACTCACCAACCATCTAAGCCCTCACTAACAGAGGGAGAGTGAGCAACATCTAACAGTAGTACAGATAGTAAATGAGAAGATCGATTGGATTCACTGCGTCAACTCTATAGTTCATGTACATTAACCAGGAAACAGCTCCAGCGTGTCCACACACACACACACACACACACACACACACACACACACACACACACACACACACACACACACACACACACACACACACACACACACACACACACACACACACACACACACAGTGTCATGCATACAATTAGTCTGATGACTTTTGAGGAGGCGGGTACAAAAGAGGAGAGTTGTTGAGACACAAATTGCTCGTTGAGAGCCGAGTGGTGCTCACTGTTAAGAGCCCCACAGGGAGAAGAGAGGACACATACTGAAGATAATCATCTCACCCCGCAAAAATAGATGTAATTACGATGATGGGAAGGGGCAAGACCTTTCATTTAGTCACGCATTACACTTAGCTCAGAATTTGTCATCATCTCTCTCTCTCTCTCTCTCTCTTCCTGCTCGCTCTCTTTTGGCAGCTATTAGTTACAGAGTGCCAAGCCTTTTGTAATGCCAGCAACAAGTAATATTGTGTAAACCTTATATGGGTGGTAAAGAACACCTTCATCAACAAGCTCAGCTATAATTAAGATAAGCTTACAGAACACAGACAGTTAGGAATGAAGCTGCTACAGAATGGAATTTTGTAAATACTTGTTCAAATTCCTTTAATTAAAAATTTGTTTAAAATTAAAATGTGTTTACGTTGACAAATTGGCCTCATTAAAAGTATACTTAGTTAGCTGATTAGGACATCTAGGGCCGGTTTCACAGACAGGGCCTAGATTAAGCCAGGAGTAGGCCTTAATGTGGACTAGTTAAACTGGGACGTTTAAGTCACTGTCATGGATATGGCTTAAATTTGGCTTAGTTTGTCTGAGACTATGAAGTCCTGGAGTAAGGTAAGTAAGCCTGATTGTAAACACCTGCCCATGAGCACATGCTGCTGTTCCAACGGTGATCATAAAAACCGGTGGAGCAGACACACCATTGCTTGTGAGAAAAAACAATGGCAGAGGCTAAAAACCCCGTCAATAAACTTTAATGAATTTGAAAAAATCTCTTAAAGAAATAGTTTGAAACCATCCGGCTATTGAATCTAAAAGCCATACTACTGGACTGAGCAAATAAATAGTTGCCAATTTGCAACAAATTCAATTAATGAAAATGTTACTAAGAGAACAATACACCAACTTCAGGTTATCTTCATTATTATCGGTATTTCACATCTTTTTCATTTATAATTTTGACATTATATTTAATGATATCTGCACTGATAGACTCTGTGGAAAAACCCGAATCTCGCCTTAAAGAAGAGCTTGCCACAACCTTTCAACAAAGGACAAAAAATGACGTTGCATGAAAGTTAGCCCAGAATTCCATGAACAGAAAATGCAATATCTGAAGGAAGTATGACATGAAAATGAAAATTCTACAGGTGGAATTGGACATTATTTAACCTTTATTTTACCAGGCAAAATTCCTTTAGGCAAAATGAACTCTTTTCCGAGCAAGGCCTGGTAGAAAATGGCACCAGTTAGAATGAATGAAATATAAGACAAACATAAGAAGAAAGCACAGACATGAGAAAACAGAGACAAATACATTCCAGAAGGCGAAGAAGAACAACAATTTTGAGGCAATGAGAAAAGTTTTAAAAAATCATTCTTAGTGATGAGTTCCTGCAATTTAGTGTTTTTTTAATAGTGTTCCAGGCGGTGGGAGCAGAGTACATGAAAGCCCTCTTCCCAAACTCAGTACGGGTTCTGGGGACAGAGGTGGAAAGAAAGTCCAGAGAGCGTAAACTGTATGACATGAAGTTGGAAGAGAGAGCTATGATTCAAACAAGATACAGTACTGAGACAATTGTGATTACTAATCACAGTGAAGATATAAGTAGAAAATAAAAGGTGTTCATGTTGTGTTTTGTCATTTTGTTATTCATGTGTGTCAGTATTTTAAATCACAACAACCACATTTGAAAACAGAATTGTTTTAGACACTCGTTGTATTGTGCTGAATACATCTTCAATTTAAATGCATCCTTCTAATAAGCTCAAGCAAAGTTGTTATTTCCAGTGCATTTTCCATATTGAAAGCGGTCTCGAAATGTAAGTTCATCAAATAAATGTTAATAAGACCTATCCACAAGTACTCTTCTGGCTGGCCTCTGCAGTGGGAGTTGGTCTTCATTTAGATATTCCAAATAGTCCATGCTCTCTTACAAACACCACTAAACTGAAGTTAAACCTGCCTCTTTGGAGGATTAATTTAAACTCAAATTTAGACCTAGAGTAGTTCTAGTCGTCCGTCTTGCTATTGGCTTTGTTTAATCCAGAATAGCTTTAATCTAGGACTATTTTAAACTGAGTCTGTGCAAGTGGCTTTGAATTAATCCAGCTCAAACAGGCATTTTAGTGTCGCACTAGGCTTAAGCCTTGTCTGTGAAACCGGCCCCTAGATTCTCAGGCAGGTTTTGCAAAATAAAAAGTACTGGAGTAAGGAATGCCTTTGATCTATCATTTCTCAGCATACTCTTTTTATGATGATAAACCCGGGGAATCGACAGTCCCACTGAAACTAAAAATAAGAATACAATGTCTAATTTGACAGTGTTAAGACTTCTAGAAGAAGTACTTTATTTGACACAAATTGCGGAAATTGTGCACTAAAGGTTTTATAATTGCTTCCATGACCTGCCTATCACAGCCCCAGGTCCTACTGTTGAGCGGGTCAATTAACAGGAACCAACTTTATCAGTTCACCTCTCTTACATGTCTTCAACTCTCACATGGAGAAACGCGCCTCACGGTTATAAAAGCCCTGCTCTGGGACATTCAGTGAAAGGCTATTTTGGCTTTATTACAAAGTGGGGCTTTTATTGACAGAACCATTGCAACCTATTAACACCAATACCTTTGAAGATTGTCTCCCACCCCTGGGACCCACAGATCCCAATAAAAGCTCATCTAACACAGTTTGTGCGCGCGCACACACACACACACACACACACACACACTCACCTGTACTGTAGAGCTGATTTCAGCAGCAAAACCTCCAGTCACTGGGGCCTCATGACTGACGAGCAAACGTCCAGTTTTCACCACCGACTGTAAAAGAAAATCACATACAGATGATTACAGGAGGTTCAGCTTTCGCCGCTTTCATGGTTTCCAACCAACAGCCCCTCTACATGATTTAGCATTGGTGATAGCTTAAAGCCCCAGTAAACCCAAATCCACAAAGTCCTTCCAACTACATCATTTGGGGAGTTAGTTGCTTTATATTAAGCATCGGAGAAAAGGGATTTTTATCAATCAAAATTCAAGATATTGTCATTTAAGTTTGATAAACTTTACTGAAATTAGGTTTAGATGAGGCGGGATACGCTCTGATTCTTAATATGCGATGAGTCTTTATATACTAATCACAACCGTTCTCTGCCCGAACCTTCTATAGAAACAATGACTGTTGCCATGGAGACCGTTCGATGTGGACGTCAAACGGTCTACAGTATTAAAAAGAAAATAAGCTTTGAAATATTTATGAACATTTATTTTCAAATCTGATTTTTGTAAAAGCTTAATGAAACAGCATACTATCATATAAAGACGAGGTTTCCAGAGGCTTTAACTACAGGAGCTGCCTTGTTTAGGTCGTATGTGAACCAGGAGAGAGCTTTTACCAACCAAGAGTGGTTCACATACTGCCTGCCTGCTGTGGTATGCTATATCGGCTAAATACCCTTGGGCTGCTTGTGTCTGGCTTTGTCGCTGTGTGTGGGTGTGTGTGTGTGCGCAAGTATAAAATGGATATGACACAACAGTATGAGCTGGAGGGCTGGTTTAGGCTGGTACACAGGGCCAACGGGACAATCATGGACATTAGAGGTCTCGGACTCCAAGGCATTTGCATTCGGGTTTGGCTTTTCTGCAACCTGACATTACTGCAGAAGGATGCCTCTGCTCCACCCGTTATCTACCGCAGCATAAAACCAATACTATACTATAACTATAATCTCATCCACTTGCAACTGGTCCAGACCAAAGCTATGTCTGTTCTCTGCAACTTCAACAAACCTTTCCAATCCGCTGCCCAGTTGCTGTGTTCATAGAGCCATAAACTGGACAAACACCTATGAAACTCAACGAAGAATCAGCACCAGTAGGACATATTTTCATCTACATTATTTTGAGAATTTACAACATTCAATGTGTAGAGACTAACACGTGAGTGGAATCACTGAGTGTTCATGTTTCACTCATTAAAGCTATAGTGCATAACATTTTCATAGGGATACATGTCAGTTACATTCAAGCCATCGCCAAACGGGTTCACACAGAGTTGATTAAGCCTATGTGCCCCACAAAACTCTGTATTTCTCATTAGGGCGGCGTTTACAAACTGGTGTTGCCCGCCAACACTGGCGCAGGATCTCCGAAAAATCCCAAGAAACGTCAAGAAATATTTCAGTTGTTTATTCTACTGCTGAGGAAAAAAAATTGAGGTACAGCACACGGAATGCAATTTATGCACAATACCATAGGTTTACCTCATCCAGATGCGCCAACACTGTATTTGCTATTACTCAGCATTCCTCATGGGGGCAAGAAAAGTTACACACTATAGCTTTAACAGCAGTACTCGAAACTCTTATTTAAAAACACAAGGGGGGTATCAGATCCCCCTCCCTTCCCTCAAAGCCACAGACCAAACCAAACAGCCACTGTAACTAAATAACCCGGTGGAAATAAGCAGCTCATGTCCATATGGCATTATAAATTAAGCCTGACATTCTTTCCCTCCGACAGGACCACATAGTATCAAACAGGGGCATTCTGGGGCTTAGTGCTGATGCTAAACAAGAGAATGTTTACATTGCTGAGGTCCTTGGTTTGCCTGTGAAGCACTACATAACAGCACCACGATCACACACTGGTATTGGGGGTTGAATTAATCAGCTCTCTTGTCACTCTAGGACACTGATGTGAAGGCAACATGCCTCTTCTCTGTGGGGCACACTGAAAGATCTTAAGCTACTTAGAAGCTGGAATGCAGGAATCGTCTCATTCCTTTTTTCATCGAACATTAGAGCCGAAAAGCTAAATTCATAACACTTGTGTCGGTTTCCCCTGAGGCTACATATTTTGCTGTTTTAAATCAGTTGAATGAGTTATGCGTGCAAAAATCACTGACTATCTGACACTATATTCAGGAATGTGGATGTAATAACAACACTGGATGACAATAACAAAAGTTGGCAAGCGCCACAGGGAGGAGGAATCAAGCGAGGGGTTGAGAGTAGGGCGATGTCTTGATGTAACATGTTGCCGTTACCATTACTCATACAGGTGCAGTGCCGCCCAACATTCTAACTCGCCTGGGCCCTGAACCCATTCCTCATCACTCTCACACAGTTAACATAACTTTCAATGTGACACCAGCATCACCCCGATATCCCTGTTGGTCATCTCCCAGAGGGGACATGCATTGTATTACGTGCAGCATCAAGAGTGCATTCTTCGGATGCTTTTGACACAAAAGGAGCCCGCCACTGTTTTCACAATATCGTGGGATAGAATTACAGACACTGGGGCCTGGGGGAAAACTTGTGACCCAGTTAATAGATTTGTCCCCAAAACCCTGCAGCGTAAACACAAGTTGACAGTCATTGCTAAAGTGTCCAGTAGTAGCTGGCATAAAGTAGCTCAGTTGGCTGTTGGAGAAGGCGTGCTGCAGTGCCAATGCTTAATATGGCATAGAAAAAAAGGCTAAATGCGGTAATGGTAGGAATAGCAAAGCGGCACCGGATGCTCTGGTACATTAGGTTAGACCATATGATGAATTGAAGTCGCTGAATTTAAGCGGCATAGGAACATGAAAAATACAAATATTGTCTTCAATTCCCACAATATCTAAACTCATTGAAAACATGTAGTTAAAAGATTTTCCCTGTAAATGAAGCTACTTTTTACAAGTTGCAAAAACTTCCCTTAAAGCAAACGTCAACCTCTGGGCTAGAGTTAAGGTCAGGGGACCAACACAGTCTTCAGGATTAATCTTCTATGAAAGATAAAAGACTGAATTAAGATTCTGTGCCAGTCCATCTTGTAGATGTTTGAATATACACAATTTCATGGTAATCCTTCTGACAGCTGTTTATTTCAGTCTGGGTCATAGTTGTTGCCATTTCTTGATAGGAATCAATTCTGTGAAATAAAAGATTTCAGTTATACATTGAAGCGAGGACACCAATGTGTTCACCAAACTCACAGTAAAACAAGAAAGATGTCAGGTTACAACCTACTCATGATTGGCCTTACACCTCAAATGTCCAAATCATTCAACTCATACAACTGCCTGAGGTTCGTTCAGCTATACAACGTTTTCAGAGAGAAAAAAACAAATGCAGAGCGTCCTTTTTACATCACTGACTGGGGATGGTGACAGCACTCTTACTCCTACATAGTTATTATGGCTGTGGCCTTTAACCCGTTGCTTCTGCTTGCTGGATTGGCTTTCAGGACATAAAGAATATACTCTCACCATGCGGTTTCACCCTTCCTTTTCTCAGAAGTCCACCAGTTACCTTATTTACCCACGGCAGCCTCCTTTCATGTTGGTAAAATTGGAACTTGAGGGAACAAGAGCAAAGCAGCTACTTTTAAGACACCACTAGAGCCACAGGAAGTGCATCGGACACTAGAAGATGATCAGTAAGATGCATTCAAGGGGAGAAATAATGTGCCTCGAGTGGAGATGGAAAATACATGTCTTGAATCATTCCATTCAACCACAGGACGATAGCGGCAGGTGGATCACTTTGTTATGTTTTTCCACCATGGACACGGGTCGTGAAAAGAGGTTGTTAGAGGAAATGGCACATTGTGGACCAATATTCAGGTCAACAGTAGCATTGGAAAATGGTGGACAAACTACAAGGGGAAACCAGTGGTGATAAACAGTATACGAGTTTGGGACAGAGGATGGAACCGAGTGTGAGGCTGAACAAGATCCAATGTGGGTTCTGAACCTGTCGTGCTAGTGAGGCAAAACTAACCTAATTAAAAAATGGATGTTGATGAAAATACCAGAATTTGGAAAATTATGAAAATGGTAGAGAGCAAATGAGAAAGTGGTGGAGTTGATGTATTGTGTAATTCAACTGAAAAAGGTAAATAATGTGTTGTTACAATATAAATATGCTATGATGTGTTTGATTGTATTCATAATTTGTTCGATTCAAATTTGAATTTTCTCTGGGGTTCATCTGCTAGACTCAGCATTATTTTAGTGCTGATTCAAGCATTTATTTGGAACACTGTCTAGCTTCTGAGAAAAGCCAACAATCTCCAAGGAAGTCAGGCTATAAATTAGTCAACTTGTCATTTACTACTGAAATTTTCCAAGAGAATAATTACACAACAAAATAGGGTTACACACCCAAAGCTGTGCTCCATCTAAGTGCTAGCTAGGATGCTGTGGCATCGCCTCAATGACACCAGTTATATTTCAGTAGAGGGGGAACACTTACCAACAACACCAACTAAAGACTGAGTAGATTAACTTTTAAGTGCTTTAAACACCACCTGACTAAAACACTTGCTACTGAGGTCAGGGATTTAATCTAGTTAGAAAATATAGTATTTGGTGGCATTCTTAAGCAGTTTGCTAGCATTCACACAAACCTTAGATTGTACCCCTTTCCTAGTTGGTGGAATATTTGAGGTCAGTTACCGTTCTGCATTCACCGAGCCAGCATCTCACTTGTGTAGGTTGTAAGCTTGATACATCCTCTTCTCCGCCCCCGCCTTGGTTCAGAGTCAAAACTAAAGCTCCTGGTTGGTGGTAGTTGGGCTGGGCGACAGCTCTGGTGGCTGCAGCTTTACTACTCATTGTGCTGCAAGGCTGTCATTACATGCCGTTCCGCTGGCTACAGAGGAAATGTCATGTTTACTGCCATTCCCATACACGCCCAAAGCTAACAAGCAGCATGGAGCTGGTCCTCACTGCTTCAGTGCCTCTTCCTCCATCAGGTATCCTCCCTCCATGCTGCTGTTTGTCTCATCTTCATCGCTCATTTTCCTCTTTGCTCCTCCCCCCATCCATCCATCCATCCTTCTCTGCTTTCATCAAGCCACTCCACTATGCGGCCTCACCACTCGGTGGCTGGCGGCCAATGACCTGGCATGGCCTCAGAGGAGAAGGTCAAAGCTTTTACTCTCCCATGGCATATATACTAGCACTCACATAAGCGTACGGGGGACTGACAAAGGCATGTGAACACATACACACACCACACCACACAGTCACTTTCAGCATGCACATTTCTTTAGTGCATGCAAGTACTACTCACATGTGCAGATTTACACGGCTTATCATACAATACCTATTTAAGTTATTGATTTAACATGCATGTTGCCTCCTGTTGCTTTTACTTTGGTGGTATTTTGGCATTAAAGTGCCTTGGCAAAAATGGAGATGCATGAAAAGAGTGGGGAAAGGACACTTATAGATCTACTGTAGATTACAGTATGCTTATCACAGAGTGCTCACTCTTTAAAAAGGACACACTGTGACGATGAGAAGTAAATGAAAACCGTTCATATTTGGAGCTAAACTGGGCTGCGGTTTGACTGGTTCAGAATCGCATAATTTTCTTTCAAAGTTGTCAAAACTCTTGCCAGAGTCTTTTCCAGAAGATCTTGCCAACACTTATTTTTTAGATCTATATTTTTACGAAACTAAAATTGGTTGAGAGTCATTTAAAAATAGTGGTGATGACAAATTCAATATCTGCTGTGCTTGTAATGACACAAGACACAAGCACTCACACACACACACGCTAAACTGTGAGTGACTCCCCCTGCCTTGCCATCTATTATGCCTCCTCTTCCCTCAGGCCATCCATCAAAACAGGAAGAGAAAGTTTAGTTCTGTGCCGCCACCGTGGAGTCGTCCTTGCCGCTGGCTTCGCTGCCTTTTCAACGACCTTGTAATTGCCGGGCCACCGCAGGGTCCTAACTCATGCACCACCATGTGATCTTTGTGACAAATGAGAGTTGGGATGAGGCCTGGACTACTTGCTGGGGCCCTTTAAAGTGGCACTGTAAGATTAGCGGAGCGGGGTGAGAGCTGGGCGAACCGGGGGCCCCGTTAAATCACAGCACTCAAAGGGGAAGGGAGGGTAGGAGGAAACAAACACTGGCTCCTTCGGTGCCATATTATCACTCGCTCTCTCTCTCTCACGACAGAAAGTGAGAACTCATGGGAGAGGTAGCACAAGCATGAAAGAGCAAGGGAAGTGTAGAACAGCCTCAGCACTGGGCAGACAGCCAAATCATCCTCCAGAGGAGCCAGGATGCCGGAGGAGACCTCAGACTGAAATAACTCCAAACATCCCATAAAGACTCATTAAAACCAATTCATCTCAATTACTCCTTGACACATAAGCACACTAACTTTCTTCCATGCACCCACACTATACTGCCCTCTGTGCCCCAAGTAATACTGTACACACACCCATTACTACTGTTCACACTCTTACTTGGTGACAGCTCATTGTGTGCATCCTGCAGGCTGCCACATGTATGAGCAGACGGTAAGGTGGTTAAAATCAGTTCCACATGGGCCCAGGCCAGCAGTTTGTGAAAAGTAAAAAAAAAAATTGAAAGAAAGGGCAAGGCCCTTAATGGGCATTAGCAATAACGAACCTCAGCGAAGGTTAAACAGAATTTAGACTAAATCAATTTAAAAAGGTAATCAGCCAATTAATAGATAATAAAACTAATAAATTATTCCCTCTTTGTTTTAATGAACTTATAAACATTAGGCTGGATATTTCCTTTCTGTGTTTAGATCTTGTGTTTCAGTGTGAACTAAGTCATTCTTAAACTAAGGAAAATCGCAACAATTACATTGTATTACAATAATACATCAAAAGTTCTATCATGAGAACATTAGATTGATGTCAATGCATTATTAATACATGTATATGAACATTAAATATTAAACAAATCAAACCTTCCAAGCAACTAGGATGAAGAAAGAAAAGTCTCCTGGACATAGAATCATAGTGTTGGATAATGGAAAAGTGGCTCATTCCATTTAGTTGATGTTTTACGGTAATAAAGACAACAATAACGATAAAAGAAAATATACAATATGATTAGGAATTGAAGTGAAAAACATTTAACACAACCCCCCCACTGCACCACTTCCCAAACCTTCACAACAGGAAACTTCTTTCATGCGTCCCAGTACCCATGACATTCCTACAGGAGCAGAGGTGCCTGCATCTGGCTCCTAGCAATACTGTGCAAAGTGAAGTTTGCAAATCATGAACGTCCCAAAGCCATTGTCTTTTGTACGAACAGTGACTAGACTAGTTTGTTGTTGTTTTAGAGGTCAATGTGACAGTCACACATCAGTCAACATAATTTACCGTTACAATTTTGTGAACTTTGATAAAACACTTATTTGCAGAATTGTCATGATAAAAAAGACAGCAGAGTGATCTGTGAACTCTGTAAAGTCAGAAAGTCTTGTCAAAACTTCAAACGTCAACACAGCCAATGAAAGCTCAGAAGATAATAAATGGAAAGACTTAGAGAAATATGAAATCAATTAGGAGTTTAAATTTCTATTAGCAATGCTCAACCATGTTTGAAAGGGTGTTTCAAAAAAATATTTCAAGGAGGGAAAAAAAACCCATTAGTCAATGTGTTTCCTATTAAATTGAAGAATTGATGTGAAAAGACTAACGGATAATAAACTGACGATTTACGAGCACATTTGAATAGGACCTGGAGAATCCTTGGGCAGCAGACTATCTGCTGTGTGTGTTGTATCTGAGCACCTTGGCTGTCTCTGCGCCCATGTGACTTCAGACCCTAGGCCTTTTTCCACTGGGCCGTGCTATCGGCCTGCGGGCTGACCTCAATGATCTCAATCTGCCCACGCCTCTGGCCAAGGATTTTCAACTGAACCGTCATATCCAGTGGAAAACTGTCGAACCGGGCCAAAAATAAAAGCAATCTAAGTGTCTTTCGGAGGGCTCGCTGTATAGGCAAAAATTGGCACTGCCGTCATCAGCATGGTCACAATCATGTGGCACCATAACAGTGATTAGCCAGCAATCACCACATGAGAGAGTATCTGATGATTCATCTCATCTGTTTGATCTGAATGGGTGACAGCATTGCGTGGGTAATCAGACACTGGCTAGTCTCTCTTTTCTATAAACAACAGCAATGGCTAATATTCACAGTGCAACGTATTTGTCATTGTCTATTAGAGCTTTGAGCCGTTATGATTTTTCAATGTGTCCTGAGTGCAGATTTGGCCACACTTCCTGGTGAGTGACACCGGGAGGAATTTGAGAAATCACAAGTGCCTAGCTGTGGAATCTGAGCAGAGGCTACTGCCAGGAGAAAGAATGGAAAATAAATCAGTAGCAGACAGTCGCGCAGAGGGGGGTGGCGACACCGAGGGGAGATTACTATACCTGTTACTTTACCTACATTAACCACAAATTGGCTTCATCAACCACAGCTTGTGAGAGGAACACACGCAATCTCAATAGTCAATACATTACACAAGTGTTGTAATTTTAAGTGCTGCTAATGGATTTTTATTTTTTTTGCAGTGATGAATTACGCCGTTCTTTTCACCAGCGAAACCAAGAGAGAGAAAGAGGAGCTGGAGCTATCAGCGAAAAACAATCATGAGTAATGTTCCATTGATATATCCAAGGAGACGTTGCTCCACAAAGTCCCTGCTAGTTTGGTCCACAAAGTGCAGTGTTAACATTGTAATTACAGACGTGGGCTACAATAATAAGAACGTAGGGGGAGTGGGGCCCGAAACCTCTGGCCACTTTCTTCCCGTGCCATTTTCATCCGCTTTGATTGTTTCCAGCGTGTGGAAGACAGCAGGCCAAAGATATTAGGAGTGTTGTGGTGGGCCGTGTGAGCCGATACTGGCCGAGACCCCTCCAACAGAAAGAGAAACACAGGCATGCGCCCGGTCTGTCTGCGTGCGAGTCACTCACAGGCTGCCTGCCCCATCCCTGGCCCGGCTCGAGACCACAGATGCAGATAAAGGAAAGAGTGTGCTCCACACCGCGCTGGCTGTCAATGCTGGCAAGTCTCCATAATTCTACAACCTGGATTTAGATTATATGCAGGCTCACAATAATAATCCATGACATTTTAGTTTCAATTAAAATCCATTTTGGAATATCCCATTATTTCTTATGGCAAACAGGGGTTCATCAAAGGTTTTACATCAGCTGTTCTGAACACCCAGTGTTTTTTCTGGGAATAATTCCCCTTTTAAAAAAGTCCCTTCCCTGCACATTTCCAACTTCTCACAGACCAATAATGTTCTATTCTATGGAATTCTCATTTGTCAAAGTACACACTGGGCATGTTAATTTCTAACTCTGAGAACATTTTTTGGATGCTCAGACATAATGGCAGTTCTGAGATCCTTGACATACACATGAGTTTCAGGATGGTTAGTGCTTAACTTTAACACTTCCTAGCTTGTTCTTTTTTTATACTTTCTTCACTGCTTCGTATTAGCTTTAAATAATTGTTCTAGAGTGCAAAACATTTATTATATTCAGTGTTTCCACTGGTAAAAAAATTCTGCGGTCACATGCCACAACAAACGAATCAAAATAAATAAATAATTATTGTTTTCAAAGAAAACAATGCTCCGATCACGATCCCAGCAACCGCTGTGACGCTTGGTCTGGCTGGGTGATCTGGCTGCAATTCCTCATGCAAACTCACGCTTCATTTTCCATTTTATTTCTGAAATATGGTATACACGTTTCAGCAATCAACCCTTGTTCTTCAGAATGAATTTTAACCTTAATGGTTAATACCATGACTAACATAACAGGGAATATTGTTAAATAGACTCTTAGTCTCAATCACAGCACGTGCTGACTCAGGTTGTCGAGGTGTGTTCTATGCAGTCGGCCCGTGGTTTATAAAAACTCATACAATATATTCACATTTTGTTATTACAAATTTTACAACATATTCTGTCTACATGTATCCTGGCAAGTGCAGAAGTGCCCTTGTAATAGAAGTGCCTCTGGGTGCAAATTGCTGCTATACAGATCCATCATCCTAACAATAATTTCTGTCGGGCTTAAAAAACAAATGCAAAATCTACATATCTAACATTACTTTCGGAGCCCACACAAGGGGGGAAACAATCAAAAGCAAAAGAATAAAGTGCTTGATTGCTTGACTTAAATATATTTGGTATTTTTTCAGATTTGTGGATTCAAATGTATCATTAAAAATAAAAAGACAAATACCCTTACCTGCACTGTTATCCATACAATCTAATCATAAAACATGTTATGAATAAACATTAAAGCAATGATTTTTTTTGGATAATTTTATTGCTTTAAAAATATTATTGTTTGTAGTTCTTGGTAAGGATTGCTCATTATATTTTATTATACGCACTTTGTTTACTGTTTTTCTTATCAGAAACCCATATGGTTACACTTTCACTGGCGCTCGTTTCCCCCAGCCTTCTTACAGTATAGCCCCCTCCAATAGGAACATTGAGGCCAATTCCTTTATTTTTGCTGCAGACTGGAAACATTTGGGTTTGACACCAAAATAATAATATGAGAAAATAGATCAACATTTCAGCTTTCATTTCCAGGTATTTACATCTGGATCTGATACACAACTGAGAAGATAGCATTATTTGTAAAGGAACACCACATTTTTAGGTGAGAAAAGTATTGGAAGAGATGGACTTAAAATAAATTAAGTGAATAAGACTTAATGTTTTGTTGCAATCCTTCGCTTGCAATAACTGCATCAAGCCTGTGACCCATTGACATCACAAAACTTTTGCATTCTTCTTTTGTGATACTTTTCCAGGCTTTCACCGCAGCCTCATTCAGTTGCTGTTTGTTTTGGGGGGTTACTTTCTTCACTCTCCTCTTTAGCAGGTAAAATACATGCTCTAAAGGGTTTAAGTCTGGAGATTGACTTGGCCAGTCTAAAACCTTCTATTTCTTGCCCCTGATGAACTCCTTTGTTGTTTTTGCAGTTTTTTTGGATCATTATCTTGCTGCATGATGAAGGATCTTCCAATCAGTATTGTTGCACCTTTCTTTAAATTGGCAGGCACAATGTTTCTGTAGACTTCTGAGTTCATTTTGCTGTTACCATCTTGTTGTCAAGATGAACCTTTACCAAAGTGATGGACAGGCAAAAGTTTGGCGAAAGAAAGGATCTGCTTATTGTGAGAGTATGTAGGAATTTCCAACATATATGTTATTATTTTAAAAGAAGTTAGTAAGGGTTGAGACAAGCAGAAAAACCACATAGGTCAGAATAACCTTGTTGACACACACTGCACGACAACACATGTCGCAAGACACAGCAGAAAGATAGGAACACGTATTGCAATATCTTGCTACAAATAGCCCAGAGTTGATATTAGATCCGTGACACACAAACATGCACACATGCACACTCTCACACACACACACACACACAGACACACACACACCCAACCTGGCTGATAAAAGGCCAAAGCGTATTCAGACTAGGGGCTGAATCGCCCGAGGAACAAGATGTCATGGTTGTGGGTCAGGGCTCCCCTTTTCAAAGTTCGGTTGAAAGTAGGTTAATTCTGGTAAGATCTAAATGATTGTAATGAATAAGTAACATCTGTGTTGAAAGTAGAAGCTGTCTACTAGCTGTAACCTTGATGTCAACCTTTAATAAAGTAACCTGTTAAGATCCTGATCTCTCTGCTCTCCGCGTCTACCTTGACTGTTGAGATGTCTCCTTCCTAGCATCTAATGTCAGTGGGAACAAATGCCCATTCGGCCACGGTAATTAGTATATGTTTCCACAACATATTTTGGCGTTGTCGGCAGGATAGTTAAAACCCTGCGTGCCAGAGCCACGACATATTTTGGCGTTGTCGGCAGGATAGTTCAAACCCTGCGTGCCAGAGCTACGACAGGAATTTTGGGTCTTTAGTTGTAAAGATTAATAGGTCATATATGCCTATATTCTGTGTCTGTCTCACAGACTCTAGGTCAGCCTTGGAGCCTGTTAGGAGACACTTAGGTCAGTTGTATAGATAAAGTCTCATCTCCTTCTACTCCAGAATTTTATGGTTCACTGTGTTCAGCTCTGAACCAAAACATTGGTACGCTTGGTGCCCGAGCCGGGGAGGTGGTAGAGATAGCGCGAGGTTAAAACACAGCTCTAAGCATGAGTTTGTCAGAATTGAAGTGCAAGTCACGAGAGTTGCAGTCCGGTTCTCCTTGGCCAAGTCTGTAATAAATATTGCTTCATAATTCATCTAATGCCTCGTTTCCACCGAGTAGAGCGGGTCGGATCGGAGCGGTTCGGTCCGGGTAGTTTGGCTTTTCATTTGCCAAAAGTTGGGTAGGGTAAGGTTTAAGCGCACCTAACCGCTCTGAGCCGCTCCAAATCTCAGTACTCCCCCGTAGGGGTACTAGCCGCCTGAAAGGGTGCCTAAAAGGCGGAGCTACACACTGCCGTCATTTGATGGGTCGAAAGAATCATTTCCGCCATGTGTAGTCATCTCGGCAAGAGTGAAGATAGTCTTGTGTTTTGGCGAAAATGTGAGCACAGCTCTGTTTATTGTGTGTTTTTTTTCCTCGTCAATAAATTAATCAGTTGGTTACACTGTGTCCCATAGTCACATAGCGGCCGCAGCCAGCACTGTTCGCTCACTGTCTCTATGAGTTGCGCCGAGCCGTCTCTGTGTGTTTAGTGTTTACACTATAGATAGTAGTAAATACACGCTCACAACAACACGGGGGGAATAAATAAAGAAGCGGCTGGTTTGAATCATTTTCGCCGTTTGTAGTCACCTCGGCTAGAGTGAAGAGAGTTTTGGCGTAAATGTGAGCGCGGCACTGTTTATTGTGTGGTGTTTTTCCTCGTCATTAAATGAATCAGTTGCCTACACTGTGTCCCACTGCTACGATGTCACGTAGCTGCCGCAGCCAGCGCTGTTCGCTCACTGTCTCTTATCAGTTGCACCGAGCCGTCTCTGTGCTCACAACACGGGGGGGAATAAATAAAGAAGCGGCTGGATTGACCAAGCAAAAACAAGAGACCGCTGGCTTGACCACAGTTGTTCCACAGCCCGATAGTTTGACCCACATTCTGGCGGCGGCTATCGCAGTCCAACCTAAACCCCGCCCTACCAGTAAGGGTAGGGTCGGCGGTGGAAACAACACCGAGATTCTTAAAAGTGAGCTGTCCCACTCTGAGCCGCTCCGCTCCGACCCGCTCTACTCGGTGGAAACGAGGCACAAGTCTCCTGAAATATTCTTCCACCTGAGTTGACCTCCAACCTTAACAGAACTTCCATCACACTTATGATCCCAAACATACAAGCTCATCTGTGAAACACGGTGGAGGCAATGTCATGGCTTAGGCTTGCATGGCTTCTTCTCGGATGGGCTCATTAATCTTCATTGATGATGTAACACATGATGGCAACAGCCAAATGAACTCAGAAGTTTACAGAAAATGTTTGTCTGCTAATTTAAAGATCTCCCATTATACTACTTTTCTGGTCTTAATTTCTGGTTAAAAACTGCTATAGAGCAACCTGACACGAATCACATCACAAAAAAACATGTAGATTTTCGGGACACTCTTCCTCTCACCCTAGCGCGCACTACAGTCTCTCTCAACAGAGAGACTCCCTCCCCCCCTCCTGCAAACCCCACTCCGTTGTGATTGGTTACCTTCCTTCCGGAACACTTTCAGAGGCGCGAGGCAGACTTGAGCAGGAAGGTGGCAGCATTACCATACATGGAAACATCCGCTTGTGTGACGAAAAGAATGTCCGGAAATTCTGAACCGCTTTGAACACGTGACTTCTCGACTGGCTGCCCTAGTGTTTAGTGCTCTGCACAGACACCCCAGACGGTCAGCAGGGAATACGTCTTAATGCATGTACGTAATTATTTGATACGCTAGTATGGTTAAACATGACTATAAATCATTATAACAACGTTTATAGGTCATAAAAGTCAAAAAGTATAATAGGTCCACTTTAAAGAAAGATGCAACCAAACTGATTGGAAGATCCTTCATCGTGCAGCAAGATAATGACCCAAAACACACTGCAAAAACAAAAAAAGGAGTTAATCAGGGGCAAGAAATGGAAGGTTTCAGACTGGCCAAGTCTATCTCCAGAGTTAAACCCTATAGAGAATGCATTTTACCTGCTAAAGAGGAGACCGAAGAGAGTAAATAAACAACAACTAAATGAGGCTGCAGTGAAAGCCTGGAAAAGCATCCCAAAAGAAGAATGCAAAAGTGTTGTGATGTCAATGGGTCACAGGCTTGATGCAGTTATTGAGAGGGAAGGATTTGCAACAAAATATTAAGTCTTATTTACTTTAATGTATTTTACGTGTATCTGTTCCAGTACTTTTGGTCACCTAAAAATGGTGTTCCTTTACAAATAATGCTATCTTCTCAGTTGTGTATCAGATCCAGATGTAAATACATGGAAATTAAAGCTGAAATGTTGATCTATTGTCTCATATTCATATTTTGGTGTCAAACCCAAATGTTTCCAGTCTACAGCAAAAATAAAGGAATTGGCCTCAATGTTCCAATACTTTTGGAGGGGACTGTATGTGCCATTAGCACTGTGCAGATGGTTTCACAGCTAATTTGTCGTGTAGCCTTGCTCTTGTTTAAATAACACTACTCCAGCCCTTCTTGATAATAACAACAGTCCTCCTGAACACAGCAGAAACAGGCTGGTCCTGGGCCATCTTCTGGAGGCCACCTGTTAGCCATTGTGATGATCTGCTGTTCCACATCATTATCATAATGTCAAGCTCAAGTCTCATCTTTTAAGTCGGGAAATTAGGCAAAAGAAGAATGGCCCATCATTGTCTACTGCATGTTCTTTAATGGAAATACAGAGGCTCATGGGAATCTGCGGCTGGAACACGGATGAGAAGTGCTGTCGCCATGTCTCCTGCCTTTCTTCTGGTAGGGAACAATCAGTGCACATGTTTCAAGGTTGGGCTTTTTCGGCGTCATTGGTGTGGTGACAACTTAAACAAAACCTGCTGTGCCATGTTAACATGCAACAGGATCAAGTAGGCGTGCTCCCAAAAACAGCAAGCTATAGTATCAGCCGAATTTCCATGTGGCCGTTCAGAAACCTGGCTTCACAGGACTCCAGACATTTTTTAATAACACTAAATGATTGTAGATGAAGCACAAGGATAACGAGGCTGCTGTGAGTGGTAGATGTCAAAACAGACTGCTTAAGTGGTTGGAAAGGGAATGCATCCAGTCCTTGTAACTTTTCTCTGGCTTTTTCAAAAATTTAAATATACAGTATAAAAAAATAAATAATCCACTAACCACCTGACAAAAAAATAAATGCTTCGAGTAGTGGAATTGTTAATAAGCTGACATCATAATTTACTTTCAAAATGGAGGCCAGGGTGTCTTTGAACAGCAACTTGATGTTTATAATGGAGTTATAAGAAATGAGAAACGCTACTGCCAGATGTGGTAGAACAATTCAGTCAAAATGAGGGAAATGTAGAAAGCCCCTGGCAGGTTCTTGCTATGAGGAAAACTGATCATCAAATTGAAACCATACAGAACCACGATAATTCACACTAGAACATTTTGATATAAGAACAAATTTTCCAAAACATTGTTCAGAAGGGGTTAGAAGTTAATGCATCGATATTTCTTGTTTGGCTATCCCCACTGAAAGCAACAGCCAGACTACTTTATCAGTCATAAATATTAAAGTGACAGTTAAAAAATGAAACTGCTTCAGAGTCTGTTTTCAGTCATTATCAAAAGCTGTTTCCATGTGAGGAAGCCAGGATCAGGCTTGCATAAATACAGACAATTAAATGTTTTTCTAAGCATCGTTACTTTAACGGTTATGTTTAAGCCATTTATGAATATTTTCCTTCAGCCCATGGTGCACTGCCCGGCTTAAGTCTCTGCATGGCAAGTTCAAATTACGGATAAGTCCCCCCTTTATAATTTTGGTAGTTGATATTATAAACAATAACAACCGCAGTCGTCAAGACGAGAACAACATGTTGAACTTGACATTGTGTAAAAACCCACTGGCGGCTCACTGAGTCCATTTGCTTTCATGGCTTTTTCCACCTCAGAGCATGACAAACAAACGTATCAGAGCACACTGACTCCGCGCTGTATTTACCTGCTGTCTTCGGCTGGGGACACACATTACAGCTTGAAAGCATGAAGAGAGAGTGAGGGGCTAAAGCATAGCCTTGATAAGGAGGTCTTATCTGAGCAGTGAGTCAACACACTCCGGGGCACTTAGAACACACCGCATCACTTCCAGGAATCACAACAGATGTTGCTGCACATTGTCCCTACAGCAACCCGCTTCATCTCTTCTTCTACTACACAAATAAGTATCTCTCAACTCTGCTTTTGTTCGCCACTCAGACATATATGCATTTATATGCTGCAAAACTCAAGATATTGGTGCACTGCATGTCCCTAAGTGACTGCTCCAGCATGTGTTTTTTAAGGGTTGAGCAAGTTCAGCCAAATTGGTTGCATCACTGCGCCGGCTGAGAGCCAGGCAGCGCTGCAGTCACACAGACTACAGCTGGAGCGCAGGCCAAGAGACACATCTTTTGAGGGAGGAAGTTTACACACATTTAAGTGAAGACACTGAGCTGAAGGAAAACCGTTACAAGGCACACCAGGGAATCTTTATCATTTGGTTTGGTTTAGCAGATCAAGATGGTCCTCATATCAAAAATATAATGAAAAAATATAATGACAAGAACTTTGGCAGCATTTCACACGGCTCGTCTGGTGAGATCAGAAAAACTGCCTCGGCGTGACAAAATCGCACAGGTTTGAACTTGAACTATTGCTGCTACTCACAGGCAAAGTGGGTATTGTTACAAACATGAGACGTGGTTATGGCTTAAATTCAGTTTTGGTCATTGCGACTTTGGCTACATGCATTATATTACAGCATTGGGGATCCAGTGAGAATCATTTGATCTGTAGGAGAAAATTTAAAGTTAATGTTCTATAGGCATTACCATAGGTTTCTCTTTGTCTTTACAGGCCACATGCGTAGGGATATTTGTTGGGAATTACATAGCAACACAGTGTTTCTAATATGGAGCTGCATTGCTCACTGCCACTGCCTAGTGGACACTCATTGATAGGCATACATTCCCATTTTTCAACCCATTTTTACCTCATACTAATTAAGTCTTGAGTCTTTCTAGCTGCCTCCACTCTGCCAGACAGATGCATGCTGGGTACATAAGGCCACACACACATTAAGCATTACACTGTAGGTGGGCAACAGAAATGCAAATTATGGTGGACAAACAAATTAATTCCAGCTGACTACAGCCACTGTTCATGAATAAACACAGTTGCAATGTTTCGACATCCAAGTCTCAAAGCCTACAGGGGTACTTACCCCAAAGACAGATTTTGGACGGAGAACGACTTTAGCTCTTTTTATGGGAGCAGATGGATCTTTCAAACCCGCAAGCACGGACTTGCGAAGCGGACATGCCCTGACTAAGCTACTCCCTGTGCTTGAAATAAACAAAAATCTGTGGGACGAGTCCAATCATCCACAGAGTGAGAAAGGTAGAAATAACAGGCAGACCATATAGACTGAGCTTTGTAACTGTGAGATACCAACACAACAGACGCTATAAAGGCAGCCACCCCCCCTCAAGACATAACTACTCCCTACAGCGACAGCGTCTTGGCCCATTGTATCCGATGCCGTTGTAAAGCTGTCTCTTTGAAAAAAATCAAAAATAAATCAAAAATATATAAGCACAACAGACAGGTTGAAGTAGAGTTGCGTTGGGGTCCGGCAGACGCTCATAAAACTGAAAAATATTCTTGGCCTATTGTATTCCCTGCTGGATGATAAGTAAACAAAGCTAAGAAATAGAAATGCAGGCCAAATCTAGCCAGCA
This sequence comes from Hyperoplus lanceolatus, assembly GCA_026929865.2. Classification (NCBI taxonomy): domain Eukaryota; kingdom Metazoa; phylum Chordata; class Actinopteri; order Uranoscopiformes; family Ammodytidae; genus Hyperoplus; species Hyperoplus lanceolatus. The sequence continues at coordinate 9,147,674 of CM049401.1, read as the reverse complement.
AATACTCTGTTGATCGGTCATGACACCGCAGCGCCTGAGATGAATTACATGGAAGAATTTTAGGTTCTACTTTGTTGTGGACAAAATTACCAACAAAGCTAAGGCCGTTAGCATGTCTTTGTGAAAAACAGCTACCTTACTCTACAACCACAACACATCTGCCAACTCAATATCAAAGTAAGGTTGAGGAGGCGGAAACAAATGAAGAAATATCAACTGTACACCCTCGTTTGATTGCCTGCCTTTCATCAACGTCTTCTTCAGGACCCTGGCCAGAGGCAAGTGAAAGATTTATGCTTTGTGGGATGCATAGCAATTAATTCCAACTAATTATTGGTGGTTTAAAATGGTTCAAGCCTGTCTTTTTGAAAAAAATGGGGATAAAGATGGGGAAACAATCCAATGGGTTCAATGCTTCAGAACAAATGCAATAGAAAATTCATAATTTCACATGACATGATTTATGCCTGGGGAGTGCCGACTGTAGAGAACTTCTGAGGGGGATTTAGTCAGTACTGCAACTTCATCTTCTCACTTCAGCCAGTTAAATATCAGCAGGTTTGTCTTGGTCAGGTCTGTTTAGGAGGGCAGAGCAGTCAGCTAGGAAGTTACAATAAATGAGGAACTAAAGGGGAAATCAAAAGAGGCCCTTTGTCAAGGTCCATGAAGAACCCCGGGTGGTGTGTGGTGCTGCGGCCACAAGCCGTGTCCAATCATGGTTAAAGAACCGATGACTGTATTATGGACGGGTCCTGGCCAGCCACTGTGGGTCTTTACCGGCCGGATTTGGAATCTGGAAAAAACCTGAGAATGAGGTTGAATCAGCAACGATGGGCTAATAGAATAATAAAAGTGGAGACTCTCTTTATACTGAAGGCCGGCCCTCTCCAAGCCAAGGCAAACAAATGCAGATCCATGGAAGAACAGAGGGAAATGTCAGCTAACCGGCCACATGAGCTACAATATAAGCGTCAAACAATAGGGAGCAAAGCAGACCACTTGGTGGGGAATCAAAATGCTCCTATGCAGCACGTGCTCCTTAAACGATGATGAACTTCATATCCACACGTACTCTGACCGAGCCCGACAGGGAGACTTTCCACAGCATATCATCTGAGCAATTGGTCTGGCAGAGGTAAACCAGCCATTTTGTTTATCCCTTAAAGAACAACTATTACATTTACTTGACCGCTCTAGACAGCGACACAAAATAAAATACACTCACTGTGTGTCTCTATATTTACAGCAATCTCTGACCATGACTCCCTTTTGTCAACGAGAGGGTTGAATAAATTTAGATCCAAGTATAGCTGGTGGCTGCCAGAATGGATCCCTCAGGAAACACAAAGATGGCATGTTCCTCCAGAGTGCTGCCTTAATGATCTCTCATGCTGAAAGACAAATCATTTTTCATGTATTTTATACATCCACGCTCAAACAACAACATGCAGGCTACATATAAATCAGCTCACCGCACAAAACACACACGCACACACACACACACACACTTGACTGAAAGATACAAGAGGTAAATGTGACTCACAGGAAATTTTAATTGGCTGCCAGCGGCCAGACGTGCGTCTGCGGCCTATCTCACTGTCTGCACGCTCACCGCATCTGACGGCCAGTTAATAAGCGGCACAAAAGGCCAGCGTTACAGAGATGTGTGCACGCCGGAAAGGCTCGATGCCAGGTGCACACTCTTTTGAATTAAGAAGTTGACACAATGTCTTGGCCACTCCCTCTCTAAAGCTAAAGAGTAGCACTGGTCCCAAATATCTATTCATCAGGTGACAACAACCTTTACCAAAGACTCAAGCAACTGTTAGCATTTAGAAGAAAATGCCCACTGTCAGCCATTGTTAGGTTTTTACAACACACGCCACACAATGAACCAGTCATATGCACACACTCCACAATATCATAGTGGAGTGATGAAAATATAGTTTAGGCTTCTGCCAATACTTCGTTATTATCAAGCCCATGTTGAACTATTCCCTGCTCAAGAACAAAAAACAATTAAATTAATCCATTATTACAACTGAACTAGGGCTGAAATGATCAATCGATTCTGAGAGCAGTCTGAATTCCTTATTTTCTTTTTTTTCATTGCCTGGCCTGCAGTTCAAAAACCCAAAGAATTTCAGTTTACAAAACAAGCAGTCAATAGACATCAACTTGGACACATTAATCTGTAGGAAAATGATTAACTAGAGCTCTAAAAAGGGAGCTGTATAAAGATATTCCACTTTGACGAGTTCTGCATGGGTGGGCCTCTGTGCATAGCAGCAGCCACAGAAGCAGCTAGATGTCATGCCAACCCCGAGCAGCTGTGCAGCACACAGCACATAGGGGACTGCTGTGAGGGGTTACCGAGGACACCAAGGGCCAGTGTTTCTCCCTTTTATGCTTTTGAGTCCAATCTCTGCAATGATGTCAGCATTAACCTCCAGGGCATATTGAAGGATGTGGCAGCAACACAGGCTATATTCAATTCAATAAATACTTGCAGGTATGTCTACCTATGGCCAGCAGAGGTTTCCACAGTGTTACACCTTTAGCACCTTCTACGCACCAAAGGAAAAGGATAAGACACTTTGTGCATCAGACCGGTGCCACCTTTTATATGCTTCAACAAGTCTTAAGCCTAGTTCAGACTACTACATAATACCCATGATTTTCCACATGGCAACAGTTTTTGGAAATCCCCGATAAAAGACCCAGATCAGAGGCAAACTGGTGCCTGCTCCGGCTGTGAGTGTGAATTGCTATGTGTAAACTGTTCAAACGCGGAATCCAAGAAAGACACATGGCGCTGCGTCGCATACGCCCGAAAAATATCTAATAAGAGCTGCGACGAGCTGCAGCCAATCAGAGGGACAAGGGATGAGGGGACATCCGGGTGACACAACAATACATAATAATAGTTTCTATAATAATACATTGGCATACACACAAACCTTTCAGTATTTGTAACAAAGAGAAAGCACACACATGTTTCCTATGTATTTATATCCAACCCTCTCTGAAGAACAAATAATTTCTGCCTGTGTCTCCCAATCCATTCTTTGCTCCAAATCCTTATCTTTTTCTTCTTCGCTGCAAATCAGTGCACAGACTACTTGCATTGCTTGCAGACATCCATGCTTAGAAGAAAAAGCCCACAGCAACAGTCAAGCATAGTATTGAGTGATTTCCCATGACACCTGTCGTGCGTTTTTGTGACTTAACATAGTTTTTAGACCTGACAGACTTGGGATTTATCCTGTTAAAAAACTCATAATATGTGACCCCGTCTCTGATCAGTCATGTAGTGTGCAAACCACAGCGACGCATGACGCCCTATTACAAGTAAGAAAGTTGTAGCCTCAAGTTTGGGTGATAGGAATCATGATTGGGCCTGGAATTCATTCTGTGCCTTTACTGAGACTTGATAATAGCTCTTCTAAAAAAAAAGAGGCTATATCTGTGCTTAAGACAGCAGAATGCATCAGAAAAGGGGTGTCAATGGAGAGAACAAATAACCTGTGTATCAGTGTCATGCAACAGTGACTTAACTGTCAAATATGAGAGAAAGAACAAGATCCGTGTGTGGGGTAATTGGTTTATGGATTTAAAAAAAATATTGACAGACATTCAGGAGGACATTGTGTCAGCAGAAATGACACAAAGGATGTTGTTGTCAAGCCCGAGGTGGCAGGCCTGGCATTAGGTTCACTGAGTAGCACATAAACACTCCATTCAATTTCATGGCACTTGTTTTAATGGGGCGCTATTTTGGAGAAAAAAAAATTACCACATTTCACTTGAGAAGTCCCGTCTTTGAACAAACAATCTGTAACTGACTACAGCTCACTTCAGTGCCAGCACAATACTACAGGCTCTGCCATCAGTTCCAATTGAGTCCATATTAAATTACTACTCTCTCCTACCGCAGTTCCATCTAGAGTCTTAACTGTTTGTCAAGTGAGCTCTATGTCGCTCCGGCTGCCTGAGTAAAGTTGTACGTTTCACCATGGGAGCGTGAAAATTGGACAATCAATATGCAAAATTAAAATCTCTCTCCCCATTTAAATCTTATCTTTAAAAAAAGAGAGCATGTGACATATTGAGGGGGCCATTGAAAAAGCTGAATTTATGAATATACTGTACACACAAAGAGCTTTTCAAAATATCAAGACATTATTCCTGCCTGTTTCCTTAGTTTTCCCCTAGTTTAGTACATCAACACTTATTAACGGTGACCAGGAAAGTCAGATGAATGCATGCGAGTGAAGGCCAACCCACGCAAGTTTCCGTAAGTTAACAGAAGTGCCAAACTGCTTGCACTTTGGAGGAATGCATTCATTTTCCAGTGAGAAAAAAAATATTAAATATTTTTAACTAGGCTTTAATTTCTTAAATTTGTAAAACATTAGGCTACAAGCTTTATTATATTTTTTTATATTTTCAATGATTCTTAATATGTTTAAAATTAAGATTAATTTTCTCTTATTTTCCTTGAAATCGCAATATTGGACACTATAATCGCAATAGCACAATTTCTAGCACAAAAGGGTGCAGCCCTACATAAAACAACAACACAATCAACAAACCTACATTTTCTAATATTGGTTTTGAGGAACTAGGTAGAAGTGCCATAAAAATAAATGAAATCGTTTTTTCATACTACAGTGATTCTCACATAATAATGTGTGTGTCTCCATTGATTACCTTGCAAACAGTTTCAACATCCCAGGGCAGGATGGTCTGCAGATCGATGAGCTCGCAGGACACTCCCAGTTTCTCTTGAGCCATAGTGGCCACTTCCCTCATGACTTGGATCTGAATGGAAAAGAAAGAAAGAAGAATGCATTTCAATGTAATGAGCTGATGCGATTTGCAGTTGAGCTATGTCTGCAAAAACACATCCTTGTCTTATATTTGCTGAGCCATTATGCATTTCAAATTCAATATACTTGCACTAAAAAAAATACAACATCATCTATGGTAACAATTAACATGTGTCATTTTCCAACACTTTGAGATTCTCCAGAGCTGCAATATGTATAAGAACAAAAGCAGAATAGTCTTAATTTCTGTTACAATTATAAAATCATCTAAATGCTGTAAAATTGCTCTAAATATCCAAGGCACAGTGAGAGCACTGCATTTCACCTAAACATTCCGAGATATTCGTTTGTCAACTGCAAAATGAACTGCAATACAATAAGAAGAACATATTTTTATGTTTTTAATAACAAAACTGACATTTGCATTGGTGTGTCAAAAGAAAAAAATGATTCCTTCCCTCCCCCCACAATGTCTAATTTATAAGAACTGGGTGATAGCCCTACATTGTATTTCAAATATCAAATATGTAGTTTTATATGTTGAAAATGAAAAATGACTGTACAAACTGGCATTTTGCAGCTTAATAATTGTATGCGTGAGGTAAAAAATAGTAATTGAATAATATAGTAATATAATAAAGTATAGAAAAGCATTTTGTTGAACTGTTAGGGACTCCTATTAAAATATCATTTGTGTATTAAAGGATTGAAGTTCAGCGAGTCCATGTTTACTGGCACGCAGCGTTTGCTGCTATGATAAATCTCAATCTTCATAACTCAAACACAAAGCCATTTTAAAAGATACAGGCGCTGGCCACGAGCTGACAAATAAGCTCAATAACTACGAGCATGATAATGGAAAGACATTCAATGATTTCAGCAGATGAGGTGGAGCGTTCTGAGGGAGAACACATTAATAGAGGGACAGTTAAGACTAGGGGAAGAACTTCTCTGTTTAGGCGATCAGAAACTGAAGATTGGGCACTCATCCTTTCGCTCCCCTCTAAGAGTTGTTTTCTCAATTCATCTGCACAGGCCTGACAGACCAGCAGAGTAATTAAGTGGGAAAGACGAGTGGCATTTCTAATAGGAGAGCCATGCTTTCCATTGCTTTACCGGATCCCCCTTTTTCTCTGTCCACCCTTCAACAATAATACTGGCTTTGATGGAGACATTTTCCTTCAATGGCCCGAGACTCCCCTCCCATGCTTCCGGGTACATTACGGTCTGGATAAGCCTGGTTAAGTGGCTGAGCACAATCAGAGTCTGAGACCACTCCTGGTGAGTTACAGGCACTTCCATACCGAGCTGTGGAAAATAAAATCTCTGGGATGAAAAGAAAGGCAACAATGGAACGTGTGCAGCAGACTTGTAGTGTTAACACAAGGAGAGGCTACAGCGCTGATGTTGTGGAGATGTCTAGGCAAACTGATCCCAGCTTAGAGACCCTGCTGGGAAACAAGGGGCTTGTGTTCAATTTAGAGTTAATCCACAGCTTGTGCTGGTGGCAATTAGCTGATATGGGTATGGGCGACATGGGCAGCCAAAACAAGATATTGGAAATAGTGGCATGTGTTGTGTTGAGTGGGGAAAGGTCTCCCACTCAGAAGTAGATGGGAACAGTGCAAGGTGGCGTCAGCCGTCAGGTCTCCTCACTGGAAGCCAGAGGTAGAGGGAGCAAGGAAATCCTTCAACAAGTGCACCTTTGTACAGTACTAATGCAATTAGTAAAATCAGTCATAAGACTAAATGCTACTAAATACACCACAAACCACAAAAAATCATAAATAATTCTTCTGGTTTGTTTGAAATCCTTAAAGGTATACTCAGTAGGAAAAATGCAAGATTTGGACTTGGCCCAACCAACCCATATCATAGTTTGATAATCTTGCATTTGTATTTCTATATTACAATGTTTCAATAAATGTGTAGTTGTTACCCTTTTTTGGTCTTATTATATATATATATATATATATATATATATATATATATATATATATATATATATATATATATATATATATATATATATATATATATATATATATATATATATATATATAAAGATCGGGTAATGTGAGCCACCCCCTGTATCTAGGCAACGGAAAACATTTGTAGTCATGTGAGATATATGTTTTCAAGCCCCTCTCATTTCACCTTGGCCCTGAACGAGAGGACCTCATGGTGCTGTGGTAAGCATGTTTTTTCACCAAAATAGGTATTTTGCATGTAAAGGTAAATTTTCTTGCTGTCAACATAATCAACTGTTGTGCCAAAGCAAATGTATTCACGTAGAAAAACTTCTATCATACGTGTTGATGAACTACCAGCATATGAAACCATGTGATGCTGATAATTGAAGATTAGCCTGAAATGCTAAGAGAGGTAGTTTTTTCTCAAATTGTGGTGGTGGGGGAAAGTGAGCCAAATGCTGTGGGGGAAATTGAGCCACTGTCTCACTTTCCCCCACCATAAGGCACAAGTTAAGTTTAGTCTTAAACATATTATAATGTAATATTACATGACATATGTTTTATTTTAATGTCCTACACATTGTAGAAAAGCCATCATGCCAAGGAAATACACCAGGAAGACGACTTAGGGCAACCACACAGAAAGAGCACCTTCTCATCTTTCCCTGTAACCTTCAGGGCTGGAATGTAGAGTAGGCCTAGTTGTAGAGTATGACAGGCTGATGTTATAATCCAGTTGGGTCTTCTCCTGTGTTCTGAGTCCCAGGCTGTTCTCACTGGTTCTGATTTTCCTATGCTTTGACCCCCAGACACTAGCTGGCTCTAAGGGTCCTGTGTTCTGACCCCCAGACTGTGTTCTAATCTAACTGGTTATATCTTTCATTTGAATCTTATTAAAACCTTTTGAATTATAATATGTTGTATTTGATTTTGTATTTTGTTCAGTTACTTTCAAGTGTTTAGAACATTTGCTTTGCTTAATTGACCAAACCCCATCATTCTTTTACTAGTCCGACAATAGTTCTGGAATGTGTGGCTAGCTTTCAGGATTCTTACTGTTACAATATGTGTTGTTATGGTAGTTTCAGAGTGGAAAAAGTAAGTGGATCAGTTTACCCCACAGCTGGGGTAAAGTGAGCCACATCACAACTTTTTTTAAAACAATCATATTTTCACTGCCCTTTGTCTTGAAAAAATTCTGCTAATGCCCATTTCTAGGAAACATCCTGAATTAATGGGAAATGTGTAAATTTGAATGATAAATCATTTTAGCTCGCTTAGAGGGGAGCAAATTTAAAAAGTGTCTCAGATTACCCCGTTCTCCCCTATATATTTGAATATATATATTTTTATTTCAGTTTGATATGTTTTAATGACTCATTTGTGTTTAAAATGGGGGGCACCAAACACGCTACTGTCTGTGTCTGTTAAGGTCATGCGGTGGAGAAGATGACAGATGGCGCCTGCTTTCCTGTCGCCCACTTAGAGTCTGTGAATGACGGACAAAGTCGACTACCTGTGTCCCCCAGGCAACCAGAGTGACATCACTGCCTTCCTGTAGCACCTCGGCCTGCGAGAGTGGAACGGTGAAGCCCTCCACGGGAACCTGCTCCACTGAGGACACACACACACACACACACACACACACACACACACACACACACACACACACACACACACACACACACACACACACACACACACACACACACACACACACACACACACACACACACACACACACACACACACACACACACACACACACACACACACACACACACACACACACAAAGATTAATATTCCATAAGCGGTTATGTGCGAACCCATTACATGCAAGCTCACACCCGAGGGTATTTTCTGAACACGGCCATTCATCATTTTCCTGTGCACCCTGACGTTTTCATGTAAAATACTCTCATACTGAACGGACCTCTAAATAATACACTAGAGGACAAAGTGGTGAAATGACAGACGGTCCAAGAACATACATTCCTAATAAAGAACATATTGTCCGTCCCAATTCAAATATTTTTTTTCCAAAACCTCATCTCCCACCAGAAACAGTGTTGTATTATCAGCCCAATCTGATGCATGACATAACGATAGCTAATGCCAGCTAAAAAGCCCATATCCCTGATATATCTTGACAACTAAACATTGGTGAGGTTGGTTATCAATCACAAAAATGGAACATTAGTTCTAAAAACTCTCTCTCTCTGAACCAATGTCCAAAACAGTTTGTGTAAGTATATGGTTTGAATAATAGTCACTCATGTCTTGGAATGCAGAAGCATGGTTAAGGAAATCATTACAACGCAAAAAAAATTCACTTTTTTAACAAATCGCTTTTAAAACACGCTTCTTATCTGCAATATTAATACTGCCCAGACAGCATACAACCACTAAACGTAGTATTACATTTATCTTAGAATCTCACTCCCCATTATGACTTTGGATGGAAAAACATGCAGCGCACAGGATCCGAAAGTGTGAGTGGATCCTTGGGCAAACACACTGCCACAAGCGTTCGTGCATGGCAACGCATGAAGTCAAAAGTACAATTAGGCGGAGTAATTATACTCCGGGGAGACACTGAGAGTTTGAAACCGTTCTGGAAACCATGACTGACTTCCATGATCCCTTCAAAGCCGTAAAGGAAAGAATAATTGCCCACCCTGTCGACTCACTGTGTTGAAACAGCATGAAGGACTTGGGCTGAATCATATGCAACTTCCAGACCAGACAGAAAAAATAGGCCGCTTGAGTGGAATAATAGCATTTTACCCAATGTTAAAATTGAATTATGAAAACTAGGTTATGGCTTAATAAGTGGAATCTCAGGCCCTTGCGAAAACAGTATGGCCTTGATGAGACAAATGTGTGGTGACTATCCCAAAGAGAGGCCCAGCTGTAAATGCAAACATGACTTCATCACCCAGGCAGGCATAGATCATAAGTGGCATGTTGACCTGGCACGACAGTTGGCTTCCTCCTGAAACGCTACCTAAACGACACCCTGTGTGAAATGGATGATTTGTCATACAGCTAGAAGGATTTGAAGAATGTTATAAAAATTGAAAAGGGGACCATGTGTTAATGTGGATGGAACTGTAAAGTGATATCTTCATTTCAGTTCAACTAAAGCAGCTGGTCACATAGCACATCCTCTCACAAACATGTCTCAATATTAAAAAGATGGAGTCAGCGATTCTGGAGAATGCTTGTTGTCAAAACACTTTGTCAAATTCAGTGTATATCACCTCACGATCCCTACCTGTCCGTACTGTGTGCAAAGAAAAAAACGTATCTCAAAACATGCCCATTTATAGAGCCTAGGCTTTGTATTTACACTGATATCTGTCCCCGCGTTTACACAGTACGGACAGGTAGCTGATGTTGAGGAGATGATCACTGATTTTGACGAAGAGTGCTTTTCAAAACCAGAATTCTCCAGAATCACTGACTACACCTTTAATGCTGACATGACTGGCTGAGCGATATTACAAACAGTACAGCGCATTACTGATGTGCAATCTCATCACTTCCTAAAGGGCCAATACACCCAACAATGCAAAATAAACACTTCTAAGAAACATTGTTCCTGTATTGTATTATCATAGCCAAGTGTTTGTCTGACATAACCCAACAGACATTAACACAATTGGACCAAACAAATGTCACTAAATTATTTCACAGCCACTGAATCCTACACTGCTTTGATTGCACAGATTATTAGGCTACCACCACTGTGAGCCGATGAAGACATGGATAACAGAAATAAGCGATACACTTCCACATTTATCATCAACAGCAGTCTATTAGTCGAAAGGCTTGGTCCAATAAGCATTTCAAATGATAACATTTCACAGCCAAATCAATTCATTCCAATGGACTCATAGCTAAGAGGGGATTATTTTTGCAGCAAATGTAACATGTAACAACTAGTTTTGATGAATATTTTCAGCTGGGAGTATAAACTGCTCGTCAAAAAAAGGATTGGTTTGTAGAAAGGAGTTGAGGCTACGATTAAATCTTAAGAAAAAACTATGAGTGCTATCTAAATGAAAGTTAGCAAGCAGTTAACAAGCTCCAAGACCTTTTTCCTCTCTTCATTGACTGATGTACATCCTGAAAACAGCACAGTATGGAAACAATGGATGTCTGAGAAGCTATTCAATAGCTCACGTGTCCAACCCTGCTAGTGTGTTAGCTGTTAGCTACAGTAGTAAAGTAGGAGTTTTTTTGGTTTGTTTTTTTGCAAGCGGTTACATTGTTACCAAACATCTAAAAACAAATCTGGTTTTGACCGAGACATATTAATTTCACTGCTACTTGGCCTCAGAAGTTATATATATATTTATTGCTCTTTAATCAAAAAAAAAATCAATAAACAATGTGCTGATAGAGTCCATTTGTGCTGATGAGTGGTTTTAATTTGGGACTGCACTGTAACATTATAAATGATTTGGACAATGACCACTAACCTCGTGCCATAATTGAAACAATCACAGCAGTTGTCTATAATATTTCACAATCTCATCTGGCTCTTATCAAAGCAGGAAACTAACAAAACTGGAGAAAATCAAGAGGCTTTTGCTTTGAGGCGTGTTGCACCAATCTGTTCTCTCAGGGTCTGTCTTTCATTTACTATTATGATCTCAAACATCAACTTCAAGCCTCCAACTGTTTATTTAATCACGTAGATCCAATCATGTAGTCATGGCAGCACTGTTTGGCAACATTTGCCAAAAACTGTTATAAAGAGCTGATTAGGACTTTGTGACACCTTATGTTCAACCGTGCCTCCTTGTAACACTGGTGTTGCCTCCACATGGAGAGAGGAATGATTTGTTGTCAACACTTCACGGCCTATTGAGATGCTCTGCTGCAGACATGTGGCCCTGCTGATATCTCATTGTTTGTTTGTCTTGCTTCGCACCTCGCAAAAAGGAAGAACATTTGCTTTCAATAAAAAAGGAACCGGGCAAGGAGATCAAGGGGTCCGGCGAGGCACCATGCCAGAGGACAAGTGAACACTGGGTGAAAACAAACATGTTGACTTGAAGTTCCTATTCATTTGTGAAGTGCAGCTCACCTGCTGCTCTGTACAGGATCTTGGGCTCAAAGAATATGCAGGGGTTCTGGTCAGCGATGCAGGCCATCAGCAGACCCTTGGCTTGAACTGGACCACGAGGGATCACAACCTGAATGGACACATGACACACACTTTATTAACATCCAGTTATGTTGAATCACTGGAATGCTCTCTCCTTTGTCAATACTGGGAAGGAAATATTACATTGAATATGTTTAATAATATGTGTGAATATTAATTGTGAGTAAAGTATAATGGCTCCAGATGCAGACAGTGACAGACTCAAACAGGTCAGCATGCCTCGAACTGGATCCCAGTCCACCTTAACGGTTTGTTAGGCCCAAGACACGGAACTATTTAATCTACAAAGTAAACCCACTAGAGTGTTAAGCACTTCATATTGACTTGAGTAGCTGCAAGGAACTTTTATTTACATGTTTATTTGACTATATAAAATAAATAATGGTAATATAACGAGGGTGAAGCAAAGTAAACTTTGATTTAGTACCGTTCGGGAAACACAGGGTGATCTGGTGTGCCTGCCGTAAATCGTTTCCCGGGAAATCATACCCATGCAAAGTTATTAATAAAAATAACTAAATAAAAATGGTGTTCTTTTCACTGATGGTGTCGTTTTCATGTTACGGGTCATTTACGACCATCAGAGGAAAAATAAGACTGTTTCCATTAACATTTAAAAGGTTCCTTGTAGGATGTTAATCTGTCCTGTAATCCTCTCTTCTTCTCTGAGCCATTCTATCATGTCAGATATCTCATCTCTTAATAGCTTTTACTGTGAGTCAGAATTGGGGTATCACGAAAAACAACGGCCCAAGCTAAATCGAGCCTGTCAGACAGTGTGCTGGGACCCAGACCCTTTAGATGGAGCTCAAAGTGCAGAAGGTTTACACAAAGATTAATATTTATCAGCCTGACCTTTGCGGGGAGACAACACGTTTGTTGCTCTCAGTTACACACAGTGGATGAACTGTAGCTGTAGCCAATACCATACATACAGTCATTCCCAGGCTGTGACGTATAAGACCACTTTAATTATGATTTAATGTACGCTAAGTGAAAAAGAAAAAACAAGGCATGAGGGATGTTGTATTTTGACATTTTGTCAGACTTGTTTACTGTGAGCATATGGTTTTAAAGGGGCATTTCAAAATTGTATATATAGAAAATATATACATATTTATATAGATAAATAACACACTGGCTTACTTGGAAATGAGCCCCTTTGTCCAAAATCCTGAACTACCCCTTTAATTCCACCTCAATGAAACCATTAATGTCTGAGAGAATCATTTTCCTCCCCATGCCCTGCTGCTCACACATCCTAACATAAAAGTAGCACGCTCTCTTGCCTTCTTTTTTTTTTTTTTTTTTTACAAGCCTGAAGCATGCAGGTGTGGTAAGCATTGAGCCTCAAGTTTATTTTCTACTAAAATTCTATGACTGGACAGTTATTTTCTCCGGGTTGCCACTTCATTTTTTCCAAGTGACACACACACTGTTTTTCTTGCTCAAGTGTCAGTATAGCTTGTTAAAAGTTGAACCACTCAGAACAGGGGAAGCCACCGACTGCAGAACAAGCAATGATTCCTCCGGTTTGTATTATGATGTGCTCTCGCTGAGTAGAAAAAAACAGCACTGCTTCTGTTTGGGATGAAGGAATGAAAGCAAAGCGTGATAAATCCGTCTCCCGTGTGTCAGAAGGATATTTGCATTATGTTGAACCTAGAGCAACCTCGGACACTTTTAAGTCTTGAACCGTGTGGAGTACGTTGCCAAGATGTTTCTTTTAGAAAGGTTAAGTTAATACCAATTGGCAACAGCGTGTCACGCCTCGAGTATTTGAGTCTAGAGGAGTTTAGGGTCGAGTGAGTTTAAAGCGCTAACAAGAAAAAGTAGTGAAAGGTGCTTCTCTCACTGCCTCAGAAATTGGTTCTCAGTTCATTCTGGGTAAGAGTGCGTTCATCTAAGGAAAGATTAGATTAGTAGTTCAATCAGTGCGTTTCCATGGCACAACTAGATTGGATTAAGACATATACCGAACTAGACACTCGAAAGGACCGTGTGACTTGTCTGAGTATACATGGCCTTTCAGAAATCGGATAAATGTCCGATGCATGGCTGTCTCCACTATGCTAGGTGGCGCTGTAGCCCTTTCAACAAGTGGTTATACTGTAGAGCCACGTCCGGTTGCCTTCCGGCAATAACCCTACTATTTTTTTATGTCGTCTCCTTCCACTTCCACGTGAAATCCCCGGCAGGGATTCTCAAGCAAGCGCAGAACGCAAACTCCGATATGCAATGTTCGATCCCTGTCTACATGCAGAGAGAAAGCCGACTATGAACGAGTTATCTAGGTGTTCTTATCCGACTTTGCTTGACCGTTAATGTGCTGATATGTGTGCGAAGTAGATCGGATAAAGGTGTTTACATGCATTTTACAAGTCCTGTTGAAGTCTTGTTCGTTTATTTACCTGCTTATGAGTCTGCATGTAAACGCCCTGACTGTTTCATATTATCATGTGGCCCTCCAATCTTCACTGACTAAAATAAATATATATTTCTCAAACTTAAAAGTATTACTCTACAGTACGGTTGCTGCAGGTGATATCCAAGACATGTCCCTGGCTTTACTGTTGCAGAGTCCTCTCTTGAAACTAAAACACATGTAAAACGTATTGTAGCTGCATTGTTTTGTGCATAATGTCGCAGGAGATCAGATAAATAATAATACATCTGGTGCCTTTTAACAATCATCAAAAGAGCAGCCTGCCTGTGACTGACCCAGACCATAACAATCCAGATGAATCAGTCTTTCTGCTTTCTCGTTCACCAACTTTCCTCTGTGTGCCGACAATATTCAATTGATGATAGACAAAGATATGAGAACACCAGGATGTTTGTTGTTTCAGCTTGAAGATATACTTTATTTTTACTTGTTGGAACACTGAACTTCAAAGTCAATTGAATTTATTGGGACTTATTTTCTCCAATTCTGTATTTTCTTGCCAGATTGACTTTCAGTCTTATGGTTGTATTAGCATGACTGTAACCGAGGACTAACAACTTGGACTTGCGTTTCACTACCTTGATGTTTCTGCCGGAATACTTGAATATGTTTTGGGGACAAGGCATGAGAAAAACATATTGGAAAACAAGTAAACAAATAGGAGCATATATTAGCATCTGTAATAAACAACATGTCTGACCTTGACTCCAGGGCAGTGGGCGAAGAAGGCCTCGGGGCTTTGAGAGTGGTACAGTGAACCGTGGCCCACACAACCCCACGGAGCGCGGATGGTGAGTCTGCCGCAGTCAAATAGGTTTCCGGAACGGTAGCGGTACTTGGCTGCTTCGTTGACGATCTGGAAAAGAGGCCAACATAATTCAGGTAAGTCGACATTAAGACTGATACTTACGAGAGACCTGGGTTGTTGCAAAAACAGCTAGTGATGTCAACATTACGAGGTATTCATTAATTAACAAATACTTGATTGTATTAATTAGGCCGGCACCGTTGGACACCGTATTGACACTTCATTGTGCTGAGCCATTCTCTGTGTAATTCCTGTTAAAGCTTTTAACAAACATACTTTACCAACTCATCTCAAGTGCTTTCTTTCTTTTACCGACTTCTACGGTTTCTGATGCTGGGCTTCCCCCAAAAAGGTGTCCTTAGTTTTCCTCCCTGCGACTCAGGCGGGCTGTTAACTCTGCTTTAAAAGGGTCTCTCAGGTCAGTTTGGGTTGCACCATTTTAAGTGAGAGCACAGACGGAGAAAGGGAAGCAGCCCACTCAAGGTCCGACACTTTCAGTAGATTTTTACCAACTGCCAAACGTTTCAGAAACTGGTTCCAATGAACACATTGCGTTTTACGTTGTCTTCACGTAGCAGTGATTCCTATTTATCTTGTGGAGGGTCGAGAGTACATAGAATGACACTGGTGATGACATGTATGTATGGTATAACTGAAGCACTTCCACTGTCCGGCTCAGCCTGTTTAGTGACACATTAATCTGCCACAGGAAATACTTTACTTCTTTGGTTTTTAAGACTGTTTTGAGCTAGGTTGTAAAATATCAAACTACAGTTGCAGGTAATAAATAAAATCACTAACATTCATGGCTGCCAAGCTAGCAACTGGAATTCATTTTCTCTCTCTCTCTTTGCTAAGTGTTTCTGAAAATACTGAATTATGTCTCTTCTTGTAGGAGGCCTCAACACTTCTATGGTAATAAAACCGAATATGCATAGCTGGTGATCTCGTTAAAAATATTGGAAATTCACATGGATGCAAAACCAAAGATATATCACATAACCGTGTTCTCCACTTTTAAAGACCAATTCATCATGTTGCTGACTTGGATGGGGATGTTGTTTGTCCGCAAAACAAAGGCAGTGTGCACTTTTAGTTGTACTCAGTTTCTCAGTCAGTGGCATAGTGATTTCCAGATAGAGTTACCAAGTTCACATGAGTTCACACACAACTTGAATCTTGAAATAAAAAGTTTGCCTGTGACAATTGTGAAGCGTAATCTGAATTTGTTAAGGGCTCCTTTAAATAGAGTGGGTTCCTTGAGCTGTCAGAGAAATGTGCGAAAAGCAGCCGTCACTGGAAAGAGTAAGCTGTGCCGATTCCAACAATAACTGTATAAGACCTCTGCGTTATGACACTGAGAAGGAGTTTCTAATGCAAAAGGCAGGTTTTCTTTTTTTTTTTTTTTTTTTTTTGGAGTTCCATTAACATTCTTTCCTTCATTCCAAACCCTGTCTCTTTAACCAAGCACCTACACAGTGCCAGAGAATGTCATCCACCGAAGAGAGAGGTTCCTCCCGGACCACTTATATATAACACCAAAGGGGTCCCTAGCACTGCCTACAAATGACATTTTGATTTTCCAAGTGTGAATATATTAAAGCACTTCTATCTACAACAACATGAGACGTTTTTGACTTGTGCTGACACTGTACCAGTCAAATTACCATTTGAGCTATTGCTTAATCAATTGATATATATTTTTTTTTTCTTTACTATTTTGAGAGTCAAATATTGGGTCAATTATTAAAGCAAAAATGCCAAATATTTTCTGTTTCCAGCTTCCCACAAGTAAGACTTTTATTGTCATGATGTATACCTATGTTGATCAGACGAGGCAAGACATTTGAGGACATCAACTTGGGCTTAAAGAAATGAGAAAGGGCCTCTTTGACTGTTTTCTGACATTTTATAGACAAAATGATTAAACAAGGAAGAATCAGCAAGGGAATCGACAATGACATTAGTGGCAGCCATGCTTACTTGGTCAAAGGCTGGATAGATATAGTCAGCAAACTGGATCTCAGCGATGGCTGTGGCACCAGCAACAGCAGCACCAATACCAAAACCCACAATCCCCTGCTCACATAGGGGAGTGTTGAAGATTCTGTCCTTGCCTGGGGGAGATATCAGAACAGAGGAGAGAAAGACTAAGCATATGATGTACTAGTACAAAAAGGCAAACATATGCTAATGCTACTGTTTGAGGTAGCTAACTGTTGTATCATAAAGGTTTGAGGCTAAAAGTGTGGCAGCCACTTATCCGGGGTGAGATCACTGAGCAGCACATTGGATTGCAATTTTTATTTGGGACCTCTTGACCACAGAGCAAAAGCACCACACCGCAACACTTGAGCGTTGCAATCGCAAGGAAGGCTCTCTCTTAAAATGCCATGCAGTCCGAAAATAAATGAAGTGACATGCTGATGACTCCTACACACACACACACACACACACACACACACACACACACACACACACACACACACACACACACACACACACACACACACACACACACACACACACACACACACACCCCCGCAGAGTAAACACAGGAGACAAGAAAAAATCTAAAAACTATTTTCCATTCCCCACCCTATAATCTGAAAAGGTGCCACAAGAGTGGAGCACTTTTGCCGCACGTGAGTGATATTTTCGATGTAATTTTTTTTGTGTATTTGCCAGAGCAGTCTTTTTCTGTCTTGCTTCCCCTCGTGTGCCCTGCTTGGTTCTTCTCGCAAAGTTCAATTAGCAACCGCGGCACCACAAACCCCCCGGAGGACTGAGCACTTAAGTGATCACAATGTGGTGCCCGGCCGCACAGCCTGCAGAGAAGCCCACCGCAAATATGCAGCTTCACGTGAAAGTGACATGCCTGACAAATAATAGATGTGGACCCCAGTTTCCCTCGGTGTGTGTATGCATTTTTGAATATGTGTGCTTGCATTTATGTAATTATACATTTATGTATATGTTAGGAATGCATCATTTTGTTGTTTGTTGCTTGTAACAAATTTCCCTAGCTGTCCTCATATTCTATTTATTTAAAAAAAATATATATTATTATTATTTTTTTTTAAACATGTCTGTATTTGCAATATTTTGCTTTCCCAACTATGTATAGTGTATTTTCCTCTATATTATTATCTAACAAATTGTGTTGAACTTTTTGCCTGTTCATTTGTATTTCGGAAAATAAAATAAAAACACGTTTGGACGTGTGGTTCTGTGTCTGGAGTCTAGAATGCATTTTAATAAGTATATAATGTGTTAGGGTAAGCTTTATATTCAGTGATGTCTGACACCAAAGCTGCTTCCACACACTAATGCATTAACCTCTGTTCTGTGTAATGGCTGCGGGTGGCGGAGGTGTGCGCCATCCCTTTCAGTAGTGAGAGGGATAAAAACAGCTTAGCGCTCGTCACTGTACACACGGATGAGATGGAAAAATAATGATCCCTCTCCAAAGGTCAACACGTCTGACGTCAATGAAAACAAAAGGCTAAGCTGGGCTACTGTGGTGTGGGTTTGAGTCTCCTTGCTATTATAAAGAGGAGGGAAAAATAAAAATAACTTCAAAACCAGGAAGGCAATCAATCGACTGACATCGAACACATCAAATTATTTTATACCATAATAAACAAACAAACAAAAACAAAACAAAAACGATTAAATAGTGTCAAGCACATTTTCTCTGTTTCATTGACCTGTTGAGTTTAGCTGAGGACACATTTTCTGCTTATTGCTATTATGGAGGGAAATATATAGATGTTGCATTTTGTATAAGGTTGAGTAATGTTTTATCTGATCTTTTTACAACCATTAACGTTTCTTAGATGAATGCCTTCTCCAATCATTTGCCTTTATTATACAGTAAGCAAATTCATTATATAGCAATTTACATTTGTTAACTGTAAGTCAGTCAGCTATGGAAACAAGCAGGAGGCGCCAGCTTCTTTTGAAAGGGGAGATGGAGAGTCAATACATTCTTGTTTGTCAGCAAGTAAAAGGCTAGGACCAATCAGCCTCTACTTATATTGTTAAATACACCAGCTGTGACGTGTCAAAATGTCTTGTCTGTTACCGTCCTACTAAACTGTAGACTTTATCATTTCACATTTAAACAATATTTGAGGGCCCAGAAACCCTAACGCGCCCCACACACATCCTGCGTCTACCTCTGGAGCGCGTCGCCTTACCTTACTGCTGCCTCTCTCGGACTTTTCTCGGACACACATGCAACGTCTCAGCAGCTGCTGCTTCTAAAAGCCCTATCTTTCTACATAGAGTTTTCATAGATAATTCCCATTAAAAATGAGGTTATTTCATGTCATCTATGATGCATATGATTTATATTGAGTCTGGACAGTAATCCGTGCGCCCCATTGCCATTTTTTTTCTTTTTTTTTGCCATGTTTTTGCTTGTTGGAAGTTTTATTTTGAAGGGGACACACCAGGAAATGGTGAAACTACAGCGAAAGCTGCCAGTATGAAGTTAATATGACTCTCAGCCGAGTATTTCAAAAATCACTTTACTGATTTATACGGGAGAGAGAGAGGGGGGTGTGGTCGGGGAAGAAGAAGGCCGTAGACACAGATAGAGCAACGGAAAACTGTTGCGCTCATCATGATTTTTTTTATTTCTTCACTATATTGGATCTCTATATGTGTCATTTATCCAAAAATGAAATGCCAGAACTAATTGAAAATTAGGTTTTAAATCCCTCGGATTTTGATTGCACAATTAAATCGTGAAATAAAGGGATTATTCGCGTATACGATTGATGGATGTTTTATTTTGAAATAAACACACCGGGTAAACGTGTAACTAGAGTGAATGCTGCTGGTATGACTGTCAGCAGAGTATTTCTCTATCAGTTAAAGCACAGAGACGCGCTGCTCTCAGAAAAAAAATACGCGAGCCTCCTGAGGTGAAGGGGAGCGTCGCTGCAGACGTGCCTCCGACGCGCCTCAGCAGTGCGTCTGAGGTTGGATGTGTGCTCGCTCTACGTTGATTTCACAGTCTGTGACAAAACGTCAGACGCAGACGCGAGGTAGACGCGCAGCAGAGGTAGGATGTGTGTGGGGCGCGTTAAGGTGAACACAGTAATATGACCTAATGTGAGAGGACGTGGTGACATCATGTCACAGTCCTCTGCTGCCATCTAGTGGCAAAAACATGTTTCATTTTCATTTCATTTAACTTTTATTTATCCTCGAGAGACCAATTGAGGGGTGACCCTCATTTTCAATGGTGTCGAGTTCAAACAAATTCCAAGGAAAAACAACAATGCATACACAATATTCAATGCAAATACATCAAATACACAACAACAGGTGAAGAGAAGAAAAAAAACAAAAAACAAAAAAACAATTGAAACATTTACACAGTGGTGAAGAGTGGCAGCAATTAAAATGAAATTAAATGGGTGAAAGTACAATATGTAGTACAATGTGAAGCAGACAGAAGGACAGCTTGATGACCTCTCTCTCTCTCTCTCTTTAAAGAAAGCAAACTCAGCAGGTTTTTACAGTGGGGGGAATCAAATGTGAATGATTCATCTTACCGTATTTGTCTCTGAGGCCCACTGTGCATCGGAATACTCCACCAAAGGCAACATCTTCCCCGAAGATGACTGAGGGCAAAAACACAATGCAGTCAGCGAGAAAATGGCAATTCTTTACATTCTGCGCTGGATGTGTGTTAGTATATGTATGATACTATATACTAACACATCACGTGTCTCGCCTAATAGCTCTTTAATTGGGGCTTAATTGTGTTTGGTTCAGAGAACTGATCAAGCAACATATGTACCCTTTAGTAGATTGTCTTGTTCAACTTGATGTATAGGTCTTAAATATCTGACACAATATAGCGTGCGTAGCTAAACAGTTTTCTATGTCTTTGTCATACACAGACACTGCAAGAAAATGTTCATCTCTTAAATAAAAGCTGAAATGTTTTGTAAAAAATCTCTAACGTGGAAAACAAAGATGTTTTGCCTGACTAGTATTACAAGGCTGTAAACAATGATTTAAAAGCCAGCGCGTTCTTTCAAAAGCCTGACACGTCCTTTGAAAATAATGGATTTTTCACAGACTTTCATTGAAAATCAGTGATAAAATACCATGTCCTGTTTTGGCATCCTACCTGCTGTTGGATCACTGGCCAGAGTGTTGTCCAAGGCACTTGTCACAGCCTGGAAAAGGTTCATCTTCGTGGTGGGTCCTAAAAAGGTTTAAAGATAAATATACAGTATAACATTCAAAGAAACTTTGATCAAAACATGAACATGCACTTATTGTTACAAAACGGATCATGACACCACCAGTTATTTGTCATAACTTGCTTGTCTTTGAGGAAATAAAATGTTAGCAGTGAGGACTGTCTCGAACATGAGAGATCATATATTTACTGTTGTGTGTGATGAGGCCTGTGTGTCAATGCTGTACCGACAAGATGCACCTAGCGAGCAGTGCTTTAAATTACATTTTAAAAATTAATAAAAATCACCCATCTACCCCTACATTCCCATTTTTGTTCAGCAAACATGTACTGTCACAGTGCATTGCAAAGTACTAACCCATCTACTGCCTAGCTATTCTAATGGAAACGTGCTACTTTATAGGTCAGTTACAGACTTGACCTATCAAAGTCTGTGTCACCTTTAACCAGGCAGTGGAGCTTATAAGCAAACTGACATTTTATAAAAGGGACTTAGCTGTTGAAATAGTTCATCAGCATCACTCCTTCCTCCACTAAAACACAGCAGGTATCTGCCAGCTCACTCAAAAATGTGTTTTGCTTATTGCAGCTCGTCTTGGCTGTTTTGGAGTATCACTGTGCAGATGTCCATGCAGGCTGAGGCTATGATAGTTAGTGCATTTGAAAGATTCCTCATAAAAATGAAATGAATCTGCTATACTATAGAATTTGACTGTTGAAAGTTCATCTGCATGATATAAAGTAACTTTATTTGAACAGGGACCTTTAACCTGAGGTTAACACATTATTTTGGATTATTTTATTGTTTTACTTGTTATGACATCACTTCTCGTTTGAAGCCCATCCTGGTCCAATATGGAACTTAACACATGTGTGATGTGGTAAGTTGAAACATCAAGTGCACACGCACAGAGTTGGCTTTTCAGTAAGGAAGCTAACAGCACTGTGAACAGTGTCTGGTTGGATACACGAAGGGTTGTAGGCTACCTGTGCTCTCTATTCTAGTGATCCTATGTAAGTTATTGACACACAAACAGACAGAAGGCTACAGGTTTAACGCTACATAATTAAAATATATGTCAATTCTGCTTTGAATAATAATGTCTCCAACATGGTCACCTCCCACTAAAAACTTCATATTTCTAGTTGAAAATGTACTTATTTGAGTCTACTACTACATGTCCCCTTCCCCCTTATTGAACCCAGAATTCCTAACTTTGCTAAATGTTGCTAATTTCTACAACGTCACAGTTAACAGCTGGTTCATTCAAACTTCAAGTGCCCCTCTCCTCTATTGCTCGCGCAGCTAGCGTTAGCCAGCTCACCATATTGTGTAGGTACAGGGTCAGGCTGGTAGGTAAAGTGCGCTGCATGTCTTCGCTGTGTTTTCGTGCGGGAGTTGCAGCCCGGCGACAATTTCAGCAGAGCGGCACCAAAAGAGCTCTGTGCCCCGGTACCGACACCGGAGACAGACAGTTTCGAGTGTGAACCTCGAACGAAGAACCGTGCAGCAGCCGCCATCACCGTTGTTATGGATGAACAGGAAGGGCAAAGTATGAAACAATGCGCAAAGATCGTCTAGGAGCGCGAGGGCATCACCACTATGTATTATATCCTCCTGTCATTGAGCTGAAATCCCACCCTATTCCTTGGTTACTTTTTAGATATTATCGGGATGCTTTAGTCTTAATTATTTATGTATACTTTATTTTGTATTATTTTGTATCCTAAGTTCATTTCTCTAATATACCACCACACCAGGTCAAGATACAAATAAATTGTTTTTCTTGTGATAGAAATGAGAGATTGTGGGGTTTGAAACGATATATCTTTATTTAAATTACATTTGACGTATTCGTGTAAAAATGTTAATAACTATTACACAGAGAGAGACACGTCGAAAAAGTAAAACGAAGGTTAGTTAGAGAGGGGAAAAGAAAGGAGCAGCTGTGTGGAAAAGAGCTGCGGCTCTTTGTAGTGCCCGGGAATAGTGTCAGAGTGAGACCTCTTGTTGCCTCCGCTCCCTGTCAGCCTCCACGAGCAGACAAAGGCTGTGATTGGTCAGGAAGGTGGGCGGTGAGCATGGTCAGAGATTGTGAAGACGACCCAGTTTGTGGTCCGAACACATGCAGGTGCCCTGAATGTCACCCTCATGTTTCAGTTTTTGTCCTGGACAACTGTTTTTTCCTTCCATCATAAAGAGTTCAAACTCCATTTTATGACGTAATTATTATTAATGATGTAATTTGGACGATAGGCTTATTACAGCTGTGCAGGTTGAATTCACTCATCTTTCAGGAAACAGTGACCCGCTGTTCTTTACCTTGGTGTATAGGCAACTTGGCATATTTTTTTTGACACTAAAACCTTTTCCAGTGTATATGCTCAAATGTACCATACCACAAAGTTGTGGTATGGTACATTTGAGTTCTGTAAAGTCCCATTTGTAAATGGGACTTTACCCTACCCTTCCAAAAAAGAAACATGTTTGACAGGGCATACTTGGTCAAATAACCTATCCTTTATTTTAGAAAAAACAACTAACAATACAGTTTTTTTTGACAGTGCTATATACATTTATTATCAGAGGACGTAAGTAAAAAAAAAATACCATATATATATGTTGATTAAATGGAAGGAGAAAAAAAACAATACAAATTTGTTAGCTCTACATCTTACAAAATTCAATTATTGTTACTCTACTCAAGTGTTTAAGAGGCCTAACCTGCAAAAAAGAAAATAAACTAGTTTGAGGACTTTGCACACTCTGCGACATCCAACCTTCTGCCGCTGCTGCACATCCTTGCCAGATTCTGTAAAAAGCAGATACACGTGGTAAGAAACAAGTGGAGTAGAGTCTAGCTGCAGCCCCGGAGAACAATACTGAGGCTGGGCGGAAGTGATGTGACAGACGTGATTTTTGACTATTTAGCTTCCATAACATGTCTGCTGCTACGTCACTCATTTGCCCTAACCCTAACCACCCAGCTGTGATGCCTGAACCTAATCCTCAAAACAATATAAATAACACAAATTTAGTAGCCTATCGGTCTGCGGTCTTTTTTATTGTTAGACGTGACCTTCTCAAGATGGCCGCCACAGTGTTCCGTTAGCTGAGTGGAGCTAGCGCCGTGGCTAATCTAATGTTCTATCTATATTCTAGCCTCTCCCTGTCCCCTTGCCCTAACCACCCAGCTGTGATGCCTGAACTTAATCGCCAAAACAATATAATTTGTCTAAATAACGTTCAAAATTTATTTTTATTTTCTTCCGCCCAGCCTCAGTACTCCCGCCCCGCCTCAGTATTGTTCTCCGGGGATGCAGCTGGATACTAATGCACAAGTGGATGGAGAGAATGTATAAAGTTCTTCCTGCATGGGTTCTGGTGAATCTTACATTAGCTGCTCGGATGATGCTGTTTGGAGATTGGAGGGCTGCAAGGTCCGTTAAGATCCTCTGGAGATCGCTGTTAAATGGACGCTCTGAAACCAATGATAGGCAGATATAACATCTGATGACCAATGAAACGGCAGATTACATTTTATTTACCCCCCCCCCAAAAAAATATACATTGGAAAAAATTACCGTACTGTTTTGTCTAAAAAAATAAATAAAGTGTTACAAATATGTCTAAAGTGACATTTTTAAATTCAAACTTTAAGCACTTTATCTTACTGCAAGTCATTAACAGTCAATAGATCTATGCCTCTGCTATTGGTTGCAGGGGGAACTGTCAATGTTGTGTCACTTATCCAATGTATTACAACACAACTGCTGCTGCTGTAAATAGGATCAAGCCATAATGCCATTCATTTGGGCTACCTCCAGGGCATCAATGACATTTCACTAGAATTAAATAAAAAATTCTATTAAAGCGGCAACGAGTAACATTTAAATATCTTTTAAACAGCCTCATGTTTCCTCTCATAATCATGAACCATCAAAGAAAAAAAAAGAAAATGCAATGAAGAAAAGCTAAAAGGGAGAGTGATAGGCGGGCGGGAGGGCGTTGCCAAGCAACGTATACACAATTTCACGCAGCGAACCTAGACTGCAGTGTTTACTCCTAAATGAATGAGCGGTAGCCTACTAAAACAAAGTTTACTTTGCCTCACCAGCATCATCAGATGACCATTATTCATCTGAAATAGTCATTATTTACAACATAAACACATTACCTCATCGTGATCCATACTAACTAACTGCCATCTCTCGTTCATTCGCTTGGTGTGAGGACACGGACTCGTTCAGCTCCGTGAGAGGTGACAATGCATCAACTCATTGCAATCAGGTGTGTTTAGAACTTACTGCCATTAGTTGATGCTGTGTCACCCATAGACCCACAGAGCCGAAAAGAGTCCGGTGCCCTCCACACTTTCAACACACGGACACGCACCATATTGCTTCCTGATTATTTGAATCTTGCACTTCCTGCACGAGCTAGAAAACAGCTTCACGACAGCTGGCGTCGTTAAAATACTACCGCTTTTGTTCAAAGGTGTCGCCAACGTGCCGACTTACTCGTAGTACCTTTAAACAAGATTGCTTGATAAAAAAGAAATTGTTTATGGTTAGGGTAAAGGGCTAGATAATGCATTACGTCAATGAACCACAGTGTGCGTGAGTGTGTGTGTGTGACTGTGTACCTGGTTCTGCTGATGCCTCTGTTTTCAGCTGTAGGTATGGATGCGCCAGCAGCTCTGCAATGGAGATTCTCTCTCTGGGGTTTCGCACTAAACACCTCTGTAACAACCAACCAGATAATAATAATTTATATTTTTACGTTACTTCAAAATAGAAAGAAAAAGTCAAATCTGTATACTGCATGAAACATAACATTTATTAGTATCTTTTGTAACCCCATTACACTAAGGGCGCACTCACACTAGGCAAGTTTGCCTGTTCCGTGCTCCAGTACGATTGCCCCCCCCCCCTCCCCCGCTGGCCCGTGGTCACACTGCTCCCAAAGGCCGCGGCCCGGGCACGATTGCTCTATCATACATACTCCATCACGTCGTAATACGATACATACGTCATCACCAAACGTACTCGCTACCGGAATTAGTAGAACAGCAATGGAGAACAACAGTAGTCGTGGATTGCCCCAAACACCTCCGAATTTGTGTGGGTCTTATCCAGCTGCGACTGAATACTGAGTGCGCCCTAAGAGGGTTGATCCGTGGCCTCTCACCTTCAATACATCCAGCAGGTCCTTCTCGGAGATGTCAGGAAATTCAATCTCATGGGTAGTGTCGATGATGGCATGCAGCTTGGCGATCTGATTGGTGATGCTTTGGAAAGGGGTTTTCCCATAGGTCATGTAGTATAAGATACACCCAAGGGACCATATGTCACCTTTGGTGCTGATCTTTGGGATGAAAAGAAGATACAATAAAGTTTTTCACTATGGTGCTGCAATGAGAAACTATTGAAGTGAGTGTTGAATGAACTTAGTACAGTACCTTTGAGCGTGCCTTTCCTGGCTTTGATGAAGTGTCTTTGATGGCTTCAGGGGGCATGTAGTTTAAGGTCCCAACCTGTTTGACAAACAATCATGTCTTACATAGCAAGGGCTGCTATTTCCACCTGGAGTGTAGATCTGGCAGCTTATTTCTATTCATTTCTCTTTCCAGTTTCATATATGTATAAAAACAGCTGTCAGTTGTTGAACATGTATTAGGCTGACTGGAATGCTTAAAATATTAAAAGGGATATTCCACAATGAAGCTTCGAAGCCCAAAAATGGTTTTCAGGACATCCCTAAACATGAATATCTTGGTTGTCTGCTCAGTTTTTAAGCAACGAATCGCAAGTGCATTTACACCAAGATTTCCTTGTTTTCCAGCTAAGTACTTTCTATCCAGTCACCAGGGCTACATGTTTACACGACTGCGTGCAAAAGGTCTGAAGGTATTTATTCACTTACTTGGGAATCCTTCATGATGCTCGTTACGTCTGGTTGGATGCTGTTTGCGATGCCAAAGTCGATCAACTTCAGCGTAGCATTCACTATGACAAAATTGGCGGGCTTCAGGTCACTGTGGACGATTCCTGCACAGAAAACATACGTATGTAATGGGAATGGTTAGAAATTCAGATCATTTCAGTGTGTCGTAATGCAGAGAATCAATTAGGTTAACAGTAGCGAAGAAGAAATACAAACACCATGTTTGTGGATGGTTTGGACGGCCTCCAGCATGTTCTTCCAGTAGAACTTCCTCTCCAGCGGATTCACAGTTTTGCGGTTTCGCAACCAAGTGTTCAGATCCAAGTTTCCACACTCCATCAGCATGTAGATGTAGCTGTTGGTTATTTCACTAAAAACAAATATATGACCGTCAGGGCTTTTTACAAGCAGACATAAAGAGGAAACATTTTTCACTTCCATTTCTGTTTATACTGTCATTCCTAAAATGTTCCAAATTATTAAGTGGTTCATAAAATCTTACTATTAGTCTTGCAAATGTTTCAAATAATCTTGTCTTCATCTTATGTTTAATAACTGCTCTAAAATAGTAAGGGAATAATTGGTGTAATGGTTCACCATATTGGTATTCTATTTATTTCCCTCTACACTGCAGACTTGTTATACTGAACTCCTGCACAAACTTTACACCTATTATTTTATTAACAGATATTTTGCCCATATATTTTAGAACTTTATTGTAAATCTTTCTTTGTTCTATTTATATTCTTGACTTTGCAGTAAATGCTTTTTATTTCTCTGTTTATTGAATGCTTCAACACACTCAGGCAAAATTCTTATATGTGGAAAAATGACATGGCAACTATTCTGATTCTGTATACAAATGTAACTGAACAATACACAACTAGAATGCAATTTTTTTCCACCTTAAGAAAAGGCCCAAAAAGTGTCCTTGGCCAGGCGTGTATGTATGGGTCATGTACTCACTAGTCATACAGCTTGATAATTTGTTCGCTGTACTGCTGCAAGCGGTTGAGATGCTCAATCTCGTTTTTGTAACTTTCAACAGTCTGAGCATCAGCCTCCTCCAGGTCCACATACTTGACAGCAAACAGCTGCTTTTTGTGATCCAGGACCTGGTATACCTGGGGCAGAAAAAAAATATGTGAAACAGTCAACACTTATAGCAGCAGACAACAAAGTGTACAACACACTGGAACACAATATGAATTCCCCATTAGTGTTTTACCTTGCTGGAGCCACCACGTCCAATCATCTTCAGTATGAAGAACTGCTTACCCTTGATGGTTATGGACTCATTTGACAACGCAGAAAAGGAAGACTGAAATCAGAAGAAAGTCAACCAAGTCAATTTAAGATGAGAACTTGTGTAGGTTATTGGCTTTTTCTGCATCTTATACTACAGGACAAGCTGTATTCATTTTTACATGGCCGGATTTATAATGCATTTCATCTCTGCTTATTCAAACACTTTGTAACTTTGTTTTTGAAAAGGCGCTCTATAAATAAAGTTATTATTTTATTCATCCATGCTTATTACACTGAAGGCCCTGTTATCTTATTGTCATTAACATAAGATTCTGGATATTGTTGAAGCTCTGATGGAAACAGAAGTACGTCTGCAGTCAGAAAAAGGCTGATATTTTTAACCGTGGGTGACACTTTCATATCACTAACAGACACATTCACAGTTAAGAAAAAAAATACAACTCATTACAGGTCACTATGCCTGTTTCTGAGAAGGTTATTGTTGCCTGATTAGTTACAAAAGGTGTTTGGTTTCAGCATTAAAAAAAATGAATGTAGTATAAAACATAAGGGCAAAGATAGAGCATGAGCACGTTGTACCTGTGGAGTTTGGAAAGATGGTGCTTGGTTGAGGGGTGTACACGGCTGCTGAACAGGGCCAGCTCTGTGTGCGGCCACTGCAGAGGAAGACACTTCAGGGCCTCTCTTTACAACCGGAGTAATAAAGCTGGGGGGGAGAGAGAGATGAAGTGGATTACGTTATAGTGGTAAACACAGAAGCTAGGGTGAAGAAACAAGAGAATTCCTTACAGTGTTTCCCACTAATGTATCATTCCGTGGCGGGCCGCCACACTTTCATTTTGCCCCGCCACACTTTAATTTTTTATTTTTTTTTGATATATGTATATTTTACTATTTAAAAAATATACATGTATACATTTAATTTGCAATGCGCGAGTTTCACTTGGAAACAATAGCATTTCCGCATAAAAATCTTTAACGTGTGATTCGCGCTGTGATCTCAAGAAACAATATTTCCTTCAATCATGGACGTATTATCGAAGCGCCGCTTGAGGGATCGAGGCTTCAATCTCCCCGAGTCAATCAGCCCCTCCCCCTGCGGTGTCAACACGCGCTGTGACTGTATTGCCTTTGAACACTCTAATTTTTTCAAAGTAAACGCTTCGGACCCCGCGGGACACTCAGTTAAGAGCATCGAGGGGGCGCCGAGAGGCAGGGGCTGGGATAGACGGTAGCTCGCCTCGCGGCGGACCGTCAGCTCGATCCCGAGATCCAACTACGAGCTTTTTAACTGCAGCAACTTTAAGATACGCTATTGGAGCTGGAATTACCGCGGCTGCTGGCACCAGACTTGCCCTCCAATGGATCCTCGTTAAAGGATTTAAAGTGTACTCATTCCAATTACAGGGCCTCGAAAGAGTCCTGTATTGTTATTTTTCGTCACTACCTCCCCGAGTCGGGAGTGGGTAATTTGCGCGCCTGCTGCCTTTCCAGCAGAGCACCCTCTGCTGGAAAGAATATTGTGAGCTATCCTTCGTGATTGTAGTCACAGTTATTTGAGTACTAGTAATTCAACAATCTAATAAAACAAAAGGGCGCTTGTGTTCACTCTTTTGAACCACAGGTAACCACCACCTTTTCTTCATTTTTTTTGATGGCTCAAATGTGTATCATAGAAAATTATTTATTCATTAACCATTGATAAGTGTGTTAAACTCCATCTTAATCACCATTTATATAGGAATAGTGTTCTTCAAAGTACACCAGATTGATGCATTTAACATTTAAAAGATACAAAATTTTCTTCCGGGGGAGCATACCCCCGGACCCCCCTAGGGGGGTCGGGGTCTCCCCCACACTTTCAGAAAATTCTGTGGGAAACACTGCCTTAGTTCAAGATAATACCTGTTAGCAGAGGGGTTCCTGTAGCTGTTTGGTGTCTGGAAGACTGGTTGTGGGTTCAGTCTGGAGGGCAGATGGTGGGATGGAGTGGGGAGGGACTCCAGCACACGGGGAACAGCCCTGGGGTCAGGAGGTGTTGTGCGTTTATCCTGGGAAGTCAATTATTTGGAATGAATGATTTTCGAATAATTTCAGCAATACGATGAAACATTTTTTGCTGTAAACGCCTAGTGTGAAACCCATTAAAAAAAACTGAGTGTGGTCAGACCTCTGGGGAAACATGGCGGCTAGCCAGAGTTGGTCTCTTCCACTCTGATGCGGTCTCCTTGCCGACAGGTTTAGGCTGTTCCACTGGTCGGCTGACAGGGACCCGAACAGGTAGCTGAAGATCCTGGTTTCCCACACAAGTAGACAAACTTACCGGAACACCTTTTTTTTGGCAAATAAACAAGAAAAACATTAAAATACAAAATCAAAACATATTTCAAGTTAATTTAATGATGAAAGCCTCTTGAATAAAATCTCTACCCGTGGGGGGTTCTTCATGATTGGGGGGCACCAGCTGTTTCACTCCTGCTTTCAGGTTACGTATGGCCAACTCCAGGAGCTCTGCTGGCCGGGCATGTAATGCCTGGGCTTTGTGCAGAATTGAAGTCGCTTTGCTTACATTACCTAAAAAGAAAAAAAAGGAAGAATTATTATAATTTGACTATATTTTACAGACAGAGACTAAACAAAGTTAGAGGCTGTAGAACACTGGCACCTATGGAACAAAAACTCAGTTGATATTTGTGCTCTTAATATTAATGTAGCCAAAAAACACCGCACATTCCATGAAAGATATCTTTGTAAGTGTGTAAATGTGTGCATTGTGTACAAATGTTCTGAGTAAATCTATAACATACTAACTAAAATAAACACAAAGCCATTCTACCTTGAGAAACCTCAAACTGGGCATGTGCTATGTGCACCAAGGCAAAGCCTTTACAGTAGTATGTCGCAAATGTAAATTGGTCCTGGGCTTCATCAGGGTCATCAATCCTTCAAAAGAGAAAATAAATACATTGAATTAATACACTAAAAAGCACCTGACAAAACATTGATGTAAAATTGAACAATGTGCGGGCCAACACTTCAATTTTATTCTTTGTTTTTTTTCTTCTCCCAATCGTAGTGGGATTGAGTTCCCATCAACATATTAGGGTTGACTTCACAGTGTAGTTGAATCTGAATGATTCAAATAAAAGGTTTCCCAAAATGGTTCAGTGTGACATTATCAATATACATTTAAAATGATAGGCTGAGCTTTCGGTATTTATAATAATAATAATAATAATAATAATAATAATAATAATAATAATAATAATAATAATAATTGAAGATAATGCTTTTAAAATTATGACAATCTCAATTTATACCTGCCTCAGCCAACGTTAACAACGCTTGCCTTTAAATATCCCCCAACACACACCATAATCACCTCAGACTTTGATGCAGATAAAGTATTTTCATCCACACTCACCCCTTGAGTTCTGCATATTTGACCAGTATTCTGGCGTAGCTGATGTTCTTGCTGAACTGTCTTATTTGCAGCTTGGAGAAGATTCTAGAATAACAGTCCTTGAGCTTTATGAGGAGGCCAATGTTAGTATGAGGGTTGCCCATTTTCTCCAGGTTCATCAGGTATGTCAAACACGACTCGGGGGAGTTTGTGTTGACGACCTGCTCAAAGTTGTACGTTATATCTGCCAGGGGAAAAACAAACAAAAGTCGTTAAAACAGTCAAAAAGCTAAAAGGGCACACAGTGTTCCCGCAGTTTTACGTTTTATTAATTGAAGGACTTTAGGTTTAACATGATATCGTGGTCATATAGTACCTTCCATTCTGGAGGAGTCCCTTGTATCACATGTGTGAAGGAGTGTGGTGGTTGAGTCCACAGGGAATTGATCTGGGCTGACAGCTGGACGCTAAGAACACGTCATAGATATAACAGAAAGTTACTACACTTCTTTTTATTCAGACCGTGTTAAACATTCTTGCTTAGTAGAGTGAACGACGAAAACTCCTGAAAACCCTTCAGTGTTAATTCTGACATTGTTAGACCCAAACTGCTTTAGCTTGTTTACACTCACTTGAAAATTTTGATCGACAGCATTTCTCTTCGAAGATGATGGCCTTAATACCGAGTTCACATTTGAACCAGAATTTTGCCTAAGAGAAAACAAAACAATGTATGTATAAACACCAATTTTAATGAATCATTTCACATTAATTAAAATATTCATTTGCAAAGCAAATTGAACGGCATGTAACAAATGGTATGAGGATTCAATACATTTTCAAAGGGTGTCCTGTCCTGTGGTTTCTCAGATAAGAAACACAGATTAGATATTTTCTCAGCTACATAGACACAGCACTCCTCGTTGTTGGATTGAACTCAACCATGTGTTCTTTCTAACCATTTTCTATCGTGGCATTTGGGGCACTACTGCTGTCCCTGCAAGGGACATTGGGTGTCCCAAGCAGGATGACAGTGTATGCACTATTAACCTGTCAATACTATAAGCAAACTTTATTTACTACATTGTAAAACATGTTTAATTGGTAACAATAATGTCTTATATAGTATTCCTCAAGAGATAATACAATTAAAGACATTTAGAAACCAACATTGTTATAATAGAGAACTACCTGGACAGTATCGAAGCATCACTTCTCTGTGGGGGCTTTCCACTGACGTGGTCACCATCATCATCCTCCTTTTCTGGGATAGAGAAAGGTACTATGGGAACTCTCATTGGCTGGAATACAAACAGTCAGAACATCAAGAGTCATGTGGTCGTTCATTTCAGGTCATTTTTATTTGGGGAGAAAAAGCATGGTCAAGTGATTTGTAAAGTAACTCTCACCATGCCAACTGCTCTTTTGCGTTGCGATCTAGATCTCCAGCCTGGTAGCTGGTCATCTGATGATCCACCGAGGGGCTCTGTCCTGCAGGCCAAACATCAACACAAGATGTCACACTCAAGAAATCAAACCGAGGCCTTATGACACGTGGGAAGCCGTTGTGTGATTCTTACCCTAAACCAAAAATACTGGAGAGCTGAAGCTCGCCTGTCCCATCCGATATCCTGCTTACTTTTGGCAGTGCTGAGCCTTTTTTGGCCGAATCTTCCACATGACTGTTTGAATATACTGGCAGACACAAAAAGATATTAATATATAATGTGATAATATTGCAATGTATCAGTCTGAATTGCTGTACAACAATCAAGTATTCAATGGTATGAAACATGAATAAATACTCACGTGGTAAATTTTCCTTGTCCTCTGAACAGGAGAATTGTGTTTTTCCCCGCTGCATGTTTTGAAAGGCAGCCTCAAGCAGTTCCTTTGGTTTGGCACCCAGTTCAATAGCATTCTTTAATATGTTAATGGCTCCCCTTGTGTTGCCTGGTAAGATCATAAAACAGACACTGAAAATTCTGGGGGAAAACATATTTTTTTCCCCATATTTTTTGTACAACAGCAATGCTGTACAACTTTTTTTTTATTTTATTTTTTTTTAACAGAAGTTTGTCCATGTTTGGGTGTTGCATCGAGCTATTTGTTCTTTCGCCAATGAATCGATATATTTGTACGTATTGTGACACCCTTAGAGTTATCATGTTGTATAAAAATCACCAAAAAGTACATCTGCCTACCTTTAGACTGTTCAAACTGTGCATGCGCAATGTGAACAAATGCAAAGTTCTGGCTGTGAGATGTTGCCACGTTGAAGTTGGCCTCCGCCTCACTGACATCTTGAATTCTGACGAAAGAAAAAGAGGAAAGAAAAATATCGTAAATGCACACCCTGCTGTTGTTTGAAAAGCATATATCACAAGGATATATTCAATCTGACCAACCCAATCTACTGATGAACACAGTATTAAAACCAGAAAGACGACAAAGATCTCTTATAGACAAGTAATAACTCCGGTAACTTACGCTTTGAGCTCTGCAAATCTGACCAACATCCTGGCGTAGCTCTCATTCTGACAGTGTCTCCCTAGTGGCATACTGGAGAATACTCGTGTATAAAAGTCAATGAGTCTGGTGAGGTGGTTGCCATTCAGGTGAGGGTCCCCTTTCTTCTCCAGGTCCGTCAAATATGAGAGACACGACTCAGGTGAGTTTGAGTCAATAATCTGGTTAATATTGTCGGTGTCATCTGTAACAAGTGCAAGATGTTATGATGACTTTATGATGCATACATACGAATGTATGTGGATCATACAGTGACTACTGCTCCTGGGCATAGTGGCATACCATTACCTTCCCTGAGATGCTCTTTAATTTTGTTGAGCTTTTTACAGAGCATGGCAAACTGCAGTTTTCGGTCCGTATGCTCCTCTTCCTCCATCTGAAATTGAGGGGGAGATGCAGATTCCATCAACCTAGCCCAGATAAGGGGTGTGACTTCTCTTGGATATGAACTATGGGCACCAAACCCATTTAAAATAATAACGATTGAATGATTCCTAACTTGATATGATAACTGGTAACTGATGATTTTGTACCAGGAAGGCTGTAATGTAAATACACATAGTTTAAACTAATCCAAAAACGCTGTTGTCACGTCGACTAACCGCAATGAGTTGCTTTGTGGATATTATTCCTTTCACAATGTTGACTTGCAGTATGACTTTCATTTAGACACAAGCTATACATACTAACTACTAAACAAGTTTCACTGGCATATTCAATACAAATTCGTGTACAGCGTTTTCTATTTAGGCTACTCTCTTTTGTTTACAAATCTAAGTTAGCTCAATTAGCTAGTTAGCTGACATGTTTTTAGCTTACGGCGTCGCTAACGATGGCATGTCAAGTTAGCGAATAGGTTCCCCTGCGGGTAGCGCAAACTCAGTATAAATGCATCTGTAAAAGCATACGAATGGGATATTGCTAAAATGGCATTTTACCGTAATTCTGTTAATGTATCCCTTTTCACTGAGGACGCAGGACAAGGGCTCCACTCGGCTCCACTTCAACTGCCAGCTTTCAAATGTGCCACTTCCGTGCAAGCCGTGTGCTGATTGGACAGATGTGGTGACGACATGGTTAGGTTCGCAAGCGAGAACTACCCATGGAACTACCATGCAGACGAGACATGTACCTAAATATGTAACACATATGGTAACAAATCGTTCACACACCAAGTCACCACAGTGCATTATGTACGTATTTAAGATTTCATATGTTTGTTTTCATTTTCCAGGATTTATATTTCTAAAAACTTTTTTCTATAGAAATTATATAGCCTAGCCTACTAAAAGCTGTGACCTTTGCTATGTGTCTGGTAAACCTTGCTTGTAGGAAAGCCAAGCCAAGCCATGTCCATGAATGCAAAACAATTGTATTTAGGGGAAGTAGATATTATTTTTCTTCTCATCAGCCTTTCATTAAGTTTCATATAGCCAGACCAAACTACATAACAGCCATTCCACCAATGTATGTGTGATGTTAGGAAGTCAACAGTGTGCCAGGTTACTAGTAACAAATTATATTTTAGGGGAAATGGATTCCACCGGTTGGCTAGAATAATAAAATTAGCTATAAAATAGAACAAACTGGGACAAACATCATCTTTTGAGGTCACAATAAAATTTAATAAGTCTCGTTTGTATTGTAGTTTGGATGCACTTTCGCATTTGAGTTAAACATTATCTGTATATAAATAAAATTTCATATGTTGTTAAAGAAACACAAAACTAAGGGTGTACAAACATAGGCTAATTTAATCTGTGGGACTAACAAGCATTGTCGTTCCCTCAATTTCCCAACAGCACCTGAACGCAGCGTTACCACGCCGTAGCTTTACTTCCCTGTTCCGCTCCTCCCAGTTAAAGATGGCAGCCGAGAAACCGAGATGAGAGACGACAGAAATTAAGGAGTTTTATCATGAAACCGCTTCGGGGTTGCACAACATTTAAACGCGTACTTTTGACATGACAACGGTATCATTCGTTTCTGCCAATGTGTCGTCCCACGTAGACATTTAAATGATTCAGAA
The DNA here is from genome assembly GCA_026929865.2 of Hyperoplus lanceolatus. Lineage (NCBI taxonomy): Eukaryota > Metazoa > Chordata > Actinopteri > Uranoscopiformes > Ammodytidae > Hyperoplus > Hyperoplus lanceolatus. The sequence continues at coordinate 9,111,029 of CM049401.1, read as the reverse complement.
GTATCATGTTTTTTTCTGTGGGCTAAGCTAGCAAAGCAACGGTTAGCAAATAAATGAACTCGTCTCCTCTGCCTCACGAGAAGAAAGCAGCTGCTGTGCATTCGCCGTGTTGACATCTCGCAAGGTGAGTGTCTTTTGTTCTGTGATGATAATTGCTGATTAAACAAACTGTCCGTGGTATTGCATTTATTATTGCAACTCCATATTTTATTAAAATGACATACGATCCATTAGCTGAGTGTAATCACAAGCCCGTTCAATCACAAGCAGGCCAGTATTTTTTAAATAAGCGGTCGGTGTGACGGGTGTCCATTAACTAACACAATGAATGCCTTTCATGTCATGTCCATACACGTCAAAACGTTTGTGTTTTAAGGACTGACTCGTTGCAAACTTGTCTAGATGTCATGCTACCCTGCATCAACACTGGTCCAGTATAGACTTGCTTTGCTACTCACATCCGGGTGAGCTGGAGAAAACTCACTAAGACACGTGTGTGTGCATCATTGGAAATCCAAATGCTAATGTTTTTTTCTTCTTCTCTTCCCTTTCACACTAGCTCAGTTTCATCATGGCCATCACTCAGTTCCGCCTCTTCAAGATCTGCACATGCCTAGCCAGCCTTCTCTCTTTCTTTAAAAAGTTGATATGCAGGTGAGAATGATTTAATGCTTCACATAAAATGCAATGCACAGCAACGATTATGCATATAGCCCATTGTGAGTCTCTTTTTGATTCAACACGACTTTACTTATTTGCTAACCTAAACACTCGGAAAAATGGAAAGTTAATGCTGGTAAAGCTTTTGCATCCTATCCCCAACTAAATAGCTGTTTGTTTGTCTGTTTGTTTGTTTGTTTGTTTATGCTAAGGTATATTGTACAAACTAGATGCTTGGTGGATTAAACACAGGCTGATTTATCACTGAAATCTAGCAACTCAGAAAGGGTCCCCTATAGTCATCATATTCTGAGGCTTGTGCATCTGTTATGCTAGCAAAAAAAAAAAGACGTAATTCATTTTGGTGGATCAGTCTCGTGGTATACAACATAACATGAGTTCCTTTTTGGCTTTTAATTTTTATTGTTTAACTCTGCAGGAGTGGAAGGGGCCGCAAGCTCAGTGGTGATCAAATAACTCTCCCGACCACAGTGGATTTTTCATCATCTGTACCAAAACAGGTCAGTATTGCGTAATCAATAATATTTATTTAGCCCCAAATCACGATTCATGCGTAGACCAACAAAAATATCAATATACAAATTGCCATGACAAAAGTACTCAATCAATAGCACCCGAGCCGCCCTGAGAAGTTCAGATCCTGGCGTTCGGAAGTTGGAGAAGCAGACTACAGATAGAACAATTGGACGAAACTTGCATGAATTTGTTCAAATGAACCACCCAACCACTTGCTGTTGAATTCCACCAATGCATTTTCCTTTTATTGTCTTGTCTTCACAGCCAGAGATAGAGGAATGGAGCTCTTGGGATGAAGATGCACCTACTAGTATTAAGATTGATGGGGGCAATGGAAACGTTTCCCCTTCACCCAACGATGAGGACGAAGAGCCAGACTACTTCAAAGACATGGCCCCCACCATCAGGAAAACACAGAAGGTATTGTATGTTAATACACGGTAGACTGATTATCCTGAAAACATTGTTTCAGGTTGTGTTCACATTTAATAGTCCGCTTCATTGCTGCGCACCAGATGTGAGATGGATACATTGTTTCATTCGTCAGCTGGTTCTAAACACCATGTTCATCCCCTGCAATTTCTACCATGGCCTGCATCATGGAAGTGGCGGTTTGTGTGTATTTAACGGATAAAGTGCTGTGGGGGCCTGGTGTTGTTTGGTTGATTGTTGATTATTGAAAATTACAATAAAGTCACAGTCACTTGAATGCCAACTGTGTAAACTAGCCGGAGCTACTGCTAACTACAGTCGACTCGCCGCTGCATTCCTCCAAAAACACCAGCCAATGTATGTTACATTATCAAAAGACTCTAGTGGACGAAGCATATGAGCGAACAGCTCATACAAACAGCACGTTTAATGAAAGGCTTTTTTGGTCATTAGCACATCAAAGAATCAGTTTTTATGGAGAATTAAAAAGTGTTTGGAATTTAACCACGAGGACTAAACTCACAAGATTCTGTGTGCAGCCACTCCTTAAACGGCTGTGTTGTGTTTTGTTTTTGTGGACATGCTTCAGTGAATGCACACCTATATTAAGTGGGTTTAAATAGTATATTTTGTGAGTTGTTAGAAGGCGTCCCTAATAAACCTTTGCTATTGTTAGACCTTGTCTAACCTTGACTTAAATATAAGGTTAGAACAATAAATAAAAGGCCAGTCAACACATTATCAGAGTATCAGCTGATTGATTGGAATACTGCTGTCCACCTTTTGCTTCTTTTTTCTGGTAGTAATTAACATGACATCATGCTTATGGGCCTCACATAAATGTAATGTAATGTATATGCATGGGAGCATGATATCTTGCTAAAAATCTTGCATATGAATAGTTAATAAGACATAATAACATTGTATTGAATTTTTCAAATAGAAGTACCCTAAGTCCATGCCCTCGATGGGATTGGAATGTGATTGAGTTTAAGTTTTTGCCTGGCTGTTTCCATGTTGCAGATAGTGCTGAAGAAAAGGGAACCTCTGAACTACGCAGTGCCGGATGGATCAGCAGGATTCTCCAGCAGACTGGCAGCCTCTCAGGATATGATGTCATTCACTACACCCTCAGTAGGTCCCAGTATAATACCATCTGAAACCTCAGACAGGTTCACCCCTGACAAATCCACTACAGGATTTACTACTGTATGGTAGTGTCAAATAAAATGCTAAGCCCACATTCATGGACTAAGCTGCAAAGTTGCTTTTATATAAAAGGACTAAGGTTGCAAATGATAGGGAAAGTGAGCCTTCAGCAAAGAGCATCAAATCACTTTTTCTTTACCCTTTTGTCCATGTCAAATACAATTCTGTTGTTAGGCTTTGATAAATGACAAATGAAATGCTATTTTAAATTCAACAAACACTGTACTACAGATGTAAAAATATATATATATATATTAGTGCTGTCAGTTTAACGCGTTATTAACGGCGTTAACTTAAACCTATTTTAACCCATTTTAATTTTTTATCGCGTGTTTAATGCTCCTTATGGACTAGGAAACGCTGTGGTTTTTTCACATGCTGTTGCACCTAATGTTAGAACAACTAAAACAACCACAAACTATACATATGGCTCTCAGTTAAGTTACTGTTAATTCAAACAGAACATGTCATACAGCGTAATTTCACATTAAAATCATTTTACTGGCAAAACGGCTAAACGTCAAGTCAATTTTGACTTTTATTTTGAAGCAGAAACCGGATCCTAGCACTCTCTAGATCAGCTGCGCAACCTTCACTAGTAGAGTCTTCCATGTTACTCCGGGACTACGCGGAAAAAGAACAGAAAAGAAAGTGTAGTAGCCAAATTGTTCCCCAGGCTGACAAAAGACAAAGGACTGTAGACTGGACTTTTCAAATCAGTGTTCCAAGTTTATTGCAGGAGTTTCCAGAAGACATATAGGCCTTTCACACCGCCGCAAAATCGGAGCCAGTTCCGGGCTAGTTTGGAGCTAGAGCCAGTGTTTTGGTTTCACAACGCCAGAGAGCCGGCTCCGGGCTGTAAAAACCGGTTCAACTCAAACCCCAGGATTGAGCAGGGTTTGAGGTAAGAACTGCTTGAGCCAGCGGCTGGGGGAGGGATTATCCTGACCAACCAGACCAACTCAAACCTCATGCCCGCCATATTTAAAAACACCGCTACTACGAGACGTAAACATAACATAATTACCGAATGTAGCGATCAAATTGACCGGCGAAAATACGCTGTATGGGTCCTGTTTGCAAAGTAGATGTGGAAATGGAAGTAAAGAGAGACGTAACCGTGTATGCGAGTCCACGTCTGGTCGGGAGCGCGGAGCAGGAGCAGTCTGTAGGCTGCGTGCATGATTATGTCAGAGTCCAGTGTAGGAGCATTTTTTCAAACTGGATGAAATACGGCTTATTGCAATGCTTTAAGCAGCATTAAGATAAAACGCTCGTCCAAGACTGATGTTTTATCACATTAGAAACACAAAAGCCTTGCGCAAGCGAAGCAGCGATTCACCCAGTGAAACTAACGGTTGGTAACGGTGTCATTCACAGTGACACCTCGCCGGTGAGAGCCGCAGCGCAAAAAAAAAATCTGGTTTGATGGCGAAAATGATAATCATATTGTCCGTTAGCGCTGTGGGAGAGAGGGGGGGCACTGCATTGCTCGAGCCTGAATACATTTCTTTATATGTCCATGGAATACAGAGCCATCTCGGCAAACTGACAGCGTAACTAAATATATGTCCAGTGAGCCGCCTCCCCCCGTTAGTTTCAGTCTACAGCCGAAAAAGTTACAATCACCTCCTAAGCATGGACATCGTTTAAAGCCTCTCATTGTTATGATCATTAGGCTTTGATGCACATTCTGAAGTCTGATCATTACAGTGGGAGTTTTTTAGCAACTCAACCTGCACTGCATTGCAAAAAACGAAAAGAAAAAAATGGCAATAAGTCGATCTTTTTGTAGATTCTTCCTCATATAAGTCAAGGTACAAATCAATGAGTGGTTCACAATCACATTCCTAGTAAAATGTTAATTTTACTCTTAGATTTGAAGGTTTTAGTGTTTCTTTATTTATTTAGGGTTGATTTTTAGTTGTAGGCTATGTTTGAGGAAATCATTTGGGAGTTCATGTATGCAATGTTGAAAGAAGTGGCAAAATAAATAAACAAAACTGGAAAAGCCTCTTTCGGTATTCGGTTTCAGCCATTCGGCCAACTGTTTCATTTTATTCGGTTTCGGTTTCGGCCAAGAATTTTTATTTCGGTGCATCCCTACTTGTTATTGCTTAAAACTTAGTCTTGGGAGTCAAAAAGTGATGAGAAAATTCTAAAATAAATAAAAGTTATACATAATAGAAACTATTCATGCTCTTTTAAAAAGTCCATAGGCTTTTTCCCTGCATTTATGCTAATGACCACATGCTTACAGGCGATTAGCATAAATCCCTAACTAAAATACACGATGAAAACGGATTTTATATGGCAATAAAGAACAACATTGGATCTAACAGTTCCCGAAAATACCTAGGCTACAAGCTCCTGACTGGATATAAGCTCCTGTAAAGGCTATGAGTGATCCAAAAAGAGCGACAAAACACACACACACACACACACACACACACACACACACACACACACACACACAATAGTCTACTAGAGGAAAAACGGCACGGAGGTTACGGTTTATAGCCTAGATAAAATAAAATTACGATAGGGCTCAGAGGGTTTTTAACACTGGAGGTCATGTAGCGACACATTTTAGCAACTTACTCTCTCTCTGTCTCTCTCTTTCTTTCTTCGCTCTTCCGCTTCACTCGCTGCTGGAATCAATGTAACTTTGCAACCGTGTAGGCTACTACTGCCAACAACTGCCACACTCGTGACGCAGAGTTGGCTTGTTTTAAGCCGCAAACTACATGGGTTAGCTCTCGTGAGCTAGCTGGCTAATAATTACATCTTTAGCCTACTCAGGGCTTCAACCCCCGTGCTGTTATTGTTGGAGACAGCCAGCAAGGCTGGTTTTATGTAACTTTAAAACATGTCAAACTTGAAAATATTATTTGTGTTGAAGCTGGAGTTAAAGTATTACCAGACATTTGCTCATTAGTTAATGTTGACAGCTTTTTTAAATGAAGATGAGCAAATACTGCAGGAAAATTCAAGTCTTTCATTATTTTGATATAGGCTACTATCAATTGGAAAATGTAGGCTATTTGGTTGATGCTGTCATTTCTATTTTTCGCTGAATGACTAAAGCCAGACTGATGTGGTATTTTGCACCAGTTTCTCTTTTGTATGGAAATTTAAGTTCCAAGCAAAAGATGAAAATAATCTAATGTGATTAAAGTTCAGTATGGTTATTGTAATTTATTTCATTTAAAGGAAAAATACTATATCGTGATATATATCCATATCGTGATATAAAATTACCTATATCGTGATATTTGGTCCATATCGCGCAGCCCTATAGCCTATGTTGTTTTATGGTTTGGTTTTAAAAAGGAAGTTCGAATTATGTTTGTGTATGCTGTTCTAGGGGTGGGTGGGGGGATCTACAATGTGGGCTATTTGCACTGAATTCATTCATTTTAATTTTGAGCAAGAAGCAAGCTTGAGGGATCGGTTAAGAAATCCTTGTATATTAGCGTGAAGTATCGGCATCCATCTATTGGGTTATACAAGGTCAATGACATTGAATTGGAAACAAGTAGAACTGCAACAGTTTGATTTGTAGTTTCCTCTAGACAGCCTATCTGTGGTAAAGCTAAAGGAAAAATCCAAAATAATGATCCAGTAAAGAAAATACAGGACGTCTGGGCTTAAACTGAAATTCTACCTTTTGCAAAACCATACAAAATGTATGTACGCAAAGCGGCATCCTTTTAAGATATCATTCTGTCTTTTTTTTGTACAGGCTGAACTGGGAGAAATGGACCACTGGCAGGGGGACACCAATGCCTGGGAGGATGAGTCTGATGCTGCCTGGGAGGCAGAGGAAGTGCTAAGGTAAGGTTTCAAATACCAGTTTGGCAGGATTACCAGTTTGGCAGGATTTTTGAAATGCTGGGTGAAATTAAACCTGTTTTAGATTTAGGTTGTCTTTTAACAGGGGAGGAGTTTCCCATAACTCAGTATTAGCATCAGTAGGCCCTTTTACATAGCCCGTGAAAGCTGTGAGTGAACACAGAGAAATGTTTCTGTTTGAGGGGTTGTACATCCGCACAATGACCAGCAGGTGACAGTGTTTGCCATATTTCAACACATACAGTGGGAGCAAGGACCATGGTTTTGTCCACTCCCCCACTGACTAAGCTTCCACTGATGTGTGCAGTAATGACATTTCTTACATTTGTCTGTTTGTCTTTCTATTATTTCCCAGACAACAGAAGATGGTTGAGAGAGAGAAGCGCTCCATGGAGCAGCAGAGGAAGAAGATGGAGAAAGACGTTCAGAGGATGAATAAGAAGGAGCAGAAGATCGCCGTCAAGCTCTCGTAACATTTTAGAAATGCTCAATGTTGAGCCGCGGGGACGGGGAGGGCCAAAGACACTAAATCATTCGTCACTCTGTCTTTAAAGTCATCAAAACCATCCAGGATTACCACCCTGCACTACTCTCTCCATTAGGAAACTGTCCCCCTCCCTTTTTCCACCAGCAGCCATTTTAGTGTGTTTCCAGCTGCAGCAGTGTAAGTTGCATTATTCTTGAGGGCAGATAATGCACGTGGTGTATTCTCTCTTCATGTGGCAAAGTCATTGTGGTATTCAAGGGACGACTGTATTTATATGATCCAGTTCATCTTAGGCTAAAGGTTAGACGCAGCATTAGAAGAAGACATTTAGATTCTGATTAAATAGTACGTGGAAAAAATATTCTGTTTTGGTTTTTCCCAGGAAGATTTGTAAATAAACGGGTACCTGTGCTACCTTTTGAAACAAATAGGGAATACAATTCCTTTTTCTTTGTCTTATTTATAACCTCAAAGGACAAAAGGAGTGTAATTAACATTCAAACATCACTGTATACCAGTGGCATCCCTTGGTTTGCTTAATTATTGTGATTTTATATTTATGTCTTTCATTGTCTGACTGTTCTGATTTTTTTTTTTTTTCTAATGAATGTTGCTGAGTGTTTCTCATGGTGTCCTTGTGCGGTGCAGCCCCCTAGTACACTGGAAATCTGCTTTAAAATGAAAGTGGATGGTTTTCAAAATGAGTAGGAATAAATGACCATAGATGATAATCTAGCCCAACTGTAAGTGTTAGCTGTGGGTTCCTATGGTAATCTCATGGCTACTGATCTGCCGTTCATTCTCCCCCTCTGTCAGCTTTTGACATTGCAGAATAATAGCCAGTGATCACGGCATTGTTTCTATGTTATCTTTTAAGGGCGAGGGAATGTTCAACATTCTCTGAAACGTTATTGCTTCTTTTCTCATCTGAATATGTAAAGCTAACAGTTGAAGGTAGTGGTTTTGATTGAGCTTGTTTCATTCTGAAATTATAAAGCCAGTGTGGATACCTATGCCAATAGAAAAGCCCTCTTTCTTTTAAAATAAATTGAAATGTGCAGACATGATACAAAATGTCTCCGGTCTTTGACGTCTGGTGAATGGCTTGGTTGAAGGTGAGGAAGACAGCTTATTTGGGAAAAGCTTTGCACGCCATTTGAGGCTTCTAAAGAAATACCGGATTAATGTTACCTGGCAATTATTTATCGACACTGCTGATTCTTTTAAAACTTAAAATGATGCAATCACTTAATAGTGCATGATCGGGTTCAAGAGTTTCATGTAAAAGCAGCTTTTTATTTTAAGGGTATATGGCAACTGTGGATCTGTGTTGGAAATGCTCTTTTCCCACCTTTGGTCAGTGAGATGTCATTTTGCACATGTAAGTTTTCCAAAAACGATTAACAAAGAACCCTTTGTTTTCTCTCATGATGTGTGAGGCTCTGGAATTGTCCTGGTCACAAATGAGTTCACAAGATCAATCTGTCTAGGAGGTTTGGCAGATTGTATGCCTGCTGTACTAGTCTCACACTAGTTTTTAATAAAATGATTTGATTCATACCTCACTGATGAGTCTACTGCCTGATATGAAACTTGGGGTATTGTGGTAGGGCTATCAATACAGATGCATACACTTTACCCATTGACTTAGCTTTGCTATAGGTTATTCTAACAATTTGTTCCAGACTGAAATATCTCAATAACTACACTATATGGATGGAGTTCAATGAAATGTGATACATTCTTGGTCCACTTCAGACTTTGGTGATCCTGACTTTTCCTGTAGCGCCACCATCTGTTCAAAATGTGTTTTGTGACCAATCACTTTCAAACCTATGCCATTCCCATTATGCTATGCCCATTAAGCATGCTAACATGCTCAATTGAAATGGTGAACATACATAACATGCTAATGTACCTCAGTACAGCATCGGCAAGCTGCTATCACAACATTAATTTATGACCTGGATTGGCGGACGGTTGACATCGCTCATCTGACCCCCATCACAATGATGTCACTCCCATCTGTCTGGGGACACTGCCTGCCAAAGCCTCTCAGAGAATGACCCACTTTCTAAAAGGGAAACGTCATCAGTCTTCAGAAAGGGAACAAGCTATGTGAGGGAACAATTGTCCTGGTCCTAAAAGAACAGCCTCTCAGCCTCTCGACTTTAAAACCCACTACCGCCCACACATTTCAATCTAGCATCCACAGACTGGTGTGGAGGATTAGAGCCTCTGATGGGGCTTTATGGAGTGATGAGGTCATGGTTATGCAATTTAAAATGCATCATCACCATATGGCAGAGCGGAAGATGTAAATAGAGTCACCGTGGGTAATATGTCAAGTGTACAAGTTCATGTAGAGTTAATCAGCTTTTTTTCTATTGAATGTGTGGATGTTATGTAATGACTAAAACACCATTGGTATTCTTAGTGGCTACTAGACAAACATCTGTTCTGGCACAGTTGCTACTGTTAAAGGATACAGACAGCATGTACAGCTTCTGAGAGATCCCAGTAAAGTGGATCTAATGCACTTTACATTGTCAGACCCACACAACCCAAGGGATGTCTGAAAATACAGGCCGGGAGAGCTTTTACGTAAGACTTGCTGCAACGAGAACACCGCTTGGTTGCACTTTGGGTTGATATGCTTTCCCCATTTATTAATTTATGTGAACATCTTGTGCAAATGTGGAAAAACTAAAAGCTCTCCCAGTCCTCCTCGCTAGCATTTTTAAAACAGAGGTCTTACATAAGCCAAACTTTTAACAACCATCCCCAGTCGACCATAACAAACGTGTCTGGTCAAACACATCACGAGTCATGACACGTTGGCAGAATTTTATCATGCTTTAATATTAAAGATACAAGGACATTTTGATGTAAACCACCAGTATTGCACATAGCTCAGGCACGTAACAAGTGTCAGTTGCTGTGAAGCGTCTACTTCTATGAACAATACAAAAGCTGTACCGAATAAAGCTCTACTTCAAGGGAGAAAAAAAAAATATACATACAAAGACACCGTCCTCACAAAACATTAACAGTGCACTTACATCAAAGCTTTGGCTGAAGGTTTTTTTGAACAATAACTCAAAAACAATTTTCAAATGTTACCCAACTCGTCAAACAGACACCAACATTAAATCGTTCACCTACCAAAAATCTCAACCCACACATAAAGAACTCTTTTAAACACAAGGACAACTAGGGACATCATAGTACAATGATAACACAACCATCTACCTAGATGATCAGCTGACACATATTAGAGATAAATAAATATATAAATGAATAAATAAATAACCCCTGTTAGAAAATAATCTCTCTCATGTCCCCCATTTAGCTTCCACCTCATGGTGACTGTACAGTGCAAATAAATAGTGTCGGACACCACAAAATTAACTGCAGTGAATTCATATAATGTGTTGAACAAAAATGCAACTAATCTCACAAATACTTGAAAAAAGTGCATTTTAGTCCAAGGTTAGGCGTGGACTGTGCATGCGGGCCGGGGTGGGTGGGGGTGGAGGCCGTTTACGCATCTGGCCTGCGAGCGACGTGGCGAAGAGAGTGCAATCCCATAATGCAACAGCCCCTGATGAGAGCAGCGATGTTGTAGACCGGTGCGATCCCATCCACGCCGTGCCTCGAGTACAACCATGCCACCGTGGGTAGCACAGGGGCTGCCACTGCCACCAGATCCACCAGGAAGCTGCTGCTCCAGTAGCGCTTGCCGACCACATCTAGTCCCTGCGACAGAAAAGGTTCCTCTTGAACAACACCAAAGTCCAGCTCCTCCATGAAGTGGCTGCTCTCTGCGGGGTCCGAGCAATCTGCCGAGATGTCTGGGCTGTTTGGGGGAGCAGGACTGGGCGTGCTGGGTGGGGAAGAAGGTGCCAATTCTGGGAGATTGGGAGTGTCGAATGCGGGGGTGGGCAAGGTTGGGACTTCCAGGAGACTGCTGGACTCCGACAAGCCCGAATCCCCAGCCATTGTTGACCCATGGAAACTCAACAGCTGGAGGAGCAGAGGCTGTAGGTCTGGAGACGTGGGCATGTCGTCTGTCTGGATTCCTTTGTCGTGGGTGCCGTGCTGGGGAGATGTGCTTATTAAGGGGATGGTGACGTTGGTGGAAGGTGTATTTGGTAGAGGAGCGGGTGGGGGTGCAACAGTGGATTCGTCAATCAACTGTCCATCTACTGACAGTGCAGACACCCCAGGCCCAGACTCTGATGCCATCAGCTTACCACTAGTGTCGTGGCTGAAATCCAGTGCGGTGGACATGAGGACCTGTTTCAAAATGTCCGCACTGTTGGCCATTTCATCATTCACCAGCAGCCCACTGTCCGCCATGGCCTCTGCCCCTTGCTCTCCCAGCTCCAGCCCACCCTCCTCCTCCTCCTCCTTCTTCCTCCTCCTCCATCTTCTTACCACCGTGACCCCCAAGGCTGTCGCAGAGAAAGTCCATGGTGTTGTCGTCTTGGAGATGGCTGCCGCTCTGGGAAAGCTCCATGCTGTGCAGCAGGGACTCCAGCTTCCTGTTCTGGATGTTGATGTCCACAAAGTACTTCTGGATTCCCTTGTCCTTCTCCATCAGGCTGCTCTTCATGGTCTCCACCACCTGACGCAACTGCTTGATCTCCTTGCGAGCCTCTTTGAGGGACAGCTGAGCCTCCACCCGGTGACACTCCTCTTCGATCCAGTCCTCCCGCATTCTGCCGAGCTGGGCCTTCAGATCCTCGATATCCGACTCTCTTTGATGAAGAAGGACAGATGTTCAGTTACTTAAGGAATAGACACTTTGAAAAAGATGTTTACTCCCTACAATTAAAAAGACAAAATCAATACCACTCTCATCTATATGCCAAACATGAAGCTAAAGCCAGCTGCCAATTAGCTTAGCATAATATTATATGCAGTATTATAAAGCTAGTGTTCTGCAGTGAGCTTAGTTAGGTGGCTGCAGCAAAGATATGCGCTTGGTATCAATCTTCTCATCCAACTCTTCAAAAAAAATCAAATCATTATATAAAATAATAGTACATAGATATTGATACCATTATTTAAACATACAAAAAAGAGCAGATTAAAAGGTGGAGTCAGACATTTTGGAGAATGCTTGTTGACAAAATCACTTTGTCCTCCCACTTTGAATATCTCCTCACAATCAGCTCTGTTAATGGGTTGGTAGCTATAGCTACGGTGGGCACCTTTGTTTACATACCAAATGTACAGAGCCTAGGCTTTCCATTAATTCTGGATTTTCTCAAGTGCACACACAGTACGGAGAGGTAGCGAATCATGAGGAAATAGTCACTGATTTTGAAAAAACGTGATTTTGTCAATAAGCATTCTCCGGAAATCGCAGACTTCTCCTTTAATCATAAGGCGTTGCCTTGTTTATCTAATGTACGGTTGCATACTTAATGCAAGGTATAGTAGCGTCATCCTGGGGTTTTCTTTGTCTTATGTAATAGTCATTTTACAGCGGGGTTCACACTTCAGAGGAGGATTTCAATGCTTGAGCAGACCTGCGTTACATCACAACCGTGCTTCCTCTTTTCCCCCCTGACACGACCACCACCATCATCATCATCCTGGCTTACAGATACAGTCACGGGAGGTGCTGTGCTGCTAAATATTAACTAACCTGTCATGGACTGTGTTCTCAGACTCCATCAGCTTGGTCTTCAGGTGTCTGATGGCCACTTCCTTCTGCTGCAGAGGGGTGAGGTACTGCTCCGGGTTGGGGGGTCTGATGCCATGGTTGTCTGCACACAACAAGTGGTAGCGTCCCTGGCTCGCTCTTCTGTTGGCCAGATAGACAGTTGTATTGGTTAAAGTTTCAAGGTTACAATGCCTCCTCCCTCTCCCCTTCAGAGCCAATGTTAGGTATCCATCAGTTCCCATCTAGACATTTAGAAGCGCCAGCAGAAAACACACTTGAAAATGTCAAATCTCTCCCTGCGGACAGTAATTTGTCTAACTAGAGAGTGCTGTCAGGGCAGATGCTCTCTGAAGCCTGGAATGACTGTCTGACACAGGATTACTGGCATGTAGACTAGAGGCAAAAACACACAAAAAAATGCTGCTTTTTCTAAATACAAGCAGATTCAGCAGGAAGAAAATCCCCAGACTAGAAAAAGAAAAACTAAATCCAGATGCTAATTGCATTAGCATCCAAATTCCTTTGCATGTCCTATGATCATTGTTTTATCTTGCTCAAAGAGATCCAATGAAAGGATCTGTTTTCTTATGCAAAAGGATGAGTGGGTGGATTTGGACAATATGCAAAGCAGCATGTAAGCCCCTCTGTGTTCCACTAGCACAATATCCTAGCAACCTGCCATGCTTGATGCAAGTGTACTGCATCCCTGACAGAAATAGAAACAGCCGAGGAGAAGATGCCACGTGACACTTTTAGCCAGGCAGAGGAGATATCTTCTATTTGGCAAGAGTGGAGGGTTAACATGCAATTATGGAAGCTGTTAACTGTAGATAAAAAGAGCAGATTATGCTCCTGCATTTTAAGTTTCCTTAGCTGCTTGCAGCAGAGATAAAGTTTTTTTTTTTTTTGAAGGGTTACACATGCAGTGTTCAGCTGCCAACAAGCATAAAGCCTAAGAAGTAAACCTTCTAAGTAACACGCAGCCCGGAGCATCATGTCTTCTGAGATTGTGGCTGTTCAGTTCCCACAAACACTGACACTCTGAAATATTAATGACCCTGTTATTTTCTCCCAGCTGAGGTGCATGCATTCAATAATCCAGTTACAAGGTAGCCTGCAGTAAGTAGGGTCGGTAAATATGGGTAGCATAGTCAGACATTTGCTCTTTTAAATCCTCATTAATCCTAGCCCCAGCCCAAATCATGGCCCACATAATCCTAGCCGGCTGCAAGAGGGGAAATTAAAAAAAAGATAGTCTGAGCTTGATCCAGCAACCCCACTCTCTCATTGTTATGCTGCAAATTGCCCGAGTCTCACACACCAAATCTCTCAGGTCTCCAAAACTTGCTTTAATGTGGAAAGGTTAGACATGACCAGACAAGGTCAAACACACACACACACAAAAACAACTACCTTTTCTTCCTCAACTTCTAAAACCACACCCGTTGCTCTGCGATTATGAATAATGTGTGTTGTGCACCTGTATGTGGGGCTGGAGTTGCAGCTGCTGCTGTTAGTTGAGGAGGCGGGTCTGGGCGGAGTGCAGGGAGCGTAGAGCGGTGCATCGCGGTTGGCTGAAGGGTTCCCTGGTGGTTTGAACACTGGCAGCGGCCTGATGTGGCTGCCGCGACTTGATACAAGAAAGCATCGATTAAAAATTGAAAATCATTGACTTGTTCATTCCAAATAAGAGGTATGATGAATAGAAATGGTCTTGCAGTCTTGGTCATGGTCTTGACAGTGGCACCTCATACCTGCGTGAAGGAATCTTCTTCCCGGTTGAACCAAAGACGTGGCTCTCCCTGTTCCTTAGGCTGCCTGTGCTGCTGGAAGAGCTGAAGTCTGCCTCGCTGCCTGCAGGGAGAAGCAGCAGTGTGTAAGGATGCTGTCAGATTTCAAGCCAAGCTTTGAGAAGATTACCATTTCCCCTTTTAAAATGGAATTTATAAGAAATAAAAACACTTGCACAGATCAATATGGTTTGCTGACTTTAGATTATCTCTCCAATTGTGCTTCTATTAACACCACAGTTAAGCAGGTCACATGCATTTATTGAACTGTTTTTAACCCAAAAAGGTAAGGCATATTGGACCTCACAAAAGAAACACATTTCCTGCTTGTGGTCCAATTCCACTCACGGTCAGTGGCTGCTAAAAAGCTACGCAGCCTCTCGTTATGACCGAAACCTCCCCATTAAGCCAATCAAAAGTGAACAAAAAAACACACTATACCCCAAGTTATAATGGAAACACATCAGTCATTCCGTTCATCTTAACATCCTCTGTAAAAAGCACTTTCTAGTGACCCCATCCTGTCCTGTTTACATCAAGTGCAGAATCCAGCAGGACAATGACTAATGTGTTTGAAAAAAGCAGGACACAGATAAACCGCTTGCTATGATTGCAAATTGCATTAACACAGCATGATAACATCAAGTCATTAAGTGTACCACTATCCACTCAGTGTACTGAAGCACAATGCTGAAGCCTAGAACGTCACCAACTTAATTGTTCAAGCAAAGGAAAACTTTTAAAGTTCAAACCCCTTATATATATTACCTGAGAAGCATCTCTTGCCCTCGAATAAAACCATTGTACAGTGTGTCCAGTGACGGCTGTGATAGATAAAATACTTCAAAACTAACGTGATCTTCCACCTCTTGGTGAGTCAAGTGAGGGGTTCGTGCACATCAGAGGCACTACTAACCTCCTGCTAATCAGCCTAATTGGCTAAGCTGCCCCAACCTTTTCCCTCAACCAATCAGATAGCTTCATCATTGTGTCTCATCCTAAAGCAGTTCCTCCTCCTCCTTCCCCAGAATGAAAACAGATTGAGAAATTCATTTTAGTATGAAGATTTGATTGCAGCGTTTCTAAAAAAAAAACATGTCACAGATACACAGATGACATTTCATTCCAGTTAATTATTCTCTTTTCATGCAAGCAGCTGCTCCCCAGACCGTGTTTGTTCCAGTCATTATACCAGGGAACATGCTAGCTGCTGACATGGGACAAATACACACTTATTGCACTTTTGTCTTTTGGGAACAACTGGCATTCAGAATACATTTGCAGTGAGCTCTAGATCTGTGCATGTAAAATAAAAAGTAGAATTAAAGGAGAAGTCAGTGATTCTAGGGAAAGCTTTTTGTCAAAATCAGTGAATATCTCCTCTTGATCCGCTACCAAAATCAAGTGTTAATACACAGCATATAGGCTCTGTAAAGGGGCATGTTGTTAGCTATGGTGAGCCCCCTTTGTTTACCAGGGCCTACCCTTTTGTTTACATACCAGTGGAGTTTACAGAGCCTATGCTATGTATAATTCACCAGTTGCACCATTTTCCTTTAGCATGCACACACTACTGACAGGTAGCTGATCGTGAGTAGATATTCACTGATTTTGAAACAAAGCATTCTCATTTTAACCCACAGAAATTCCCTCT
Source organism: Hyperoplus lanceolatus (assembly GCA_026929865.2). NCBI lineage: Eukaryota > Metazoa > Chordata > Actinopteri > Uranoscopiformes > Ammodytidae > Hyperoplus > Hyperoplus lanceolatus. The sequence goes on along the minus strand of CM049401.1, from coordinate 9,094,728 downwards.
TTTAGTTTTACCTCTGGCTTTCATGGCGGACCTTAGCTCTCTCTTGTGCCTGGGCGTGCTGCGTGGTTCTCCGCTACACTCGGTCATCACTCTCACCCTCTTGACTTTGGCCTTGCTGCGCTCCGGGAGTTTGGGCGAGCCGCGGGCACTCTGCTCTGAGCCTGACGGGGTTTTGGAGGGGGACACAGACTGACTAGTGGGGCAGCCGGTGTCATCTATTGTGAACAGGCACACAGACAGTAATACATATAGCCAAGGACATGCAGCGCGGGGGCCAGGCAGTGAAAAAAACAAAGCAGGAGGCGATCAGGGCTCAAGGTTCAGTCCGAGTGTTATCTAATAGATAGCACGATAGCTCTCACTTTTATAAAAGAGTTTACACACAAACACACAGGCATTATTTGCAGTGTAGCCTTTAATTTGGTCTGTTTGAGTTTAGTCGAACAGAAAATAAACCCTAACATTAACTAAAGAACTTTAAATGAGAACAATTTTGAGGTACTTTACTTGAGTATTTCCATATTCTGCAACAATTATTCTACTTTATTATGTTTAAGATGAAAACACGTTAATGTATCTGATTACTAAGGTTACTTAGTTGATTAACATTTTGCATAACGCAAACACTGCAAGATTCTTCATGTTAGCAAGTTGTTCATTTACTTTTTTATATGCATCCTATTTTTCTTAAAAAAAGAGTTTCTGAATAGTTTCTGGAATAACTTTAAGTATTTCTTTATTTCAAAGCAGTGATCCCTTATCCTCTCCAAGATGATCACACTTATTTCAAGAAACTAGAACTTCAATTAAGTTACCTAAACAAGGAACCCTGACACTAGACACTTGGCTTTCCACAACCAGGAGCATGGCCACACAATGTCACACAGGTACTCCTAACTACTCTATCCTCAGATTGGAGCAGAAGTTCTTACCTGAGCTAAAGGTGTTGGTGCTGATGGTCCTTTTGGAGTGGTCTGAGCTGACATCTCCCTCCTTCCCCTCCTCCTCTGATAAGGGCGAGTCAGAGAGAGGGGAACTCTTGTCCTTTAGTGGGGAGGGATGGAGGATAAGGCGAGGGATGCGGCTGCGGGGGCTTCCTTTCTCCGGAGACTTCTTTTCCTGTTGCAAACACATTCTGCTGTCAGTGCTGGCTGCAGGCACGGATGTAGCAGCTCGCCTTAAAGAGGGAAGTCAGCAATTCTGGAGAATGTTTGTTGTTTAAATCACTTTTAGTCTCATCAGGATAAGCTACTTGTACGTACTGTGTGTTGGCTGAAAGAAAATGGAGTGTCAATGCACAGCCATAGGCTCTGTAAATGGGTATATAAACAAAGGGTATGTAAACAAATGGGGCCCGCTGTAGCTAGAAAAATACCTGTTTAGAGAGCATAGCTCTGTATAAACAATGGATTTATTTTCCTCACACACACAGTATGGACTGGTAGCGGATCGCGACCAATATTCACTCATTTTCAAAGAAAGTGATTTTGACAATAAGCCTTTCTCCAGAATAGCTGAATCAACCTTTAACTCAGTTAACCTTCTTTTTTAGAATTATTTTTTGAAGATTTGTTAAAATATAGAATTGTGTTTGTTGTTTGCCATTCAACTGTAAAGGCACAGTTTACCCATATTTTTCTTTGCGACTCTGATTTAAGAAAGTATCCTCTTCTCTCTTCAAGAGACTCATTCAACATGCAGAACTCTATCACTGATAGCAACAATGCGACTCACCTCATATTCTTGGAACGGTCCCATTGTGCTTCACGTTGCGTTTTCCTCTGATGAGTGAAAAAGAAAAGAGAAGAGAAGTCAGGTAAGTCATGTTTCTGTGGACCAGTGGCAGTGTTTAGACGTGGCAATCGAACCCATTCACAGACAAGGGCCCTCTGTCTGAGCTCTGTGACGCCATTAAATCCCACCCACAAACCCACACATATATACACGCACGCACACACACACACACACACACACACACACACACACACACACACACACACACACACACACACACACACACACACACACACACACACACACACACACACACACACACCCTGCCTGGTACAGATGGCACAAGAAGAGAGCCAGCCATGACTAAAACACACCTTATTCATAACCTTATGAAGACAAACTATGCACGTCACCCCTAAAAATAAACCACCAAGTGCCTTCTTAAACCAGAATTTGTTAAATCCTTTAAACAAATAATGAAATGTATGATTCTGTTTATCAAATACATGTTCAAGATCTCAGTTTGTATTATCACTGTATCAGTTAAATGTATCCCTTAGGGGACTTCGAATATTTGTGACAATCCATCCAAAAGTATAGTCAAAATAATTTGATATGAACATTCAATGTCAACCTCATAGTTGCACAAGAGGGCAAGTCAGGGGATCATCAAAGGCATTAGGATTCCTCCACCGGGAACCATGAATGTCAAGACTGTTCAGCGTCGGCCAAAGTGGTTGGTTGACCGACGGACCAACATCATGTCCAACAAATGTTCTGCTTGAAGATTAAAATGAGAATAGAGTTCAGAGTCTACAGAGATAATGCTATAAAGAATAACTATTGGTGTTTTCATAGTTTGTTTTTTCAGAACGTCTGCCCAGATTAGGGTGATCAAATAAGGCAAAGCAGTAGATAAATGGTATCCCATGTCAGTATATCCCTCTGCTAAGCAAAAGCACTCTAAATCTCCATCAGCCCTCTGTGCCAAAATGGTTGGGGCTGCCTGCCAAAAGCCACAGAGCACTTCCATAACTGAGATACAATAGATGATGGAGCAATGCTATATATCATAATTTGAAAACTGGTTACAAGTAGAGACCAAAGTAGAATCTCTTGTCTGACACGTAACTTCAAGTTTGGTACATTCCCATTTAAACAAGGAAGGAACATGTTTAATTGAAACAGTAACGCTAAATAATGCACAATTCATCTCATGCTAGAATAAACTTCATGCAATCCCTTCACTTCCTCCCGCCTGTTGATTGCCTCTCAGCATCATTCCCTATCGGGGTCAGTTGCGTAAGTACATAGCCTACATGTCTTTTCCTCTTTTTCTTTCTTTTTTTGCACTAGGAATGACGTAATTGACCCCAGGGCCTGTGTACTTGCTGTCACATCACTGAATCCGAACCTGTCTTTCCCTCGTTTAATCCAGAGGGTAGGCCTAACTTTTTTCTTTTAAAAAAAAATGTATTATGGCCGGATAAATGTCAGTCTTGCCTTGATCATGTGGCCACCCCTTACAATCTCCCATTAACAAAATATTAATATTGCTTTAAATGAGCAGCCCACACTCTTGCAAAATCCTCTTTTCCTTCAAATTGCAGAGGACCACAGAGAATTGCAAAAATAGAGCAGAGAGTCTCGGGAATCAAAAATAGATTTCAGTTCTGGGTGGCCTGCATCACCTTGCCGACAGTTTCACTTTCATTTTCAGGCATCCACAGTATCACCACACACACACACACACACACACACACACACACACTCACACTGCAGCAATGCACTGTACAGTCTGACTGGCACCACTGGCATATAGCAAAATCAGATCAAAAGCACCAAGCAAGGCAGGGCAGCGCAGTCAGAGTCGTGCCCTAGCAACAGCCTTAGCAACCGAGAGGGAAAACGCTGCATGAACTAGATGGGACTAATTATGTGTTATTGTGCACAGTGTGTGGAGTGTGGGCTTGAGCAGACACTGTCCTTCAATAAGATATGTTCAGGAGTGTGCCGAAGTTGTCCTTGGGCCGGCATATGTGTACACTTTATAACAAGCACATTTCAGCTCTTTGTAGCATATTATTATGGTATATACTTATACCGGTATTAATATGTTTGCTTTTTTTAAAGAGATTTTCTTATGACAATTGCAAAAGAACAATTTAAAATAGAAAACAAATTTTAGTTTTACTGTATTTCATGAAGCCATGGTGATGGAAGAGTCTTCCCAATGAACATGGAATGATCATGGACTATCATGAAGTGTTTTAAATGAAACAAGAACTGGGGTGAATGAATATGGGAAGAAATCATTTAATAAGCAGAGTGTGATTGAAAAGAGAGACGGCATGGAGTTTTTTTTAAGGAGGAGAGTTTCTAAATGAATGCAACCTCAAGCAGCTGTACAAACTAAATGAAGCAGGGCATGACCAGATTATGATCAGCATTATCAGCTTTAAAAAAAAAAAAAAGTGTTATAGGATCATCTCATATGTGCAACACTATCGTCCTTGTGACCCCCTGTTACCTGAAACCCACATATGGACTTCTGCCTATGCACCTTCTGCTACCTGTTATCTACTGTAATGAGTTTTTTTGCTTCTTAACCGTGGTGACATTTTGCCTTTTTTCCACTGCTCTTCGTCTGCACTTGTTCCTATCCTGAACCAGCCCCTGTAAAGTAAGATAATGCGTTTGATCCTCTCCGCTCGGATCCTTTGCTTTGCTTGACTCCAGACCATGTTGATTGGCCACCCACCGAGCGACAGGCTAAGGCATTATCTAAAGATGCCAACCTGGGATTTTCCAGCTCTCTTTAAGCGCGACCAACAGCCAAGCTTGCTGCTGCGTCAGCGACACGCGATCACTCCACAACGATCATGCAAACACAGTGAGTGAAGCTGTCAGTGGGAGATACAGTGACTTGATTGTATACCATGACTGGGACAGAGGTCTTTAAGCCTGCACTCACTGAAGCCATTTCCCCTCATCCAGATGGTCCCACTCTCAAAACAGCATGGAGTGGGCGTGAATAATATAAAGTCCCTTAATCCAACCCAGTCTATGTGATCTCTCTCTCTTTTCTCTCTCTCATTCTCTCTCTCTCTCTCTCTCATGTTGATCATCATGTGAAGCTGTTTATTCCAATTTGGTACTGACCCCACAATGCACTCCATCAGTCCATGTGTTCTGTTGACGTAACTAACATGAAGTCATTCCACTGAAGATAGTGCGCACTGATCACTGATTCCGAGACAGTAGTGCAGTTTTGAAAGGGCGTGAGCTTAGCCAAGCATCCCTATTCACATGCTCCATCCATGCCATACAGGGAGCAACCGTACTGTGGCCATGGACAGGTTTCAATCTCTTCCGAGCAGCAAGACTTTCATTGAAACACTTGACGGTCATCCACTCTGAAACAGGCTGCTTTATCACTGCATGATGTCATTACTGAGTGACCACATGTCAAACAAAGGAAAATTTACAGCACTGAAACCAAAAGCAAAATTCATAAAACCTTTTCCTGATTAAGTGTCATATGGAAAAACAACTGCTATCCAGAGCCCTACTAGAATCATAATTCGTATTGGTGGATCATATGTTTTCATTTATCAAATAAAGATAAACCTTTTAAAAATACACAAAACTCCCATAATAAACAAAATGGCACCATTATCATCCATAACATTACCAGTCATCAAACAGAGCAACTGCCATGTGTGGAAGAAGTTTTTTGTTGAAGAAAACTTCACGAAAGTCCAATATGAAAACAAATCTTTACTTAGTTCCAAAAGACAATACAGATGATTATGGTCAGCATTCATGCATGGAGAAAAGACCATAGCATTCTGCTCAGAGCAAGGCCAGGGTCTGATGTCCAGAGTTGTATACACAAAATGAGCTGCTTTATTGACATGTTCAGATAAGCAGAATAACAATGGCACATTCAAGTTTGGTTCTTGATGACATGAATGCTAATCTGAATCTGGGGGCTTTCAGGATGGCCCACACCTACGGGTGTCAGCCCAATCAGACTGATGTAATCACAATAGAAACGACAGGATACATCAGTAGTCAAGATGAGAGGAAATAGACTTCATACAATGATCAAATAATGAATGTAGAGACAAGAGTAGAATTAAACCAATCAATATAAAATTGGCTTCCACACATGTAAATACCCTCCCATGTGTTCGCATGTTTACATGCCTCCCTTTGTTTTCCCCATCTCACTCCAGAGCCAATTACATTCCTTCTACTTCTAGGCAATTGAAATGTCCATTTCCCCAGAATGTGATACCGTCGTCTTCTACTACACATACCTGCACATGGTGTATTTGATATTTTATTACGTTTGGATAAGGCAATGTTTTCTTTTTTTCTGCTTTTGTTTTGTATGTGGCGCCCCCACAGCTGGTGGTGGATGTTTTTCTCAGGCGCGCGGACATGCCTCTGGAATAAAGCCTCGCCAAGTACGACACAGCATGTAAGCACTGATGTAAACACTGATGATTATATGACAACAGACTCGCTCATGGACTTGTAAACAGCTCCTTCCCCAGCCCTCCTGCCCCCATGCTGTCAGTAGTTTCATTTCGTTTTTATTTTTTGTAATATAACACTTACAATTAGGTATGAATTATTTTTCGCCAAACTACGTTAAATAAAATAATCTTACCTGGATGTCTGGTGGTGGATCCTCTCAGAAGGATTGCGCGTCAGGCGGTGAAGCACAAAGGGTCGTTCCTCAGCTGGTGCTCCGGCGGTGCCAGCCTCTACTCTGCTCTGCTCTGCTCTGCTGTGTGGATGTCGGGTGGATGAGAGCTGTGTGTGTGCACTCTGAGGACGCACGATTGGACAATGAGCGAGAGCGAGAGAGCACTGACGGTGCACGCGCAATATGACTCTCATCCCAAGTGAGTTACATAACGCGGAAGGCATTTTCTTAACCAATGACTGACTCCACTCCACTCCATCATACAGAACCTTGTCATGCAGGCAGGCTTGTGTATTATATGTAGGGTAGCCTACATGTACTGGCATGTTTACAAACGGAAATCTCCCAGTATGTGACGTAGCCTAAAATGAAATGCCTGTCAGCTGCTGTATTATATAGAAGCTACATTTGAATGACTGTTGTGTCCATATGCTCATCTCCTAAATTCCTTAGCAGCATTAATCCAGAATGTAAAATATATGCTTGAACACTGATCAGTGAGCAGTTCTCGCATGGGTTTGCAAAATACAATATTTATTCCAGGCAATGTGGTTGGCTGATTCCCTTTATAACAACGCCAGCCAGAAATGCACAGCTTGACATATACAGGCCCACAATCAACATAGATGTTCATCAACACACGCAGCGGGTTCCAGTGAGTGTGCAAGTTGCCGAACCAGCCGAACACAGTGCGCACTTCCTCTATCCGTAGGAGGGAGTTTGCTCTCCATGGTGCTGAAATCGGGAAGGCTCTGCCCCTGTCCTCATTCATAATCATTTTGTAACGTGAAATACAGTGTAATGTTTGCATGAGTCATTGGAGCAGAATTGGACTCAAATGTTCACTATTATAAGTGTGAAACATTGGATTGTGAAGAGGAGCTGGACGCTGGGTGGTGCTGAATCCTGTAAACAGCGGCAGCTTGTCTTCGTATCACTGAGGCCCTCTGCTGGAGAAACAGGATGATGTCACACTGATAGTAATGTGTTGACCTCAAGATTATGTATCAATCCCCGCTATCTCTGTGGTGCACTGCGCTATGCACAAGTTCTTGAAGGTAGCCTAAAATCATTTTCAACCCATAAGTACAACTTTAAAGGTCACCTATTATGCAAAATGCACTTTTCATGGGGTTTAAACTTTAATATGGGTCCTCGGTTTGTCTACTGACTCCCAAAGCTTGAAAAAAAAATGATTTTCTCTTTTTCTGCACTTCCACCATTTTGAAAACCTGTGTGTAAAAACCCCAGTAAGAAGTATCTCCCCGTATGATGTCATAAGGGGGGAAGCCACGCCCCATCATTACCAACCCACCTTTGCACTACGATGTATCTAGGGGTGTACTACCATAAGCACAGCCCTAGATACAAACCAGCAGTTAGATTCAGGGCCAATCAGAAGTGACTGGCTTTTTTGGATGGCGTGGCTTAAAGAGACAACAACGGAGCATTTCCGACAGAAGCTGAAAAGAGGAGATTCAGCAATGACATTGTGAGAAATAAAAAGGTTATTTTGGAAACTACACCATGAAAACAGTGTCTTGTAGAAACCCAAATTACAATTTTGAAAGTGAAAATGAGCCAAATATGTGACCTTTAAACGTCATGCCTATCGTTAGTCAGATCCCTATCAGAAAATGAAAGTGAGCAGTGCTTCAGTCATTATAATGTCAAGAGTCAATATTTCTGTGCTTTAACCAGTGCCCTGCTTCCCTCCAGATCCTGAATTATTTCAATACAATTTGACACGGTTTTTTGATTAGATCTATTTTTATGAATAAGCCTGGTGGTGCATTCAGGTAAAAGATTATTTTCTTTCTTTAAGCGGCTATTTTGAATTCTTCAACGAGCCGCGATGTCTCTGCGTTCCCGAACTCTGACTGCATGGCCAGAAAGAAATACCTCTGGCCTAAAGAGGTGTTCGGAATTAAATTATTATTTTCAAATTCAGTTAAATAAATTAACTATTTTCATGATTTGAGATGGCGATCCCTTAACTCAGAGTAAGATGTTATGATTGTAGATGCCATGCCACTCAAATGTTTGCATCGCTGTAAAAACAAAAATCTGAAGTTTAAGTGAAACACTGATCAGGATCGATGGGTAATAATACAATCGATATAGGGTACTGTACAGTCGACACTTTTGTATTTAACACAGTCATGCATGCAGAATTTCCCAGAGCACGTAAATGCAACATTTGTCCTTGTTTCATTACTAATATGTGGGACAATGGTTGTAATAAACGACTCTGGCCCCTAGAGGTCACTATTGTTATTTCAGGTACGTGTTTGATGCTTTTGACTCAAAGCTGAGTATTTGGGGTTTACGCGTCCAGGTCCCATTTAAATGCACGAGCGTCTTGCCCTCAACTTTTTGAGCCAAGTTTCTGTCTCAGAGGAGTTGATTCCCTCCTCTTCAAATCCCATTAGCTCAACACGAAATTAAATTCTGAAATTTCATCTGCCTCGTCTTACCACACAATCCTACATCAAATATACCGTGAAACTCATATGCAATTCATTATGGGTTTTTATTTCTTTGTTTCATTTTTCAATAGCCTATGTAACTGCTTTATTATTACCTTATCTTAGTGTCTTCAGCCTATGCGTTAAATCGTATACAATCTGATCTGATCTGGTGAGCTTAGGAGCTTTTCGGGCTCTGAAGGACTTTGTGATAAGGAGCACTATAACTCTTTACATTTTCGTGAGAATTGTGTGGCCCTGCCTTCACTTTGGTCACCTTTAAGAACTCTGACGTATGTAGCTCTCTGCTGCTCAGACATGAGTGTCGTTAGTTCAAACCATTCATTGAGGAAGGACCAAGACTAAATTAGTTTAATATAATTTAAATGTATTTAATCAATTAACATTATAATTAATTGTTTTATTACCATTCATAATTTAGCCTATTAGATCAATATCCTTTGTGGTCATGTGTAGACGGTTCCGTAATTGGATGTTAAACCATCACCAACAAAAGCTTGTCTGGACACTTTGTGTGTGTGTGTGTGTGTGTGTGTGTGTGTGTGTGTGTGTGTGTGTGTGTGTGTGTGTGTGTGTGTGTGTGTGTGTGTGTGTGTGTGTGTGTATCTTGTGGCGGTTCCTTGGCTCTATAGCGCGCGTCTGTCTGGGTGAGTCTGTGTGACATGGAATTGTTTGGGAAGCCCTGCACCGAGCGTCCATGTGGGCGTGTTTCTCTCTGGCCCCAGCAGCAGTCTCTCCGCTCTTGTGTGGAGAGTCCAGAGCGCAAAACGCACTTCTTCTTCTACTGGTGCGACGGGAGAGCGCAAAAGTAAAGCAGCTCTCCAAAGCCCCTGACGCGCACACACACACACTCACACACACACACACAGACACACACACACACCGTCTCCGACCTCCGCAGTGGGCCTCCCTCCGAATCCGACTTGACTGAGCGGGAAATAACGAGTCTCTTTTCACACATCTCTCCATCTTCCAGCCATGGACGCATCTCGACTGGTGACGCTATATCTGGGCCTGCTCTTCGCTTTCCTTGGGAATATACCGTGTTTCCAGTCGGCTGCTATCATCTCTCCCTCTGCGCCGAGGAGGAACAGGGGAGCCCGGCTCTCTCATCACCATCAGGACGGACAAAGGTCACCGTCCAAGTTCCTAAAAGACATCTTCGCGTCTTCATCGCACACAATCGCGGGCCACCAGCACAGCCACCACCACAAAGAAGACCCTATGAGGGACGCTATTGTGCCGCATGAATACATGCTCTCCATATACAGGACATACTCGGCCGCAGAGAAGCTCGGACTAAACGCGAGCTTTTTCCGCTCCTCCAAATCCGCCAACACCATAACAAGTTTTGTGGACAGAGGAACAGGTTGGTTTCAGTTCGCTCAGCTGTCTGCCAGTGCTCCATACCGGGGCTCAGCCTTGCATAATTATGTGGCATACTTTTCTCCTCAGCTCAGTTATCTAATGTTCTCCTCTTGTAGTAGATCTTAATCGAGTGTGGCTACCAAAACTACAGCCGTGCATAAAAACAAATACAGAAAAACAAGCTGGCAGTGGCAACTTTTACGCAAGCAAAAATAATGTGGAAATTCACTTTTACGCGCAGGAAATAACAATAAATCAAACAAATAAGTGTTAAAAGAAAGTCAAGTCTTGAAAGCTGCAGGGTTAAACGTGTTATTCGTGAGCAGTTCCGTGATAATATTCGGATGTATTCGCCGCAAAGCCGCCCGAAACATGTCACCTTTTTTTCCGCGTATTAAGTTATATTACACTTAAATTAACCTCTGGGTAACACGACAGTAAAACTCTAATTAAGGCGCTCTCTAAATGAAGGCTGTAAATCACTGTCAGTGCAGTCTGTAGCAACCAAAAAAAACTGCTCTGTTGCCAAGCTCCACGTGAATTCAGAGGAAACTATTTTCTATCACAGTTATATAGTGGTTGTTTAATTTTCGATTTTTTTTTCTTCATTCATTTCAGAACACTATATGAAATAACAATGAGTTTTTAAAAATACAAACTGAGAGCCGGCAAGTATTAGGCTATAAAAAGTTCAAGCTGTTATGTTGCCCTGTTTGGCCCACTTGTGCTGACAAAGGGAGCTGGATAGGCTGGGCTGGGGTGGGGGGGACAAGTCAGAGCGGGTCGGTGTGAGAAGCAGGTGTTTGGGTCAGTTAACATGTGTAACCAAGTGATTTAAGCGGCCTGCGAGGACAAACACCATCTGATAAACACAAACACGTCCTAAACACACACGCACGGGGACATAAGCCGAGTTAATCTTTGCCGGAGAAATAAAAGCTATCTTTGTTTGCGTTCCTTCCCTCCTGTCTGAAACACGCCGAGCCTATGTCCGCTCTAGGGCGATGAGTGCGAACTGCAAAAAGTATCCACCGTTAGGAGGTAGCCACAGTCGGCTGATTAAATTATATAATTTTTTTTTGTCCAGTCGGTGAATTGCAGCTGCGATTATTTCCACTTTTTTAGAAGGCTCATGATCAATGCAAAGCAATTGATTTAAAACTTATATAAGGGTTTGATACTTTTTTCCAAAACAAAATAAACTCGATTGAAAATAAGTGGTGCTCTTTCACCATAATACCCGTGTTCTGACCAAATAGGACGTTGTTAGGGATATATTCAAAGCTATAAAAAGGCTCGTCTGTGTGGCCACTTTTTGCAGTGTGAACTGATTTGATAGGAAAAACGCCTCACTTTCTCCCGTGATTTTGATGTGATGTGTCACTGGCTCTGACCCCGGGCTGGACCCTCTGAGAGCTGCTTGGCATCGAACGGCTGATTGGAGTATTTGAACTCGCTGATCTAATTGAGTGTTCATGTCATAACATATCAAACACTGTCTATTCTCCCATAATGACCCAGCTCGGCCACGATGGGCACATCACCAAAAAACGACGAGGGCGGAAACAAAAAATGAAAGAGCACTTCCTCCGCTGTGAAGTGGTTCATATTTATTTATTTATTTAGTTATGTTTTACTGCAGAACCTCCCTTTGCGACCGCCAGTTTAATTACGGAAAATACATTTTTTTCTCCCCGTACTTTCAGCTCGAGCGCCATTAGTAATTCTTTGGGGATTCCTCCCAGCATCCCCGAAGTGTTGCATTGCATTAACCTGCAGAATGAACCTCGCCTGGGAGTTTTTTGGTTATTCAAATCCACCTCCACCATGGGAATGACACACACATGGGGGGTGCAGCTTTTGACGCGTAAAAGTAACACGTTTTGCGTCCTTTACGCATAATTCACTCAGAGGCAGGTTTTACGGAGTGCACTAACTGATCTATAAGGCTTCTATGGCTTTCACACTGTTTGCAGGTAAATTAAATTTGGTTATAAAAACCAGTGGAAGGGTGTTTCCTTGAGGTCAGAAAAAGGCGACATCAGAAAAGAAAAACCCGATTCTGAAAATTACTTTTGGCACTTTGAGGTAACTCATTAAAGCGCAGATGGTGCAACCCGGCCTCACTCCCTCTTCCTCTCTTTTCCCCTCTCTCTCTTTCTCTCTCTCTCACTCTCTCTCTCTGTAATCTCTGTCTTTCTCAAAGAGCATATATGACAAAAACATGTTATGAATTTGTTCAAATACTACCAACAAGGTCAGACAAAAGTGCATAGGATGCTGTTTTAACCAAGCAGTAAAAACCACTACATTCTCAAACCTCCAATTATCCACCATCAAGCATCATGACGCGTAATGGAAGAAAATAAAAAATCCATTCTTTTTTAGATGAAAATTAAATTAAGAAAAACTTTGCACATTTCTTTTTTTTTAAACTGTCAGCACTTATATCTCTCTATAATTCCAACAGTCTGTTCAGTCGGTCAGTCGGTCCGTGCAGGCGCGTTTCACGGGGAATGTTGTCGTTGGCAGGATGGGATGAAATGTAAGAGGGGAAGTGCTTTAATGAGGAAGTAGGGAATTCAGAACTGTTAATTATTTGGTGAACTTGTGTTCGATTTGTTTGAGGTCTTATAAAAAAAGAAAAAAAGACGAAACCTAATACAGACCATACGCGTAAAGTCACTGAAACGAGCACAAGGTTTCAATCTGCTTTTTACTGTTTGACTCGGTATGGGTTCACGGAGGGAAACTGACAAGCCAGATTCAAATATCTCTTTAGATCAAGCCTCACAAATTATATCACTGGGGTTTTTAGATGTAGGCACGTCAGTTTTATTTTTCAATTGGTCAATCTGACTGGAAATGGAGAAACCATGTTTTTATTTTGTTTTAAAGAAACAACATAAATCATCCATGTCAACAAACAACTTAATTCCGCCTTTAGGTTCAAACCATTATATCCTCTTAATATGTGGATATATTTTGGCATTTAAAGGAGAGGATTTAATTATATCCACACGTAAATTAACTTGCTTTTACATATTTTAACGAGTTACGCGCAGTTTCTGCCAGGGATTCTGCGTTCACTCAAACTGACAGGCGTTCCAGGAAAAGTGTCGATATTTAAATGGAAATTATTTAAACTCTGTTTGCTGAGTTATTTGTCTTTTCTACTCAAAGAAAAAAATATATAAACGAAAATGTGTACATAACAATGTGAGGCTGTAGGTTGTACCATATGCTGAACATAAACTATTTGAATACAAAAAGCATTTAAAAAACAAAAAAACACTAGAAGCTGAATCCCTTGTTCGTTACGCATGAATATCCCTTCCGAATTGTAAACGCTAACGCCATTTCTTTGCATTGCTCTACACTTGTTCTAAACCCCCGCCTCATTGGTTCGCCTTGGTGGCATATTTGTTGGCCTCCTGGGTCTCCAGCGGGGGAATAATGCATTAATTGTGTATTGTTCAGTTGAGTGTACAGTATGTCGCCTTTGGTCCGTTGTGTCTGGCAGCACCCAGGGGCCTTCACATCACTAGGCCCCTTGTTTTCTTCCACTCTTTCTTCTCTTTTCTTTGCTTTACAACTCTGCCAGACCTCTGATATTCTGACTGCTGCTCTCTCGTTCAAAAATTGACGAGAATTTAAAGAAAGCAACGTTTACTTCCACTCCTGTCAAGGAGCTGGAAATGAATAATCAGTCTGTCATCACGTGAAATGAAAGCAGGAACTATTTTCATTAAAACACGCTGGCTTTGATTAAAAGTGGCTTGGTATTACATTTTTTTTGTCAGATTTGATTGGATTATTGGGACTGTAATTTAAAAAAAAAAATTCGGCCTAATAATGACAGGTAATCAGTGGATAAATACATGCTATATATTCATTTTCTTTTGAACAAGGGAGATAAGAATCTTTCTGTAGGATATATGACATGAACACCATGTGCTTTGCATCACAACACCAGTCAGTTCACGTGCAACACATTTATTATGGTGAAAATCATTTTTTTCTCCCTACCTAGCTACCGTTTAATTGAGGCTTTGTAAACTTCACCCACATTTAACCTTTAGCTTTATAGAAGATGCAAAAGGTTTTATCAGGCGATCAATATATCTGTCAGTTTTTCAAAACCAAGTATTAGAGGAAATTAGAGCTTGAAGTTGTGTTAAAGGAACAACAATGTTTTTATTAATAAAATAAAAAAACGACAATGAAATTTGTGTCGACGGTGTCCTTTTTCATTCTTATTCAAAGCGAGGACTTGTCAGCTACAGTTTGTTTCAGGCAGGTTCAGGGTGCACATTTGAAAAACAAGAGAGAGAGAGAGAGAGAGAGAGAGTGTGTGTGAGTGAGAGAAGGCCTCTGTGGGAGAATGTGAGTCCCCACCACCTCCCTGCTTCCCTCCCTACACCCCTCCACCCCCCACTGAACACTGTACACCCTAAGTGAATCTGACTGCAATTATTTTCTTCTTTTATCCTTGCAGACGATCTTTTGCACTCTCCTCTGCGAAGACAAAAGTATCTGTTTGATGTCTCAACCCTTTCAGACAAAGAGGAGCTGGTCGGGGCGGAATTAAGGATATTCAGGAGAGCGGCGCCCGGGGATTCCCTGCAGAAGACGGCGGCGTCTCTGTACCACGTCCAGCTCTACCCGTGCCGCTCAGACCGGCTGCTGGACTCTAGGTCCCTGGACCCGCTGGACTCCACCAAAGCCGGCTGGGAGGTTCTGGACGTGTGGGAGATGTTCCAAGCGCACCAGCAGCATCACTACCATCAATCCCATCACCAACAACAACAGAAGGCGAGCCAGCTTTGCTTTCAGCTGCGCGTCACCTTGGGCAAATCGAACACCGAAGTGGACCTTAGGAGGGTAGGGCTGGACAGGAGCGGCCGGCCCCAGCGCGAGAAGGCCATCCTGGTGGCCTACACCCGCTCCAAGAAGCGGGAGAACCTGTTCAACGAGATGAAGGAGAAGATCAAGTCGCGTGAGAAGGAGGATGCGTTGGAAGAGGGTGTATCGTTAAGGGGGGTCAAAGGAGAGCCAGCGGGGCCCCGGCGGCGGCGGAGGACGACCGTGCTGGGCAACCGGCACGGCAAGAGGCACGGCAAGAAGTCTAAATCCAGGTGCAGCAAAAAGGCGCTGCACGTGAACTTCAAGGAGCTGGGCTGGGACGACTGGATCATCGCCCCATTGGATTACGAGGCGTACCACTGCGAGGGCGTGTGCGACTTCCCGCTCAGGTCGCACCTTGAGCCGACCAATCACGCCATCATACAGACGCTCATGAACTCCATGGACCCCAACAGCACTCCGCCGAGCTGCTGCGTGCCCACCAAACTCAGCCCCATCAGCATCCTCTACATAGACTCGGGCAACAACGTGGTGTACAAGCAGTACGAGGACATGGTGGTGGAGCAGTGTGGGTGCAGGTAGCGGCCCCTGTTCATTAAATAAACAAAACAACTTTGAAAGACACAAAAAAACATCAAAGATGAGTATTGATGGCTCCCATTGAAGATACAAAGTCCTCAAATGGTCTTAGACGCATGACGCACGACGCGCGTCTTTACTCAAAAAGGGATGCAAACGAAAGGCGATACCTGCTATTTATTCAGACTCAGTACAGTCACACGAAATTCACACTCACTGCCTTAAAAAGTGTTGCGCCTTCATTCCCATCCATGCAACAAATCACCACTCCGCCACCGCCATGGCTTTTGTTTCCCCGTGAGAGTGAGACGTGTCCAAATGGCACAATGGATGGCTACGAGGCGAGATGGAAAGCCTATTGAGAGCCTAATACTGTGCACCTGTTCGTGCCAAGGCCAGTGGACAGTACAGCTTTTGCCTGTCAAGCGCTTTGTTGCAGCTCTGCCGTGTGATCCTGCCAGCAAAAGGCCCGGACTCTTTTGGGTATGTGCACCCAGGCCGTAATTGCCACTGTCCAGCTGGAGTCATTGCAGGCCAGAGCAAGTGCCTGTTTTCCCCCAAAAGAAGAAAAAAATAAAAAAGGGGGCAAATGTCTAATCCACCAAACACACACACACACACACACACACACACACACACACACACACACACACACACACACACACACACACACACACACACACACACACACACACACACACACACACACACACACACACACACACACACACACACACACACACACACACACACAAACTGGTCTGAGGAGAGGACATAACATGGTGGTGGTCATGCCTTTAAGAGATTGTTTTTGCCTTACTGGAGAGCAGTTGAGAGCTTGGAGAGGCGTTGTGGACAGAATGGACTCAAAGGGGACTTGTGACCGGGTCCCTGTTGTTTAAAAGAAAGAATAGAAAACAAGAAGAAAAAAGCACACATAACTGAAGCAAACTTTTTTTTGTTGCTGAAACATAAGTCTGCATCCTTACGAAATGCACTTCCACAGCTGACTGCGCCAAGGACGTGCGGGTCAGCGAGAGAGTTTGTCCTCTCTTACGATGGACGGAAATATAAGACAGAAGACTCGCAGAGAGAGAAACAATATTTAAATGCACATTAGCTTTGAATGCACTGCTGTTCATTTTATTTTTGAGTTGTAAATATTTGTACAGTTGAAAACTTTACAAGGTGCAACGAATGAAGAAATGAGAAAAAGGCATTTCTTTGTAAATATACAAAATGCACTCAAATCAGTATAATTTCTATTCTATAATTATTTTATTATTTGTGCTGTACAGAGTTTCATGATAATCATATATTTCTTACATTGATAAGAGTAATTTAAGGTGTATTCGATTTTTTTCTTTTCTTTTTGTTGTTGTTGCAGAGGGTGGAAAATACCATTACTAATGTCTACCTCATAATTGCATAATATAGGATCTGAGTTTTGAGGTGCATTCAGTTAGAGTGTAAAGAGCTTTTACAATGATATATAAGATCATCTATATACATATATTACTGGATACTATTCCACACCATTACTGTACAAATAAAATTCAAAACAAAGTCTGGTACTTCTGATGATGAAGGTTTTTTTGTTGCATTCATTTAATTCATTGAGGGGGATCAAGAGAGTCTGACATCCATTAAAACATTGATTTATTTATTTGGAAACAAGAGGCCAAGAGATTGTCTTTTTTCTTTATCAATGGATTCATTAAATTAAAAAAGTAATTACAATACTGGATGCTACAACCATGCATGCTTACAAATATCTATATGTATGAATAATTATACTTAAATTAAACCAACAAACAAACAAACAAACAAATGGAAAGAATCATATTAAGAATTAAGAATCATATATAAAAGATCATATTGAATAACATTTTAGGAAAACACAAGACAACATACTATACTGTGGCAATTTGAGGCTATTTCATATAGGTAAAGAACCCTTCTATTCCTAAGTTTTTTAATACTGGGATCCCTAAATAAGATGTATATAGTGCCTATTGAGCACATATACCTTTACCTTGTAAACAGTCTCTCATCATTGACAACTAATGTCATTAGTCAGCGACTGGCTTGCGCCATCAAAACCCTATAACATATGGCGACCATCCCAGTAGGAAATCCACTGACTGACTGTCACTGATATGGCAGTGACTGTACGAAGACCCAGCTATTTCCCAATGAATTAGCCTGCCTGGGTCAAGTTTACTTAACACTTTAATGTTTCCCAATCTGCAGATGAAAAAGTTTGAAAGAAGGGATTGCTTCCATATAGGCTATCGACCTTGGCCTGGAAACAATTAGGAAATTGCTTTGAAATGTTATATGTTGTCCAGGCCCTTGTACAGTATCATGTCACTCCCCACATGTTTACTAGGGGGAAACAGAGGATGCTAAGTGCACTCTTTAGCGGCCGTCGCAAATGACTGACACAACAACCATTCCCCTGAGTATAACCAAATGGCCCTCCAGGCTATACATTTAGAGCGCCATTGCCGGGGTGCTGCTATACACGCCA
Source organism: Hyperoplus lanceolatus (assembly GCA_026929865.2). NCBI lineage: Eukaryota > Metazoa > Chordata > Actinopteri > Uranoscopiformes > Ammodytidae > Hyperoplus > Hyperoplus lanceolatus. The sequence continues at coordinate 9,076,439 of CM049401.1, read as the reverse complement.
TGCTATCCCTGCTGTTCACAAGTGCACTATGGGAGATGTAGCCTACTGAGCTCCACCCATGAGCCATTGCAGCTGATTCTGGATTAGAAATACAATAATGTTGCACGTGGAGTATATACATTTCTAAGCAACTTTGTGGTATTTTGTGGAATAAACCTTTAACTTTCTGATTTATATTTATTTGACAAGTTTGCCGGTCTGGTGGGCACTGGCCTGGAGGTGAGAGTGAATGTTAAGGGAACAGTTAAATGGTGATGAAAGGGAAAGGAATGCTTTGTTTACCCGCTTCAATCCCTCACTCTCAAGTTAAATGTTCCTATAAAGTTCTTCATCACAACCGGCTTATTGTCCCCTGCGCTCCACTGCCGAGGCCGAGAGAGCAGTGAGAAAAGAAAAAAAAGAGAGAGAGTTGTGTTTATTTGAAAGTCGGTCCTAATATATTAGTCCAAGCAAACCCACCTCGGCAAAGAGACGGGCCCTTTTCATCAGAAACACAAATAGTCTTGACACCCCACATCTGTGCACCGAGGCTTTTCTCTTTGGCGATCTGTGAAGGCAGCAAAGTTAAGATCTACTAGGTGTTGCCCTGAGTGGAAAAGCAGGGAGTCACTCCAAGATTGAAAAACAAAAAATGCCTTGGCGTGTGTGGAGACATAAATGTTCCTCATACTTAACCTTTCTGCTATCAGGGATGTCCTCATCAGCAACAGCAAAAGCATAATTCAAGGTAATCTTTCAGTCGGCAAGGACCTCAAAGCGAGCAGAAATTTGTTGAACATCCATCAAGGGGCATTGGAACAATTCCTCACGAGGACTTCATATTTTTGTGCTTTGATTTGTTGGATGGTTACAATTTAAACATAGAGAGAGAAGGGGAAGAGAAGAGAGGACCTTTGAACGTTGCAGAGGCCTGACTTTTAAAACTGCTACTGCTAAATTCCAGCAAGAACTTATTTATTTTTCATAGACTGTTTCTCTCCTCACATATTTTTTTTCTTCTCTTTTTGCCGTTGCCTCTGGAGGGGTCCCTCCTTCTCTGGTTTCTTGTAGTTCCCACCGTTATGCTTTGCAGATACTGTGGTTTTGCTCCATAATAAAGCTTGACACCTTTCTCCAGCCAAGAAGAAAGCCGACCAATGCAAAAATCGGTGTTTTTGCTCTTGCGCTAAACAGATGCAGAATAAAAACACTCTGACAGACATACATGTTGGCGCTGTTAGGTGCACTGACACGCTACATTAAGGAGTGTTCTTTTCTCATAAGTATAATTTGCCGTGTCTGTGACTGTGTCCGAGTGGACAGAAGGGCAGTGGCGTACACAGATGGACAGATGAGTGGTGCAGGAGAGCAGCAGATGCCTGGAGTGACCCCTATCAACTGCCTTTCATCCAACCACTGGCTTCCACACAAAGGCAGGGGCGGCCCCAACCATTAAATACACTTGCATGTGCCTTAATGTCAGAGGTCACTACTTTTTTCTCCCGCGATCCATTTTTTGGTCTGTTTCAAAACTTATTGTGGGAATTACAAAGATGTGTTTTGTAGATCGTTCTGTGATCAATCGCCAGTGGGTTAAAACCAAGCTGTAAATAAAGTATGTGGTTTGAGACGGTGTTGGTTGGTTGCACTTGGCAGCTGTTGTTTAGAAAAGATAATAAACCCCGGACAGAGCATCCATAGAGTAACAAAAGATTAGGGTGTTTCCTCTGGGGGCATCTGCCCATCTCTTCCTCTTAGGTCCTGTAGAAAGCCATCCCTCCCTCCTGTCAGACCATAAGGTAACAGGAAGAGAGCAGACACCTACCACTTCACCACAGATAACCTGCTAATTGCATTAAACCCACTCCCAACTGGGCTTTTGAAACGTGAGGAAGAGGCCATTGTTAACACTGAAGCCATCATTATCCCAGCTGCAGTGGAAACCTTTGCTTCTAATTGTGCATTTATGGTTTTTGAGAATGCTTTTTATCTACTCATGAAACAACAAACAAAAAAAAAATAAAGTCAACCTGATATATCCGCTTGGAATACCTGTCCGGAGGAGCCCGCTTTAACTCTGTTTATTTTCTAAAGGAATGTCTGAGGGTGCCCTTTCACCCCTCCTCATCCATTTACTGCCCCTGGTCTATGTTACAGATTGTGACCCGGGTCCTCACCATCCCTGATCAACCAGCACACCTTCTGATTCTCCTGCAAAGCTCTGCAGAAAGGAAGATTGTCCTTCTTGTGTGCTCACAGTTCATCTTTTTTCTTCTTGTGTCGAGCGTCTGTGTGTTCGTGTGAGGGTTCTGAATGAGTCGGAGTCAAGAGTAAATTTACTCAGTCAACTCCGACAATGCTTATGTTTGGGAGCAAGGCAAGGACATGACCTCGCTGCCAATCCACATCCGCAAAGGCTTGTGGGGAGGAGAGGGAGGGTCGTTGACCAACTGGGGGCCGGACAATGGCATTCACTGGTCTGAACACTCGGCACAAGAGGACAAATTAGTCATAAAATCAATGCTTTGATACAATGTCAAAGGGGGAGACGGGAATCAAATAGATAAGAGCAGCTCCAGAGTAGAAGGAACTAGCCTGTGTGGCTCAACAATAAAGAAAAATACAGAATATCAAATTCAGCTGCACAATTCTGTCTGTACTGATCCACGCTCAATCAATACCCATTACCTCTTCCTCTGCCGTACACAAAACATGCCCACATTTAAAGACGGGCCTGGGTGGTAAAAAAGAGGTTTTGGTGCTGCATTGTAAAACGAGACATGTAGGCAAACAAACATAGGTCAGGGGCAATGAGGCAGCAAGACAAGGATCTGACTTGGGAAGGGGTGGGGTGGGGGAGGAGGGGGGTTGGCGGGACGCAGGAGGACTTGATGGACAACTCCACAACTCGGCAGAGGCAGAGCTTTCACTTAAAAATGGTGCCTGGCCTATCTCAAAAGGTCAGAGCCCAGAACACTAACACACTACATTAATCATGAGAGGCTGCGGCTTACCTGTCTAGCGTTTCAGCCGTGCCGTACAGTTAACCTCAATTATGCTTGATTACGAGGTGTGGAAGACGCAAAGGGCCGGGCGCAGGGCCGTGCAAAAGATCAGGCATCAATAATGCAATTTCAGATTAGATGTGCCCGTCTGTCACTGTGCAGAATAGACAGAAAGGTGTATCGGGGGAAAAGGGTCCAGGGTCAGTGATCAGGTAAAAGTGAGAGTTTTTGGCCCCTTATGAGGTCCTCACATAGTGATCCTGAGCTGAGATGAAGCACCAACATAAGAATATTTCCAGACATATGAATATGGGACACAAACACATAAACCAAAGCACTGTGTGGTGTACCAAAGGGAGCTAAAGGCTTCATGCTGTCCCAGCCCCCTTCTTGGTAATTGCCCCATTATGTGTTGGTGGTGGATAGATCCATTACAGATGTTTTATGACGGGGCTATTTTCATTTTGTCTTCCCAATGAGGGACAGATTTATGGAGAAAGGCAGTCTTCCATTCAGGGGTAAGAAAAAAAAGCCTCACCACTGCATTCCCTAATACACAACACACACACACACACACACACACACACACACACACACACACACACACACACACACACACACACACACACACACACACACACACACACACACACACACACACACACACACACACACACACACACACACACACACACACACACACACACACACAAACTTCCACGATTGCTTGCGTTTACACACACTGAAACAGAAATGCATAGAGATGCATCTTTCACATGATTGAATACATTTGAAGTTGATGTTGACACAAGTGTGTCTCTGACATGCCTTCCCTGAGCCCGGCTTGCTACAGTGCCCACTGTTGTTGGCAGCAGCAGCTTATGAGATGAATAAATGTTTGATGGTCCCTCGGAACAAGGCACACTTCCAGGCAGGTCGTCACTGGGTTGCCCGAGTGGTGGGTGGATCCCCTCCAAGAGTCCCATGTCTGCGGGGAAGCAGCAGGCCTCGAGCAGAACCAAGTCTGACACTTTCTCACCGAATGATATCCTACTAGAGGGAACCATCAGAAAGGGCAAAGCAAACACCAGTTAGCTTTTCAGAATGAATCTCTTTTAGCGCACAGTGAAGTGTTTGAAGTGCTGAAGACTCTTTGGCTTGTGCGGTTTCTTTCCAGAGGCTGTTTTGGTGTGGTTCCCCAGAGTTGCCGTTTGGAAATCAAATCTTTAGCTCAGTAGATTTTATGCCAAGAAAAATATTGGTCATAAATTGGTGCCTGGATAGGCAGTCTAATTACAGGGCTGTGGTCTGATAATTTCCTTCCCGCAACTTATGGATACAATTATTAAGGTTAACAATAGGGACACTGGGGTAGAGATCGCAAGGCTTCAAAGGGCTCGGCTCATTCGATGACTCGTTAAACCAGCGCAGGGAGTCGTTCTGAAATAGGAGTAGGTCTCCTGTCTGTGTCAGAAATAGTTTTCCCTCCTTCGGTCACAAACCGTGGAAAGTTGTCAGGTACAAGTCTTTTAACAAACAAGGTCAGCAGAGGAACACTCATTATTAATCATTTACCAGAGTAGCACAATGAGAGCTGGAGAGACTAGATAGCCCAGACGACCCAGGGTTTGTGCCTCATCGTCTTACACACACACTGGTCACTGTGACATTTCTGACACCTCGCTCCTATCAGCCCAACCTGCCCATTGATAATTGATTTTCTCATTGGGGTGGTCACCTCAGACAAGACACCCCATGTCTTCTCATTCCTGAATTTGTCACCATTCGACTTTACAGTGAAATCCCACTGTTGTGGCTCCGGATGGCTAATTTCTACCACAGCTGTCGAGCCACACTTGGAAATCTTGGTGCCTGGGATGTGTGGTTGAAGGCATGATGTATGGTTGACCATGTCCATGAGGTTTGTTCCTGTCAATTCTCTCAAATACGGCTCTTCATTCACTACAACATAAATCCTCCCGCTCTGGAATGAGGAATGGAGTGAGGTTTGTTTGACCAGATGTAACTTTATCAGGGGCTCTCTCCCCGCTATTCTTGTGCCTCTCTCACATCTCTTCGCTCAGGCACGGAAAAAGAGAGCTCTCACACAATATTTCTGTTTGCCATAGTCTGACCTCTTTGTGAACTGGGCTAAAGTGAAAGGCACTTTCAGCCGAGGGGAATCGGATGGCAGTAACCATATGCCTTTCAATTGATACAAAGGTGGGAAAGGGGGAGGCCAGGGGTCTGTGTGTGTGTGTGTGTGTGTGTGTTGAGTGGGGTGTGTGGGGGTGAGTTGCATGCTAGGGTGAAAAGGAAAGTGCCGTGCTGCATCTTTTTGTGTTGGTAAAGTGCTGGCGGTTTAGGGTTGGGGGGTTTCTGGGGAGGAGAAGGGGGATGTTGGCTGGATGTGGTGCCGAACTCAAGGCAACGTCCGGCTGACTGACTGTTGAGATGGAGCCCTCTTATGGATGAGTGCAATGAGTAAACAGCATTCCTTTCTCTCTCTCTGACCCTCTCTGACTCCTATTTTTGTCTCTCTTTTCCCGTCTTTCTTATGGTCTGTCTATATTAGAGAAAGGCACTTCACCTCACAGTTTGTACCTTCTGTCTGAGGGATGCTCTTCATCTGACCTCTGACTGACCACCAGCCTGCATTCTTTAGAAAAAATAATAAATAGCCACGTACCTTTGTAAAATATGTGATTATTAAAATGAAGGAAAATTACAGTACACCTTTCTTTTGTCATGAACATATAATCAAATAGATTCCTGTTGCAACATTTATTATTACAGGGGATCTTCCTAATGATACAGGTGCTTTGCTGCTCAAAATAGCTTGTATGTGTCTCAGTCTAGTTGAGCTTAATTCTGTGACTATTTCTCAGTATTGATTCAATTATTTTAAAGGCTATGACATAACCAAAATTGGAAATGACCATACTTGACGACATTAACTGTGTTTTTCAATTCCCTGCCATCTCCCGTCCACTGTTGGACATCATTGTACTGGTAAAGCTTGGAACCTCTGTGCTCTTTCGTTCTGCCCAAAGAGTCCTCTCCATCCATGTAAGCTTAAAAAGCGGCTGATGCAACAGGCCCTTTTCACAACTGTTTGCTCCCTTACAGATATTATGACATTGATAATTTTTTATAGGATTACTCACTCACTAGAACTTGCACTAATGGCTTGGAGTCAGCAAAATAATATGGTGCCTCCCTTGTATCGTTTGGTTCTCATTATCTCATCACATTTGTCTTAAATTACAACACTGTTAAAAAAAAGTTAGGAAAACTCAAAATGTCAAGGCAGAGTTTTGAGGCCAACTAAAACGGTTAGCTTTTAAGAAAAACTGCTTACATTTGAGCCAACTAATAATCTTTTGTTCAGATAACCTAACAGTAATGTGTAATGCAAAAGTCTCTTTCATATGTATAACATATTCTATGTTTTGAGTTCTACACAGGCCTACTTAGAATGTCAAACAATAATAGTTGTTTTCAATTCTCTGTCGTACAGATAACAAACAAAACCAAAGCGGTCAAAATATTGATTCAAACATTAAAAAGTGTTCCATCTGTCTGAAAACTTTCTGAACCAAAAATAATAAGTTGTCAAACTTTAAGTTTTTTCATGTTGAACTCAAAACTTGAACTTGTATTACTTAAGTTAGTTCAACACAAAATATTTGGATAGGCAGTTTACCTTGAAACATAAGAGTTTTAGTCGGTCTCAGAACTCCATGCAGGTACCCAAACCAAACACCAATACAGTGCTTTCCAAAACGGTTTTCACAGTTATGATAATAGGCTCATGTCATCTTAATAGTATTGATCATTATAAGAGGTCAAAGGTCAAGGACTGCAAGAGAATAGCAGATATGGTAGGGATCCAATGTCTTGCTCAATGACACTTCATTATGTGTCACACGTCATCTAATGATAGTGGTTTTGCAGATGCAGGGTGTTGAATTGGGTTGGTCTAGCTGGTGCATCTTTAGCCACTCCACTCTACAAAAATCAGTTCAACTGTTGACCGAACGCAAAGTGAGCTTTCATCTTTGATTAAAGTTGACTGCGGGACCTGCCATTGTAGAAATACAGACATTAACTAAACAGTAGGCTTGTTTTCTAAATCCCCCAAATATATGGAAGTGAGGTAATCTGTGGTACCCCTTTATAGGCTACATTGCAGATAGGATATGAGGAAAAACAAAAGCATTTAAATTGTCTCTGCATTCTATTTCAGTGCACAGACACGGACAGGTTTCAAATTAAAGGTCAATGATTAAAAGAAAATGTGTGTGTTTTTATGTCCACTGAGTCACCTAGTTTGGAAAAGATTCACGCACATTGCTGTACATTTGCCATTAACCTAAAGTGATGCAGAAGAAATACAGGACAACACGCAAAGTACCTCCCCTTGGTACTATGACACACACGTGTATGTGTTCACATGCCTTTCCTATTTAGCTGACATGACTCAAAGACATTTATAGATTACTTGAAATCTAAATTGTATAATGGGATACAGGAGCAAATATTTTGTGTTTTTCAGAATGAAGCACAAATGTTCTCCTATCAGTTTGAAAACCATTGCCAGACAATGTTGATACCGGAACGCCCATCTTAAACTGATTGTGGGCCTTATTGCCATACCGTCAGTAATCTCTGTGCATGGTTACTGTAGATGTAGGGAGCCGGCGTGTTTAGTAGGAAAGGAGGACAGACAGGAAGAAGGTTAGTAACAGAAGCGACATTAATCTATTCCTCTCGGCGCTCTTTGAAGAGCAGCAGTGGCTATGACAGGCTAAATGTTTCCAGAGATGGCAATTTCCACAAAATCTAAAAAGGCTCTCGCGAGCACTCATCCTTTCATGTTTGATTGTGTGTTGGAGATCCTATGATAAACAGACGAGGGTGGTGGTTGGAGGGGAAAGGGGGGGTTGGGTGGAGGGCTGGAGAGAATGTGGATTGGAACGTATACTTCACTGCTGCTGCTCGGCCTGCCTTTGCCACCGGATCCAGATGCTTTTTGAAAATGACCTCTTTGTCTACTTCGGAGGGGGTTCGAAAATGGAAGTCTGAATTAAGATCCCATGTTTTCTCTTCAGACTTCTAGGATTGCAGGTTTATTGCACTGAATCTGAACAACATGGGTCGAACTCGGGCCTACAAATGCATATCTACCCTCAGACGGACATTGAACAGATGCTGCAGGGCGGCTGTGAACCACTAAGCAATTGAGACGTAGCACAACTGGGCAGAGCAGGTACATTTAACACCACATGCCACATGTCCTCCGAAAAACCACACTTCCTGTGAGATTCGGGAATTACTTTTAAAAAGCACAAATATGCTTGGTTATTACATCGAAATACATTGGCCACACACACAGTCTCTGTCTCTCTCTCTCTCTCTCTCCTTCTCTGTCTCTCTCTTCCTGTCTGTCTCCATCTCTCTCCTCCTCATTCCTCCAAGGCCTTTGTGTCCCTGTTTGTTAGTCCCGTCTCGCCGTCTTCTCAAGCGCTGCTCAAGTGTTTTGTGTCTCAACACTGTTCGAGAGAGTCATAAAATGCTGGTGGAGAAAAACAGAGCACTCCCAGCTGAACTCCGGAGAAGAGGCAATAAAGAGAAAGTAAACTGTGGCAAAGAAAGTCAACGGAAAGGGAGGAAAAAATTGTGCTCAGTCATAAAATTAAAAAGAAAATCATAAAAAAACCAGAACGGTAGTGAAACATCCTTTCAGCATTTTTTAATAAAACCTCTTAACGAGCCCATGCATTGATGGATACAGTTTCATGACAGAGTGCCATTCACCTGTCTATGACTGCACTTAAACTGCACCAGTGCCTATACCGTCAGGGTATAAATGATATTTATGAATGAGAACTCCACAAGTTATATTAAATATGAGTATCTGGTCTTTTTCTGTTTGCAAAGAAGCTCAAAAAAATCCGAGATCACTGCATGAAACTTAAACCTTTGGGGACCATAATACATTGAACCTCATGTAGAAATAGCACTCTGGCATGCACAGATAGAAAGGCCAACAGATGCAATGCATTTGCGCTCATAATCCTACACCCCTGGGGAAGTTGGTGGCAGATCTTCTCATGGTCTGAGGATGGTGCGGTCACAGATCTCCTGGTGAGTTTGGTATGAGCCATTAGGGAAGGGAAAGAGGAGGAGGAGGAGTAGGGGGGCATTCCTGATTTCCAGCCAGGCTGATCGGCAAAAGCCTGTAGCTGCTCTTCACCTGTCCCACACAGGCAACGCTCTGCGCTGCCGGCAGGGTGTCCTGTGACTGGCACATCTCGTTAGCACGGGGGGAGGAGGGGACGAGCCAGGGTGAAATTGAGAAAATGAGGTTAGGGGGAAAAAGCTAGAGTTGTGTCTGCTCTCTCAAGCCTGCAGCCTGTTTGCTTCGGTTTGAATCAAGGGAGGAGTCGCATAAATGGATCATTTCAATACATCTAGTGGAATTTCCTGAAGAACCATAATCCGTCAACAAAAGCCACCAGAGAGCCATTCCTTATTTCACTGCCCGGCAGTTTGGGACATGAAAGGAAAGTCTCTTCCGGGGTAAAAAACTTAACCCATAATTCATGGCACGTTTAACCCATAATGTACAGTGCTTCCTGTCGATGGGTGGGATCACCGGCGGATCAGAAACCATATTCAAATGCCCATTTGTTGTATTCTTATAAAGCTTCTTTAACTAAGCAAAACTAATGCTTAACCTAGCATTAATGAACCGTGAACAGTATTAACTAAGCATTAACTAAATGTGTATTAATGTACACTTATTGTTAAGTGTGACCACATTTTCTAACCCCTTTGTTTATTCTTCATTGTTTGGGGTCTCGCAGGGCCCACTGTATTTGTAAAGATTTTTTTTATTACCCTTTTTATTTCAAATTTGCCATTTCTTTCATATTTTTTCTCTCTTTGTTTTTAACTAATCATAGATGTTTTGCAAATTTGTGTCTTGTAAAAAATTGAGTCTGCACATTTGATGAAGATGACCAAATAGAGAAATAATATCACAGCTTCTTTTGACTCTAAACATATCGTTTCTGATTGTATTCCATTGTTATAAAAGTCCAATAACGTCATCTTTATAAACTTATTTGGGATTTTGGAGCGGCAGTGCTGCATACAAAAAGTACTGCTAGAAGCAATCACACGTCCAGAGAATATGATCCATTAGATTTTTTCCCATGTTTTACAGCTGAGGTCACCGAGACCCCGAACAGAATTGCGTCATGCAGAATAATGTTCTGCAGTGGTCTTCTGAAACATGTCATCTGTTCAAAATCACATCTCTCAGCAAGTCTCATAAAGTTAGGAGAGGACAAGGTGATAAAACAATATTACATTTGTTATAATGAGCTGTTAAAGAGACAGTGGGGTTTTCCAGTAGTCCAAACACAACAATGACATGGATTAAATAAAGAACAGCGTTCATAAATACAATAGATGGGGTATGCTGATTTTTGCATTTGCTAACTTGCATGTATAGATGCACATGGAGGAAATAGCTATCACTCTATGTTTCTATTTTTACTATGCATCTATTTTCTACATCTGCTTTTTCCACCGCCCAAAACAAGCATCATCATAACTACTGCAACATCGGAGCTTGGAGTTCACCTGCACGTGTCTGGACTGTGGGAAACAAACTGGACCCCCTGCTGGACCCCCACACGTACACAGACTCCACGCGGAAAAGCTCCAGCAGAGTTTCAAACTGTCCCCCTTAAAATCTATTCTCTCCTCTGCATAATGTAATGGTTTGTCCTTGTCTGATGAAGAGAGCCCCCTGGTAGTCATAATATACAGGCAGCCATGACTCTTTGGCTGGAGCTCTTGGACTCAAACTGAACTTGAGTGCATCCGTGCACAGTACACTTTCCTGTTTTCTGTTTAGTCTGGCCGCAACATTCTACTAAAAGATTTTGAAACTTGCCTCATGTAGATAAAAAAGAAAAAGGGGGAACAAATCACTTCCCTTAAACTAGGAGCCTTGTCCAAAAAATCGTTTTGAGAGTGTAGAGAAAGGTGCAGAATGAAATAGCGGGGAAAGGCATTGCATCTATTAATCTATGTCAATAAATGCATTCATTTACAGACATGTCAATTTTACGAGCCTATGGCTCGAGTGCCAACACTTTCCATTAACAGTGAGTTGGCCAAATAAAATGTCTCAACTGTTTATGATTGACTGCTCATAGGAACATTAGTTAAAGTTTGGCACACTGTGTCTGCCTACCTAAAGTAATTTTTATAGTGTGTGTGATGTTGGTGTGTGTGCATTTTAAATACTATATTCAACATCTGCTCAGAATGAGCGCAACACAGATTGTTTTTACACATGCAATACAGATGCACAATTTTCCACACATAATTCAGATTTTACTTCCCTACTCAAAATGAAACAAGTTATCACTAAACCTCAAAATCGCTTGTAAAGAATATATGAGCCATTTAAAAATCGATAACAGAGCGCCCCCTCCCCACCCCAGAAATGAGCGGGACTGTTGTGGTCGGCTGTGTGCTGATTTATTGCCGTTAAATACTACTGTGTGTACTTAACGTGCCTCGGAAAACATGTGGATAGAAGTTACAGCTCCCTTCTTTCGTTTTTTTTCTTCTCTCCCTCTCACACAGACCACATTGTGCTCTTCACCAATCATATCGCATATTTTGTGATGTCATTTGAGGTGGGAACCCTTGAAGGAGCGCCTGAAGTGAGGGTGGGGTTGTGGGGTGTTGGGTTGTGGGGGGGAGAGGGGGGGAGTTGAGAGAGGGGTGCGGTGGGTGGGAGTTAGTTCTTAGCCAGACACTAGGCTGAATAAATAAACCCGGAAACATTAAAAGGCCTTTTCCCCTTCACCTTTGAACTTGTGCATTAGATTGTGTAAACAGACATCGAGACGTTTAGACACAGCTTGTCCTGACACTGTGCTACACACTCTGATGGTTCTTCCTCCACTGCAACAGCACCCTCCGGTTGGTCTGTGTTGGAGTGAGCTATGAGAGCAATAGCCAGTATTTGTGGGAGGGAAAGAGGGATTTCCTTTTTGCTTTCATGTCATAGGACAACATACCACACCGTCAACGCATCCATACACCGTAGAGATTCTCAATGTTTTTGTTTTTCGACCCCTTCAAATATAGCAACACCTTTTTGCAAAGGTTACAAGTGTATACTGGTTGAGACCATTTCGACCAAAAATTGTTTTTTCTTGCTGTGTTTGAATGGCCTTATAATAAATAATCATCCAGTATTTTACTGTTGAAATACCACATCTACATCTAATTACAATTATTATTATTTTTAATTTTTTCTATTTTATTGTAAAAATATATGAAACCATTTACAGTGCAGCCAAACACACTCATGTTGTTTTAATAGAGAAGTTGGCCAATCATGTTTTCAATAGCAATCTGATTTCCTGCTGCACATAGTTTGAGTATTTTTGGGTCCCACATAAAAAGGCACAGAGAACTTGCTGAACTTGCTTAGAAGTTACATTTTTCAAAACAACACAAACTGACTTATTTTTAATTATCAGGATCAGAACTAAATTCAGTGACAAATACTATATTTCCTGTGACGGCTTCACAAAAAAAAACAGTTTCATGCCTTTAATATGAATCAGGAGGACTAGGAAATGTTGAGTTAGCATTGGCAGTAACTTAAAACAGCTCTGATTCATATGTAGAAAAAACAAACGGTACCCAGTGAGGCTGATATCAATGATATGCAGTCCTAATAGTAAAGCTTCCCTTGCCTGTTGTTGTTTTGTCTGAATCCTTTGTATTTAGGGAGAACGATTGAATGGATCACGAAAGTGCATTGTCAGAAACTCAGAACGGAGCAGAACTGATCTTAAAAGCTGAAGCAAGTGGATTAATCATGGAACTGCTAAATTGGTCTCTAAATGCCATTGACCGCATGTTTTCAACCAGAAAAGCAGGAGCTGGAGAGGTGCCATGTCCAGATGGCACCTTTCTGTCCGGTTACGCACAGGATAGCTGGAAAGAATGGAGAGTGGTTTGCCTGGCTGCAATGGACATTGAGGATGTGGAAGATGTATACATCTTCGCTGGCGTGACGGTGGGGAGCTTGCTTTGGGGTTTGCTCTGTATGTCCTATATCTCAAACTGAAGAAACTGATTGCTGCACAAGCGGAGGGGAGAGACGGAAGATTTACAGCACTGAGAGATATGGATGGACCAGCTGTTCGGGAGGGGATAGCAAAAATTGTATCCAGTATTGCATCCATCAAAGGAGACATCACAGCTATCAAAGGAAAAGTCGCTGGAATCGATGACATGAAAGGAGACATCGCTAATATCAAAGGAGACATCGAAAAAATGGCAGCAATGGAACGAGAGGATAACAGTGACTAATTAAAATGGATCGAGGAATATGGATAGCATGTCAGTTGTGCAACGTCAATGAGTAAGGAGAATGAAAATTGACTGGGTATTGGACTGCAGGTTAACAGACAAAAAAAATAAATAAATAAAAATAATAAAAAAAAAAAAAAAAAAAATATATATATATATATATATATATATATACTTAATCCTTGTGTATTTTCTTCCTTTTATTTTTATTTTTATTTTTATTTTTTATTTTTCTCTTATTTTTTACTTGTCATTATTTTCTTTTTTTTCCTGTTTTCTTTTCTTTTCTGTGATCAGTAAATGTGAATCTGATTTTGAATCTGATGAAAGTGGGGGCGGGACTCGATAAGCCTTAGGCTTCTTCCGTCACCCTTCGGGCAATACTAATTAAGATTTATGATGTGAATGAGATAATTGTGTATTGTGTGAAATTGTCCGAAAGAAATAAATAAATAAATAAATAAATAAATAAATAAATAAAAGTGGTGGACACTACTAATGCCATCTACTTCACAGTTATTTAAGAATGTAGATACACTGAATGGTTATTGCAGAAACATACTGCACCCTAAATAGTCTCAAACATTTGGTCTGAGTTCATGAATAACTTAACATTTGTAACTTTAAGGACTAAATGACATAAAAAAGAAGTTCCCCGTGTTCTCTGTTTAGTTTAGCAGTGCCATATTTAAGTAGACAGAGGATGAAGTTACCACTCTTGAATTACTGCCTGGGTGGGCAGAGAGGAGAGGAGTTTGCACACACACACACTTACACACACGCTGGGCTAAAGGGAGGAGAAAGGGACTTGAGCGGGAATGCAGATCTGAGGTAAGAATGTAAGTATTTCAGCTTCACAAAGGCAACTTAAACTTGGAGGGATCCCATTTGTGTCCCTAAATAGGAGATGAGTCCTCCATTGTGAGTGTATGAACATAGTCCCCACAATGTTAGTTAAACAAGCGTATGTATTGAGTCAACCCTAACTCATGTATTTTTTTTTTGCCGCAGAAAAGTTGTAAAGATTGCCATTAACAAACCTTTCACAACTTCATCTCCCATTTAAAAAAAATTACCAGTAGTTATCAAAGTACATGTGCATTGGTCACTTAAAACCCCCGAAAAGTGCATTTTTCCCATTAATTTGTCTGCAACAAATGTTCACCCCCCATGCGTGTGTAAAGTGTGTTTCTCTCTGTATGTGTGTGTTCGTGCCTGTTGCTGTGCGTCAGCATGTTTGTGTGCATATGACCTGCATTATGCTGCTTCACTTTGGTTACTGAGTTCTCTAGCTTTTTTTTCTTTCTTTTTGACTCAGGAGCTGGAGCCCCGAGGCAGACAGCAGGGGTTCCATACTTAGTTTCCTGTAAAAAATACCTCCGCACTCCACATCCTAATTAATGTGAAGGGCATGCCCAAGATCCCTATAAAATCATACAAGACTATACCAATTTCCTGGTAGCTTGCTCGCTACATGTGCTTCTTGTTCCTCAGCATAAGAGTTTCCTTCCCTGCAAAACCCCATGAAGATTTATACAGCACCAGCACCAACACTATAGCTCTGCTGCCCCCTTCATTCATTCTTCTATTCTCAAGCATTTCCCCCTCAATATGATATGTACTCTACACCATGTAACACAGAGATTGAGACTTTCTGTCTAGTTCAGTTTGAAATAAAACACGGAGATCTTGTGAAAAGGGACCGTCAGTCCAACGTGAGAAACACATGGCGTCTGCTGGTTGAATGAGGAACTGGCTTAAATCATTTGGCTTGGAAAGAAGTACAAAAGTTTTTTTGTGTGTGTGTGTTTCTTTGTATCCATGCCTGTGTGTGTGCGTGTCTTGTGTGTGTGTGTGTGTGTGTTTTAGGAACGTGTGACTGTGTTGTTGAGTGGGCGCTGAGGTATAGGAGGCCAAAAAACTGACTTATTGAAAAGTAAAAAGAAACACAGACTGATTGCATGCGCGGCTGCACCCCAACACTCAGAAGCAGTAACAAAGGCCTCTGTCTGAAACGTAGCAGATCCCTCAAAACACAGACACACACACGCAAACACACACACACACACACACACACACACACACACACACACACACACACACACACACACACACACACACACACACACACACACACCTTCAAAATCTTACAAAAATGTTTCAAATAAAAACATTTTATTACATTATTTTAGATTTAATTAAACTTTAAAGCAACGTGAACTTATCTCATACACGGGTGTCCCACTTTACTATATATTCAGATTCAGCAGGATGGAAAAGCCATACAAAGTTTTTGTTATTGAATGTAGAATGGTCTTGTCTGGCCTCCGGATAGGGGAGTGACAACCTGTACTAGAAACAATCAATTGAGTTTGCTCTGAACTCATCATTAAATGCAAACATATTATATCAACTCCTCTCAGCTATGTAAAAGTGCATCAAAAAAGCAGGTTGCCGTCAATGGCTTCCCATATGACACATACAGAAACACATCACTTTGGAAATGAAATAAGTCAGCATGTATATTTATGATGGTAACAAAAATAAAGGACCAATTGGGGCAGTGTATATGTCTTTTATGCGTTCAGAAAAAAAGGCGCCCGAAAGACGTCAGGGCATGATAGGCAAGAAAGAGCCTGCCACTTTGAAACGGCATAATAAAGAGGAGTGGAAGGCAGTGAGCGCAAACTGCATGCTGAGATTTTCAAACCCCCAATAACTTGTACTACATCTGTAAAGTGTAATGTAATTGGACCTCAGTTTCCTCTTGATTGGGTAAGGGGGTTGATGAAACAGGTACAATCATGTCCCCACTGATCCCTACAAACAAGTGCACGCAATTTCTACTGACATTCACATAGAAAAAAAAAACCTGCCTAATACAGCTTTAAAAAATAAAATAAGATGACTTTAATATGGATTGCCTGGATGTTTTTTCTGGGTCCTCATCAATGGTTGCGACCAACAGCCGCTCATGGCTTTTGCTTTCATGGCAGCGCGGGATGAATCATCGCGCACTCACTGAAGTCCTTTTACACAGACCAGGTCCCCGGTTTAAAGGAATGTGTGTGAGTCACTGCCGCTCATCGGAACGACTGTCTACGACTTGCCTGCAGCTCCTCTGGCTGATCACTCCCCAGGGACCCATTCAATCAAACCCCCATATATTTTGTAATTAACTTTAACTGATGACTTTATGCAATAATTATGTTTTACTGTCTCCTTTAAATGCCATTTTTCATCCTCCAGGTTTTTTTCGAGGTCCAAAAAAAAGTGAGACCGACCCCTCCCTTTCGAGTGAGCCAGTAAGGTCCACCACTGAGCCCGTATACTGAGCAGTGACCCTACTGCCCAACCTCAACCTCAACCTCACCCTCTCCTCTCTCTCTCTCTCTCTCTCTCTCTCTCTCTCAGGGTGTCTTATGACTGACCAAGACAGTTTTATTAGCCTTCGACCAACCCGGCAGGAAAGAGGGGGGGCTGGGGGGAGCAGCTTTTTCAGGGTCTTAGCAAACACGTTGGCAGTGGAGGAAACAACTGCTGGCAGAAAACAAGGAGATTTTCCCAGAGAGATTGATGATGGAGCAGAGGGACGGTTGATAAGCAAACTGCTGGGCTGGGGGGGATGTGAGGGTCAGGGAGGGTGTGGCGGAAACAGTGGCTTAAGTGAATGAGAGGAAAAGGTGGAGATGCATCCCATAAAGTTGTTCTCACCGCGGTCAGCTAAAAGCACGGTTAGAAATCAGACTAAGATTCAGAGTGTTTAACTTGTTCAATATATTTTTACGAAAGTGCAAAGCTCATGAATATTAATCGTTAAATATTCTGATGGAAAACATTTAGTGATATCCAATAGAGCAACCAAATCCACTGATTCACTGATCTTCCCAGACTGAAAGAGCTTTACATTGTTTTGTCTCTCATTCACCCATTCTCACAAATGTATGGCAGCTACCACGCATTGTGCAAGCTAACTATTGGGTGCAATTTGGGGTTCCTTGTCTTGCCCAGGGACACTTTGACATGTGGCAGGAGGCGGGGGATCGAACCACCAACCCTGCAATTCAGTGGACGACCGGCCAAGCTACTTAGCCACAGCCGCCCCATAATGTGTGTACTGCCTGTTATTTCCATACAGAAAAAAGAGCAGTCTTGACATGCCGATGTCATTCTTAAGAGTTACATGAGCCAAACAATAACCGCTGCTGCCAGGCTGGCTGCTGTTTTTACCAGTTTGTCCACAGATGTCTGGGCAAGTGAGTCCCTGCATATCCTTTATTTATCCTCTTTTTCTTTCCAGGTGTTGGTGGAGGTCCCCAACACACAAAAAAATCCACCCAGGCCAGGCTGCAGAGGCTGCCAGAGAGCTGAGTCTGTGTGCAGTCAAAGGTTAGATGTTCCAGAGGCCTTTAATCAAGAAATGTTCTCAATTTCCTCCCTCCGTGTTCCTCTTCTTGACCTCTGGTCCTCATAGTAAAGCTAGACGTGTACTGTAACACCCGAGACAACTCAACTCTTTAATCTTCTGTTCCTCATTAGAATTACTAATATGTCAGCGGCCAACCTAAACTGTGTGACCGCCTGCATGTGTGTGTGTAGGTATGTGAAAGAATACGCTTGCATGCATGCATGCATGTGCGTCTCCATTTGGCAGAGTAGTGAGGGAATACTTGAATAACAGCCTAATAAATATCAGGGGTAGGTTTATTGGTTTTGAAGCATATTTGCCGTTTGTTGGGAAACACTAAACCGAGGAAGGTTCCTGGCAAAGTGGCAGGGTGGTGCTCTTTTCTGGGTTATGGAGAATGCAGGAAATCTACTCTGACATTAACAGGCTGCTATAGGAAGTGTTTTTGGATTAAATTAGCATGGCATGAGAGGTTGGCTGGTCTGAGCCAAGGGTGAGGGCACAAGTAGTGTTAAGAAGGTTGGAGTTAAGAGGTCCCGGGGTGGGGGGGACTTTTGCCCTTTTGATAGGTTAAGCTGATACGAGGGATCAGATGGCAAAGGTGTTGTGCAGCGGCTCTCTGTAATAGGTTTGATTACGCCCCGGGCAGCTGGGTGCGTCACCAGTCACAGATGACAGAGCTGGAGGATGAATCATGGGATGGATGGACGCCGAGACTTGCCGGTTTTTGAGATGCAGGGGAAACATAGAGAGGGTTGGGCTGTGGGTGGGGAACTGCTTGTTGTTCCTTTAGAGCCTCTTTAAAACTCTTAGCTTCTGGCATCATGTAGGTGTTGGCCCAAGGGAGGATGTGTGATGCGTGAGGGCATGAAGTCCCTTATGCCAACAGTAAACACTGCAGGAGACGTTCTCCAACACAGTTTTTCCTGCTATATGGCAGAAAGAAAAAACGCTTAACTTATTTTCAGGCAGCACATTCTCTCCAGGGACACCCAATACCTAGTCAAGGACTGTGTAAGTACCATGCAGCCTTTGGCTGTAGAGCCTGAGAATCTAAAGCTTTGGTTCCTTCCAAGAGAACATCTGAGAAACCCAAGGTTTGTCGGGAGAATTTACTGGAGGGGAAAACATAATAGTTTTTATAAAAGTAATTTTTTCTGACATTTATTTAAATGTTGCATGTTTCTTGTAAAAACTAGATATTTTTACTTTTTCAGGCCTGTAACATTTATTCAAATGAAAATGTCTGAGTGAAAAAACATCTTTTCACTGGAACCACTCACAACTCACTGACTTTAAGCAACATATGATATGGGTTGCGGGTAGACAGTGCCTCATTTTAAAGGGTCAAAAGGCCAAAAGCGTTGGAATAACTGTTTTAAAGTGTATTTTGGATGTACAAAGGTAATTCATTAATACCAAAGATGCACTCATTTAGTGTTTTATGTATGTTTTTGGTTTGTAACTTGAAAACCCATAGCTACTTTCCAAATACTTCACATTGTTATGTATACCCACACTGAAAGGTTGAATTTAGGCATTTTAACCTGTCTTTATAATGACATTTTCAGCACACTTTCAGTGTGAGTTCTCGAAGAAAGAAAACTGCAGTATAACAAATATATTTTACCCCCACTGTTGCAAACATTTCATGGACATTCCATACCCAGATGTTTGTATCTGCACAGTGCTGAGTCACTCCTGTGACCAGGTAACTTCCTGACCTCCATAATTTATCGTTCTTTACATCCTACAACTTGGTGGAAAACTTTCGTTTTTTCGCCCCCAGAATTTTGAGAAGAGTGAGGGAAGTGAATTTTTCAGCTCTTTGTCCTTGAAAGAGGGTCACAAAACCTGGAATGCACAGGAAGGAAGTCACAGGAGCAAGGCTATCTGTACTCACCCCCTTCCTTTGCTTCCCTCCTCCTTTGTTTCCCGCTCCTTCTTTCTGATACAGGGGAGAAGGGATGATGGAGCAATGAATAAGTGGAGCCCCGGGGTAGGGGGTCAGTGTGCATATGAGTGCACATGTGTGCACACATGTATGTTGTGGGAGGGTTAAGCGTTTCAGAGGCGGCGGTCTCCCCTCCCGGGCTGTCTCTCATCACACTGTTGACCCCCCAGGAAGCTTTAGATGTCCGTCTGGCTTCATAATTCTCTTATCAAGCTAATCTGGGAGATAAGGAAAGGGGAGTTGAAAGTGTAAACCCAGCACTGTGGCCCTGGAATCCAGTTGCAGCAGGGTTTATTCTTTACCTGCCTGCTTGGGAAACTTGTTAACTTTTTGTGTGCTGTGCCCATGTATGCATTGCACTGCACCGAGAATACCTAAGCTTTTGTTTGTGATGTGTGTGTGTGTGTGTGTGTGTGTGTGTGTGTGTGTGTACTTGTACAGGCATCTTTGTGAGGACCATTGTAAGCTTTTAATCACCGGAGTGAGGACATTCTGGAAACTAAGGACATTTTGGCTGGCCATCACTTCTTTAAAGGGCCATTTGAGGGTTAAGACTTAGTTTTAAGGTTCAGGTTAGAAGTATGTTTGGTTAAGTTTGTGTGAGGTTTGGGGTTAGGCAAGGTGCTATGCAATGCAATATGTCTCACAAAGATAGAAGTAGGGTATGTGTATGTGTGTGTGCGTCTGTTTGTGTGTGTGTATGTATGTTTGTGTGCATGTGCCCCACCCACCCCCCCACCCCCTAGCTTCCCCTGCAGTGATATGGTTGCCCCCCACATGCAGGTCTGCTGGAGTATGATTGATCTGGGCAGTGGTAGTGGTCACATCCTGAACTGGAGTTGATTTCCTCTCTTCCCCAAATACAGACCTGGTGTTTATCATGGGCTCAGTGTCATGTTTGTATGTTTTCATAGATCAGCGCTGTTATGGGAGGGCAGAGGAGGTGGGATTGGGTCTGAGAGGAGGAAGAGGAAAGGAAGAAAGAAAGAAAGAAAAAAGCGAGTCTGAAATCAGAGAGTGCTTTCCCCCCTCGCTGTCTTTCGTTGTCCCGGGCATAAATCTCCAGGCGGAAGGAGCGGATGCAGCTACTCAGGGAAAGTGCTAATTAATTGACTGAGCTCGAAAAGTTTGGTTGAGACAAGCAGATTTCTGTAAAACGCCATCAATGTTATCAGAGATGTTTTATTTCAAATTGTATCTTTATTTAATTAAATTCTTAATAAATAAAAAATATAGAGATAAGTAAACATTATTGAAATTAAAAAAAAATCCCCAAAAATTCTTAGGTACAAAACCACACCAGGTTTTAAGTAATGTATGAATTATTTTGCTGACATTCCCTTTGTAAAACACATATACAATGCCATTTTGTGTGTTTCCCTCCCAAATAAAATGGTTTAGATATTTTGGCTAACGTTTTTTTATAATCTCTCTTGTCATATTGACATTTTGCACTTGACACTGTTTTCCCAGGTCTTAACAATAGTTTAGTGAGTTACAATGTCGTTGTAACTGATAGTGAAATTAACTGGAATTAAACTTTAGTTTGTGGTGTCTTGTAAGTCCATGTGGCTGCTTGTGTCACAGGGCGGACATTTTTATGTATGTATTTATATTGTTGGTTTTATGTTTTAGTTATTTTATATAGTTTTATTGTGTGTTTTAATTTTGGACCGAGTTTTATTGCATGCTTTTATTTTGAAACAGTTGATGTTTGTGTTTTAAATTTTGTAATACTTTCGCCCAAGTAATGAATGCAATTGCGGACACCTGTGGACTCCCTTTTATAAAGCAAAGAGACATCGTGAACCAGAGAGAATGAAGAATGAGCACAAGAGACAGCCAGGAAAAGGACAATGGCTGCGTAGCCAGACAGGCTTTAGGTTGGTTGGGGCATTTGTGTTGGCCGAATAATGGCAGGTGTGTGCTCTCCAGATGAGCTCCGTTGCTGTAGCCAAAAGTCAAGCTAAGGGGAGTTGGAAGTGGAAAATAGTTGCAAGGAGAAAAAGCGCTGCGGTTAAGATGAGGGGAGGCGTCATGGAGCAACAGAGGGGTGTAATTGCGATGCACCCCTCTTCCAGCTAATAACCCTTCTCCTTACCTTCCTCAGCATTGTTTTTTATAGGATCCCAAGATTAATTGGTACACTTTTTAGTCTATGTTTTAATGCTTGTGGACAGTAAGAGTGACTGTTCCTTTTTCCTTTTAAACCCACTCAAGGCCCTGCATCTTGCGGAAGCTGAGGAATTAATAAAAGAAAAAAACAATATTCAAAATCCCACCTGTTAACACCACTACCTAACATGAGCTACTGAGGCAGTAGCAGTTTTGGCGGTAGTAGGAGTATAGATAGTATTGCAAGTTCAAATGAGTGTTTGTGACAGATGTTGTCCACTTTGATATGAATAATATTGTGGGATAAACTACATTTTCGGACATTAATGATCCCATGCCCCCACTTCACCCGGTCTGCATGACTGCAGGCAGTTTAATGTTTTCCTCTATACATCCTTCACACTCTTCCTGCCCTCTGTGTAATTTGCCAGAGTAGTTTCCTGTGCTACACTGTTCTGAATCACAGGCTGGCTGCTCCGCCAACAGTGGGATGACGTGGTTTCAGTAATAGATGGCTTCTATTTGGGTAATTAATAATCAAAGGTGTAACTTAAATGCCCCCGGTTTTACGGGGCGCTTAATAAAGTTTCATACTCGAATACTCCCTCTGGGCAGTATGACTCACACACCCAACACGTTTTTTTTGGTTTGTATTATTCTGTTATACGTAGGAATAATTCAACTTTGGTCCTCTTTTGAAGATGCAATACGGATTTTATATTTTATTTTAAGGGAATATGAAATTGCAGGATGTAGCACGTGCGTCAAAATACAAGGAAAAACACCCCCTGTTCTCCTCTTGTAGTCATGATGCAATTGTGAACTCTGTCACTGTGTCAGTCTGTCTCCTACGCCCGGCCTAGCTTCAGATTATTATAGGCTTGCTGGAGCGTCTCAGGGATATCACAGGAATTGAGTGATCGCATGGCATGGCAAGATCCTGCCCTCTAATTATCCTCCGCCATTGTTTGCTGCGGCAGTTTCTTTTTTCCTTCCTGTGTTTTCTTTCTATACATTTTTTTCTCTCTCACTCTGCCGTGTTGTCACTGTCTCTCCCCTTTCATCTGTGTTCTCAGCTGATTGTGGGATGGTGTGAATTGGTGGGTAGAGTGCGTTCAATGACCAAATGGCATGCCATCACTTAAACGCCACTCTCCTCTTCACGTAATGACTCTGCAAGCCTTCAGCCACATCCCCGCAGGCCAAACTGCTAGGCTGTACCCACATCCCCAACACTATTTCATCTCTGTGATTCATATCGGACAAGTCGCAGCGTACGGTAATTACACACCTTTTAACTCAGGTAAACACTACAAGGAGTCTTCACTGTGGAGTTCAATGATATGTAATGTGCTGGGTAATGCCTTACAGAGTATTATTCTGGATTCAAATCATAGTCAAAGTTTGATCATCCAAAAACTACATCTCATCTCACTCACAATCAATCTTCTCACAGGCGCATATTGAAATCTGACTCTCAGCAAACGTAGAAGGAAAAATAAATTAAACAATATCACTATTTTGAATGACTAAAATCAGTATCATCAAAATCAATTGATCATCCCCAGATAATTAAAAATACAGTAAGAAGTTCAGGTTTTTCTTTTTTAAATGTATTGCACAATGAAATCAATGTTAAAGTAAAGTAATTTAAGTAACTTAAGAACAATTGTCAAAAAATTTACAAGATTTCCAAGAATCAACTTGACATTCCTGATCTGTTTTAGATGAATATGTGATGTCTCTGTACAATCGAAACACCATCAGGTACAACACATTGATCTGTTTAACAAGTAATTTCTAAACTAGCCATAAGCAAACATATCATATTGTAGTGAATGGTACGCAATACCAGTACAGAACGATTTGATATTTTAACACAGCAGACCCAGAGCATTACACAGGTCCAGCAGAGATCCAGTTTAACTGTCTGTAGTTCATCTCTCACTCTATTAAACTGCCAAAGGTTGTCATCCCACAAACAGAATTGCAGATAAATGTAATTTCAAGCTCTCTTCCCCCTGAATTTAGGGTCTGGTGCTGGTGAGCAATGTTTCGTAGTAACTGCTGGTTAGCCGCATAATCCAGATTTAGGGCTTTGGTCGTATCTGTGTGTGCTGACCATCAATCATGCAGAGACAATAATAATTGTGATGTGTGAATTGTAGGAGGATTTTAAGAGTATTTGAACTAAAGTAAAAAAAAATATGTTCTGTTTCTTTGACAGCAATATACACTATCAAACTCCACCGAGTTCAGTGCAGGGTACCAACTCAAACAGTGGGTTAATCTAGTTGATCTGGAACTTCAAACCTTCATATGCGTCTGATGTGTTGCTTGTGTTATCACTTCACAAACCACAACTGTTGTCAATGCCCATCTCTTGCATGAACTTGGAATGGAAGTACAGAGGTAGGTAGATGTAGATGGTCTCCTCAAGATCATGCAGGATGAAGGTAAGCTGGTCAATGTGAGTCCACCTTGATCGAGAATTATTTTTCCACCGCAAACTGTAGATGATTTCGGTAAGGACCCACTTTCCCATTTGCTCAATACATCCTTTACACTTATTCCCCCTGCCGGCATTTCCATACTTTTTTGATATAGACTTTTAGGAACGGGTCGGACTGGATTATAAACTCCAGACTTCTTCTCAAAATGTGTAGTCAAGTGAAGTACATGCTCTGTCAAATATTAAATGGCAGAAACTACCTTCTGAATAAACTAGGTCCAATAAGTTGTGATTTCACTGAACTGTTTTGTTTATCCCAGATTCCACTGTGCCAAAGGTTGGGGTGATATGAGTGATCATAGCTTTACTGTGGTGGTCAGAGCCTTCTTCTGATAATCGTTCCGTTGCGTGCTTACAATACCCTACACTGCCAAACGGTGACTCCTGATGATTGCCAAAATGTTTACAGGCAGAACAAAATATGCTTCCTCGAGACGGCTAGTAGCAAAGCCAATCTTTGCACACATACTATCTATTCCCCAGTTTTCAAACTACTGTATATGTTTTGTAATGTTTACTGCCGTTCAGAGGTGGAAACATCTGAGTTTTTTTAATTCTGGTTTTGTGAAATGTGGATGCCCTTATTAACCATCATTCATGCTGGACTGAGTATGTGTATACGTTTTTGTGCTGGTTTATATTGCCCATTGGTGGATGTTGGATTTCTTGAGAATAGCTCAATGGTGCCTTAATGCACAGGCTAACCCCCTTGCTACACTGGGCATGTACGCATGTTAAGTATTCTTTTTAATGATGTTATACATCACAATATGAGTGCTTCACATGGTAGTGACTTGCACTTCGCCTTGTTGTAGATTAGAGTCAACCTACCAGGCCTGGACTTATTTGTTTGTTGCTCATCCTGTTGTCTGCGGTTCGGTTGAGAGCCTGTAGCTATGGCTCCTCAGATTTTAGATTTGTTTCATCTGTATTTTTGCATAAAGGCTCTTTGTCTACCCAGACTGATGCTGTAACTTACTGGCCGAAAAAAGAATACCTCATCAGAGATAGTTTTGCATTTATCTTTGTGAGGATTGTGTTGATGCCATGCCAGGACAAGCCCACCCAAGTAAATTACCTGAGGCGGGCTTTATTTTAATGGTGTTGTGCACTGTGGCAATCTAATGAATTCATGTCTAATACACAAAATGTTTATTATGGATGCTTTTCCCCAATACTCACTTAATCAGGAATAATGGGATTCATGTCAGCCATATGTTTCTCATGAAGTTGAATCTTGAGGAATGTGCACTTTGGTGAGAAGCTGCTGTGATTTGTGAGGTGTGTGTGGTGGAAGGACAACAGGGGGATGGGATCCTGCATAGGGATTTTACTTTCTCTCCACGATGCTTCCAACCTGTTTACCTACAGCAGGTCCCTCCTTCCTTTTTCACAGTTTTCCACACACCTACTCAGTCATGCGTTTATATGCAGCGTATTCCTATTTCTGTGTTTAGGCGCAAGAATGTACGCATGCAGCGTTGGCTCTTGGCAGCTACAATGTATATGTCCAAATATCTACACGTTTCCCAGGCTCTCAGGCCAAGCCTAGTCCCCACAGTGCGACCCCTGACACATGGGTCCCAGCCCATTTTGAGCTCATATAGGATGAGGCAATGCAGGACCTGGGGAGGTTAGCAGTAAGCAGACACTAGTCAGCTAGAAAGAGAGAGAGAGAGACTGTCTTCGCTCATCGTCTGTCTGTGTCTCTCTCACCTTCCTCTCTTTCTATTTCTGTGTTTTGCACTGACGGACAGACAGGGGGAGGGAGAATTTTCATTGCTGACAGAGTTAGTTGGATTGAGACCCTGTACTTCTATTCCATCTCTCCCAGATGGTCAACACTTAGGACCACACAGAAAGATAGAGAGAGAGAGAGAGAGAGAGAGAGAGAGATAATGAGAGAGAGAGGCTGTGAGAGAGAGAGGGAATGGTGGTGGTGATGAGGAGACCATGCCGGCTTGCCGCACGCCTCACTCGATTCCAAGTGCGAGGCCTGGACCGCCACAGCCCTCTGAGCTGCAGGGACGTCTCTGTTAAGGTTTCACTAATGCTAATAGCTTCCCCAGCTCCACAGCTGACTGCAGGGACAGTCTAGGACTCTGATGTACTGGGACATAGCAATCAGGATAAAATAGCAGTGTAATAAAAATTTTCCGTATTTCAGTTTCCTGATAATAATTTTCATATAATTAATGTTTTCCCTTTAACTATAACCCACTTTAGTGATGTACTTAGTAGCATTTGAACAAGCACATGTGGACATTATCTTTACTTATTTTAAAGCCTCTGAAGTTGCATCCTTGCAGTACAACCCAAGACAGCTAATTCTACTGATTGGTGCTCTTTCATGCAGAGTGTGGCGGATCCTACCTGCCTTGGGTTGGAATGACATGCTGCAGACTGTTGGCTCATTACGAGTGAGTGAGTTATATAACCTTATGTGAAAACACCTGCACACTTTAAAGGCTGAATGCAAATGGCATACTTTCTTTCTTTATAGGCTAGTCCCTTTTCGACATATTTTCCAAAACTGGATTCCTTTGTGCTGTGACCCAGGGAGAAAAATGCAACATTTGTTATGAATGTATTACTTGATCAGGTTGCCCACACGTTAGCCAAAACATTACTACAGTAGACGTCAACTTACCAGAGCTCTGTAATGCGCTCCTGATCTCTGCTTGAGGCTTACTTGACGCCTGTCATATCCAGCATTACACACCCAAATTCTGTCTGACTAAACATTCACTGAGTTGCATTGTGAATAATGTAGGCGCCAGGTTTTGGGAGGAATAGGAATGTGTGAAAAAATAATAATGTTCCTTGAATAAAAACAGTACAATACAGTAGCAGAGAGACATGGAGAAAAGCTAATTAAGCCACTCTGCGATTGGTGGTGGCCTAATGTGCATACACATAATAATTGAATACAAAGCAGGTACTTCATATTCATAATTTTTCAGCACGTACTGAAGCTATGAGTTTGTTCAGTGTTTTGGGCATGACTGGGTCAGATCATGCACTCATATCCTTTTTTCTTTTGTCTGATCACACAGAACACAGGCAGCACAGGTTAGCTTAGCTTTGGTCCAGTTATGTGACTGAAGCCAGAGCTCAGCCCTGTTCCCTGTAGGTACAGAGCAGATGGAGGGATATATGTGTGTGTGTGTGTTTCTAGCCTCACCGAGGATCCAAGAGACCCCACCCTTTGACTAAAATGCCACAATTAGTGCAAGTGCAGCCTGGGCCATATCACCCGGTGCGTTTGTAATTGTTTAAGAGTAAAGCAACTTAAGTTTTTAAAGAACTCAGTCAGGAGGGGCCGTACAGAGAGCAGTTAAAATCCCAGACCCAGCGCATTATTCTAAGTCTTTGTTCATTACACCAGCAGATACACACGAATAAATACTACCACTCTAATTGTGCAACAGAGATAAATAAGGAACTCCTTCTCTATTTTTAAAATATTTTCTCCCACAAAGGAAAGTTAAAGTACGGGCTGGACTGAGTCTGACAGCCCAGAAGAACTCATGACCTTACCTAAAGGGACCCTACGTCTCCCCCACTCTCCAAAACATATTATGATTATACTGTACAATATATGCTCCTCATTGACCCAACGGAATGAGGGATCTGCTCTTAATCGCATGCCCCTCTTTATAAGCCCTCTGTCATGGCTTTATTTAGGGACTATAAATCATATTTTCTAATATAGGCGGGTAGGGGGACCATTGCTGAGGAGTGCTGAGTGTGTGTGTCTTGATATGAAGCCGTCTACTTTTCACCCCGGGGGACCCTAGGAAAGAGACACACACACACACACACACACACACACACACACACACACACACACACACACACACACACACACACACACACACACACACACACACACACACACAGATAGAAGTATGTGACATCAGGGGCTGAAAGAGGCTAATCCCCTGATCAAAGAGATGCTGCTATAGGGAATTGACCTTTAAAAAAAAAGTATCATTATTTGAAAGCAGACATTTCAGGCATTGTGATACAGCCAGTGTGTACAAGTATGCACACACACGTGTATTTATGTTGCCATGTGAAAAAACAAATCAGGGATTCTGGGAGATAAAAGTATTTAACATCAGTAGAAGGGAAAGGAAGTCTATGAATATTAAGCTTATGAAACTTTTTAAAATCCTGTCTGGACAAAAGTCAAGTCTAAAAAGGTGGGTCTTTAATATTTTTTTTTAGTAAGTGATAACTTAAATCTTGAATGGGATTCTTAAATTGGTGGGGAGCCAGTGTAAATACTTAAGAATCAGTGTAACATGGACGTTTTGGGGGATTTGGACAGGAACTTGGAAGCAGCGCGTTGGACTAACTGTCAAAAGTTTATGGATGTTTTGCTGAGACAGGTGAACAGAGATTTCCATTAATCCATACTGGAAGATCTGAATGTGTGTATAATGTTCTCCATCTCTGTTTTGGATACAATGGGCCTGGGTTTTGCAATGTCTCTTAGCTGATAAAAACCAGAGCGAACCAAGCCATTTACATGGAAGTCAAGACCCAAGGCCCATGGAGACACCCAGATTGTGGAGGGTTGCATAAACATATGCCGATAACTGGCCAAGACTAGCTGTCACATTTTGGGCTCCGACATCAGATGCAGAATTGAGAACCTCTGTTTTTGTAATATGTAGGTGTAAATATTGCCATCCAAACCTTTATTGTGTTTTTAGCATTGCAATGGATCAACCAGTTTGGAGACATTGTTGGGGTGAAAGGAAATGTATAATTAAATGTTGTCCGTATATAAATGAAAAGATATGTCTTTGAAATGGCTTACTATTCGCCCAAGTGGTAGCAGGTATAATGCAAATAACACTGGGCTAAGGACAGCACCTTGAGGAACACCACACAACAGATAAATAACACATTAATAATACATTACTAATTGCAAAATTGTGAAATCCATACATGCATCTACAGTATAGTATATATCTGCAATGATATACATATTCAATTTGTTTCAATAAATGAATTGAATGCTTTATGGGTCAATACTATTTTTTATAAGTTCATCTTTTAGTTTTACTTTCAGGCAAAAACATTACAGATAATCATATTTCAATATTGGTACAAAATGGCATAAATAATTCACAAGTTCTTTCACAATCCTTCCAAAGAAAACAACAAACTAATCCTCAGCTAATAGCTAAGTGCACTTGTTGTGAACCTGTTATGGATTACAGCAGGTAAGGAGTCAGGAGAATTCGGCCGGCTGAGGAGGGAGGGACGGAGGGGCTTTGAGCGATGGAGACTGTTGTCGATGTGGGCTAGTTGACGTATGGTTAGCCTACTTTTCATTATTATTACTCAGAGGGACGGTTCCCTTCCCACTGTGGTGATCTAGCCTCCTCGCTGTTTGCTTAGCCGAGTGCTTCCATATGGAAGAACACATCAGTGCAGCATCTGGCACCGTGGAGAGGCGAGACAAACAGGTCTGAAGGCAGGACACGTGTGTTCACAGCAACTGCCTACTACTGTATACAAGTCCTCATGTCAGCTGTTAGACCTAGCACTGCTCTGTGTCAGGATCTTTACACGCTTATAGACGCATAAGGAGAATCAGCTGTCATCGTCTTCAAAATGATTTCAGACACATTTTCGGGTCCGTCGAATGTTCTTTCACGTCAGACAAAAAAGGGAACCGCAAATGGTTACGCTGTTGTGCAGGAGCTGCCCAAAGCTGAGCGATTGCCTGGTATCACTTGGGAAAAGCTCTACAGGTTTTAAGTGCACTTATTAACACTTCCTCAGACAGGGGATGTTCCCTGGAGTAAGGAAATTTTATTTTATTATCCTCCTTATAGTACCAGAAACACACACATATAAACACACACCCACCAGAAGGCAAAGGGCTCTCTGGAGAAAATACACATTTAAACAATTATCAAGCTACCGTAAGTCCATAGTGCCTAAAGGACGCATCCTAAATTGCAGCGCTTAAACTGCACATGAACATGCCTAGACTCCTAAAGGAAGGATCTTGTTGAGCATGACATAAACAACAACCCCAGGCTTCACTTTGTCTTTTTGCCTCTCTTGAACATTGAAGTCGGGTGTTGGCTGAACTGTCTCTGTTTGTTAGCTTGTTCATTTGTCCATCACATTTAATCTCTCACATGCTGCTGATCACATTTTAACAAAAGCCACATGATGGATCTGTTGCTGATGTATCCCGATTCATGAATAGTATCACTGTGTTTTTCTAAAATGACAATGAAAAGTCCAGCGGAGGTGCCCAATCAAATTGGTTGCTACATGGAATCTCAGACACCACCTACAGTTAGC
The DNA here is from genome assembly GCA_026929865.2 of Hyperoplus lanceolatus. Classification (NCBI taxonomy): domain Eukaryota; kingdom Metazoa; phylum Chordata; class Actinopteri; order Uranoscopiformes; family Ammodytidae; genus Hyperoplus; species Hyperoplus lanceolatus. The sequence continues at coordinate 9,045,705 of CM049401.1, read as the reverse complement.
CTGGCTCCGCCCGCCCGCCTACTTCCGGCCAAATTTTATTTTCCCTTCAGTAGTCAGTCTGGGTGTACAGCCCATTTCCCAGTTTTGCCGGAGATTCGACAGCCGGTCCAATCAGCGAACAGAGCGAGTGGCTGAGAACGATGACGTCGAAGTCGCGCTCCAGTTTCAGTTGCCAGAAGCCGGCTCATGACACATGTGACGACCAAACGTTATGTGATTGGTTGGCTAATCCAGAGTGGCACTGGGCAGATCCAATAGTTTTAAACTTTAACAGACACCCGCCTCCATGAGTGAACGTTTGCCAATTACAGCACTGCCAGACCTTCTGTACAAATGAAATGAAGTACGGTGGTCTGGTAGCACCAGGCTAACCTACAGTAGCAGATGGTTATGGAAATCCAAAAGTGTGCAAAGTGCACATTTCGTGTACATTTATATATGTGACTAAGGAATCGCCAACACTCTTTAGACATTCATTACACTTTTCCAAAATTGCAGATTTTTTGATTTCTGACATTATTCATTTCAATGTTTGCTGAAATTCTGGGAAGTGTCCCAGTACAATAAAACATAATTACAAAATGAAAGAAATAAAGATAGAAAGAATATCCTCTATGTGTTACTGACTGGCTCAGCGTGACACTGCCCTTATGTTAACCATTACCTTGTTTAATGTTAACATATCTGTTCATGCTAGAGATCAGATGCCATCTGGCTTTGTACAGTACATAAACACAATAATAGGGATATGTGGACCCTGTAGTTTTCGACCACCTCCCAGTGGTCCGACACTGCTATAATTGCTTGAGACATTTAAAAATATACAATTAAAATTGTTAGAATTTTTGAGCAGCTCCATCTTTTGTTTACATTCGGAGTGTAGCTTTGAGCTGTCATCGGTGTGCGGTGTGTATAAATCTGATGTGTTTGTGCAGCCCAACACAGCGAGGAGGATTATTACCAACAGTAGAGCTCTCATCCTTCAACATCCAAACATTCCTCGTCCCGCCGAGAGACGGCTTTGGGTGTTGGGGAGGAAGTTAAACAATAACTCACTTTACTGACAGACAAGAGCAAATCGATATCACATGTCAGAGAAAGTCTCCTTAGAAGCGTTCACCATGGGTAGTTTTGAACACTTGAAATGGCCTCATTACATTTTCACTGATTACGTTGTAGCGTCGAACATGCAGCTATTGTTTGCTTTTAACTGGTTATATCCTTGGGCTCAATGTACCCCCCCCCCCCCCCCCCTCTCTTAGTTCCCCTTTCTTCGCCTCATGTTTCTCTAGTCTTTTTTAGGGGGTGCAAGCGAGGCGAAGTAGGGGTGTAGATGTTGTTAACCCTTGTTTCACACCAGCTGCTCAATACAGGAGGGTCACAGTTCAGGCTGTTGCAAACTTAATACACCTCAGGTGTTCTTCATTTTTACACCACTCACCCCCTTTAACTTGGACATACACTAGGCGTACTGTGACCATGTTTCTGTAACGGCATATTGTTACAGCAGGGAGGCAGAACATAGACGGGGTCACTCAAAGGGATGGATTATTGTTGGAAGAAACGCTGCATATGGTAGTCATAATCCGTATCATGAATTTTATTCCTCCCAAAATATACTACACGTTTCAAAATATAAAGGCAGCCTTCTCTCAAGCAGAACTCTGTGTGGCACAGTAAATCCATCAAAGTCATCGGGCCATCCTTTATTCCGCTGTGATACCACTGACTTACTGTAACTTATTTTATTGAGCATAAATGTCTCAGCACTGCCAAAGACCGTGCACAGTAGATGGTAAACAAGCTTTCAACTCCAGGATCAACTTGTCAGTCAAAATGTTCCCGTGCATAGCTCATATTTTTTCGAGCGGCTCTGCTTCGCTCCTGTGCTGCGCTGTGCTGTTTGATTCACACTTACGTCAGTCTGACGGCAGGAAGTTTCTGGCTGAAACGCCTGTCTGCCACTCAGAGGAGCAGGGAGCCTTCATGCTTTCCTTGCAAACGCCAACATTTGCGTTGTTAAAGCCATTGTGCATATCTTTTTCATATAAATGAATGTCTGTCAAATACAAGCCTTTGCCAAACAAGTTGACACATAGTTGATTAAGCCTATCAGCTCCACAAAACTCAGTGCGTTTCCATGGCACAAATAGATTGGATTAAGACATATATCGAACAAGACACTCAAACGGACCGTGTCACTTGTCTGAGTATACATGGCCTTTCAGGAATCGGATAAATGTCCGATGCATGGCTGTCTCCACTATGCTAGGTGGCGCTGTAGCCCTTTCAACCATGCTTTCAACAAGTGGTTTTAGAGCCACATCCTGTTCCCTTCCGGCAATAACCCATGGTGTAGCTTATAACGTGCAGGCACACAAGCACAGAACGAGAAGTCCGATATGCGATATCCGATATCCGATCCCTGTATACATGCAGAGAGAATGCCGACAATGAACAAGTTATCTAGGTGTTCTTATCCGACTTCTCTTGTCCGTTATTGTGCCGATTTGTGTGCGAAGTAGATCGGATAAAGGTGTTTACATGCATTTTAATAGTCCTGTTGAAGTCTCATTCGTTTAGTTTCCCGATTATGAGTCTGCATGTAAACGCACTGACTGTTTCTCAGTATGGCAGAGTTTAAAATCTGGGATCGCCCCCTGACACTGGCGCATGATCTCAGAAAAATCCCAAGAAATGTTTTAGTTGTTGATTTTACTGCTTGAAAAAAGGGGCGACGTACAGCAGAAGGTATAAAATCCATGCACAATCACCAAAGGCTTACCTCATAGATGCGCCAACAGTGTTGTTGTAGTTTTGCAGCATTCCTCATGGGGGCAACAAAAGTTATGCATTATAGCTTTAAATAAACAAATAGTATTATGGCTGCGGTGACTGGGCAGGAGGGGACTCGGTTGACCCATGGCTGAGCTGGGAGGAGAGTCTACGATCATTGACCCTAGAGATATGGCCACCATTATCTGGCCTCTAATTGTTGATTGATCTAAGAGGCCCTGGGACAGGCAGGTTCCACAGGCTTTTTTTCCCATGCAGATTAAACCGAGCTGCTTAACGTTGTTTCAAACAACATGGTTGCTTGAGGGTCAGAGGGCAACTGCATACTAGTGGCTAATGGTAGCAAATAATGTCAATCATGCCAAATGAGCCACTGGTGAGACTCGCTCCTGCTTCTCGCTGGAATTCAAGGAATGAACCCACTGGGTGAAGGCTATTCCCTGGGACGAGAGCAAAACCTTTTTATCTCTAAGATGATATCTCTCTGTTTTTTGTAAGAAATTAATGTTTCACACGTGTGATCTCCATTTCAGACTTGTTTTGCCTATCCATCACATTATTTGTGCCCCCTGTATTAAACAGAGCAGAGATGGAGTGAGAGTCAGAGTCCAGACTGTCTTTCATTAGTGGCTTGTGGAGTTTGTAGATGATGAATCGTACGTCATATAATGGCTTTGCTTCAAGCACTTTATTCTCACCTGTGATGTCGTGTTTGTCTTGTCAGATAATGTAAATGTGTCATACAGTGTCGGGTACAGCTCATCCAAACACGTCAGCTGCGAGCATACTAAGCAGCACAGTAGCTCAACCTTATTAGCAGGAGGTTTTAGCCAAGCTAGCAACGTGGCTCCATGCCATTATGACATTAATACAACTATGAAAAACTTTGAACCCTGTCCCCTGTCTTTTAATCTAGTGCCATCATCAGGTCAACATTTTGTTTCTTTGTTAACATAGAAACATAAAACTGGAATTAAGGCAAGGTTCTATCGTCATTTTGTGGACACTTTAGAGGAATCTCTACATGCTCAGAAATAAAAACTAATTAATGCTTTCTTCGGTTGTTTAAAAACAAAAGTGCTATATAAATGACTTTGAGATCCAACATTGGGTACCATTAAAGCATTGTGGCTCAAAAACTGAGCTGCTGAACCTGATTTATTAAGCTTTAGACTACCAAGGTCTGCATTTGATGTTGAATGTCTTAGTAAGTGTTAAGTATGTGGCACCTTCGGGCATTTTTTGTTGCATGTATTTGACAGTGTCAATGGAGAGACATAGGGGACAGGGGGAGACAGAGGGGTAAGAAACGCAACAAGGGTCGATAGGTCGAGGGGTCAAACAAAGGAGTTTGCAGTTATGTTGACAACTTCAGGCTCATATTTCCTAAAATATTAGACTTCCTTTTTCCTTTTCTACATGTGTCTTCTCCTCAACCAATGTCTTAGGTTCAGCACCAGACAGACAACACTTAATTATCCATTCCATTACTTTCCAGAACTGTGTAATACATGTGAAAACAGCCTGGGATCAGATCTTATTTTGCTGAACTTTATGCATATAATATGAACTGCTGCTGGGCTCTATACAATCTCAAGCCTTAGTAAATACCCTGCTCAACTGAAAAATAGCAATGAAGCAAGTTTTACTATGTTAAATATCCCACAAAACGCTTCTATTTTCACATATCTACTTTGATCACAAAAAGGAAAAACACAATTTTTAGAAAGAAAATGTTGTGTATTTATGATGAATATATCTGACCCACTGGACTTCATAAATCTTAAGAGAGATTATACTGTTTTCCTGAGGACCTCTCTCACCGATCCTTTGCAGCCCCTTCGCTCACGGCAGTATACCTCCTCTATCACCTCATCTCTCTGGACTAAGCTTGCACACATGTGATCCCATGTTCTCTCTCTCCAGAAGCTTCTTTCTTACCCTCATCACCCCCCCTGCTCCAGTTATGTTGAAGGACCAATCCAGACCAGACCAGACCAGGCTAACTCAGGATGGCCTAGACCTGCTCTATGATAGGTCAATGATGTAGAGCTGACAGAGATGTCAAAGAGTGTATAGTGCTCAAAGAGTTCAGCAGTGCTCACGCCAGGTCCCTGCTACAGCCACACACACACACACACACACACACACACACACACAATGCACGCACACACACACATACACACAACCACACACACACACAAACACATGCACACACACACACACATACTCTCTCACCCTCCCAGCCTCCACCACGATCTTGCCCCCGTGACTCCCTAAGGCCGTATCACTGCAGGGGAGACCCAGCACCAAGGGGTTAGGATGTGGGGGGGATTCAGAGGTTTACAGCATTCAGATTTACCTCTGTCCCTCCAGAGAGATCACTAACCTTTTATGTGGAAACTGTCAGAGCTCTGTGGACCCCATATTTCACCCTCAATAATGTCTGCTGCCGTTTTGTCACCTTGCAAAAAATGATTCTTGATAAAACCTCCGATGGAACTCAGCGCATTACGATCTGACAGGTGACGTGTGTCTGTAGGTGTGTGTGTGTTAGAGTGTGTGTTAAAGAGGTGGTAAGTAAAAGAGGATGAAGGCAGGGATGCGGTCTTTCAGAAGGAAAAGCTCAGTAAAAATTCCTCTGGGGAAAAACACACATGCCACTATTTTAGTAGTTTTATGACCCAACTGTAGCGCCGTGCTGCATGAGAGAGATTGATGTACCTCTCAGCAAGGACCATGTACTCCATGACTGTCTGTGTCAAAGGGGCACACTAGTGCACATGGCTGTCCTTATGTGTGTGTGTGTGTGTGTGTGTGTGTGTGTGTGTGTGTGTGTGTGTGTGTGTGTGTGTGTGTGTGTGTGTGTGTGTGTGTGTGTGTGTGTGTGTGTGTGTGTGTGTATGTATGTGTGTGTAGGTGTGTTTCTGTCTTTCTGTCTTTGCTATTAAATACAGTAGCCACAGTAGAGTGTCATCTGAAATGTATAGGAATGCATCTAACAAATGCTCAATATCTTTCAAATGATACCTGGTATTATGTAACCTACTGATGGAAATATCAGTGCCACAGTGGTTCAAGAAGAAACAAGACAATTTAATACTAGTACAAATACTACATTTCATATAAAAGCATTGAGAATTCTTCTTTTTATACCACTTGGGGGCAGCGCAATAAGCTATAAACACAACACTGAACTATTTTAACCTAACAGGTTGTTGTGTCTGCCTGTTTACACATGCAGCAGACTACATTAGCATTCCTTTGGTGTCATGTTTCTGGCCATAAATGTAAGTCCAATATGTACTACTCATTAAAGCCTCCATCAACTCCTTTCTGGAAGGAAATGTCTGGCTCTTATAACTGTTAAATGGTCCACTACTGTATGTTAATCAGCCAGTAGTCTTTTTTGTCGGTATTTAGTTCTGAGCGGGTAGTGTACAGTGGGTTCATAAGCTTTTTTGCCAAAATGTGTGGGCAGTATATTCAAAACATTGAGCTGAAAGACACTATATACAGAATTGCATATACAGTATATACTGTAGTATATCGTAACCTTATTATGTTATAGTATAAAGAGTATGTTTTTTACTTTTAGTAATTAAAGTACATCTTAATGCTAATACTGTGTAGTTTTGATCAAGTTCTTTTACTTCTTCCACCGCTGCAAGTGACACGTTTCAAATAGTCTCTAACTATCCCTCTTTTTTCTAAATGACAGACAATAACTATATCACAGTAAGCCGCAATGACACTCAAAAGCAAGTATTTTTACAACCTGCAAGCATCAGTGACCAAATCTAAAAGATTGGTTAATTCCGCTGTTGACCTGATTAGGAGCCGGTAGATGTGTCTGCGAGAGGCAGCCAAGCCTTTTCAACTCAGCAAGGTGCCGGGTAGAGAGAGTAATGAGCTTTAAGCTGCACTGCTATGCCTCTCCCTGCCTCTGCTTCGCCACCTTTCAAGTCCAAGCTAACATTTTGAAGAGGAGGCTCAAAGCTATAAACCCTCATAGCAAGTTTTGGGTTTGCTTTGCCAAGGGACTCTGAGAGAACTTTTGGACGTGGAGTGCCACATGTGATTTTCTTCCCCCCTTCTTGTTCTGTTTTGAGAGAAAAATCTTTTGTTGTTCTTTCTGAGTCCCGTCAGAGCTAAAGTAGCCAACGTTAGAAAACAGAGGGATAAAACTCCAGGTTGAAACAGGTCACGGGACTTTCTATTTAACACTGAGTTCTTACCATCCTTCATTTTGTCCACAGGGGTGTCATAAGCACAAATATGTGTGGCAGTATGTTTATCCATGTGTTTTACGCGCACGGGGAGTTTTTAACCCTGTGTTTCGTATACGAGTATGATGGCGTGTGTGTGACAGGACTCGCTTAAAAATCATAAACAGAAAACCTGCTCCCCGGTCCTCGCTTGCCAAGCGTCGTTCCGAGGAGCCAACAAAACAATTGGGTTCAGTTGAATTTGTCACTCCAAATTGACCCTAAAAACAATTAAGTCATAGGGACCATTAACAATGTATTACCATCATAAAACATGTTCCTGTGCTCGAAAACCAAAAAAGGGGGTAAAACCGTGGTCACAGGAAATGAGGTAATAAGGACTGCACAGCCAGTCAACCTGTCTTGCCGCTGCACTGCCTCGCTGACCTGAGGGGAGCCAGATGAACTTTTTAATTTTTTCTCTTTTGGAGGTGGGGTGGGGAAAGGGAAGGGAAGGGAAGGGTGGCTTGGAGGGGGTGAAGGAGGTTGGTGGCCAGTGGGTGGAGGCTAAGGGAGGGGGGTTGAGCATGGGGGATTTGAGCAAAGCACGCTCTCTAATCTTGCACTCAGCCAAGCGATCTCATGATGCAGGAGGCTTAGCCACTGCGGTGAAAGCAATCTAATGGCCAATGAGTAATCAACACTATTGCCTGTCTCGACTAATATCCCTACGGCCTAGTCCGCTGAAGCAGGGGAAAAAGTTCTCTGTGCTTGTAGGCCCCGGCTTCACAGAAGGAAGGGGAGGGGTGAAAGAAGAAAAAAATGGGACACACAAAATAGAAACATAAATATGCATTTGATTTACTTTTGGATGCGGGGAAGACTTCCTTTCCGAACCAGCAGGAGTAACATTTGTTTGGGGGAAACTGTGAGGAATTTAAAAAGCGGTCACATGCTTGATTTATTCCCATAAAGCAGTTTGTTTTTCATGCTCAAAGCCCCCTTTCCCAGCTTGCTTAAGAATTTCAGCATAACCTGTATGACTATGATCAAGGGATCAACTGAAGGATAACAGAGAACATAATTCTTCGAGTCTCCTCTGAGCTAAAAAAGCAAAACATGCACCGTGTCCACGTCTGGTTTCGAGAAGACCGCTCCATTGTTTTTGGATTTCAGGGGCCTGATGTTTCAGCTGTCCTGGCATGGTTATGCCGTGCGTGGCATATGTGGAGCACTGTTGAATCAGATGTAGTAACGAGGGAGAGGGGCTTGTTTGATTAGATTTATGGAATGCATTAAACAGGCTTTTATTTAATTGGAAGGGTTAGGTGCCCCGGCAGCTATAAAATAACTTGTCTCCCCAGTTGTACTGTAATTAACGTGCCAACCCCACCCCTTCCAAAGCAATGGTTGGATCCACCTGCCAGCTCAGACACAGAGCCAAGACATATATGAATAAGGTAGGGTGGGGGGGGGGGGGGGGGGAGATGGGGAGGATACCTGCCCGTCTCCCATTCATTAACCTTGCTTGCTTTTTCAGGAACTTCATGAATGTGTTTTTTATGGCCCTCAGAACCACTCGCAAAGTTTTGTCGTCAAGCCAAAGGAAACTTTCTCCCATCTCAAATGTAACTCTTTTGGCCCACGATTGAATCCACACATTCAGCTCTTCACCGGTTTTGGCAAAGCTCAGAACAGATGAAATGTTCAATTAAAAACACATTCGTCGGATGGTATCTCAACCAAATCCACAATGATTCCGATCCGAAGTCGATACTTTCTACTTTTTAACTTAAATGGGCAGATGAGGTCTCATTTGTGATGGCTATGAACAACCGAAACTTGAGCGGAACCGTCTGCAGAGACCACCAATTTTCCCCTCCGATCCATTGACATGGGAATTAGTCGAGTTTATTGTGCATTACATTTATACTAATAGACAGGGAAAACTTTATCATGCCAGCAAAGCAGTGGCTTTAATAATTGGTTCAGTTTCAAACGCATCTCTCATTGTTACCTTTATTGAGATTAGTCGCTAAAAGATTTGACATGCCCATTTATCCCATACTCCCACAGTGACTCTTGTACTGCGTGAAGGAATTTCAATGTGACATTATAACCCAAACTGGGAGAAGAATTATGTTCCGGGCCAGGGTAAATATGTGGGTTCTGTTCCCTCGCTAATAGCTCTATTGTTTTTCTTTAATTCATGTTTTATTTAATGTTCAGTTAGTTATTCTGCTGAAAATCGGCCTTGAGGTTTTGATCCGCCGTGAAGGGGTTCAGAGTGGATCACTCCACCGAAAGCCAGCGACAGGATCCATCTCTCAGAGAGAAGAATAGCAGTGAGAGCAGAAGCCAGCTAACCTCTGTCAAAACTGCCATCCATCACTCGGCGTTTTAACCCGGGCCACACTGAAAGACAGCCAATTACTTGGGCCAGTGGATGAAATAAATACGTCCTCACATTAGGGCCCATTACCAGGCCTCTCTCCTCCATTTCTCTCCCCCTGGTTGTGCGGAGGGACCGGAGCGGGTGGCTCAGCCCCAGACCATTATGTCTGTCTGACATCTACCAAACTGTAGCCGTCTGTTGAGAGGTCTCCATGCACACGGCCTCCATAGAGCACTCTAACCGCTGGGCAAATGGCCGAAACTACTCAATCTGACTCTTGACAGAAATATAGCCCTGTCATCAGTGATTTTTTTTTTTATTGTATCTATTTTTTTGGACATGCACCCTGCGTCTCTACTCTGAATAAGTGTCTACATAGCTTTTTATGTGAAGGTCACAATGGCAAATTTGCTAGTTCTTACCTCTGAGATTTTCATAACACTTTAACCTTGAAACGGTGTAAAGACTGATGGTGTCTCCTCAGAGAGAGACTACTCAATGCATATTAATTGCATGGATAAAATCATGTATATATGGCATTTAAGGGAGTCCCAACTTATCTTTTGATGGCCTGCTTGTTTATTGTCGTCCATCATAAAATCGGCAGTATAGTTCTCTAATTAATCAAGTAATTGATAAATAAACGTATTGGTGGACTCACTGCACACAATGAGTGTCACCTGCAGTCAACATGGTGATTAATAAAAGCTGTATTGGGAAAAAGGCCTTCACTGATGTAGGACAGAAAACTCCTTTTCCCTCATATCATAACTATGAAACTCACCTACTGACAATATTGGGCGTGCATCGTGGCTCTTTAAATAATGACCCTGTCATGCCTGAATAAAGCCAGAAGAACGTTTATATAAATGACATCTGTGAGTGCGAATGACATGACAAATGATGTATTCCAGGTCTGAAAGGGACTTCTATCTATATACCCGGTATAGCACCCACATATACGTTGACCTGCTTTTATATGATAGATTAGCATTCGAGTGCTGCCTTGCTGCTCCCATTAGCTACAATGTCAAGAGAGACGGGCTTTGACGGTTACCTATGGCTGCTTCTATCTTCTCTTCAGAGGGCTTTGTGGAGAGGGCTCTTCATCAATCCATTCACCACCTCGGCTACTTAACTCCTTTTGGGTTCCATTGGATCTGGATTTTAGTTGAATCCAGGTGTCCTAAGTTTACAGGCATCTATTTTTTTTCTTCCGCCAGAACAATAAACTACGAGGGGGCTCAAGTAAAGGGAACCAGTGCAGGGGGAAAAGGGGGACAAGGGGCGAGGGTTGAGGGGGCTC